>JAKSZU010000007.1:56140518-56740518 GCA_026018925.1 Tupaia tana | reverse complement strand
GGTGATCAAAAATCATGTTTTAAAACATTTGAATATTATCTTTCAAATTTACAATATACAGTTCTCCTGTGAGCTAACTGTCATAGGTATTTCTAATCTCTCTTCTTTCTAGTCTATTCTATACACCACTACCAGAATAATTTTCCTAAAAGAGTATTCTGTATAGCTCCCATGAAAGTTTTAAAGAGTATCATTCTTTTTTTAGTAAGTTTCTCCCATGACTGTTCAACATTTCTCCATCTTCTCTGGTGGGATTAAGCTCCTTTTAATCCTTTACTAACCCATCTTCTTACCCACTCAGTTCTCTTTCATGCATTTTTATTGATAATATTCCCTCTACCAAGTCAGATTCTGGTTCTCAAATGATCTATCTACACAACCTTTAAAATCTACATAACATCCTATTCCTCTTTGTGAAGGCTTTCTTACTTGCAGTTTTAGAAATAATTTCTAAAATATGTATTAGTAATCACCAGGATATAATGTAATTTTATCTTTTTATTAACTGCTTTATAAATGTGTACCCTTGCTTTCCATCAACCTAAGCCAGTTCAACCTAAGAGTGCAGCTTAATACTTGTTTTTGAAATCTAAGAGCAATGCTCCTGGGGCCAGCAGGTGGCATGGTGGCTAAAGCACTGGAACCTCCCACATGGCTATCCATGATTCAAGTCCCGGACCTGGTGGCTTGCTTTCTCACTTTCTCTTTCTATCTCTCTGTGTCTCTCTCTGGTCAAATTTAAATAAATGAATAAATAAATAAAATTAAAATAAATAATTCTTTAAAAAAAAAAAAGAGCAAGGCTCCTCTTTGGGATTCTAAAATATTCTTTTAATATAGAAGTTTTTGTTGTTGTTGTTGTTTTATTTTTAGAGCAGTTTCTTCAGGGGAAGAGCTATAACATTTCAATATAGCTGTACCACTATAGTGCAAAATGGTTATCTACCCTACAGAGTGAATGTTCAATAACTATTTGAAGATAAAAATTCTAGGCCCTAGAACGACCATATTGTTAAGCACAGACACTGTTACAGTGGGTTATTTCATTCAAACCTCCTTCATGGTTTAAAATTATATGGTTTATTGTTTCTCTTTCAAAAGATGAACAAATTCAGTACTAATTCTTACCTCATCCTCCATCCTTTCTTTATTTTCCGTTAAATGCTCCAGCTTCTGCTGAGACTGTTTCAGATCAACATCTAGCATGGAACACTGTTTCTCAATCTGAACAACCCTGTTTTCAGCCTTTTCTCGAGCTTCTCTCTCTTCCTTCAGTTTTTTTTCCATCTCTGTAAAAGCAAAATGTTACAAACAAATGTTTTTTTAAAAAAGTATTTTAATACGTTTTACTTTACAGGAACTGTAAACTGGTTTCAATTGTCTGTATTGCTTGTATCCCAGGACTCTAATAGAGTTATTAATGATAGAAGTTCCAAGATCATTTGAGTTATTTATAGTGGGAATCTCTAAAGAAAGGGAGCTATACAATATGATAAAGTGAGAAAATAAAACCTTCTAAACCCAGCCTTTTTCCAATGAAATGAGATTATTCAGTACCATTTTCAGACCAAAAGTGAAAGGAAGTGCAGTGACAAATGAGAAAATGGAATGTCAGGTAAAAGCACAAAGACAAGATTGTATTTATTAGTCTCTGCATTGTTCCAGAAAAGTTTCACGAGGCTTAAGGCTATAAAAGGAACCCTAACTCATGCAACTTACTATTTCTTCTGCCTAGAATGCATTTCCCGTACTCTCTAAAAGAAACATTTTATTCTTTGTTATATTCCCAGTTCTGTGTTGCCTGTCATAGGCAGCCAAAAATTAACATATATGAATTAAAAGTAGTTCAATATTGGCTGAAACACAGCCAATAATTAACATATATGAAAGAACTAAAGGTATTTAATTTGGTTGAAACACAGGGTACATGTAAGGAAGTGCAGAGCAGTAAGATTATAAAGATAGGTAGATGTCAACTTAAGGATTCTGTATATTGTAGGGAATTTGAATGTACCTTGTAAACAATGAAAAGCCATTAAAAGATTTTAAGAAGGATCAACACAATAAGAGCTGAACTTTAAAAAGTCATTCCAACTTAAGTGAGAATAACCTGATGAGTAGAACAACTCTTGGCAAAGTTAAAATAAGTCTACTCCAAAAGATCAAGCAAAGCAACAATGTTATCATGAACTAAATGGGAACAGGACTACACTGTATATATAATTTGGAAGTGGAACTCCTGAATAAGTCCCATATTCCCAGATGTTGAATAATAACACCATCATTATGAAAATACATACCAAATACTGAAAGCTTTCTATGTACAGACACCTTACATGCATATTCTCAACTATTAAAAAAAAAATAAACCTAGAGGGGCCAGCAAGTGGCATGGTGGTTAGAGTGCTAGATTCTCATATGCTGACCATAGTTCAAGTCCCAGATCCAGTGGTTTGAAAATCATGGTGATTATATGTGCGTGTGTGCCCAGAGTTCTGGGAGGAGAGGGGATTGTGGTGTGGTCATACCCCATGGGGTATTTCTTGTATTCCCTCTATCTGTGTCTCTCTGGCAAACACACAAGATGGCAAACACCTAAAAGAAAGAAAGAAAGAAAGAAGAAAGAGAGAAAGAAAGCAGAAAAAATTAAATAAACCTAGAATGTTTAAGAGTAAAAATGTATGTTTGATTCCAAAGTGTAGGTTCCTAAGTACACAGATGGCCATTAATCAGGTTAATGAGAATGAAGAATAAGGGCAGGTTGGTCAGGCAGGATATAGTTTTCCTCTGAAAAAACAAATTTAAGGTGCCAGGTGACACATCCAGATTGTATTAGGTTAAGCACGACTAAAAGATGAAGAAAAGGAAGACTTTTTTTTTAAATAAGGTGGTTATTTTAGGGCCAGCCAAGTGGCATGGTGGTAAGGTGGCTGGATCCCACAGGGCTTCCATCCCAGACTTGGCAGCTTGAGAAACATGGTGGGCACATGGGTATGCATGCCTAAAACCCTGAGAGAATGGATAAAAAAGGGACTGCAATGTGGCCATCCCCTCAGGAGATGCTTTCTCACTTTCTCTCTGTCTCTCACCAGCTAGCATCTGCACCCTATAACAAACTTGGAAAAAATTAAAACAAAACAAAACAAAACAAAAAAAAAAAACCTAAAAAAAGAGGTGGCTATTGTAAAAGGGATGGAAGAAAGCAATAGTAATTAATAAGGATCACATGTTGCCACAAGGGTTTGTCTATTATTTTTAAGATGAGAGAAACTTCTACAGGCCCACAACAAGAAAGAAGCCACTGGAAGAGGATAGGTTGAGAATAAAGAAGAGAAAAAGAGGTAAGATGTTAAGATAAGACAAGAAATTAGATCTGAGTCCCCTAGTCTTTGGAAGGGGATCAATCTACTCTAAGATGCGAAGAAAGATAATGAAGATGGCTAAAGAAGTGGGATAAATTGATAAAAACAACTAGATTTGAGGAGTTAACAACTATGCTTTCATTATTTCTTTGTAGAATAGTAGAAAAGTTTACTTAAAACTGGAGTGATAAATAATGAAATGACCAACACCCACATAAAGTACTATTTGAAATGAAGAAAGTGATTAGGTGAACTAGAGTAGTGTTTAGAGGCACAATATAGTGGGAATACAAAGGAATGAGAAAATTGTACAAAGCAAGAAAGCAGATGAATTAACAGTCAGGAAAAAAGTCAAGGGAAAGACTGAAAAACTAGGAGAAAAGAGAGTCCACTAATTTTTATAAGAAATAGAGGTTAGCAGACTGAGGGCAATAAAAGGTAAAATTTCATATAAAGATTGCTTTAAAATTTATCATTTTTAATTTCCTAGGATTATACTTTCTATGACTTACAGTACTATAAAATAAAATCCTGATCAAAAATAAATGTTTATAGGCATTAGTTAAAACCAATCGTTGAAGAAAATATTAAAGTTGCCACTTACCACACATTGCAACAGACTTTGCCTCTTCAATAGATTGATGCTTGTCAGTTAAGCGTGCTTTGGTTACTTTGTGTTCATTCATCTCCTGTTCTAACCGCTGCTGTAATGACTTAAGCTTGTAGTTTAAATCTATCTCTAAATTATTCTTTTCCTATAAAATGTAAATGAGAGTGATGAACACAGTGTGCAAAAGGCATATTACTGTATTCTATATTACTTAATATCCTATAAGAAGTAAATATCTTACTTTTTAAATCACAATAAATGCATAGAATTAAGAGCACAATATCACTGTTTCTTTACCCCCACCTCCTAACTCCTCCTTATTTGAATTATTAACCATGGCTGAGGGCAGAGACAGTTTCGACCGATGGTTATATTCAGGATCATTCATTACTGGGGTGAGAAATGAATAGGTTATTTCAGTTTATTTTTTTTTGTTGCTTTTAACAATATATTAAATTATCTACATGGGGACCAACAGATGGTGCAATGGCTACATCGCTAGACTCCCATGCAATCAACTGTGGTTTGAGTCCTGGATCCAGTAACAACACTCATGCTGGGCATGTGTGTGTGCGATGCCCAAGATCCTGGGAGGGGAATGGAGGAGAGACTGTGGTGTGGCCACCATCCCCAGAGGGGGGTTTCTCACTTTGTTTGTCTCTGTCTCTCCAGGGAGCACACACACCCTACAGCAAACAAACAAACAAACAAACAGACAAAAAACAAAAATAAAAAAAAAACAACTCTCTAAAAATTAAAAAAAAAAAAAGATCCACATGTACATCTATGCCCACATCTGCTGTGACAAAAGAACAAGCATGAAAAGACACTGAAATGCGGTGAGAGAAAAAAAAAAGTACTATATTTATGTTTGGGTATTTCTTCTACTCTTCCTTCTTTTATGCTCTTTCCACCAGCTTGGCCATCAAAAACCTAACTGTCATAAAATATGACCAAAGGACAAGATAGGTAGTGGCTTTTATGGTAATTTATCGGAGGTTATTCTAAACCTCCAACATTTCAGTGAGGCACTGAAAAAGTGAGCTATATCTCTATGTTATCTATTTCATTCTTTTCTGCAAGGTAGAAAATAGAGGATAATAATGAAATTTCTGAGCAGTAAGAACATACTAACTGTGCTGGCCCAATAGTGCAGCAGTTAGTTAAGTCCTGTGCATAGGAAGTTGGATCCCACATGGCCAACTGTGGTTAAAATCTCAGCCCCAGGTGGGATGGTGGTTAGAGTGCTCGACTCCCACATGGCCGACCACAGTTAGAGTACTAGACCTAGTGGCTTAAGAATCACGTCAGGGGCGTGTGTGTGGAGAAGAATGAAGAGGAACTGCAGTGTGGCCATCCCCCAAGGGGATGATTTCTCACTTCCCCTCTCACTCTCCAGTGACTGTATGTACCCTATGACAAAAATCTAAAAGAAACTCAGCCCCAGAGGCTTGAAAAACACATCGGACATATGTACATGTGTGCCCAAAACCCTGATGAAAGGAGGAACAGAGGAAAAAGGTTTGGAGTGACCATGCCCCACTAGGGGGAGGGGATGAGGGTGCCTTCTCTCTGGTGGGTACATGCATCCTCTGGAAAAATAAAACAACACACACACTAAATATTGGCCAGCCCACCCACATGATTCAAGTCCTGGACCCAGCAGCTTGAGAAAACACCATGCTTATGTATTTGTGTGTCCAAAATCCCAAAAGGAGGGATAAATGGAGAAGTGACTGCAGTGTGACCATGCTCCATGGAGGGGTACTTTCTTTTCTTTTCTTTTTTTTAAATAATTATTTATTCATTCATTTATTTTTTAATTTGACCAGAGAGAGACAGTGAGTGAGAACGAGAGAAAGAGGAAGTGAGAAAGCAAGCCACCAGATTCAGGACTCAAACCTTGGTCGGCCATGTGGGAATGTACAGCGCCTTAACCACCACGCCACCTGCTGATCTACTTCTTTTTTTTTTAAAGATTTAACTTTTTTATTAAATAATTATTTATTTAATTCCATTCATTATTATTATTATTTTTAATTTGACCAGAGACAGACAGAGAGAGAAAGAGAGAAGGGGAAAGTGAGAAAGCAAGCCACCAGGTCCAGGACTCGAATCACAGTAGGCCACAGGGGAATCCAGCACCTTTAACCACCTCACCAGCTGCTGGCCCAAGAATTATTTTATTTTAACTTTATTCATTATTATTTTCCAATTTGACCAGAGAGACAGAGAGAGGCAGAGAGAGAGAGAGAGAGAAAGTGAGAAAGGAAGATACCAGGTTCGAGATTCGAGCCATGGTCAGCCATGTGGAGTGTGGCGCCCTTAACTACCATGCCACCTGCTGATCTGGGGGTTGGGGAGGTGTTTCTTACTTTCTCTCTCTCCCTCCCTCCCTCTCTCCTTTCCTCCAGCAAGCACCTGCGCTCTATGACAAATGTTTTTTGAAGAAAGAAAAAAGATTAAATGCAAAGTCTAATCACTTTATGCTCTTTTCTATTTTACAAAATCTTGCCAACAAAATGAAACAAACATGCATGGTCTACAATATACTGATCCTTTGTTTTTCTTCTTTATAAGGCTAGTAAAGATCAGCATATTCATCTTACCCATGTACAAACAAAATGGAAAAAAATTAGTGTAAAGGTATTTTGTTTTACAATTGACAGTATGCACATGTGCTCCCCATAGAGAGAGGGTGAGAGGAAGATAAGGCAGCCACCAATGGGTATGGCCACACCACAATCCTTTCTCTTCCATTTCTCTATCCTGTTGGCATTTAGGGCTTGCACACACACATGTCCAGTGCGTTCTGCCAGCCACTAGGGCCAGGACTCAAACCTCAGTTGACCATTTGGGATATGGCTCCCTTAACCACTAGGTCATGGACCAGTCCCTAAAACCAAAACAGTTTCTTTCTTTCTTTCTTTTTTTTTTGGGGGGGGGGGAGGAGAGGTGTTTGCTATAGGACACGTGCGCTTGCCATAAAGACTGAAAGTGAGAAATCACCCCCCCCCCCCCCCCCGAGGGGGGATGGCCACGCCACAATCCCTTCTCTTCCATTCTCTCTTGGGATCTTGGGCACACACACACATGCACCCAGTGTGAGTTTAAGCCACTGGGTCTGGGACTCGAACCACGGTCGACTACATGGGAGTCTAGCGACATAGCCATTATGCCAACTGTTGGTCCCAAACCAAAGCAATTTCTGTTTTTTTGTTTTGTTTTGTTTTTTTTAGAGGTTTTTGCTATAGGGCGCGTGTGCTTGCCAGACAGAGAGAGACAGAGAGACAAAAAGCGAGAAATCACTCCCCCAGGGGGGATGGCCACGCCGCAATCCCTTCTCCTCCATTCTCCTCTCGGGATCTTGGGCATGCACGCACACACACACACACACACACGCCTGGCGTGAGTTCGGGACGCGAGCCCCAGTTGACTACGTGGGAGTCCAGCGACATAGCCATTATGCTAACTGCTGGTCCCTAAACCAAAGCAATTTCTAATGATCTGTTAACTTCAAACGTCTAACACTGTCCAGGATAAAATAAATAAATAAAATTGAAAAAATAAAATACACATACACCTCCACATGACCAACTTTAGAAATGTAACTACATATGCTTTAAAAAATATTTTATAAAACTATCTTATAATCTTTGATAAGTAGTAGATATTTTCTTGTAATTGGTACACATTAGATCATTTACCTTCTCTGAGTGATTAAGCATGTCTTGAGCCTCTTTTCTTTCTCCTTCCACTCTTTCCAGATTATGTTTGAGATGCTTTACCTCCTCTTGTAAAGATGTAATTCGAGCTATCAAGTGAGAAAAAAGTTTAAATCCATCATTAATAAAAAAAAGTCTTTTTGTTAAGATTTTTGAAAAATGTATTAAATTTCCTGCACAGAAAGAATTTAATCAGTATTTTGTTGGTAGCATACACAATATACAGTAATAAAAATGATACTGTTAATTGGTTAACATCTAGTGAGTAATATATTCCTTACTTTATAAGTGGTTAACAGAAGAAAAAGATGAAGGTCACATGATATATGATGCCATTTATATAAAATATCCAGAACAGTTAAATTTGGAGACAGAAAGAAATTTGGTGGTTGCAAGAAGCTAGGGTGAAGAAGCAAACAGGAAAAAACATTTAACAGGTATAGGGTTTTCTTTGGAAAATGTTTTGGATCTTGTAGAGAAGGTAGTACAACATTTTGAATATACTAAAGATTATAGAATAGCATACTTTTAAAAAAAAATCTATAGGGCATGTGCACTCACTGGAGACAGAGAAAGACAGGGAGAGAGAGAGAGAGAGAGAAAGGGAGAGAGAGAGAGAGAGAGAAAGCACTGTGGATGGCCACTTCACAATCATTTCCCCATTCTACTCTCGGGATTTGAGGCATGCATGCCTATATGTCTCACATGTTCCTCAAGCCAACAGGTCCAGGATTCAAATCACTCAGCCGCCTTAACCACAACAGCACAGACTGGCACTTGAATAGTATACTTTTAAATGGTTAGTTTTTTGTTATATGAATTTTATCTCAGTTTAAAAGATACAGAGAAGCAAAAACTGTTAGAAATACAAAAAGGGCTATTAAAAAAAAAAAAAGGACACAATCATAGTGGGAACCCTTAAAACAAAAGTTTCAAAATTTGGCAGATTAGTGAAACAAAGAATAAATGCATTCTTAGAAAATTGATAAATTAGGGACCAGCAGGTGGCATGGTGGTTAAGGCACTGGATTCCCACTTTGCTAACTGTGGTTTGAGTCCCAGATCTAGCAGGTTGCTTTCTTGCTTTCTCTCTTTCTCTCTCTCTCTCTGGTGAGTACACATGTCCTATAGCAGATTTTAAAAAATAGATAAAATAAATTATTTTTAAAAAGGAAAACTGGTGAATTAGATTAGAAAATTGAGATGTTAAATACAAAAGCTAATAATTTTCAAATGTTTATGTAACACTTAAAAACAAGCCAAAATTGCATTATGAACTAAGCCGGGGGAAAAAAAAATTAACAAAAATCCAAAAGGGCCAACCCCCAGCCTAGTGTTTAAAGGAGCAGGATCCATCCTGGTTAAAGGAGCCAGATCTCAAATAGCCAACTGTAGTTTGAATCACAGACCCTGAGGCTTGAAAGGTGTGTGTGTGTGAGGGTGTGGGCGTGTGGGTGTACATTTGCGGCATGCTCCATATCCTGATAGGATGGAGACGTGAAAAAGAAGGGATTGCAACACAACCATATCAACTTGGAGGGCTTTCTCCCTCTTCCCCCCTCCTTTTTGTCTCTCTCTGGTAAGTGCATATATGCCCCTTGGCAAATTTAAAACAACTGTTTATAAGCCGGCTTTTGTCTTGCAAGCTCCAGTTCAAAACTTAGTCAAACACAGACCAAACAACACAATTCTGATAGGAATTTCAGAATGGGAGGATTTATAGAGGCAATTTATTGTTTTCTATTCTCCTTGGTTTACAAATAAAGATGAGAGGTGAAGAGACTTTCACATAGTTAATAAGTTGTATAAAAGGGCCTAGAAAAACAATTTAAGGAAGTCACATATGAGGCTTTCCCAATCCATATAAAGAGGTCACTTTCATGGTTGTACTCAGATCTATTTTAAGCCTGGTCCCTGAGAGATAAGATTGCACAACACTCTTCAGCTAAGAACCAATGGGAAATCCTAATTTCCGTTTCCACAGTCACTAAAATTGACTCTGACCTCTTTCCTCACAATTATAGCTAATCATCAAGCCCCATGAGACCCCAAACTATGTTCCCATCAGTGACTAAGGTTAAAATGAATCATCCCAATCCCAAATTTTTCCTCAGAGATCTGGAAACTTCCATGCATATCTGTTTTTGCTAGATAGGTATTGTGGAAGCTGCTGTTGATAGGAATAGAAAAATATGTTAGAAGTAGGAAAAACCAGGCATCTTTCTGAAAATAAATTGAATTTTATTATAATTTAAAAATTGTTCATTTATTTACTCTTAATTATACTTAGTCTTCTGCCTTTTAGATTCATAAAGACTGTTTATCTCTGTGGTTCTAACTTTCTTTCTTTCTTTTTTTAAAAGAGAGATTTTTGCTATAGAGCGCATGCACTTGCCAGAGACAGAAAGTGAGAAATCATCTGGGCGGGGGTGTGTGGAGGGGGGTGGCCACATCACAATCCCTTCTTCTCCATTCTCCTCTCGGGATTTTGGGCACGCACGCACACCTGACTGCCTGATTTTAAGCCTTTGGGTCTGGCACTCGAACTGCAGTAGACTACGTGTGAGTCCAGCAACGTAACTATTTTGTCATCTGCTGGTCCTATCTAGTCCTAACTTTCTAAAGCAACTAACTCTTATTTATGAAATTCCATTATGCAACTGATTTTTGTATTTCTATCAACAATGTACGAGGAATTCTCAGTTTTTAACAGTTATGACCCTCTTTCTTGGATTAGTCTCACTCTAAGAATTTTATGAATTAGGCAAGTTTTTAAAGTAAATTTTCAGTTAATTTGGCTATAAAATTAGGAAATATCCATATTACCTACCTCATCACAGGATTGCCTGTGAGAATGAAGGAATTACAATGTGATACAAATATAGGCAGTATCTTGAAATTTCAGGAACACTAACCATTTCTGGTTTTGCAAAAATCATTTAAGACACCAATATGATCAAAACTATATTACCATACATTCAAAAATGGTTAAGATGATGGCTATGTGGTTTTAACCATAACTCATAAAAAGCAAATATTATCTTTCATTGACAGAAGAATGAATAAAATATGGTATACTCATATAATGAAGTAGTACTATTCAGCCTTAAAAAGGAAAGAAATTCTGATACACGCTACAACACGTACACATTATGGAGACATTATGCAAAGGGAAATAAACCAAATACAAAAAGACAAACATTATACAACTTCATTAATATGAGGAACCAGGGGCCGGCAAGTGCTGTGGTGGTTAAGGACACTGGACTCCAACATGGTCAACCATGATTCAAGTCCAGACATGGTGGCTTGCTTTCTCATTTTCTCTCTCTCTCTCTCTCTCACTTACTTTCTCACTTTCTCCTCTCTCACTCTCTCCTCTCTCTGGTCAAATTAAAATAAATAAATAAGTAAAGTTAATAAAAGTTAAATAATTCTTTAAAAAAAAAATAAGGAACCAATATGTAGCTAGGTTCATGGACACAGAAAGTAGAATGGTAAGGTTACCTGAGGCTAGCAGGGGGAGGGAGAATGGAGAGTCAGTATCTAATTGACACAGAGTTTTTATTTGGAATGATGAAAAAGTTCTGGAGATGGACAGTAATGTTCCACAACAATGTTAATGTATTTAATACCACCAAATTGCACACTTAAAAATGGTTAAAAAGGTAAATTTTATGTTATATATGCTTTACCACAATAAAAAACAGTATTACCTTGAAGGTCTCCAATCATCTCAGAATCGTGGCCTCTGTCTCTTCGTTCAGCTTCTAATGCAGTTTGCAGCTGGTAATACTCCTTGTCCGTTTGTGACTTAGAATTTTCCAAAATTCTATTTCTCTCCTGTAATTCTCTGTTCAGGGACTCCAGCTGACTAATTGACTTGCTCATCTCTGTGTGACTTTTCCTTAGTCTTACAGCTGTGTCTGATTCTGTCCTAAGTAAGTCATTGGCTTCTTCTAGCTATTTAAAAAAGGGAAAGAAAATAGGTTTTTGACCAAAATATAACCAAACTTATTTAATTAACTATGTTTTCAGAAAAGGAACCTCATTTGAAAAATTTACCTGCTTTTGTAATTGGGCCAGCTTCTCATTGGCAAGTTGTGAATTTTGACTTACTTTCTTTAAGTCTTCCAACTGATCTTTTAATGTAGAAACTAGAAAATAAAAGGATAATATGTAAAAATTATAGTTTTTTTTTTTTTTAGAGGAAACATAAAACTCCCTTTTAAAAACTGACATTTTGCCCTTTCCATCTGGCGGCAGCCATCAGAGTTATATATATGTTGGTGTTTAAAACATGATGTGTGGGGAACCTGCAGTTAGCGTACTGGCTATGTTGCTGGACTACCATGTAGTTGACCACAGTTCAAGTCCCGGACCCAGTGGCTTAAACTCATGCCGGGCACGTCTGCTTGCATGCCCAAGATCCCAAGAGGAGAGTGGAGGAGAAGGGATTGCAGTGTAGCCAACCCCCCTGGGGGGTGATTTCTTGCTTTGTCTTTCTGTCTTTCTGGCAAGCGCATGTGCCCTATAGCAAAAACTTCTCAAAAAAAAAAAAAAAAAAAAAAAAAAGAAGAATAAAACTTTTGCCCAACCCGGGCAAAGTCTCAAGAGAAAGCAGGGAACATAGTGTGGGTTCCTTTGATAGCCGAGTCCCGGGTTAGGGCTCAGTCAGAGCCATGTGGCATCCAACAAAACTTGAAGGCTGCTGACCCTGTACCCAGAACACTAGGGACTCCACCGTGATCTAGGTGGTATCGGATGCCAAGAGTAAAACCAGTAGTTAGGATAGCAGGGGCAGCAAGAGGTCAGCTGGCAAGAATACCAGAAACTATTTGATTATAGGATCATTAAAATTTCTTTTTATTTTTCTACGATTTAATGTATACTTTAAAATTTATATTTCTTTTTTTTTGGGGGGGGAGAGGTTTTTTTTTTTTTTTTGCTATAGGGCGCGTGGGCTCGCCAGACAGACAGAGACAGAGAGACAGAAAGCGAGAAATCACCCCCCAGGGGGGATGGCCACGCCGCAATCCCTTCTCCTCCATTCTCCTCTCAGGATCTTGGGCACGCACACACATGAGCCCGGCGTAAGTTTTAAGCCACCGGGTCCGGGACGCGAACCATGGTCGACTACATGGGAGTCCAGCGACATAGCCATTACACTAACTGCTGGTCCCAAAATTTATATTTCTTATAGAAGTTTTAAAATGTATTAGCATGTTTTGTTTAAATGAAAATTTTATTACATTAAGTCATAAAAAAGTTGCATGTGGGGTTTCAACAGGTACATCCCCTAACATCCACATTCAAAGGTGAACTGTATTAAATTCATCAAAAAGTAGAGCATTTTATATTACAGAATACAAAAACAGAGTTGTTTACTACTCTAATAAGATCAACCTGTAAGCGTAATGTTATAAAGCCAGTTTTAGTATTATTTATTTTTAAATAGTACAATCACTTGAATAGTCCAATATTTTAAAAATGGTACAAAATTCAAAAGGTACCAAACAGTAGACAGTATAGAGTGAGTGTTCTTCCCTCTTCATGGTCTGCTGGTCCCTATGTCTCCTTCCTAGCAACAGCTGTAACTAGCTCTTGCATATCCTTAAGACAGTCTATATACTGGGGCCAGCACATGGCATGGTGGGTAAGGTGCTGGACTCCCACATGGCTGACCATGGTTCAAGCCGTGGACTTGGCAGCTTGAAAATCATGCTGGGCATGTGTCTGTGCATGCTCCAAATCCAAAGAGGTGAATGGAGAAGAAAGAATTGTAGCATGGTCATCCCCCAAAGAGGTTACTTCTCATTTTCTCTCTTTCTTGTCTCTCTCTGTCTCTATCTAGCAAGTATATAAGCCCTATGGCAAAGGAAAAAAAAAAAAAAAAAAAAAAAGAAAAAAGTCTAATATATAAAAACATATATTAAAAAAAGATACCTATATATATATATATATACATATATATATAGTCACACATACACACACCTTTTCACCTGCTTATCTATATATATACATATAATCATTGAATACACACATATACGAAGTATCCTTTTTCTTTTGTAATTCTGCTATGAGTACATGCACTTGCCAGAGAGATGAGAGACAGAGAGAGAGGTGAAGGCAGGAAAAATGAGAAAGTATTCCCCACTGGGGTGGGGGATGGCCATGCCAAAATCTCCTTTCCTCCATTCTCCTTGTGGGATTTTGAGCACGCACACACACACACACACCAATCTGGCATGTTTTCAACCTGCAGGGCCTGGGACTTGAATGGCACAGCCAGCCATGTGGGGTTCAGTGGCCTGAACCACTACACCACTGGCTATCCCCTTCTCCATGCCCCTCGTACCAAAGTAATCGTGTTTCAAATACAATCTGTAGTTTGTTTCTGTCACTTAAAGATACATTCTTTCTCTCGTTTTTTTTTTTTTTTTTTTTTTTTTTTTTTAATTTGTCAGAGGGCTTACATACTTGTGGGAGGCAGGGGCAGCAGGTAGTTTAGTGGTTAAGGTGCTGGACTCCCACAGAGATCATGTCATTTGAGTCCCAAACCCGGTGGCTTGAAAGTCATGCCAGGGGCAAGTGTGGGTGTGCCCAAATTCCTGAGAGGAGAATGGAGGAAAAGGCGTTGCGGTGTGGCCGTCCCCCTAGGGGGTGATTTCTCTTTCTCTATGTCTCTGGGGAGCAAAGGTACCCTAAAGTAAAAATCTCTCTTAAGTAAAAAAAAAGGGGGGGATAGTGAAAAACATCCTCCATGGGACATGGTGACACTGCCATCCCTTCTCATCCATTTCTCCCTCCTTTTGGGATTTCGAGCATGCAAACACATGCACCTGGCGTGTTTCTTAAGCCACCAGCCCAAGACCCAAATCACATAGCCATGTGGGATCCAACTGCCTTAGCCACCACGCTGAGGCTGGCCTTAAAGATACATCTTAGAGATACAGCTTATATCTAAGCAATATATATGAAAATGTTTTATTGGGACCAGCAGATGGCATAATGATTATGCTGATGGACTCCCACATAATTGACTGTGCTGTGGTTCAAGTCCTGGACCCGTTGGCTTAAAACTCACTCCAGTGTGGGTGTCTATGCCCAAAGTCCCAAAAGGAGAATAAAGGAGAAGGGATTGTGGCATGGCCATCCTGGCAGGGAGGTCGGGGGGAGCCAAAATCCTGAGAGGAGAATAAAGGAGGAAGGATTGTGGCGTGCCATCCTCCTGGGGGGTGATTTCTCACTTTGTCTCTCTTGTCTTTCTGGTGAGCACAGGTGCCCTTTAGCAAAAATCTCTCCAAGAAAAAAAAAAAACTGTTATTCTTTTTATAGGCCAGCATTGCCTGACAGAGAAAGTACCAAAATTTATTAAATGGCTGATTACACTTATACTGTTAATTCTAAACAATGCTATAATGGACAGCTGCCTTCTGTATATATCGGTTTGCATGTATACAAGTATATATTTAAAATAAACTCCTAAAAGTGAAATTATAGGAACAAAGGGTATAGACAGTAATTTTCAATGTATTTGGGAAACTGGCATTAAAACACATGAAACTCTAGCTTAGCAACTCCCAACCTGGCTGTTGCTTTAAGCACCTTATGGGGCTTGCAAAAATTAGTGATTGCCAGGCCACACATTTAGACCAATTAAATTAGAATCTCTCGGGTTCAGGTATTAGTTTTTTTCTTTCTTCAAGTATTTATCTCTTTAGAGAAAAAACAAGCAAAAGTGGGAGAGACAATGCCCCAAAAGGGTTTTGATTAGGTGATCCACCCACAGCCCTTGTCATTCTGGATCATGGGCAAGCACACTCATACTCAGGGAGGCCTCCAGTTTGAACCAGAACCCTTCCATGTGAAATTGCCTCCTAGGGTGTAGCATTGTACCTTTGCGTCATTCTGGTCTCTAGGCATCAACAGTCTTTAAAGCTTCCCAGGAGAATCCAATATACACACAATGATAATAATCACTATTATAGATACACACTACTTATTACGACTTTAATATGTTATAAATTTAACTTGGGATCTGGGTTATGAAGCTCTAGCGATGTCTTAAGATTGCGATGTCATAAATAAATCATGGACACCAAATTTAAGACAACCTCATGATAAAGACCTCAGAATAATATTAGACAGAAATTCCAACATTTTCAAAAGAATTGACAATTTACCTTCATTTTCTACATTTCTCCTCTTCTCATTTTCCTGTCAGCCTTTCTTTGGTACTCATTAATTCTATGCTGTAGCAACATTTTCTCCTTCTCAATTTGAGACACTGCAGATTCTAGATTTCTTCTCTGATTTCCCTGAAATCATAATGACAAAAGTTACCATTGCAAATAATACTCCTTGTCATTTAGTTGATGGGGTACTTTATTCAAAAAACAAAAACAAACCCACAATGTACAAGTGACCTAGTTTCTCCACATGCTTGCCAGTTTTGGTACTGACACAATTTAAATTTTACTTGTTCTAATTGTTATAGAATAATGTTTCATAGAAGTTTTAATCTGAATTTCCCAAGTGACTCTTGATGTGAACATATTTTCATGTGTTTGTCATACATATGACCTCTTTGGTGACCATGTCTTTTACCAATTTTGAAACTTATTTGTTTATTGTTGAGAATTCCTTAAATATTCTAGATAAAAGTGCTTTGTGAGATACATAGTTTGTAAATTTTTTTTCTCAGCCTATAGCTTGCCATTTCTGCCCCTCATTGGGGTCTTCATAGAGTAAATTAAGTCCACCTTATTCAACATTCCTTATATAATCTTGTTTGTGGTGCCAAGTCTAAGAACTCCTTGCCAAGTTGTAGGTCTCAAGGATTTTTCCTCTATTTTTTTCCGTAAAGTTCTATACTTCACATTAACATTTAAATCACTTAAATCTATGAACCATTTTAAGTGAATTTTTGTATAATGTCAGAATTACACTCAGATTCATACTCTGGACTATGGCTATCCAATAATCGCTCCGGCACTATGTTGACAAGACTGTCCTTCTTTCAATGAATTACTGTTAAACCTTTGTCAAAAATCCTTGTCATATAAAACTACTTCTGTGTTCTCTATTCTCACTGATCTATTATATATGCCGTCCTTAGTATCATGCAGTCTTGATTACTGTATTTAAATGACTTTTCTGCATGAATTCTATCATTTGGACAAAACATCTAGATAGTTATTTCTTCTGTTCTGATCTGTGTGCTTTTTGTTTCCTTTTCTCGCCTATTGTTCTGGCTACAACTTCTAGAACTAGCTGAGTAACAGTGGTAAGACTGGATAACCTTTATTTGTACTAGATTTTTAAGGGGAAAGTGTTCACTCTCTCACTATTTAGTATGAGTTGTAGATTTTGTAAATACGTTCTTTACTAAGTCGATCTTTGTAAGAGTTCTACCATGAATGAATGATTGCCCAATGCTCTTCTGCATCAATAGATATGATCTCTTGTTTCTTCTCCTTTGCCTATGAATATGGCAAATGACACTGTCTGGTTTTTAAGGGTTAAATTAGCATTTTCTCTCTAGAATAAACCATAGTTAGGTATAGTATCGTTTTATATTTTGCTAAATTCTTTTTTTAAAAAGAATTATTTAGGGAACCAGCAGTTAGCGTAATGGCTATGTCGCTGGACTCCCATGTAGTTGACCGCGGTTCGCGTCCCGGACCCGGTGGCTTAAAACTCACGCCGGGCGCGTGTGCGTGCATGCCCAAGATCCCTAGAGGAGAATGGAGGAGAAGGGATTGCGGCGTGACCATCCCCCCTGGGGGGTGATTTCTCGCTTTCTGTCTCTATGTCTCTGTCTGTCTGTCTGGCGAGCGCATGCGCCCTATAGCGAAAACCTCTCCAAAAAAAAATAATAATTATTATTTAATTTTATTTATTCATTCATTTTATTTTTAAATTTGACCAGAAAGACATACACACACACAGATTAAGAGAGCTAGAGAAAGAGAGAGAGAGAGAGAGAGAGAGAGAGAGAGAGAGAGAGAGAGAAAGTGAGAAAGCAAGCCACCAGGTCCGAGACTGGAACCATGGTTGGCCATGTGGGAGTCCAGAGCCCTTATCCAACATGCCACCTGCCAGCCCCAATTTTGCTAAATTCTATTCTGTTTATATTTGGTTAAAGATTTTGTTTATGTTCTGAGGGGCATTATTGGTCTTTAGTTTTCTTTGTACTATAGTCTTTGATTTTGGTATCAGGGTAATACTAGTCTAGTCTGATAAAATGAACTGGGAAAGTTTTATGTTTTCTGAAACAGACAGTGTAGATTCTGGTTTCAACTTTTTTTAAAAGAATTTTTTAATGAAACTATCTGGTTGTGGCGATTACATTTCTGAAGTTTTAGAAAACAATAATAAAAGACTCACATGCTTTAACATAGGGCTATTAAAGTGATCTATTTCACATTTTTTGAGTTGTGGTAGTTTATGGTTTTTGAGTATACTATTTTTTTATTTGCTCACTTACACATTTTACTCCTAAAGACCAATAAATCCTTCACTGTAAAACATTAACTGTATAAATGCTACAGTGATCTACTACTCTGATTACTTGTGTTTAGAATTGTTCACAGTATTCTCTCATGATCATTTGCTATCTATAGAGTTACAGTGATGTTGCCCTGTTCCATTCCTGATTCCGTTAATTTGTATCCTTTTTCCCTGGTCAGTCTTGCTACAGGTTTGTCCATTTTGTTGATCTTTCCTAACAGTTAAGCTTTTTGTTTCACTGAATTTCTCTTTTTTTTCTTTTCTTCCTTTTAAAGCTTCAACCATCTTCCATTGCCAGACTCATGCAGGGTTAACTCTTTGGTCCTGCTAATAAGCAAAACTGCATCTCTAGCAAGATTAAGGATAGAGGTGCAGACCTAATAAAGATTGCCTTTTTTTTTTTTTTTTTTTTTGAGAAGTTTTTGCCATAGGGCACGTGCACTTGCCAGAAAGACAGAGAGAGACAGAGAGACAGAAAGCGAGAAATCACCCCCCAAGGGGGATGAGCCACACCATAATCCCTTCTCCTCCATTTTCCTCTCGGGATCTTGGACACACACACACACACACACACACACACACGTGCCCAGCTTGAGTTTAAGCCACCGGATCTGAAACTCGAACCACGGTCAGCTACACAAGAGTTCAGTGACAAAGCCATTACGCTAACTGCTGGTCCCAAGATTGTCTTTTTTAAAAAGAACTTATAATAAGCATTAAGTGGGCCACCTGGTGATGATTAAGGCACGGGATTAGCACATGGCCAATCCTGATTCGAGTACCAGACCCAGCAGCTTGAAAATCATGCCAGACATGTGTGCCTGTGTGCCCCAAATCCTGAGACGGGATTGCTCACTGGCCATCCCTCTGGGAGTAGTTTCTCTCTCTCTAGCACTTACACATGCCCTGTGACCAAAACAAAAAAAAAAACCTAAAAAAAAAAACAGAACCCCCCAACCCCTCCCCAAAAAAAAGCATCTGGCAGCCTCTGCTACCTTAAATACCCCAACTTCATGATAACCTTAGGAGAAAATTCACCTACCCCCTTAAAAAAAAAAATCCTTTCTCCTCTTCTTTTGAAAAAAAAATATCCTTTTGCCCCTTCCTTATTCAACTTCTCCTGCTTATTCTAAGAGAAACCCAAAGACTAATAGGATGAAGAAACTTAATAAGAAACTTAAATAAGCTTTTCAGGGCTCTTTGAAATATCGAAAGGTCAATGTACTTGAAATACTAATGTATGCTGTAATCATGTACAGTGAATGAATGCAAATAAATAAATTGAAATAGAAAAAAAAAAAGAAATACCCACTTGATACATATAAACCTGGAATGTGTGGCGGGAATTTACTACAGGTCCCTAAAGAACTCTCCATATAGTTCTCTCACCTAGAGTGTATGTGCTGATTATGCCACAGACTGCCCAAAGTTGTATTTCCTGACCAATATAATAATGCACTGCATAGCAGCATTTCAGTGATATACCATATGCATTAACGTGGTCTAAGAAGATTATAATGAAGACCCAAAATCTCTGTAATCTAGCGTGGTTGTAGCTGTCATAACCTTGTAAAATAACGCATTACTCACATGTTTGTGGTAATGCTGGTGTAAATAAACCTACTGTGCTGCCAGTTGCATGTAAGTACATACATACAATTATAATCAGTAAATATTTATACTTATAAAGATAAATATAAATAAATAATTATGCATTAAAAATAAAGAAATACTAATGGGTAGGACAGAGGGAAACCTCTTTATGCAAGACACCCAACAGGGGCCAGCCAGGGGGTGTGGTGATTACAGTGCTGGACCTGGTGGGTTTGTTTTCTCACTCTCTCTCTCTCTGGTCAAACTAAGAAAAATAATTTAAATAATGCTTAAAAAGATAAAAACCACTCAACAACCAATAAAAAAAAGTGTAACCTAACTCTTAAAAACAAGCAGTAACAGTCATTAGACGGCAGCTATACCAAAACGGATATATCCCCCTCCTTTAACCATAAAAGTAAGGGATGTAAAAACAGCCAAGTGAGTATTTGACTTTATCTGTCCTCAGAAGTTTGCATACTTTAGGCCAAAGTCATCTTGAGAGAGACTTTCGATTAAAAGGTAGTCTGGGCTATTTTCAGCTAGATAATCTGCCACTCCTGGACATCCTGGTTGCCGACTACTTTCCAGGAAAAATTTCCCCTTATACAGAGTACTTAAGAATTAATAAGGTGGGGGTCAGCAGGTGATGTGGTGGTCAAGGTGCTGGATTCCCACGTGACTGACTGTGATCTGAATCCTGGACCCAGTGGCTTGAAAATCAACAAATAAATAGATAAATAATGTTTAAAAGAAAATAATAAGGAAATTTTCAATTCTACTTCATCAATAACAAACACTTCAACAGCTTCTCAAAAACCACCACAGGCACAGTTCGGGATCACAGCTTCTTCCAGGTGACGAGCTTTTTGCCTAACTTCTGCAGGGGCTCACTGGTTTTAGAAGTGTCTACATACGTGGGACCAGCAGATGGCGTAATGGTTATGTTGCTAGACTCCGACATAGTCGACAGTTGTTTGAGTCCTGGACCTAACAGCTTAAATCTCAATTTAGGAGTACATATGTGCATGCCTTAAATCCCACATAGCCATCCCCCAGGGTGATTTCTTGCTTTCTGTCTCGCTAGAGAGTGTATGCATCCTATAGCAAAAATCTCTCTTTAAAAAAAAAAAAAAGAAGAAAATTGTCTACATTTAAAGAATCTTCTATATACCACAATGGGGAGGGATGAGTAGTCTACAGCACACAGTACCACATCCTATGGATGGCACTGGCCTTCTGAGCCTGAGTCCCTGAACAATAAAACAAGGCACTGGAGTTCTGGTTTGGCTAAGACACAAATACACTGGTAAACTGCTCCAAATCTCTCTTCTTTTGAAAATTGGCTTGATGTACCCAACAGTGAGGACGACACAGAGTAGAATGATTTATTTGGCCTACCCAGATGAATCTCCATGGCCAGGATTGAAAAAAACATGTCTGTAGACAGCTCTTTGTACATGTTTTCCATTCTAAGAAAGATAGGAAAGCTGAGCCCTTGAGCTTGATTGGGTCTGTCACATGGATCTTGTCCCAGAACGACAACCTGTAAATTGCTAATGTTACACATTTGGGTCCACGTGTTTGGAGACATATAAGCAGTGTAATGTTTTCTTCTGCAACAAGTGCCATGAGCTTTAAAAAATATGGTTTCCAGAACTTTCCTCTAAGTTGCTTCTTCAAACTCTCACCAACCAAAGCCCACCAGCACACTATAGGCTGTGGACAAACAGAGCTGCACGCTGGGCTTGTCCTGCCAAGTCTGATCCTTTTTAGTGGGGCTGGCCAAGTAAGCACCACACTCCTGTATCCATTTGGTCAGATAGGACCACTGGTTTCCTTTACTCCCAGGCGCCTGCCCCAGAAGCTGCTCTCATTGCATCCCAGCTCTCCTTAGCTTTGGCCTCCATTCTAATCCCCATATAGGCTGGTTTGGGCCTGCAGACACGCTGCTTTCAGGTGAGGCTCTAGAGCATCTCCTAGCCAATCATCTTGCAGGTGTGGACCCTTGTGGGCTGCATGGCTTACACGGGCGGTGACTGCCTGCTGTGGGCAGGTGCACCCAGTGCGCATTTGTCTTCTGATCTTCTGTTTACAACTTCACTCATCTCTGTTCTTAACCTTTCCTTTTGCTTCTTTCTGCTTGTTTTGCATTTGCCTTTTTCTGGTTTCTTGAGTATGCATTTACATTAGTAATTTAAGACATTTCCTCTTTCCTTTAAGAATTATTTTATTTAACTTTATTAATTTTAATTTGACTAGAGAGGGACAGAGAGAGAACAAGAGAGAGGGAGAGAGAAGTGAGAAAGCAAGCTGCCAGGTCTGAGACTTGAACTGTAATTGGCCACGTAGGAGTCCAGTGTCCTTAATGAACACGCCACCTGCCAGCCCACATTTCCTCTTTTCTAATGTAATCATCTAGTGCTATTAAATTTCTCTTTCAGCACAATAATAGCTGCACTTATTTTTTTTGGGGGGGGGGTCAGGCTCATGGTCATCCACCTCCCAGCTTGGACTTCAGGTACACTACTATACCAAGTTTTTAAAAATCTGGTTTATTTTTGACAGGTGATGCGATGACGCTCCTGCCTCAGCCTCGCACTGACTGGGATCACAGGTGCACAACACCTGTCTGGCCTTTTACTGGGAATGGATCCAACCTACTCTTTCCCATGTGGTTCCTGTCTGTAGAACACAGTGTTCTATCAGTGTGGCTGTGCCACCAGGCCTGAGCCATCTCACACTTTTTTTTTTTTTTTAAAGTTCATTTCTTCCTTCCATGACACAGAGACAGGGAGGGAAAAAAAGAGGATTCCTCGCCAGGTCTTGCTATGGTCCTCCCCAGGTAAACCAGCAAGCTGAACCCTGACTTCCCCATGGGTCCAGCATTGCTAAGTGGTGTGCTGCTACTGCTACACCACTATGGTTGGCCCTCTCAAATTTCGATGTCGTATTTTCACACTATTGCTCAAATGTTTTTTGAAGAGCTATACTTTTTTTAAATGGCTTTTTGAGACATAATGAACACTCCAATGTATTTTTCATCCCCCTAAGACTCCCTCTTTGACATATTGATTATTTAGAAGTGTGCTGTTTTCCATGTATTCACAGATTTGATTTTTCTGTTATCTTTCTGTTATTCATTTTAGCTTGATGACATCATTTGTCAAAAAATACTCCATATGATTTCAATTCTTTAAACTCTGTTTGCTTTATAGCTATCTTGGTATGTGTTCCTTAAGTGCTTGAGAAGAATGTGTTTTCTATTGGTGGTGAAGGGTTAGTAAATGTTGAACAGATCTTGTTATTTGATAGTGTGGTGATAATCTCTCATGTTTGCTGATTTCTCTTTCTAGAACTTTGTTTTACCAGGCTTTTGCTTCATGTATTTTATACCTCTGTTGTTTATTGTACACATATCTAGAATTGCTATATCTTCTTGGTGGAGTGACCCTTTCATTATTATGCAGTGTCACTGTCTGCGCCTCATAATGTTTTTTGTTCTTAAGTCTACTATATTGGTATTAATATTGCCACTGCTGCTTTTTCCACTATTCATTATAGAACATGTATACATGCACAAGAGAGACAGAAAGACAGATAACGAAAAAAGAGAGGGAGCATCCACCACACCGCCATCTCCTTCCTCTAGTCCTCCAGCCTACTGGATGTTGAGTATTTGTGTGCATGCCTAGTGTTTCCAGCTGACCTGGCTGGGGATTTGAACCCCAGTCACCATGAGGGCTCTGCCTTCTCTTGAGTAGCACATTACCGGTGCACTATGAAGCCAGTCTGCCACTGCTACTGTCTTTACATTAGAGTTTGTATGATACATCTATTTCCAGCCTTTTAATTTATCTGTATCGTTATATTTGAAGATTTTCTTATAAATAGCATATAAGTGGGAAATTAAAAATAAAATCTACCCTTAACCCTTTTAATTGGTGCTCCATTTAAATGACATTTAATAAAAGTCTGCCATTTGTGTTTTCTGATCTCTGTTGATTCTCCATTTTCTTCTTCTTGCTTTGCTTTACTTAAACATTTTTTAGACTTCATTTAGACTTATATATACACAACTTGTCATAATCTACTGGGGTAGGCATCTCATCAGTTCAATTCTAAAAACCTTACCTCTCTTTTTATCTCACCCTCTTGTTTACAATTGTTTGAAATAGTTCTTCTAAATGTATGGAGAACCATATTAGACAATTTATGCTTTGTCAAACAGGAAGAAAATCAAGATGTATCCTGTATTTACTCATTTTTATTATTATTATCCATGGTAGAGCATGTACATGTAAGAGGGAGAGAAAGAAGCACCCCCTGCAAGGTTCAGTCACCATAATCCCATTCCTCCAGTTCACTAGACCTTAGGCATTCACATGTACATGCCCAGCGTGTTTCAGGCCAACTGGGCCAGCAATGGAAACCACAGTTGCCATGAACCACAGTTGCCATGGGGGATCCAGCTTCTCCTGGGCAGCACATTATCACTGCACCATGGAGTCAGCCCTGTTTATTCATCTTTTACTATTTTTCTTTCTTTTTATTTTCTTCTCATTTGGAAAGGATGTTTTCATTGAACGCAGAATTCGGGTTGATAGGTGTGTTTTGGTTTTGGTTTTGTTTTTAAGTGCTGGAAAAATATTTTGTCTTGGACCAGCCACACACCTAATGGCTAAAGGGGGCCAGATCCCCCATAGGAGTCCATAGTTCGAATCCTGGCTCTGGCAGCTTGAAAAACAAACTGGGTGCCTGTCATGCATGTCCAGAATCTCAGCAGAATGAAGAAATGGGAGAAGGGAATGTAGTGTGAACACATTCCATGGGGTCGAGGTGCTTTGTTTCTTTCTCTCCCTCTTAGTTTTTCTCTGGCAAGCACATACATCCTCTACCAATTAAAAAAAGAAAAATATTATTATTTCCTTCTGGTCTCCTTGGTTTCTGAGAAGAAATTTACTGTCATAGATATCCTCTAGTTAAGAGATCTCTAGCTGGGGCTGACAGGTGGCGTGGTGGTTAAGGACACTGGACTCCATGGTTCGAGTTCCGGACCTGGCAGCTTGCGCTCGCTCGCTCGCTCTCTCTCTCGCTCTCTCTCTCTCTCTGGTCAAATTAAAAGTAAATAAATAAATAAATAAATAAAGTTAATAAATAAAAAATAATTCTTAAAATATATCTCTTGTTATATTTAAGATTTCTTGTTTGTCATCAGTTTTGGAAATCTGAGTATTGGGTCTTGATAGGGGCACCTTTGGGTTTATTCTTTTCTAGTTCACTAAGCTCCTTATAGGTTCTTTTGTTTAAAACTTCATGTCTTTGACCAAATGTGCAGAGTTTTCAGCCATCATTTTTTCCCACTCCCTTTCTTCTCTCCTTCAGTAATTCCAATGACACTAATGTTAGTACATTACTGTTATAATTCTATAGGTTCCTGAGGTTCTATCGTTTTTCTTCAGACTATTTTCTCACTGTTCAGAATGGGTAGATTCTATTATCCTATTTTAAAATTCGATTCTTACCTTTACATTTCCTCTGCTGCTGAGACTATGCATTGAGATTTTTATTTCAGTTATTGTAACTTTTGGTTGGTTCTATTTTATATCATCTATGTTTTCTATTTAAAAAAATTTTTTTTATTCATTCATTTATTTTAATATGAGAAGAGAGAGAAAACAGAGAGAATGAGTGAGAAAGCAAGTCACCAGGTCCAAATAGTTGGTCATGTGGGAGTGTCCAGCACCTTAACCACCATGCCACCTGCTGGTCCCCTATCTATGTCTTTCTTAAGACCTCTATTTCTTTGCCAAGACTTTGTATTTTTTACTTTTTTAAAAAAGAATTATTTATTTAATTCCATTTGTCACTGTTACTATTGTTACTGTTGTTGTTGTTATTGTTATTATTAATTTGACCAGACAGAGAGAGAGAGAGAGAGAGAAAAGGAAAGTAAGAAAGCAGCCACCAGGTCCGGGACTTGAACCTCAGTTGGTCACGTGGGTATCCAGTGCGTTTAACCACCACATCACCTGCCAGCCCTATTTTCACTTGTTTCAAGTATATTTGTAATTGTTCAATGAAGCATACTTATGATGGTTCCTTTAAATCCCTGCCAGGTAATATTTATGTCATCTTAATGCCAGCATCTACTTATCAACTTTTTTCATTCTAGTTAAGATTTTCCTAGTTCTAACTATGAGGAGTAATTTTCTATTCAAACCTAGACATTTGAGGTATGATCTTACAATACCTTGCATCTTTTTTTTTTTTTTTTTTTTTTTTGGAGAGGTTTTTTTGCTATAGGGCACGTGCGCTCGCCAGACAGACAGAGAGAGACAGAGAGATAGAAAGCGAGAAATCATCCCCCGGGGGGATGGCCACGCCGCAATCCCTTCTCCTCCATTCTCCTCTTGGTAGTCACCAGGTGCGGGACTCGAACCGCGGTCGGCTACATGGGAGTCCAGCGACATAGCCATTACGCTAACTGCTGGTCCCAATACCTTGCATCTTTTCAAATCTTCTGTTTTAGAAGGATTTCTCTCTCACTATTCTGGGGGCTCTAAGACAGTGCTACTTCACTTCTGCTAGGAGCAATTAGAAGTCCAAGTTTTTTACTTGGCCTCTGACGATATATGAAGTAGAGAAGCAGATCCCTCTGATCTCTGGGTAGAAGTAGGAGTTCTGGTATACCACTAGACTTCCCCTGATATATAATTAAGATCTCC
Organism: Tupaia tana; assembly: GCA_026018925.1. NCBI lineage: Eukaryota > Metazoa > Chordata > Mammalia > Scandentia > Tupaiidae > Tupaia > Tupaia tana. Next base: position 56,713,985 of record JAKSZU010000007.1, on the reverse strand, counting down.
CTCTCTGTCTCAAATTTGGAAAGATGAATAACTTAAATCTAAAATACTTGAATTTTATATGAATTTTAGAAATGAAATAAAAAGTAGAGGATATGCCAAAAACTTCCTTAAACATTCAGTGTTAAATATACAGTGTTAAGACTAAGTGCATATTGAGCAATGATAAAATGTTATCCAAATCTTTACAAATGACTTACATATATATCCAAAGCTATAATGAAAGAAAACAAACTACTGACAGATACTATTCCTTAAGAAAACAGAAAAATTAAGACAGCATAAAAATCTAAAAAAAAAAATTAAACAGAACAAAGGAAGTAAGGAGTAAGACTAGAATATATCTCTTTTCAAAGGACTCTTCAGACACACAGTATATTTACAAGTTGACTAAGAGAAAAGTGTATCATGTATTTATAAACAAATATCTGAATCATTAAGTGCTTATATTTGATAATAAAAATTTCTGGTAGTAACCAAGGAAACATGATTAATTCTAAAATTGCTATACTTCTCTTTTGATCACATGAGATTTTAAACATATCAAAATGTTCAAATTGTATCCTTCCTTCTTCTTTGTCATTTTCTGCTATTCCAGATCAACTTCTGATCTCTTATTTCTTTTTTTTTTTTTTCAACCATTAAGAACCACTGAGCTGAAATTTATCCACTAAAATTTCAACAGGGTTGTAGAATAAAATTGCACAAAGGAAACTAAGCATAAACTAATCTGGACTCCTTGAAACTGTAGCTCCAAGGTGAGGATTTCATCTTAATTCTCTGTTTTGTGTTTCAACCTATACAGTTCAAGTGCAATGTTCTTAAAAAAAATAAAACAATCTGAAGGTGGACACATTTTCATATAGGAAAATTTCTGATTAGGAAAAAGTACCTCTTCATCCAATTCTTTCATTATCTTGTCTAGTTTTATGTTTGAAGTTCTGTAAAAAACAAAATCAGTATGTATTAGAAAAATGTTTACTTTCTATGGCCCAAAGTTAAACACCCATATTCATGATTTTTCCATTTAACTAGGGTTTCTGAACTTTAGCGTGTATGTGTGCGTGCATACACGTGCACCATGAGTATCTTTGATAGTCTGATAAAAGCTATAGTCTTCTCCCAGAATGTTTGTAAAAATCATAAAAAAGGTCAATGGATTTCAGATTAAGGAGTCCTAAACTCCCTCGTGCAATACTTGCTACTATATAAAATTAGCTATTTAACCTTTAACACAAGATTAAGTTATACCAATCCGCTTCTCCTCCAGAATCCCCAAGTAAATGACACCACTGGGAATCACTCTTAACTCCTTTTCCTACATCAACTCCTTTTCCTACATTAACTCCTTTTCCTACATTACTCCCATTACTTGAGTAGTTGCCAAGTAAAGCTGTACTTTAATTCAACTTTCCCATGAATTTTTTGAAGTCCCCTTATAGCACAGGCATCTTCTAATGTATTCCTGATATGTTTTTGTATCATCTTATTCTCTCTACTTTAACACATACCAGACCTAGTCATAATTACATATTTGTCTTCCTAGCTAAATTACAATCTCCTTGTAGATAGGGGCTATATCTTATGTTATTCAGTATTATATTGCTGGCAAGCAATTTTGTGATACATAAACTGAATTTTCTGTTGAATGAATGAATGCAATAAAAAATATTTGAATGCAAAGAATTACATAAGAATCAGTCCTGAGTCAATCTATATGTGGAGACAGTGGTGGTGAACTTCTATAGAAAGTCTTTTACTTTTTATTTCTACCAAATTCTTACAGCTCTGCCCATTTATTTCTACCAAATTCTTACAGCTCTTCCCTGGAGAAGTACTAGAAGACAAAAAAAAAAAAAAAAAAAAAAAAAAAAAGCCAACCTTTAAAAACTCTCACTGAAAAATAAATGTAAATAAGTATCATTTCATAATCCTTGGCATTTTATTTATTTTTTAAAGAATTACTTAAATTTATTATTATTATTACTTAATTTGCCATAGGACATATGCACTTACCAGAGAGAGAGAGAGAGACAGAGAGAGAGGAAAAGTGAGTAAGTAACCCACCAGGTCCAGGACTCAAACCCTGGTTGGCCATGTGGGAGTCCAGTACCTTAACCACCACACCATCTGCTGGCCTAAGTCCTGTATTTATTTAAAATACTACTCACAAATACAATACATAGCTCTTAAATTCTACTTCCATGAAGCCTCACATTTTCATGTGATTATTAGCCACTAAGCCTTTCTCATTTCTTCTTTAAATTGATTCCAACATGACTACCAGTTTGTAATTTGCATTTTAATTTGATTTGAAATATTTTTCGGGTGAAGAAATTTCTCAATATTTATATAATAGTGTTTACCCATTTCCTCTCTATTTCCATATTTTATACTTAGAAATTAATCACTGGGACCAGCAGATAGTGTAATGGTTATGTCACTGGACTGACACTAGTTTACCATGGTTCAAGTTCTGGACCCGGTGGCTTAAACCCCACACCAGGCATGAGTGCATGCATGCCCAAGATCCCGAAGGGAGAATGGAGAAGGGACTACGGAGTGGTCATCCCCCCAGGGGGCTAATTTGTTCTTTTCTGCATCTCTGTGGCACTGGCAAGTGCACACACCCTACAGCAAAAATATCTCTCAGAAAAAAGAAAAACTTAAAAATTCATTCGAAATCCTGGGATTAGTTAATGTACCTGCTTTAAAAAAATGTTCAGGGGCTGAAAGGTAGCCTGGTGGATGGGACTCTGGACTCTCACGTGGCCGACTGCAGTTCAAATCCCGGATCTGGCAGCTGACTTTTTCAATCTCTGTTTCCCTTGCTCTTTTTCTGGTCAAATTTTAAAAATAATAATAACAAGGGGCCAGCAGGTGGCATGGTGGTTAAGGGTGCTAGACTCCCACACGCCCAGTCATGGTTTGAGTCCCAGACCTGTTGGCTTGCTTTCTCACTTTCTCTCTCTCTCTTTTTCCACTTCTCTGGTCAAACCAAATAAGTAAGTAAATAAATAAGTAAAATAATTGTTTTAAAAATAATAACAAATAAAATCAAATACATAATTCTTTTTTTTAATTAGTTTTTACTTATCATCTTTCTCTCCCTCTCAAAAAGAACATATAAAGAACACAAGATAGGGGCTCAGCAGGCAGTGCAGTGGCTAAGATCCTAGTCTCCTACATGGCCGACTGTGGTTTGAGTCCTGGACCTGGCAGCTTGAAACTCACACTAGGCACATGTGTGTACATGCTCAAAATCCCTATAAAAGAATGGAGGAGAAGGGAGTACATGTGGTATCCCCCCCGGGGATGATTTCACACTTTCTCTCTCTCTGTCCCTCCAGAGAGTACATGTGCCCTATAGCAAAAATCTCTCTCTCAAAAAAAAAAAAAAAAAAAAAAAAAAAAAAAAAAAGACATAAGACAGTGAGTGTAAAATTATTAGAATTATTAGATGTACTCTTGAAGCTGCTCCAACTTTTTTTTTCCCATAAAGAACAGAGATTTTATTTTTTTGTGGTGAATCTCCCCTCCCCCCCCACATTTTATTGATTCACAAAATACCTTAAACTAAAAATATGGACAAAGCTAGAATCTAGTTACAAGTACACTGTAATTTTCTTCTGAAACACTTAAAAAAATTAATTTACATTCATTCCCTGATCATCACAGCATACAGAATGTGATTTCCCATCCAGAATATACTGCATAGTAGCTTAATCATACATGTTATCATCAATAATTTTCCATTTCTAGTTTCATATATGTGTGTGTGTGTGTGTGTATTTTATCCCTATTTCTGACCCTCTGCCATTCTTTTAAATTCTTTAAAAAATAATAACAGCAAATAAAATTAAATAAATAAAATAATTCTTTAAAAAAAAAGTTTAGGGGCTGGCAAGTGGAGTAGTAGTTAAGGTGCTGGATACCCGCATAGCCAGCTATGGTTTGAGTCCCAGACTTTGCAGCTTGCTTTCTCACTTTCTCTCTCTCTGGTCAAAATTAAAAATAACAACAGTAACTAAATAATGTTAAATTAATACTTTTTTTTAAGTTTACATTATATACTTAGAATTTTTTTGTCTCCTTTCCTGTTTCTCCATTCAGGACTTGGGGCATGAATGCACATGTACTCTATGTGTTTTCTTTTTCTATTTTAGAGAGTTTTTTTCATATAGGGTACGTAAACTTGCTGGAGAGAGACATACAGAGACAGAAAGCAAGAAATCACCCCCTAGTGGGGTGGCCACACCACAATCCCTTCTCTTCTCGGGATTTTGTGCATGCACGCACACACACCTGGCGTGAGTTTTAAGCTGCCAGGTCCAAAACTCAAACCACAGCTGATTATGTGCAAGTCAAGCGACATAACCATTAGGCCATTTGCTGCCCTTCCTCCTTTTTAAAAAATAAATCTGATGAGCTTGCTCTTTAAAAAAAAAATTAAAAAAAGATTTATTTTATTTGTTGTTGTTGTTATTATTATTTTATTTAACTAGCGAGAGAGAGAGAAAGGAAAAGTGAAATCAAGCCTCCACGTCTGGGACTTGAACAAGGGTCGACCATGTAGGAGTCCAGCACCTTACCCACCATGACAAATCCCGGCCCCAAACTTGCTCTTTAAAAAAAATTTTTTTTTGCTTAATTGTATTTATAATTATTTTTTAAATTTTATCAATGAAGGAGAGAAAGCTGAGAGAGACAGAGAAAGCAGAGAGAATGAAAGAGAGAGAGAGAGAAAGCTGAGAGAGACAGAAAAAGCCAAGAGAGAGAGAAAGTTAAAGAGAAAGCCGCCAGGTCTGGGATTTGAACTACACTCAGCCAGGTGGGAGTCTAGTGCCTCAACCACCATGCCACCTGCTGGCCCCAACACGTTGTGTATTTTTCAAGCAACTGGGTCAGTGACTGATACTGTGTAGTCAGCCCATGTGGGACCCGGTCACCTCAAACACCATGGCCCACTTAGAATTTTACTTGTGTCCTACCCACCCTTACTTGCCCTGTCAAAAAACTCCCAGTTGACTCAACTCCATTTATTGAATATTTAATCTGTGTTACCTTTGTGTTTTGTTTTTCAAAACTGATCACTAAAACATAAATAACTATAAAAAGCTATTTGTTGATAATTAATAAGTAATTCAGTATTATGTTAGGTCATTTAAAATAATCTTGATTTGGCAAGCTGGTAGGGTGTGATGGCTGGAGTGTCTGGATCCCACACGGCTTTCTGTGTGGTTCAAGTGCCAGCTGAGGCAGCTTGAAAAACATATTGGGCTGGGCCAGCAGCTGGCATGGTAGTTAAAGTGCTGGATTCCTACGTGGCTGATTGCAGGTTCAAGTCCTGAACCTCGAAGATTGCTTTCTCACTTTCTCTGTCTCTCTGTCTCTGGTGAGCCCTATAGCAAATTAAAGAAATAATAAATAAAATTAAATAAACAATGTTTTAAAAATTAAACACACACACATACACACACACACACACACACAGGGCACGTGTTTGTGCATGCATGCATGCCTAAAATCCTGAGAGAAGAACTGAGGAAGGGGAATGCAGCAGGGCCCCCTCTTGGAGGGTGCGTTCTCATTCTTTCTTTATCCTCCCCCCACCACAGCAAACACACACACCCTATAGCAATTCTTAAAAAAAATCTTGATCATCCTATATTTCATAAATATATATGCTATTACTAAAATAAGACCTAAAGAAAAAAATTCTGAGTTACAGGTCCAAAGAGTCATAGTGGAAATTCAAATGCCTACATTAAAAATTTATCAAAAATTTTAATCTTTGGTATTTTACATTTCAGAAAGTACCTTATTTTAATGTAAAATACTGGGTCATCGGAAAGTAATGACACATTTTTGCAGAGAAAAACAGAGCAATATATCATGACTTTTCTGGTGACATAGTAATTTGCTCTTTCAGGCAGTAAATTAAAATGGGAGATGATTGAATCAAGCAATCAACTGAATTAGCACGTGTTTTGTTTTGTTTTGTTTTGTTTTGTTTTTAAGAATAAAGAAAGACTGCCAGGACAAACACGCTTTAAATGTCCTGAGGATGACATACCTATAACTACTGCTAACCTAAGTATTACTTTTCCATTCTAGCCAAGTCACTTTTCATGAATGTATATCAGTAGCAACCTTTTGTATTCCCATCTTACTTTCATCTATAATACTTTCAACAACACAGAGGTAAGTTTTTAATTATTTGCTATACACAACTTTTAATGTGAAAAAAAGTAATTCAAGTAGTCTCACCTGCACTTCTGCTCCATTTCATCTTTTAACTGCATTTCATTATGCAGCTGTTCTTCCAACTTATATATTGTTTTTTGCAAACTTTCCTGCTTTAATAAAAAAACACTTATTATGCTTAAAATATTTATAACCAATTAAAATTAGCAAGTTTGTTATTATTTTACACGTGTTTTTATAAAATAATTATTTAGTTTTACTCTTTTCTTATCTGAAAGTTTTAAATTATGAATTTAACAAGTGTTTTCTCAAAATCTTCCAATACACCAGGCACTATGCTAGGTATTAGCAATACAAAAATTTAAAAGATTTGGTCCTTCTTCTCATGATCTCAAAGACATATACACAAAGTATTATATGGTAAGGGATAATAAATTACAAAGTGTCCTGAAGGAGAAAAAAGATCTTTCAATTCTGCCACAAATACATAATATTTGAGTCGAGACTGAAAGGATGAGAGATGTTTACCAAGCAGAGAAGGTGGTAGAGGGAGGCATTTTAGAATTAACACCGAGTCCAAAAGAAGGGAGCAGAAGAAAACATGAGAATGAGAACTGAGAAGAAATGAAGTATAGCCGAGCACAGAATAGGGAAAACAACTCACATCAAACCTGAATAGGTTAAGTGGGCCTATGATCCTTGTATGTAAAAATAAGAGTTGGGGGATTTTAACCTGCCAACACTTTAAACATGGAAATCATATAAAACTGACATCTCAGAAACATCACACCAATATTAAGGAAACCAGATTAGAGGGCAAACAATTTCTAGAAAGAGTAACCAGTTAACAGGCTAACGACCAGTCAGGCAAGAGAAAATACAGATCTGATATAAGAGAGAGGTTAACAGTAATGAATAGGAGGTAACAGATACATGTGTCAGTTAAAGGAATTTATGACCTGGAAAGCATTCAGAAGAAAACAGATATAATACCATTATGAAAGACAGTGCACACAGCTGTGGGGAGAGAATAGAGAATTCAGCTCTCGCCAAGTTGGAGGTGTCTGAGAGTGTCCAAAAAGAGAAAAAGATTAGGCCTGAAGTTTGGAGGAGCAAGTTGGACATACATGAGATTATAGAAAACACAGAATATAGGCATTTCAAATATAAGCAAGTAAGTTTTGTTGGTTTTTTTTTTTTTTTTTTTTTTTTTTTTGAGAGATTTTTGCTATAGGGCACAAGCATTCTACAGAGAAAGAGACAGAGAGACAGAAAGCAAGAAATTACTCCCCCAAAGGGGATGGCCTGTCACAATCCTTTCTCTTCCATTCTCCTCTCAGGATTTGGACACGCACGCACATGTGCCCAGCATGAGTTTTAAACTACTGAGTCTGAGGCTCGAACCATAGTCAACTACATGGGAGTCCAGCACAAAATAATCATTATGCCATCTGCTGGTCCCAAGGTTTTGTGTTTGTTTTTTTTTAACCTCTGTCTCTTGAACATGATCTACAGGGACAATAAAACTCAAGGCTAAAATTTACCGACTAGAGTGATTTACTCCTCAGTAAACAAATTAGATGCTGCTGACTGTACTGTTATTCTCCATTTCCCCCATTCCCTTCCAGCCTTGAAGATCAATCCTCTGTTCTTCTTTGTCTTAAACTCTACAGACTGAATTACTTGGGCTCTGTTGCTGTGTGATTTTAAGGTTGATTTCTGCCCATCAAAGAAACTAGCAGGAAATCAGAAGATAGAGAAAAGTACTTATTTTCCTCACATTCTTCTTGCTTTACTGTGATTCTGGAAGTATTCCATGTTCCTCTTCTATGATTCCTTGTGTTCTCTAAGCTACAGTAACAAGATTTTCTCTCCTTTCTCCTCCAGTATAGGGGGAATGGCTTCCCATTATTGTTAATCAACAGGTGTTTTTAACACCCTTTATTGTTCCCCTCTACTGATGTTCATGGCCTGTTAACAGTCCCTTCATTAAACTCTTTTCAGTTAATAAATGCATAAACAAAATGTGATATATATATATAGATGAGTGTGTGTGAGTGTGTGTGTGTGTGTGTGTATGTCTGTATACACATATACACACAATGGAATATTATTTAGTATTAAAAAGAGAGGGAATTGGGGCCAGCAAGTGTCATGGTGATAAGGCCCTAATGGTTCGAGTCCTGGACCCCTGCAGCTTGAAAATCACTCTGGGTGCATGTGTGCGTGCCCAAAATTCCACAAGGAGAAGGGACTGCAGTGTGGCCATCCCCCTTGGAAGGTGATTTTTCATTTTGTCTCTCTCTCCAGTGAGAACATGCACCCTGTGGCAAAAAAAAAAAAAAAAAAAAAAAAAAGGTAAGGAAACTTCTGACAAAGTCATGTGTTGCACAATAATGTTTCAGTCAATGAAAGCATACACAACTGTAGCCTCATAGAGTTATAATAGGCTACACCATACAGCTTACATGTGTAATAAGCTATATACCATCTAGGTTTTATTTTTTTAAAAGAATTATTTTACTTATTTACTATTATTTTCTCACATGAGTTTTGCCAGAGAAAGAGAGAGGGGAAGAGAGAGGGCGAAAGCAAGCTGCCAGGTTCAGGACTCGAACCACACAGTCAGCCATGTGGGAATTCTAGCGCCTTAACCACGCCACCTGCTGGCCCCATTTAGTTTTATATTAAGTATACTTTACAATGTTCTCACAATGACAGATCACCTAATGACATACTTCTCAAAGTGTACCCCCATTATTAAGTGACACATGAATGTATATATACAAGATGGATGAAACTTGAAGATATTATGCTAAGTGAAATAAGCCAGTCACTTAAGGACAAATATTGTATGACTTCCTTTATCTGAGGTCCCCAGAACAGTGAAATTCATTCAGACAGAAAGTAGAACAGTCACCAAGGCCTATAAGGAGGGTGAAATGGGGAGTTATTGTTTAATGGGTACAGAATTTTAGTTTAGCACAATGAATAAGTTCTAGAGATGGATGATAGGGATGGCCGCACAACTATGTGAAGGTGCTTAATGTCAATACACTTAAAAATGGTTAAAACAATAAATTTCATATTATGTATATTTCACCACACATGGAAAACTTTCTTCATTTAAATCTTCTAAATGTGTCATCTGTTTCCTATAAAGATCCTTAATAATACATTGAATTATATACTCCTAATTCCAAAAATTTTTTTAATCTTAACAACTAACCTGAATAGCAATTTAGAGTTATTGACTGCCTCCATGTGTATCATTCCATTTAATATTCAAACAAGAAACCAGACTGGAGAGAATACCAATAGATAAAAAGTGCCATCAACATCTAAGTTCACTAGCTACACATTCACAAGCAATATAAAATTTCAATATAATGCACACAAATACAGTAACCACAAAATTATTTTTTAAAAAACAGTAAGAAAATACCTACCAAGCTTTTATCCACATTGGAGCTAGTTCTGTTATCATTAGGATTTGCTGAAGGTAAATATCTAGGGGTTGTGAGAAGTTTAAAAAGAAAATGAAACAAAAAACTCTTTAATATCCAAAAACAAACAATACCACATGCCTACTTTATGTTCAATATTATGCTAGCACTGTTTTTTTTTTTTAAAAGTACAAGTACAGGGGCCAGAAGGTGGCATGGTGGTTAAGGGCACTGGACTTCCACATGGTCGACTGTGGAACCGGGAGGCTTGCTTTCTCACTTTCTCTCTCTCTCTTCTTCTGCCCCTCTCTGGTATGTATGTATGTATGTACGTATGTATGTATGTAAGTATGTATGTATAAACAAATAAATAGTTAAAATAATTCTTAAAAGAATATACAGGTACATAATTATTTTAGAAACATAACATGGAAATGATACATATATTAAATAAAACTCTCTTTGGTATGAACCAATACCCTAAAATTATACCACATAATAGTCCTGCAGTAAATCATATGAACATACAGATTAAGTATGCCATAAATAGTCTCAAATTAGTTCTGATCAGGTTTGTCAGCCATAAGAGCAAAGTAATGACAGTTTATGCCATTTGCAAATAACTAAAATGGTTTACAGTTTTGGGATTTAAGAACTGGAGGGACCAGCAATTAGCATAATGGCTATGTTGCTGGACTCCCATGTAGTCGACCACATTTCGAGTCTCAGACCCAGTGGCTTAAACTCACGCCGGGCGCGTGTGCATGCATGCCCAAGATCCCAAAAGGAGAATGGAGAAGGGATTGCAGTGTGGCCATGCTCCCAACCGGTGGGGGGGGGGGGGTTATTGCTCGCTTTCTGTCTCTCTCTCTCTTTCTGGCGAGCGCACATGCCCTATAGCAAAAAAAAACCAAAAACAAAAACAAAAACAAAAAAAAAAAACACACTCCAAAAAAAGAACTGGAGATAACCAACTGTTGACTCCTATAGACCTGTGTACAACCACCCACCTTGCCCAACTATCCTTCAGCAAAGCATGATACTGCTTTTCTGACTAAAAAAAAAAAGTTAAGTTTTGAGATAAGTGGTGGAAATAACAGTACCAAAGTTTGGATGCTGTCCTACTTATCTTTTGAGACTCTAAGCCCTACAGAATTCTTTAAATTCAGTGTAAAGAATTATATATTAATTCAAGGTATTAGTGGGCTTTACAAGTAATCATTAGCTATTTTATGAGATTACCATATCTAAATAGATTATATATGTGAAAAATCTTTCTAAGCTACCAATTGTTACATAAAAGTAAGGTATTGCTGCCACTGCTTCTGCTACCACCTCCACCATGCTATAATCACTATTATTACTCCCATCACCACTACACTACAGTTAGCATAACTGCCTTGTTTTCTAAACTTGACCTGAACTGATTTTTTTAAATTACAAGTATGCACATGCTCTTGCCAGAGACAGAGAGAGAGGAAGAGACCACACACTCACCTATGAGGTATCATCATGCACAACTTTTTCTCTCCATTTCTCCATCCTGTCAGGATTTTAGACACATGTGCAGCTGGCATATATTTCAAGCAGTAGGGGCCAAAATTTGAACCAGAGTAAGCCATATGTGATCTGGCTTTCTATTCATAGCACTTAACTGCTGTACTACATGGCCAGCCCCTGAATCACTCTTACAAAAAAGTTTTGACTAGGGCCAGCTCTGTAGCCTAACCCCACATGGCCAAAGAGTGGTTCAAATTCCAAACCTCACTCCTTAAAAAACAGAGTAGGTGAGGGACCAGCAGTTAGTATAATGGCTATGTCGCTGGACTCCCATGTAGTCAACTGTGGTTCAAGTCTCAGAACCGGCGGCTTAAACTCATGCCAGGTGTGTGTGCGTGCGTGCCCAAGATCCCGAGAGGAGAAGGGATTGTGAAATCACCTGGGGAGTGATTTCTCGCTTTCTGTCTCTCTGTCTTTCTGGTGAGTGCATGCACCCTATAGCAAAAACCTCTCCCCCCCAAAAAAGAAAAGAAAAAAATAGAGTAGGTGAGTGTGCATCATGCCCATATCCCAACAAGATGGAGAAATGGAGGTAAAGAGACGTTACTCACACCCCACTGGGGGAGTGCTTTCTCCCCCAGACTCACCCCAAGTGCATGTACTCTGTCAACTTAAAAAAAGGTGGCAAGACACTTTGCTTTAAAATAAGCTAAAATAACCTCAAATTTAATAATTACTCTAGGCAAATCAGGTATCAAATGCCACTCCAATGGAATGTACCATTGACCAGAAGTATGTATTTTTGAAGTAATTTAAGCATAATGGGAAGCAAATTTAACATATTCAGAAACTGTTGCCACATAGTTCACTACTTTATACTGGTATAGCACTTTGTTTAGCTTTCTATTACATAGTATTTAGCAACCTATGTTGTATCTATCTATTCCTCACTCAGCTGTAAGCATTTCAAGAGGACGTACTATATCATATTCACCCTTTCCCATGCACCTTGTTGCTTAATATATACCACATAGGGGTCAGCAGGTGGCATGGTGTTTGTTAAGGGCCCTGGATTCCCATATGGCCGACCATGGTTTGAGTCTTGGACCTGGTGGCTTGCTTTCTCACTTTCCCTCCCCCTGTCTCTCTCTCTCTCATTCTCACTCTTTCCCTGTCTGGTCAAATTAAAAATAAATTAATAAAGTTAAATTTTAAAAAATTTTAAAAATATACCTCACAAAGAGTAAGCTATCAAACATATCTCTTCAATGAATTAATGCTCAGCACACTGAAATACTGCTAAATGTTTAATTTGTATGTCAAGAACAGTTGAAAAGGACTAAAGCTAATGTTAAATCATGTTATTCGTAATAATAGCTAACACTGAGTACTTGCTTACTTACTCCATTCAAAGCACTAAGTTACTGTACTTTAATTTACCTAGTCCTTATAACATCTCTATGAGGCAAGTATTATTACCCATTATCATCACTATATTGAGGAAATAGAGATATGAAAAGTTCAAGTTATTTATTCAAGATCACAGTACAGATAGTATTACATATAACACATGGTGAATTCATATTTGTTTTGGGGACAAGTCACTTAATTTTTGAAGAGTTAAAAATTATAGATGTTATGGACAAGTGGTATAGTGGTTAAGGCACTGGACTCTCATATGGCTGACTAAAGTTCAAATCCTGGAGCTGGCAGCTTGAAACTCATGCCAGGCATGTGTGCATTCATGCCCAAGCTCCCGAGAGGAAAATGGGGAGTGATTTCTTGCTTTCTGACTGTCTGTCTCTCTGGTGAGTGCACATGCTCTATAGTAAATGTCTCTAAACAAAACAAAACAAAACAAAATATTATAGACCCTGGGGCCAGCAGGTAGCATGATGACTGAGGTGCTGAACTCCCAAGTGGACAACTATAGTTCAAGTTCCGGGCTTGGTGGCTCGCTTTTTCATTGTCCTCCTTTTTCTGTCTCTGTCTCTCTCTGGTGAATACACAAGCTCTATAGTAAATTTTTAAAAAATGGTAATAATAAATAATCTTAAATAAATAATTCCTTTTTTTCGAGAGAGCTTTTTGCTGTAGGGTGCACACACTTGCCAGAGAGAGAGAGAGACAGACAGTGAGAAACCATCCCCCAAGGGGGATGGCTACGCTGCAATCCCTTCTCCTCCATTCTCTTCTCAGGATTTTGGGCATACATGCACATGCACCTGGTGTGAGTTTTAAGCTGCCAGGTCCGGGACTCAACCATGGTCAACTACATGGGAGTCCAGTGATGTAACAATTATACCATCTGCTAGAACAAATAAATAATTCTTTTAAAAAATTTATAGGCCTTTGGAAACATCAATAGAATGATAATGTCAGAAAAATCTGTATGTTGTTCTAAAATGTATTAAAAATCATTACTTTTTAGATAACAATATTAAACAAAATACTAGTATTAACAGCACATTTGGCCTATCTATTGTTTTAACTTGAGGATAGGTAATATAATATTCAACAAAAAATTCCTGAAAGACAATGCCCCGAATGAGATTTAAAAAAAAGAAAAGAAAGAAACATGAAGTACTAGAAGTATCATACATTCCAAAAATCAGCATAATAGAATAAGAGTTATCTTTATACAACAACTGAATTCACTTTAAAATTTTTTTGATATCTCTAAGTAAATAATGTGAATAAAATAAATCAGTACCTACTCCTGAAGTCACAGCTTAGCATACTTACCTCCGATTGCTATAATAAGTGAATCCTACAAAAGGTAGTTGATTCCCAACAAAAGCTTTAGGAATAGGGAATGTTTCTTCATCTCCTTTATCTTCTTCCAAGTCATCAAAATTACTAGTATCAATGTCACTACTTAGATCAGGTACAACTGGTGCTACAGCTAAAATTAGAAACAAAATGAGATGTTCATTTCAAATTTAACATACAAATAAAGCAAAGTTTCCACACCAGACACTGATGGTTTCTCTCTTACAAACAACATGCAAGCCACAAATTCCAAATGGGTTGAATCTTATTATACATACTAAGATTAAAAATCAACTGATGTTGACCATTACATAATTCTATGAAATAATTTTCTACAAGTTGCCTGTATCTATCATCTATACCTCAAGTTTAACTTAAATATTGCAAATATTACTAAGATTTTTTTTGGAATATACTATGGTATAAAATACTCAACAACATTTAGGATTAGAGAAAAGACTCTTCAGACATTACAGCATAACAAGCTGTACTAAGAAAAGGTTTGCTAATTTCAAATAGTTTGTTTGCTTGCTTGTTTATGTGCTCTATAGCAAATGAGAAGTAAAGTTGACCTCTTAGTCATCCTTGATAGACTAATAATTTGGTATTGAAATACTTTCACTCATCTAGAATCTAGATGATCAATTATCTCCACCCCCCCATTATCTCCATTAGACTGGGCCAGCCAGTGGTATGGTGGTTAAGCTGGCTGGATCCCACATGGTTGACTGTGTTGTTTGAGTCCCAAACACGGCAGCCTGAAAAACACACCAGGCACATTGTGTGCAGGCAGGTCCAAAATCCTATGAAGAAAATGGAGGAGAAGGGATTGCAGCATGACCATCCTGTGGGAGTGATTTCTCACTTTCTCACTGCCTCTCTATAGTGAGCGCACACACCCTACAGCAAATTTAAAAAAAAATGAAAACAAACAAACAAACAAACAACCTCCATTAGATTAAGTCACAAGAAATAAAGGATTTCCAGCTCTATCATCAGACTTGCTATCTAAGGTCAACTAATTGAGAAACAGTTCAATGAAGTGTTTATCATATAGCTGTTAAAAAAGGTAGAGATGCAAATCATGGACATAGCATCTTAAAGAATTATAAACTTGATGGGGAGCATGGTTTACATACACTTAATAATATAAACCCTATGTGACAATGATTAAATATTCACAAAATGGAAAATAAGAAAAGAAACTAACACTAAAATAATTTTTGGAACTTGAATATGCTGCAAAGGAAATATCTAAAACTGTTAAGAAACTTTTTTTTTTAGTTTTTGCTATAGGTGCATGTACTCACAAGAGAGATAGGGAGGGAGAGAGGGACAGTGACATAGCACCCTCCTCAGGGGTGCAATCCCTTCTGGGATTCAAACCACACATCCAGCCATGTGGTATACAACACCTTGACTCTCATGCCATCTGTTGATCCAGAACTTTTTTTTTTCTTTTTACTGCCTGAGAGAGTACATGTGGTCCCCAGAAAGAGAGAAAGCCCCCCCCCCAATACACACACACACACCCCAAATGGGGCATGGTCATATTTTACAATCCTTTTTCTTCCACTTCTCCATCCTAGGATTTTGGACATCTACACACACCAGTTTGGTGTGCTTTTCCAAGCATCTAGAACTAGGATTTGAACCTCAGTTGGCATGTGGAACCCAGCTCCCAAAGCATAGTGCTTAATCACTGTACTACAAGGTTGATGCTAGGAGAAATGTTTGGTTTAAAGACACAGAAATATAAAATACCACTGAATGTTTACCATCATAATATTAAATAATTATTTTTAGATGCAATGATCTCATGTTCCTTTGGAGAAGGCAGACAAATGGCTCAACTGGTTTCATGGTTTTAATCTCTTTTTTCTTAAATTGTCAGAAGATCAGTGTGTTCACCAGAGACAGAAACAGAAGGAAAGACAGAAAGCACTCCCCCAGTAGGATATAGTTATGCTGTGATCCATTCTCCTCCATTTTTCCATCCTCTCAGGATTTCAGGCACACACATACTTGTTCAGCATGTTTTTTAAGCTACCAGGGTCAGGATTTGAAACGTGGTCAGCCACGTAAAATCTGGCTCCCTCCCTAAATCATTGGGCTATGGGGTAATGGAAAAGTTCTGGAATGGACAGTAGTGATGTGATAAGACAACATAGACATACTTAAAGCCAATGAATTACACACTTAATAATAATTAAAATGGAAAATTTTATATTATGTATACTTTACCACAACTGGTAATTTTTAACAAGTTTATTAAAAATAAATAAATAAATAAAGAGGGTTGGCCTGTTAGGCTAATGGTTAAGGGAGATGGATCCCCTGTTGGCTTGAACAGTAAACCAGGTGTGTGTGGTTACAAATCCTAACAGGATATAGGAATGGAGGAAAAGGGATTGACCACACTCCATCGGGGAGTGCTTTCTTACCTCTACCTTTATCTCTCCACTTCTCTCTGGCAAGCACATGTGTCCTCAGGCAACTAAATAAAATATTTTTTAAAAAATCCTTTATAATTTTGAGAAAGTCTAAACTCATAAATTAAAGAGCCTTGAAACATGGTAGGTCCTAAATTCCTTATTCATGAAGCCCACACTGATAATCTCTTCCATAAAAATTTAAAATTCTCTCTCTTTTAAAGACAATTTTGGGGCCAGCAGGTGGTATGGTGGTTAAGGCACTGGACTCCCACACTGGCCAATAGCGATTTGAGTACTGGACCCTGATGCTTGATAATCACACCAGACATATTTGCCCAAAGTTCTGAGAGGAGAATGAAGAAGGGATAGGGGCATGGTCATCCCCATCAGAGGGTGATTTCTCACTTTCCCTGTTTCAGTCTCTCTCCAGCGAGTACATGGGCCCTATAGCAAAAACCTAAAAAAAAAAAAAAAAGACAAGGTCTTGCTCTGTTGCATCATCTTGCCTCCACCACCAGATAAAGTGAAAGTGTAGGATCATACCATCATTCCTGTTTTTAGGACAGACTGGGAACCTGGGAATAGAACCCAGGCCTACCAAGTAACTGTGCCAACCAACATGTGCTACTGTAGCTGCACTAAGAATACAAAAACCTAAAATAGAGTCTCAATTACTCCACAAAACCTAGAACAGTATACGTGAGGATTTTTTGTTGTTATTTTTAAACTGAAAACTTAACTCATGAGTTGATAGAAGTATTACTGTTAGCATCTGGTGTATTTCCCATCAACTATAGATGGTTTAAATAATGGCAATATCGTATATCAAATAAGAGAATGAATGGCAAAGGGTTTTTGTAAACTACCTACCTCATTATATTTAACACAGTATTATTACTAATGTGTTTTTGGTTTTGTTTGTTCTTGTTTTTGTTTTGAGAGGTTTTTGCTTTATGGCACGTGCACTTGCCAGAAAGACAGAGATACAGAAAATGAGAAATCAACCCCCCGGGGGGATGGCCATGTCGTTATCCTTTCTCCTCCATTCTCCTCTCAGGATCTTGGGCATGTATGCACAGGCGCCCAGCTTGAGTTTAAGCCACCGGATCGGGGACTCAAACTGCGGTCGACTACGTGAGAATCCAGTGACATAGCCATTACACCAACTGCTGGTCCTAGTAATGTGTTTTTATGTGTAATAAATGTTACAATTTTCTTTTCTCCACATTTAACTGCTACAAGTGTCAATTCCCTACATTTCTGGTTGGTATAATAGTGAACACACAGAAATCTTTAAGTATTAGTATTCCAAAGATCAAAGGCTTTGGAGTTAAACAGAATTAGAACTGAATGTGACACTGTTACTTGCTCAGTGTGATGTGTGGCAAGTTATTTGGCTGTTTTCATTTCTTTTATCTTTCTTTAGTCTTACCACTGTTGCTTCTTTAAGTATATCTCAACCTAAGAGAAAGATAATTGTTTACAATCTTAATACTTTATGTCTCTAAATTAAGGGTAAAGATTGGGAAGCTCACATTCTGCCAAAAATCAAGCTGTCTTACACTCTGCTCTCGCAACACCAAAGAACCCAAGGTGAAAACTAATTGCCATTGTAACTTGGAGACACTTCAATTTGGTATAATTACCAAAAAAAACCCACAAAAAACAAAAAACTATTATTTGTTAAAAAAAAAAAAAAAACCCAATGTACCAAAGAAAATTGGAGTAAAAAAAAATATTAAGGAATTATTACTATTATATCTTTTTTTTTTTTAACTTCACAGATCAGAGAGGTCAGTTCAGAGGAAAAATATTCCTGGTATTTTGGGGTGGGACGTGAAGAAGGGGTAGGAAGGGGGAAAGAAGAAAAGAACAATAAGTTCTACAGACTTGGACTTCTCTTTCTTTTTTTCAAAAACCACAAAACAAGACCTACTCGAATTAGGAAAAGTCACCACAATGTTCATAAGTATGCTAAACCTAACTGTACTATAACAAAACCAGAGATGACAATATGGATCTCATAAAGATATAGAAAGAATACCAATACGAATGAAATCACATAAGAATAATCACAGAAAATCTTCAACTATAAAGTTTGTTTTAAATCAACAAAGTAACTCACTTGCTTTTTTCATAAATGAAAGCAGTTATATTAAGGAAATATAGTAAAATAATAAAATATTATTAATGTGGACACCCCAATTCCAAGAGACTACGAGCTTTACTTCATTGGTGTGGGTCACTGTTGTTTTCCCAGTGCCTCAAATAAAACCGTGTTCAGCATGTAATGGGTGTTTAATAAATATCTGCTGACCAAGTCACTTTTCCTATTAATAAGAATTTTTTCAATATATAAAAGGAAATACATGGGCTGGTAGGGGCATGGTTGAACTCCCACATGGTCAACTGTGGTTTGAGTTCTGAACCTGGTAGCTTGCTTTCTCATTTTCCCTCTTTCTCTGGTCAAATTTAAAAATAATAGGGGCCAGGGGACCAGCAGTTAGTGTAATGGCTATGTCGCTGGACTCCCATGTAGTCGACCGCGGTTCACGTCCGGGCCTGGTGGCTTAAAACTCACGCCGGGCGCGTGTGCGTGCGTGCCCAAGATCCCGAGAGAAGAATGGAAGAGAAGGGATTGCGGCGTGGCCATCCCCCCTGGGGAGTGATTTCTCACTTTCTGTCTCTATGTCTCTCTCTGTCTGTCTGGCGAGCGCACGTGCCCTATAGCAAAAACCTCTCAAAAAAAATAATAGTAATAATAATAGGGACCAGCAATTAGTGTAATGTCTATGTCGCTGGACTCCTATGTAGTCGACTGCGGTTCGAGTCTCGGACCCAGTGGCTTAAACTCACACCGGGCGCGTGTACGTGCGTGCCCAAGATCCCGAGAGGAGAGACCAGCAGTTAGTGTAATGGCTATGTCGCTGGACTCCCACGTAGTCGACCACGATTCGCATCCCGGACCTGGTGGCTTAAAACTCATGCCGGGCGCATGTGCATGCATGCCCAAGATCCCGAGAGGAGAATGAAGGAGAAGGGATTGCGGCCTGGCCATCCCCCCTGGGGCGTGATTTTTTGCTTTCTGTCTCTCTGTCTGTCTCTGTCTTTCTGGTGAGTGCACATGCCCTATAGCAAAAACCTCTCCAAAAAAAGAAAAAAAATTAAAAAAATAATATTAATTAAATTAAATGATGTTTTAAAAAAGGGAAATATATCTTCCTTACTTTCTAGAGTACTTACTTGTATGGTTATTCTATACTCATCAATGCATTTGCCTAACTTTTAAAAAGAATTTAAAGCAATATAAAAAATACTGCCCATTTTAGTCAATCTTTTGAAAAAGCTTTCCAGATTTAAAATTATATCTGTATGTTTCAGTCTGAAACTTTACTAAAAGCTTAATCTGAATAAAAACATAAAGCTTTCAATGTAACAATTCATTTCCTAGCCTACTTATTTGTTTTGTAACAATTTCTCTTACAGTCCCAAAACAATAATCATGCTGTTCACTTTTTTTTAGTTTTTTTTTTCTTTTTTCTTTTTTTTTTTTTTTTTTTTTTTTGCCTTAGGGTGAATGAGAGACAGACACTGAGAGAGGGAAAGTAAGAAATCATCCCCAGGGGGATAGTCATGCCACAATCCCTTTTCCTTCATTCCCTCCCCCACCCCCCATCTTGGGCACACACACGTATGTGCCCAGTGTGATTTTCAAACCACTGACTGGGTCCAGGACTTGAATTGCAGTTGGCCATGTGAGAGTCCAGCAATGCAACCGCTACATCTGCTGTGTCCATGTCATTTACTTTTGAGGAGAAGGAAGTTCATTATTTCCCGGTGCATTCTAGTCCATTCTGTAGCTAATAACAGAAAATATCTGAAACTGGGTAGTTGATAAAAATAGAGCTTTAGAGACCAGCAGACGGCGTAATGATTATGCTGCTGGGTTCCCACGTGGCCAACCACGGTTTGAGGCCTGGACCTGGGATCTTGAAACATGCTGGTGTGTGTGCATGCATGCCCAAAATCCCAAGAGAAAAGAGAAGAGACTGCAACATGGCCATCCCCCCTGTGGGGTGATTTCTTACTTTGTCTCTCTGGTGAGTGCATGTGCCCTATAGCAAAAATCTCTTTTTAAAAAATAGAGCTTTATTCAGTTCATACTTCGTAGGTCTGAGGTCCTGGAGGCCCTCTCCGGTGGGATACTTTTGGCTACCTCACAATATGACACAGACTAGGGGAGCATGTTCTGTGTTCCATATGTGTGTGTCTCTCATTCTTTCTTACAAACCCAGCAGAAGTCAATCATGATGGCTTGGCCTCCTCTGATAACCTTAACCTTAATCTTCCAAAAGCTCCACTTTTTGACACTGTAACTGGATCACGTTTTTAACCTCTTAATCCTGTTCCAATGGATCAAAACATAAATTTTCAGGGGACACGGTCACAGAGTATAACAGTTATTAAATTCTCCCAAGGTCAAGGGATGCCTGTAGCTTTTACGGATAGCTACATATTCAATGACATATTTTGTTGGGCATAGTTTTTTTTAACTTCCAAAATAATTTATTTCCCTTTCCCTTTTCTTAGACAATATTACGGCTTAACACAATGTATATACTATACTCAAAGGCAACCTTGCTTATCTTTCTTCCTCTTCTTCTTCTTTTTTTTTTAACAAAGATTTTAGCTATAGGGCACAAGCGCTTCCTAGAGAGACATAGATAGACAGCAAGAAATCACCCCTTAGGAGGGATGGCCACGCTGCAATCCCATCTCCATTCACCCCTCTCGGGATTTGGGGCATGCATGTATGCACATGCACCCAGTGTGAGCTGCAAGACTCCAGGTCCAGGACTCGAACTGTGGTTAGCCATGGGAGAGTCCAGCAGCATAACCATGATTTCTGCTGGTCCTGGCAATCTGTTTCTTTTAAAATATTTTTAAACTATTGGGTTGTCAGAAAAGTTATGACATGTTTTTGCACAGAAAAACATAGAAAAATACATCATGACTTTTCTGACAACCCAATAGAATACTTCACTAAAGTATCAACAAACCTACATGATCATCAGAATTAACAAGATGTTTTTCCTCCTGAAAAAACTCTCTTACTGTCTTACCTAGATAAGCAAATATCTCAAATTTGCCTTAAGACACATACCTAATTTTTAACTACTCCTGAAACTACATAGCTGAATTAATTTCTATTATTAGGGCTCATTGCTATTTCTACTGCAGTAAGTTAGACCCTGTATACATTATCCTTTCTCTGATAAGAGAAAAAAGAAAAATTCTCAATATTTATGCAGAGAAAAGATGAATTCTTTACCTTTGAAATCCACAAAGATGATGGAAACCTTAGGTGTCATTATAAATTTGATTCAACTACGTTGTATAAGGTTTTCTATGAATCATCTTAATATTTTAACTTTTTAAATAAAGTAATGTTCTAGGACCAGCAAATGGCATAATGATTATGTCGCTGGACTCCCATGTAGTCAACCATGGTTCGAGTCCTAGATCCAGAGACTTAAAACGCAGACTGGGCGTGTGTGCGTGCATGCCCGAAGTCCTGAGAGGAGAATGGAATGCCCAAAGTCCTGAGAGGAGAATGGAGAAGGGATTGGAGTGTGGCCATACCCCCAGGGGATGATTTCTCACTGTCTCTCTGGTGAGTGCATGTGCCCTTTAACAAAAAAAAATCTCTCTTAAAAAGAAGTAATGTTCTGAGGCTAGCAGGTGGTAAGGTGGTTAAGATGATGGACTTCCACACGGTTGCTCGTGGTACAAGTCCCTGACCTGGAGGCTTGAAACTAACACTAGGAGTGTATGCATGTATGCCCAAAATCCCAAGAGGGGAATGGAGGAGAGGGATTGTGGCATGACCATCCCCTTGGGGAGTGACTTCTCACTTTCCCTTTCACTGTCTCTGTCTCTCTCTGGCGAGTGCATGCGCTCTCTGACAAAAACCTTTAAAAAAAAAAATGTTCTAAACTGACTGAAAACTAACTTCCTGGAACACAACACTTACTTCTGAATTGCAAGGTACAAAAAAGCCTGATGGAATTATGTAAATTACAATTTAATATACTCTCACAAACAGAATTATACTGAATGCTTGCATTCATTAGTAATAGAACCTCTTCCTTGGTCTACCCACTACTGTATTAATCAAAACCCCAACTCTGGCAGCTTAAAAAACATACCAGGCATGCACGTGTGCATGCCCTAAATCCTAACAAGATGAAGAAATGAAGAAAAAAGGATTGTGGGGTAAACATGCTACATCAGAGGGAAGCTTTCTGTTGGGTGCATGCACATGTCTTCCAGCAATTAAAAAAAAAAAAAAAAAAAAAAAAAAAAAAAAAAAACCACCTTTTTTTTAAGAGAGAGATTTTTGCTATAGGGCGTGTGCGATCGCTGTAGAGACAGAGAGACAAAGAGACAGAAAGCAAGAAGTCACCCTCCCAAGGGGAATGGTCACGCCACAATCCTTTCTCCTCCATTCCTCTTGGGATCTTGGGCACGCATGTGCATGCACTCAGCATGAGTTTTAAGGCACCAGGTCCAGAACTTGAGCTGCGATTGACGATGTGGAGTCTAGCGCCGTAACGATTACGTCATCTGCTGGTCCCGAGAACTTCTTTAATATTTTAGGTTTTAATAAAACAAGAGAGTAACTAGTCTTTTCCTAAGAAATATATTTTTATTTCATTACCACCTGAGGTCAACAGATGGTGGAGCAGTTATGTCGGTGACTCCAACATGGCCGACCACGGTTCAAGTCCCAGACCTGATGGCTTCAAACTCATGCCAGGTATGTGTACAAGTGTGCCCAAGATCCCAAGAGAAGAATAGAGAAGGGATTGTGGCATGGCTGTCCCCTCCCCAGGGGTGGGGGTTGATTTCTCGCTGTTTCTCTAGCAAGCATGCACACGCCCTATAGCAAAAATACTAAAAAACACCTCATTTCCACCTACTTATTGACTTCCTTCTTAATAAGATAACTAAAGTCTAGAAGAGCAACTGAACAAAAACTGAATATCAAATCATGATTGGTGAACCTAAATATCTTATATTTCTGTTATATTTCATCTTGGTTATCTGAAGTAGGATATAAGAAGCATTACTATTTCCTCAATCTTATAAAATATACTCTCTTCAATTGGGTTGGGGCAATTCCTATACAGTATTTGTGTACTTCTGACTTTTATCACATATACATAATTATTTAACACGGTAGTTTCAACACACTATTTCCACAACGACTTTCAAATGTTCACTGTAACGTGCAAGAAAAAATAACTTACTGTCTCGGAGTGTTTCCCAAGCCCACTGGTCATTTTTGAAGAAGAGATGTCGTTTGATTTCTTCTACACCATTTCGCCCTAATCTCACTTCTCTGAAGAGAGAGGGAAGGAAAGAATTAATTAATCATTAAGACCTTATTATAACTTGTCCAGGGTTATTTGCGTACAGAATGCTAATAAATCTGTAAAGGATGACAAACAAAATTCTAGGTCACTTTGAAATTAGAATGACTGTCAACATAATTTTCAATTCAAATAGAAAATAAAGATTGAGGGACAAGCAGGTGGTGTGGTGGTTAAGGTATTGAACTTTCACATGGCCAACTGTAGTTTGAGTCCCAAACCTCATGGTTTGTTTTCTCACTTGCCCTCTCTCTCTCTCTCTGCCCTCCCTGGTGAGTTCATGTGCCCTTTAACAAATTAAAAAAATAGTAATAAATAAAATAAAATAAATAATTTTTTAAGGAAAAAGAAAATAAAGATTGAAGACTGAAAATAATTTTTAAAGAATTATTTTATTTTATTTTATGTATACACTTATTTATTTATTTATTTCAATTTGACAGAGAGGGAGAGAGAGAGAAAGAGAAAATGAGAAAGCAAGCTGTCAGGTCCAGGACTCAAACCATAGTTGGCCATGTGGGAGTCCAGCACCCTTAATCACCATGTCACCTGCTGGCCCCGAAGACTGAAAATATTCAAGAATTTAAAAATATATACTAATGAGGGCAACTAGGACATGGAAGTTAAGGCACTGGCTCCCACATGTTCAAATCCCAGACTCAGCAGCTTGAAAAATCACTCTGGGCATGTGCCCTAAGTCTCAAATGGAGACTGGAGAGGAAGAGATCACAGGGTCGCCATCCCACCTTAGGGGTAATTTCTCACTTTCCCTATCTCTCTCTGCCAGGTGCACATGCCTGACAGCAAAACAAACGAATAAATAATACTAATGAAAAAATACACAAACCCACAAATTTTTGATACTCCATGACTTTTCTTTTCTTTTTTTTTTTTTTAAGAAAGATTTTTGCTAAAGGGTGTGTGCACTCGCTGAAGAGACAGAAAAAGACAGAGACAAAAGCGATATATCACCCCCTGGTGGTGGATGGAAAGGCTCCAATCCTTTCTCCTCTTGGGATTTTGGGCATGCACACACATGCACCTGACATGAGTTTTTTTTTTTTTTTTTTTTTGTTTGTTTTGTTTTGTTTTTCTGGAGAGGTTTTTTCACTATAGGGCGCGTGCGCTTGCCAGACAGAGACAGACATAGATAGAGACAGAAAGCGAGAAATCACCCCCCAGAGGGGATGGTCACGCCGCAGTCCCTTCTCCTCCATTCTCCTCTCGGGATCTTGGGTACGCACGCACACGCGCCTGGCGTGAGTTTTAAGCCACCGGGTCCGGGACGTGAACCGCAGTCGACTATGTGGGAGTCCAGCGACATAGCCATTACGTTAACTGCTGGTTCCCCCTGACATGAGTTTTAAGTTGCAGAGTCCAAGACTTAAACCACAGTCAGCCACGTATGAGTCCAGCAGTGTAACCATTACACCACCTGCTAGTCCTAATACTCCATGACTTTTCTATAGATAATGAATATGTAGACGAATCATAGGTTTGCTTCATTAGCACAATGAATAAAACAATGTATTTTCTTTACACTTCTCATTTCATTTTTTTTTGGTTTTGTTTTAGATTTTTGCCATAGGGTATGCATGTTCATCATGAAGGGGGAGGTGGGCGGGTGGGGGGAATGAGAAATCACTACCAGAGGGATGGCCACACTGCAAACCCTTTGCCTCCATTCTTCTCTTGGAATTTTGAGCATGCATGCATGTGTGCCCAGTGTGTTTCTAGCCACTGGGTTCAGGATTCAAACTGCTGAGTTAACCATGTTTTATCCAGAGTCTTAATCACCAGGCTAGCTGTTGGCTGGCCAATTTTTGTTGTTGTTGTTAGAAACCGTTTTTGCTAAAGGGGGCATGTGCTCCCTGGAGATACAAAGAAAGCCAGTGAGAAATTACCCCTCAAAGGGACCAGCAGTTACCATAATGCCTATGTCGCTGAACTCCCATGTAGCCGACCGCAGTTCGAGTCCCGGACCCAGTGGCTTAAACTCACGCAAGGCTCATGTGCATGCGTGCCCAAGATCCCGAGAAGAGAATGGAGGAGAAGGGATTGCGGTGTGGCCATACCCCCTGGGGGGTGATTTCTCGCTTTCTATCTCTCTGTCTCTCTGGCGAGCGCACACACCCTATAGCAAAAACCTCTCCAAGGAAAGAAAAAAAAAAAAAAGAGAGAGAAAAAGAAATTACCCCTCGAAGAAATAGCCACACTGCAAGCCCTTGTCCTTGTCTTTTCATTCTTCTCTTAGAATCTTGGGCATGCATAGACGTGCCTGATGTGAGTTTCAGGCAACTGGATCCAGGACTCGAACCACAGTAGGCCACACGGAAATCCAGCACCTTAACCACTATGCTGTCTACTGGCCCCCTGACAATTTTTTTTTAATAGTGGTAAAATTACAATTTTTTTTCAGTTAACAACTTAGCTTTACACCAGTTGCTATCAAAAACGCCAGGAACTTATTGTAAATTTTAAGTTTCCATATTATAATCTATTAAATATTTCTTTTCTTTTTCTTTTTTTTTTTTTGGAGAGGTTTTTGCTATAGGGCACATGCACTCGCCAGACAGACAGAGACAGACAGAGAGACAGAAAGCGAGAAATCAGCCCCCAGGGAGGATGGTCATGCCGCAATCCCTTCTCCATTCTCCTCTCGGGATCCTGGGCACACACGCACACTCGCTCAGTGTTAAGCCACCGGGTCCGGGACGCGAACCGCGGTCAACTACATGGGAGTGCAGCGACAGAGCCATTACGCTAACTGCTGGTCCCTATTAAATATTTCTGACTAAACAAAAACCAATAGAGGAGAGCAGGTGGCATGGTGGTTAAGGCACTAGACACTCATGTGGCTGACCACAGTTCAAGTCCTAGACTTGGCAGCTTGAAAAATCACACCAGGCACATGTGCAAGCATGCCCAAAATCCCAGAAAATGAAGGAGAAGGGATTGTGGCATGAGCATTCTCCCTGGGGAGGTGATTTCTCACTTTCTTTTCTATTCTTTGTCTCTCTCTGACAAATACGCATGTCCTATAGAAAATTCTAAAAAAGAATAGAGAAAAAAAAACCTATTAACAACTAATTCTTGACAGTGCTACAAAAATTCAAAACTTTACCTGGATAAGTCACTGATCACTGGTCTCTTTGGTGACACAGAAACAGTTTCTAAAACGTGCCTTTAGGGACCAGCAGATGGTGTAATGGTTACATCACTCGACTTCCACATTGTCAACCATGGCTCGAGTCCCAGACCCAGCAGCTTAAAACTCACGCTGGGCACATATGCATGCATGCCCAAAATCTCAAGAGGAGAATGGAAGAGAAGGGACTGCAGCATGACCATACCCCCGGGTAGGGGTGATTTCTCACTTTCTGTCGGTTTCTCTCTGTCTCTCTGATGAGCACACACACACTATAGCAAAAATCTCTCTAAAATAAAATGTGCCTTTAGCTGAACTGGAAAGAACTCAGCACCTTTTTGTTCTCTAGTAGAATGCTTACAAACTATGAGAATTACAAGTATTTTTCATGAATTAAAAGGCAGACTCTATCTTAGATAAAGAGTTGCTACTTAGAGAAAGAGACACATACCTTCTTTAAGCAGCTTTCACTGACTCTCTCAGACTATAAGAAGAAATCTCTCAATGATTCTCTGAAACACTATATTTATTCATAGTAATTATCTTTCTGTAGCATAAATGTCTGACTTGCTTGTCTATTCTCCCAAAAGACTCTGAGGTATTTGAAAAAGTGGCCGTGTATCTTACACACTTATATATCCCTAGCAACCAACACACAGCATAGTACAGTTTTGCACATTCAAATGTAACATTTAGGCTGGCCCATAGAGCAGTGATTAAGGGAGCAGGATCCCACATGGCCAGCCACATTTCAAATACCAGTCCCAGTGATTTAAAAACATGCCAGGCACATATGCATGTGTACTGAAAATCCTTACAGAAAGCAGAAAAGGAGAAGGAACTGCAGTGTGACTATCCCCCAGAGAGTGCTTTCTCCCTCTTTCTGTGTGTTTCTCTATGGTGAGCACATATGGCCTCTGGCAATTATAAAGCCAGAGGTGTAGTTTGCAAAACTACACCTCCTTTAAAGCTCTAAAGGACATACTTAAAGAAGATTAATTAATCTTAATTAAAGTGAATCTCAAATTGAAACATGTGAAAGTACTAGGTCTTCTAACGACACAATCACAAGCATTTTATATGATCTTACTAAGTCCTCTGGTTTACTTTCCAACCTTACTAAGTCCTCTGGTTTACTTTCAAATTTAAAAAGCTAACCACAATGGTTTACATAACATGACATTAAAAAAAAACACACACAAATACATACATACTTATTAAAATGCTAATTGAATCTTGAAGATACAATACTAGTGACTATGTCTACGAGGAGGAAGGTAGGAAATTCATATTTCTCATAGCTTCATACCATTTTCTTTATCTCAACAAGCATACACTGTATGTCATCAAATCTAAGATGGCATAAATTAGAAGATGCATGATCCTTTTCTTATCCGTCAGGGGAAAAATGCTCCCAATTAAATCAATACATATGATTGATTGTGAGGTACACTTTAAGTTCAGACATGTTAATATGCTTTAAAAAATAATTTTCATATTAATAGACTTAAAATTTTAATCAAAGAAAAAAGTCATCTAATCTACCATCAGCCAAGGCTTGTATCCCAATTTTTTAGGCACAGTAGGTTGAGATCCAGAAAAGATATCCAGAATATGATAAAACTGTATCAGGTTTCACCATCATAAATGATTAGGGGAATGACAGCATTTATATTCATTTATATTCTAATAGTTCACCTGTAGGAGCTCAAATATGGACCTTAAAAATCGGACAGAGAGATATAAATTCCTTAAAATAGAAATAAGTTCAATATTAAGATTATTTACCTGTCAGTAAGGAAGGCACAAATAAGATTTTTTGCTTCTTTTGATATGTCATTATCATCAGGGAAGGTAAGTGAATTTTTATGGTTCATAATCTTACTGTAAGTCCCAACCAGAGAATCTGCATAAAAAGGTGTGTCACCTGATGGGGAAAAAAGGCAAAATAAGGTATATTTGGAAAAAATCATTTTTTAAAGGAAAACAGTCAAAGCTACCTGTTACAAATGAGTACGTATGAGCTAAACTAAAAAACAAATGTGAGATACATATAAATAAATAAAATAATAAATCACAAAATTGGTCTAAGCCTCTAAACAACTTTTAAAAACACATACGATACAGGTTTGGATGTTTCTTTCCTACAAATAAAATCAACATTGCTTAATGTAAAAAATATCATATTAGAAGAAGCCAAGTGGTAGTTTTAGTATTCAAGGTACATAAAATTCTCACTTTACTCACCTACAAGCATTTCATATAAAAATACCCCAACTGACCACCAGTCACATTCTCGTCCATAATAACCATCACCACCTTGGGATTTTAATACTTCAGGAGAAATATAATCAGGTGTTCCAACTGCTGTATCACATCGTACCATGCCTTCCTAAAAAAAGTAGCAGGGCAAATTCTGAATTAGGTATAAATATAATGGCTCAATTAATATAAATCTATAGAACTCCAAACTTTTGGGCTATGAAATATATCAAAACTTAATGTAAACTAACAAATAGCTTAATCACATTTATATACTATATATATATAATATATTCATTATACATATATAATACACAGTATATGGGTACACACACTTATTGGTGGTTTTTATTTTGTAATACTAATACTAGAAAGACATACTGCCATCGCTTATTCCCCCAAGTGTGCCAACAATGATTTCATTTTAATTAATATATGAATTAAGAATATATTAATATAAGCCAATATAAATGGATCAGAGGTTGATAGAATAAAGCACTTTATAACTTATTAATATAAATGTTAATTTAATCATTTTGACTAAAATAATCATTCTATTTAAATATGCTTGAAGTTACAAAAAAAGAGACTTAACTGTACAAATATAGGGAAGCAGGTCTACAGCAAATGATCATAATAGTGTTAAACACACAAAAATCTATCTGATATATGTTTTAAACTTCCCTTCCAAAAACTATCTGCTTACTTTTTATCTATTTTAGCTAGTATTAATGCAACACGATTATAATTAAATGTTCACATAAAGGTTTTCGCGTAGTGTTTCTTTTTCTTTAAAAACAAAAACAAAAACATTTATTATTTACTTGTTGTGATTTTTAAGCTGCCAGGTCTGTGACTTAAACCACACATGGCCATGTGAGAATCCAGTGCTTTAACCTACCACGCCACCTGCTGACCCTGTAGTGTTTCTTTTTAACCAATAAATCTTCTTTTAAAATGTTTTAAGTACAGCTTATTGACTACTGTACTATGACAAGTTTCAAAGAATATAAACTGTTTCAACTGAAATTAAAGAGGTATACTTGCTCCTTCAGCTGTGTATATAAGTTATTTATTATATAAATAGTGAGGATGAGTATCTTCTAAAATTCATCCTAAAATAAACAGTAAAATCTTCCATGTGTTAACAGAAAACAGGTAAAACACTAAAAAATACATGGGTTACTAACTCAAATTTTTACAAAAGTCTAATTTTACCACTGGCGTAAGTGTTCCGTGACATTTAAGCTAATTCCATTTCTAGTTACTAGTAGTGTATATTACAGAGTTGTTATGAAGGATTTAGTAAATCTGGCAATCCACATTTACCCTAAATAGAAAGGGGGAAAAATTGCTAACAAGTTACTAATACAACATTGAAACCATGGTATCTAGTTGAACAAATAATGTCACATCAATTCTGAAAAAGTCCAGATATGGTAAGTGAATTCTTAATAGCATTTTCTAAAGATGCATCTATCTTGAATTAGCAAAATCTGAATTAAAACCTAATTTATTAACCTTATTCATCTTCATACAAGTACCAAAATCTGCTAACTTCAAATGTCCAGATTTATCCAGCAGCATATTATCAGGCTTCACATCTCTGAAGGGGAAAAAGAAACAGTAGAATAGTTTTGAAACAGATCAGACATTGATAAAACTTATGAGGTAGGTACTTTAGTTCAAGTACTCTCAATCTACTGATAGATAAGGCCACCTTTGATGTATATGGGTTCTCTATCCACATTTACAATCTGAATTTTATCAAGAAAATCCCTTTATATGTTAACACCTCAGAAGAAGACACATATATTCTTCTTTAACTAGAGTTTGAGTCTTCTGGGAATGGGGAAATCAATTTGAGAAATTAACCATCAAAAAACTAACACTTGGACATAAAACGCAGTTGAAACATACAAGATAGATGAGTAACACCAGGACAAGGGCTAAACCATTCTCATTTTCAATGCCTGAGATGCAGTACAGTAACTACACATGGGATTTAATCAGTGTTTGCAGAACAAATGAAATTATTCTTCTAATGAATAAGCATAACCACTAATCAAAACCACACTAATTTACATAATGAAAATTTAAAATCAAAGTGGTTTAACACCCTGGCAAGTACCTCAGAAAACCAGCTTACAATTACCAGTTTTCAGAAAACCACAGAGAAGCTATATAAACATATTAAGGAATATTAAAGAATGCATTTATAGCAACATTAAACTGAAATACTAAAACTATTAAGTTTACGTTTTAAGTTCTGAAATGCCATTCACGTCATGGATGAAAATGGGTAAATTTAGAGTGGGAAATATTAATCAAAAATACTTATGTCCTTTTCAAGTACTCTTTCAACAAATGAGAAAAGTTAAAAGTATGTTTATCCTTACCTATGAATAAAACCCATGGAATGGATTGCATCCAATGCAAGAACTACTTCTGCAGTATAAAATCGTGCCCATTTTTCAGGCACATCATAGTTGCTCATTAAGTTTACAAGATCTCCACCAGGCATGTATTCCATCACCATGTAGAGATAACGATCATCTTGGAATGCATAAAAAAGCTATACAAACACAAAAAAGTGCATTTGTTAAGATTAAGTAAAATTGTTTCATTTAAAAACTGGCAAAAATGCTAATATAAGGCTTAAGTAAAATATCAAATTGTGGAACAGTAATTGTAAACACCGTTCAGAAAAAGAAAAAAAAAGAAACATAAATGTCACAAAGACACCTGTATATGCAAAGGAACTAGAAAGTAGTTATTCTGAAGAATTAAATGGAAACATTTTTTGTTCATAACTTTCTATACTATTTTAAATGTTTTTTATACCAAGTTGTTTGTTTTTTGTTGTTGTTATAATAATTTCAATTAAAAAACAAACAAATCTCAGGGCCAGCAGGTGCCGTAGTAGGTATGGCACTGGACTCCCACATGGCAGACCACCGTTGATTTGGCGGCTTGAAAATCATGCTGTGCACATGTGCACGCACGCCCAAAATTCTAGGAGAGGATGGAGAAGGGATTCCAGTATGGCCATCCTATTTCACTTTCTCTCTTACTGCCTCTCTCTGTCCCTGTCCGGTGAACGCATGCACCCTATGGCAAAAACCTTTAAAAAAAAAAAAGTGTGTGTGTGTGTGTGTGTGTGTGTGTGTGTGTCTACTTCCAATTTAACTTGTACATGAGTGGAGTTTACTGTTACATTTACATCAATAACTAAATTCTCAATAAGTTTGATAAATTGGGCTATTTCAGCTATTCCCTCTTAGCTGTATGACGTTAGCAAATGGGGACTCAGAAATGTTAAGCAATTAACAGTAATTGTAAACACCGTTCAGAAAAAGAAAAAAATAAGAAACACAAATGTCACAAAGCAATTAACATTTCTGAGACTGACGGCTGCTCAGTAAGTCAGCATCTGGGTGCTTAGCAGTTAATAAGTGCTTAATAAATGTTTAATAAACAAAATCATGAATGTGGGGTATATTTAACAGGCATTAAATCTTTCTCAGTTATTAAGAAGATTATTGAATATAAAAAAGCACTTAATGCAATAGATGCTCAATAAATGATAGTAGTCAGTGGGAAAAAGAACAGGTTTTTTTTGTTACAGTTAACAAAAGAAATTGGAAGACGGCAGCATCCAGAGTCAAAGTAGGAAGAATAAAATACTTTAATATGATATTGGCAAGAGTATCATGCATAAATATATTATATGAGACCAGGGCTAAAGTAAAAAGAACAATTTACAAAAGGACATTTTAAGTAGATACAAGGAATTTAGAATTAAATAAAACTTAAAATTAAAATAAGCCCTGCGGGGGGGGATCTAATTTACTTAGATGTTTACATTTTTTTTCTCTTATTTTTATTTTTTCTCTCTTTTTTTTAGATATTTTTGCTAAAGGGCATGTGTGCTCACCAGAAAGACAGAGACAGGGAGACAGAAAGCAAGAAATCACCCCCCCAGGGGGCTGGCCACGCCACAATCCCTTCTCCTCCATTCGCCTCTCAGGATCCTGGGCACACACGCACGTGCCTGGCGTGAGTTTAAGCCGCCAGGTCCAGGACTCAAACCGCGGTAGGCTACATGGGAGTCCAGCGACATAGCCATTACGCTAACTGCTGGTCCTGTCATTTGGTTTCTTATTCTTTCTCCTCCCTCCAAAAATATATTTTTTTTATTAAAATCACTAAATTTCTCTCTGTCTTTCTGGTGAAGGCATGTGCCCGATAGCCCCCCAAAAAAACAAACAAACAAAAACCTCTACAAAAAATAAAATCTGTCTTAAAAAAGAAACCAAGTGACATTTCATGGCTATCCCAGAGTAAAGTAAATCATTTGTGGTTTAGACCCCATAATTAAAGAAATGTTGTTAATTTGATGTAGTTTATCCTATTAGTAGACGATATATCAAGATAAATAAAGCTTTAGATACTTAAGTCATGAATTTATTCCTGAAACTAACAATTACAACGTATATCTTCTCATTCTGAAACGGAACACTGCACATTTATATACCAGTGATCGTCAACCTGAGGTTATAATGTCCACCCCCAACCACCACTACCAAAGCACCATTCAACAATGTCTAAACATATTTTTGATTGTTACAAATGGTGTATAGCATGGGAAGGCTTGCTACTGGTTTCCTGAGTAGAGGCCAAGGATGCTGCCAAATATCCCAAGTATGAATACCAGTAATTAGAATAATGCACAGGAGAGTCCCTAACTATAAAGAATTATTTGGTTTAACATGCCAACAGTGCCAAGCCCAAGAAACTCTGGTCTACACTGTAAATAAAAACAAAACATATATTTCAGGTTTAAGGGGTATTACATAAATCTTCAACATTTTCCCTATCATTTTTAGTCCAATAACTAGTATGCTTATTAAAGATTGTCTTTACTATATACTGAAAATGAGTAAATCACAAATTATTAATACATTAGGAATTTAGAAATGGTCTAGCCTAGTTTACTTCCTCCACATGAGATCTCACTTAAATTAAGGGCTCTAATATGTAAGACAAAAAAAACATTGAGCTGTTGTAGTTGAAGAAAGGTAGAAAATTCAGAATTATAATCTACCCAATCTAATCAAGATTTTATCTATGGTACCTCCACACTCAAAATAACCAATCAAAAATAACTTTCACATTTATGAGTAAGGAAACTTATGGCCCAGTGAAGTTAAGTAACTTGGCCAAACTTCACAGATAAGACAATGGCAGTCTAGACTAGAACCAACAACTACTGACTCCTAGTGTGTTTTTCGTTCTACTGAAAACTTTGAGCCAATACAGCACTATTTGGAACGGAACTCTGTTCCCTCTTTCATTTCCCCCATTCTCTTTTCTCCAAAAAATAAGAGAGACTAACAGATAAATACAGAGTTAAATAAGAGGATTTCATGTTGAGGAAGGAACATAAGCTTCAAAATTAAATAAAAGTAACTAAAGTTTTAAGTACATAGACCAAAAAGTGGCATAGAGGTAACACAATTGGTCCCACAAGGAAAGGTCAGTAGGTGATTCATGGCATGAAGATCCTGTTGGGGATGCCAGTCTTTCCCCCTTCCCTCTAATGGAAGAAATATTTTAAATAAATAAAATATAGCAGAGAGTCAGAAATGGGGTAAAATATTCTCATATATATGTGTGTGCGCGTATGTGTGTGTGTGTGTGTGTGTGTGTACATATATATATATATATATTAAACTAGAAAGGGAAAATTATTGACGGTAACATGTATGATTAAGCCACTATGCAGTATATTCTGGATGGGAAATCTCATTTTGTATTCTGTGATGATGCTCAGGGAATTAATGTAAATTAATTAATTAAAATATGTTTCATAAAAAATTAAAAATATTTATACTAATATGTGACTTCCCTCAAATCAAAGCAGGTTCTTTAAATTTTCTATATTTAAAACTCTATGGACGCTATCATTTTGCTTTGGCTTTACTTTCCTTTTACAACTGATTCAATAAAATTAAATTTTATGATTTAAAAAATAATTATATATTAAGCAATTATGTAATTATCAATAAATCTTCTATTGCTGTTCTAAAAAACAAACTAAACTTTTCTGATATATTTAGTTACAAACTAGTACAACAATAATGAAACAGCAGCAAAATCCATACCTGAACAACCCAAGGACTGTTAGCAAAAGCCATGATGTCCCTTTCTTCCCAGAAAAAAGCAGAATCAGATCTCTTAATCATTTCAAATTTGCTGAGAAGCTTCATAGCATATACTTTCCTGGTAGATTTATGCCTAACCTTTAAAACAGAAAATGGAAAATAATGAATTTGTACAGTTCAAAATTTCACAGAATAATTTATTAAATGATTTAATACTTGTTAAATAATTTAACTTTTTTTCAGCTATTTTTATTTCTTCTCTGATGTTGAATTATCTCAATTTGCTAATGTCAAGGCTTTAATTATCAGAAGCAATGTTAATGAAAAGACTCTATTTCCCATATTATAACACAATCCTCCCACCCCCTGCCAGGTATGCTGCTTTCTATTTATAAAGCTTACTATTCCAGGACCAGCAGATGGCATCATGGTTATGTCACTAGACTCCCACGTAGTCGATCGTGGTTCGAGTCTCAGACCTGGTGGCTTAACTCATGCTGGGCACACGTATGTGCGTGCCCAAGATCCCGAGAAGAGAATGGAGGAGAAGAGATTACATTGTGGTCATCCCCCATAGGGGGTGATTTCTCACTTTCTGTTTCTCTTTCCAGCAAGTGCACGCACCCTATAGCAAAAACCTCTATTCAAAACAAACAAACAACAAAAAAAAACCAAAGCTATTCCATAGCATCTTAGGTGATCTAGTATTTGGACATTTCTCTCTTTTTTTTTTTTTCTTTTAAGATTTTTGCTATAGGGTGTGTGCACTTTGCAGGAAAGAGAAAGATACAGAAAAAGGGCAAGTGAAAAATTACCCTTCGGGGTGGGGGAGGGAATGGCCATTCTGTAATCCCTTCTCCTCCATTCTCCTGAAAGGATAATGGATATTCACTTATGCACACAGCATGGTTTTCAAGCCACTGAGTCTGGGATACAAATGGTGGAGTCAGCAATGTAGGATTAGCGCCTTAACCACCATGCCATCTGCGGGCCCCAGAGTTCTCTTCTGATATGTGAGACTACTCTACCCAGGGATGCTTGGGAAAACATTTTGCACTACTGGTGGATTTGACCCTAGGCTTTCATACCCTCAGGCAAAAATGTCTAGAGAAATTTAAAGCAAGATCTATCAAAAACAGTATTTTCCCAAATAACATGTTAAACACACAAGTGATTTTTTTTAAATTTATAAACGTTCTTAACCTCATTAAAATAACCTACCAACTGAACTTCTCCAAATGCACCTCTGCCAATCACCTTCACTACTTCATAATCTTCAGCTTTCATACGTAAATCTCTAATTTTATTTATTGTGTCTTTATCTGTATAAAAAGAAAAGTTTGTAATTTTAAGTCACTAAAGCATTATAACCAACACTATTTATTTTACATTTAAGTTCTTGAGAAACACAATGAAAAACCAAAATCTTCATTAAGTATTAGTGGATATATAGTTAAACTTCAAGTTATAAAACAGAGAAATCTTCAATGTACTAAGAACTTTAAAAGAAAATTCTGGGATGACTTCACTGTAGCTATTAGAAATTTTTAAAATTAAAATTTGACTTAACAGAATGTTTTAAAAACATACATACTACAAATAAAAGCCTAGCAGTTTAAATAAACATTAAATTTGAATTTAAGGAACACAGGTAGATATTTTAGGTAAATGAAATCATTTTTTTTAATCAATTATCAGTTTTGTTGATCCCTTTAAAAGATAAAAAATGCTAAAGAATCACAATAAATTTTCCAACTGGCAATCTTTAGTACTTACACCATTACATTTCTCTGTTTGAACCTAGATTTTAAGTTAAAACACACAGTGGGAATCACTGCAATTATTTATATAAACCTGTCATGCTACAAACTACAATAATTTACAAATCCCCACTGGATAGATATTCTAATTCCTAATTTGGTCATAGATTAAAATAGGGCTATTTTAATCCACTTGGGTCAACATTGGCATGAGATTACATGGAAAAGCTTCACATTTCAGAGTTGTACAAAATACAGAACAGCTACTAAACTTAAATTCTAGATCGTACTAAAAGCTGCATTAATATTCTTGTCTTTTAAAATGCACATTTAAACTCAAATGTTTGGGTACATTATGACCAACAAACTCATGCAACAGAGAGTAAATTTCTGTACAGGGTTTACATACATACATTTAATTTTAGGTTACATATTTACTGTGTAATGTACCAGAAAGATACAGACAATAATTAATTAATTTACTGCACAAATAATTGTGTCTACCACACATCAAGCTCTATAGTATCCCTGGGGATACATAAAGATAACTTTAAAATATAGTCCTTGCTCACAAGGAGTTAAAATTAGCAAATGAAGCAGAAACAATAACAAAAATAATTCCCAAAAATACAATAAGAGAAATAAGAACAGAGTTTTTGGAATACTAACAAGGATACCTAACTCAAGCCTGCCGGGGAAGGAAATAGACAGTCTTTCCAGACATGACAACACTTGAAAAATGCCTAAAATAAAGAGTAGGAGTTAGCCAGATAAAAAAGAATGAAAGAAAGAATATTATAGGTGAATGAGTAACATATAAAAACAAAGGCAGAGTAGAGCTGTATATAATTTCTGTATACTGGAGTATTAAGTTTGTAGTAAAGATTAGCAGAAGAAAATGAAGAGTCCCAAACTATTTAAGGAGCCCAAACTACCTGTAGGCCAGTAGTTATAAAATTATTATTTGATCATCAAATACCTTTTCCACATTAAAGTTTAAAACAGCTCAATATGTAAAATAGATGAAAGAAACTACTCTAAGGGAGATAAACTGTGTTGGGCAAAATCTCGAACCTCATCTACTCTGCTCCTCCATAACGCAGTTCGTGAGGAGTCCTATAGAACCTGCTGGGAACTGAGAAACACAATGTTAAAAATACAAAGTGGGGGGCCAGCAGGTGGTGTGGTGGTTAAGGGTGCTGGACTCCCACATGGCCAACCACGGTTCAAGTAATGGACCAGGCGGCTTGCTTTCTTGCTTTCTCTCTCTCTCGCACTCTGTCCCTTTCTGGTCAAATTAAAAATAAGCAAACAAAGTTAAATAAAAATAATTCTTTAAAAAAATACTACGGGGACTAGCAAGTGGTATAGTGTTTAAGGCAACGGACTCCCAATTTGGCCAACTGTGGTGTGAGTTTTAGACTCAGCAACTCAAAAATCATAAAAGGCACATGTGCGTGTACGGTCAAAATTCCAGGAGGAGAATGAAGGAGAAAAGACTGTGATGTGGCCATCTCCCGTGCGTTGGTGATTTCTCACTCACTCACTCTCTCTGTGTCTCTTCTCCAGCAAGCACACACACCCTATGACAAAAACTACTACTATGAGTTGGGAGCCATAAAATGAAATTAAGGCATATAAAGCAATATACTCAAACTTCCATTTAAGTAAACAAATCCGGAGAATATATGCAAAATAAATTCAATAAGGGCAAGACTGGGGGGAAGGGGAATTTTAAGAGTATTGCAATACACCAGATGAGAGATCAAGTCCTGAGCCAGAATAATGTGTTATATAACAGCCTGTGAGGTTGAGAAAGGATCCCTGGCTCTAGTTGCATGAGGTTTAGAGCCCTAAATAGGCTCTTAAGAAAAGTCTTGAGGAAGACTACAGACAACTCATTTGAAATCCAAAAGTTCAATGTTCTACTGCTTTAAATTCAGCTTGTCCTAATACAGACTTACAGGCTAACAGGTATAACTGTCTCTGGCTGATGACTTTCTGCGGAACTCACAGTTCTATCACTCTAGTTTTCTTAGTTCATCTGGCCAAGGGTCCAATCTTGAACTACTCAAGCACTTAATGA
The DNA here is from genome assembly GCA_026018925.1 of Tupaia tana. Taxonomy (NCBI): domain Eukaryota; kingdom Metazoa; phylum Chordata; class Mammalia; order Scandentia; family Tupaiidae; genus Tupaia; species Tupaia tana. The sequence continues at coordinate 56,674,769 of JAKSZU010000007.1, read as the reverse complement.
TAAAGTCTAACCAGCAGATGTTCGTTTCCCAAATACTCAGGACTATTTATTCATCTTCACCCTAATCCTAAGATCTTAAAGCTGAATACTTACTGAAAGTAGTAATGTAGCAGACCCAGTTCTCGGTCTATGAATACTATTTATACCCTGATTTTCATATGCTTATGGTGCATTTGCATTCACTAGAAGATGTTTTCCAGAGACTAGCAGGTGGAATGGAGGTTAGGGCACTGGATCCCACATAGCCAAGTGTGTGGTTCGAGTCTTAAAGACTCAGCAGCTTGAGAATCACTTCAGGTGCATGTGTGTACATGCCCAAAATCCTAAAAGGAGATTGAAGTAGAGGGGATTGTGGTGGGCATTCTCCTAGGCAAGAGGTTATTTCTTACTCTCTTCCCTCTGTTTCCTTCTGGTTAGTGTATGCACCCTATTTAAATAATAATTTAAAAAAATACCTAACTAGCAGATGGTGTAATGGTTATGTTGTTGGACTCCCACATAGTCAGCCATGGTTCAAGTCCTGGACCTGGAGACTTAAAACTCACATCGGACACAAGTGTGTGCATACCCAAAATCCCAAGAGGAGAATGGAGAAGAGATTGCCATTTACCCCGGGGGGTGATTTCTCATTTTCTGTCTCTCTCTTTCTCTCTCCAGTGAGTGCACACACCCTATAGCAAAAATCTCTCTTTAAAAACAAAAACAAACCAAAAAAACACAGGAGTTGGCAGGTGGCATGGTGGTTGGGGTAATGGACTCCCCACGTGGCCAACAACGGTTCAAGTTCTGGACCTGGTGGCTTCATTTCTTACTTTACCTTTCTCTCTATATCTCTCTGGTCAAAATTAAAAAAAAAAAAAAAAAAAAAAAAAAAAAAAGAATGACAGACAAAATTAAATAAATAAATAATTCTTTAGGGGGAAAAAATGTTGATGTTTTCTAAACTTATCTTAGATGTTGGATGTTACTAGATCTCCATGCTCCATACACAGAAAATTCAAGTTGGGTCTTAGCTAGAGTCTCTGGGATAGTCAATAAATACTCATAATAGTCCTGCTGACTTTATTTAACATGAGGCCTTCCTAACTTCAATTCTGAGTTTTATATATGAAATGACTGATGACAATCCCAGATTAGTCAATTCTTCCTTAAACCCTAATCAATAATTTCTTACTCCTCCTTTAAATGTGAACAATCTTTAGACTCTACACACATTTAACCAATATATGATCATACAAGGGTGGTCACTGTTTCTTTCTTCATAACCCAATGTATTCTAAGATGTACAGTTATAACTAATTACAAAATAAGTACCTTTTAACTCCAATTAATAACAAAATACCAGGATAGGATACAAATAACATAAAAAGGAGGAAAATTAAGATTAGGAAGATCACTGAGTTTTTTCCAAAGATCATTTCATTGTAGCACTAAGAAAAATGGCCTCATTTCCAAGGTGTAGACAATAGTGCACTGAACTCCGGCACCAGAAGTGACATGGCCAACCAGTGGTTCAGATCCCAGGTTGACATGATAGATGGCTGAGCTTGTGCATGCCCAAGATCCTAATCAGTTGAAGCACTGGTGGAAGATCACAGCTGAAGAGACCCTGTCAAGAGTGCCTGTTACTCTCTTATACATGCACTCACGCTCTCGGAAAATAAATAAAATGGGGACCAGCAGGTGGTGGTGTAGTTAAGGCGCTGGACACTCCCACACAGCCGACCACAGTTCAAGTCCTGGACCTGATGGCTTGCTTTCTCACGCTGTCTCTCTCAGGTCAAATTAAAATAAATTAATGAATAAATAAAATTTAAAAATTCTTTCTAAACAAAGAAAAAATGAACTTTTTCAAAGATGGAAAGGTGAAACTGAGGAAAAAATAAAACTTCAATAATGAAATAGACAAACTTGTTGAGTGACCATATTTAAGGAGGACATAAGAATCAAGGATTTCTAAAAAAAGGAGTGGGACCAGCAGTTGGTCTTTCTGGCGAGCACATGCGCCCTATAGCAAAAATCTCTAAAAAGAATCAAGGATTACATATTTAAGACAAATATTCATTCAGAATCCAATATGTGGCAGATGGTATTCTAAAACTTGGGGACAAACAGTATCCCTGGTATTATTTAGAACAGGTCATATTTTAGAAGAAAAAGAGTAAATAAAATATGTTCATTTAATTTCATATAAAGAAAACAAGACTAGGGCCAGCATGTGGCGTGGTGGTTAAGGGAGCTGGACTCCCACATGGCCAACTGTGGTTCAAGTCCTGGACCTGGTGGCTTGTTTTCTCACTTTCCCTCTCTTGCACATGCACTCTCTCTCTCTCTGTCCCTCTCTGTTCAAATTAAATATATATATACACATATACACACATAAATATATATACGTATATATATATATGTATATATATGCATGTATATATATGTATGTATGTATATATATGTATGTATATATATGTATATATGTGTATATATATATAAATAAAGTTGAATAAAATAATTATTTAAAAAAAGAAAAAAAAAAGAAGATCAAGCTTCTGTGAGTCTGCAAGGAGAGAATACACATCTAGGATAATTCTTCAGTCACTTTGGAAAACAAGTCTACAAAAACAACTCGAGGGAACCAGCAGTTGGTGTAATGGCTATGTCGCAGGACTCCCACATAGTCGACTGCGGTTCGTGTCCCGGACCCGGTGGCTTAAAACTCACGCTGGGCGCATGTGCGTGCGTGCCCAAGATCCCGAGAGGAGAATGGAGGAGAAGGGATTGTGGCGTGACCATCCCCCCTGGGGGGTGATTTCTCACTTTCTGTCTCTCTGTCTCTGTCTGTCTGGCGAGCGCATACGCCCTATAGCGAACAAACCTCTCCAAAAAAAAACAACAACAAAAAAAACAACTCGAAATTACTTGTCATTCTGTTTTTATTTTTTTAATTATTATTATTATTATTATTTTTTTGTCAGAGTGTGTTCTCTTACCAAAGAGAGAGAGAAAGAAATCCTCAATGGGACATGGTCATGCTAAAAACCCTTTTCCTCGATTTCTCCATCCCATAAGGATTTGGGGTAGAAGTGTAAAAACTTGGGACCAGAAATTAGCGTAATGGCTATGTTTGCTGGACTCCCATGTAGTCGTCCACAGTTTGAGTCCCAGACCCGGTGGCTTAAACTCACATCGGGTGCGTGCACATGCGTGCCTAAGACCCCGAGAGGAGAATGGAAGAGAAGGGATTGCAGCATGGTCATCCCCCCTGGAGGGTGATTTCTTGCTTTCTGTCTCTCTGTATCTCTCTTTCTGGCGAGAGCACACACACTACAGCAAAAACCTTTCCAAAAAAAAAAAAAAGAAGTGTAAAAACTTGTGTTTTCAAGCCACGAGGACTAGGATTCAAACCACAATCAGCTATGTGGAATCTGGCTCCCTAAGCAAAAGGTTTAAGTGCTGTGCTACAACGCTGACCCTGTCTTAACTGACAGCTGATATTATTCCAAAGGCCTCAATTCTTTAAATAGTTGTTCTCGCCCAAAGGCTACAAGTCTTAGCAAGTTTCTCTCTCTGTATACATTAGTTTGGCTGTAATAATCAATGAAAGGTTTTCTCTGCTTGGCTAACATTAACCCATGCATAACTTATATAAGGTTGAAGCCTCATTTTTTTTGAAGAATTATTTTATTTAATTTTATTTGCTCCATTTATTTTAATTTGATGAGAGATAGAGAAAGAGAGAGAAAGAGAGGAAAGTGAGAAAGCAAGCCACCAGGTCGGGGACTTGAACCATGGTAGGTCATGTGGGAGTGTCCAGTGCCTCAACCACCATGCTACCCACCGGTCCCCCGCAGCCTCATCTTCCTTTTATTTTTGTGAAGAAATTCTACTGTGATGAGATATTCTATTTTAAACTTCCCATTTTTTCTGATTGTTGCTGTCATAATGAATTGGGAATATAAAATGAGTGCTTAGTCTCATAATGTCAATGTATTTTGTTTTCTTTTAGCACAACTACAGTGTCATTGCATTACAAACACAATGCTTAGCCATCTAACTTGATAAAATAGTCCATACTTAACTGTGCCTCAAAAACACATTTGAGTTACACTTTTCCCTTCTTGTTTTGACACAACATGAAAGTATGTACTGGTAATTAAAATATTGTGGTAGGCGGTACACATGACATCCAAAATGCTGTTGAGTTATAAATGCATCACTGTGACTTATATTGTGCTGATCAGCACTGTGAAGCAATGAGAATGCCCTATATAATCATTGCAACTACTGAAATCAACTGCTGTAGCACAAAACCCAAAACAGACAATACATTAAAAAAATAAGTGTAGAGCCACATGGGGCGCAGTGGTAGAATTAGATATTCGGTGAGGCTGACCCACATGGGAAGCTTCCAGGTTTGCATATAGAAACCTCTCCCTGAGTAAGCCAGGCATCCATGTTCCCATGATCCAGGGCTAGCTGAGGCTGGAGGTATATCATAGTGTCGGGATCTTGTTGAGAGTGCTGTCTTTTTTCTTTGTCTCTTTTGCTCATGGAAGAAATAAAATAAACTTAAAAAAAAAAAAAAAGGCACAGCCATATGCCAGTAAAAGTTTATGAACAATGAAATTTGAATTTTACAATATTTCATATTATGATATTCTCTTGACATTTTTTCAGTCACTGAAAAAATATAAAAACTATCCTTTCTTTAAATAATTATTTTTACTTAACTTTATTTATTTATATATTTTGATTTGATAGAAAGAGAGAGAGAGAGGGAGAGAGAGAGAGAGAAAGTGAATAAAGCAAGCCACCAAGTCCGGGACTCAAATTGTGGTCGGCCAGGTGGGAGTCCAACACCCTTAACCACCACACTACCTGCTGGCCCTTAAAAACCATTCTTAATGAGTCGTACAGAAACAAATGGTAGCCTACATTTGGCCTGTGAGCTGGACTCCCACATGGCCAACCCTGGTTCGACTCCTGGGCCCCATGGCTTGAAAGTCACGCCGGGTGCACGTGCATGCACGCCCAAGATCCCAGAAGGATAATAAAGGAGAAGGGACTGTGGTGTGGTTACCCACCATGTAGGGGTGACTTCTCTCTTTCTCTCTCTCTCTCTCTCTCTCTCTCTCTCAGCAAGTGCACATACCCTAAGGCAAAAAAACCTTTTTTTTATTTTTTAAAAAGAAGTTGTCTATCCTATCTTTTGCTAAATCTTTCCTCCCATTTGCTCTTGAGCCCACATCAGGTGTGCTTTAGCCCTTATCTTTCTATCAGAACTACTTATCAAAGTCACAAATTAATACCATGTTGCTGAGATTAAATTGGTGAAATGGCATTCTGTGACTTTTGACTAAAATATTACTGCTTTTCTTCTAGGCTTTGTTGTCCGGTTTTAAGAGTTTTTGTCCTGTCTTGAGCTGTCAATAGGTTCATGTACATACTATTTGAACAGAATACTAACCTGTTTCCAGGCTTTAAGTTTTAAGCAAATTTCCTTACCAATTTGAAACTGCTTTTCGTTAAATTACCAACTGAACTTGCTATTGAAAGAAGTTAAATTATTTAAGAAATTGTGTGATGGGACCAGCAGTTAGTGTAACAGCTATGTTGCTGGACTCCCATGTAATCAACCATGGTTCGAGTCCTGGACCCAGTGGCTTAAACTCACACCGAGAGCGTGTGCGTGCGTGCTCAAGATCCCAAGAGAACAGAGGAGAAGGAATTGCGGCGTGGCCATCCCCCCTAGGGGGTGATTTCTCGCTTTCTGTCTCTCTGTCTGTCTCTGTCTTTCTGGCGAGCACATGTGCCCTATAGCGAAAACCTCTCCCCTCCCCCCAAAAAAAAGAAATTGTGGGGGAAAACAGAATGGAAGACAACTGTAGACATCAGAGATAATGTGAGAAGAGGGTAGGAAAGGGCAGAGGGTCAGACATAGGGGTAAATATACATATGTATATATATATATGAAACTAAAAATGGAAAATTATTGATGATAACATGCATGATTAAGCCACTATGCAGTATATTCTGGATGGGAAACCACTTTTTGCATGCTGTGACAATGATTAGGGGATGAATGTAAATTAATTAATTTAAAAAAAAGTTTCAGGAAAAAAGAAAAACACGAAAACTATTTTTCTTGAAGTTAAAAAAAATGCATATTTGATGACTCCAATAAGCTATACAGTCCCAGCTAGGTGCTACTTTATAGTATGTTCATTCCACTCACTGAGGTTTATACCTAAAGTCAAACTTGTGTTCATGGATATGTATATATCAGCTACACTTGCTATTGGAAGTATTTAGATTAATTAAGTTCATTAGCGAATAAATAAAGTGGGGGAAAAACGCACAGAAAGCAACCATGGATACCAGAGACAGTGTGGGAGGAGGGTGAGACAGCACAGAGGGTGAGAGAGAGGGAATCAAGGATGGCAAAAATAACAAAATATACAGGAAACAAATGGAAAATTATTTGTTGATGATAGATAACATGTATGTTGATGTGCTTGACTGAGCCAATACACAGTGCATTCTGGATGGGAAATCTGATTTTGTTTGCTGTAATGATGTATAGTGAATGTATGTAAATAAATAAATAAATGCTGAAAGAGTTAAAAAAGAATCTAAATGATGTAGAGCAATTATATATATAAACAACAATAAAAATTGAAATATATATATAAATATTAATACCATGTTGCTAAATCTAATGACCAATTTTTTTAAGAATTATTTATTTTTTTATTTTTAACTTTATTTATTATTATTTTACAGATTGACCAGCGAGAGACAGAAAGAGAGAGAAGGAAAGTGAGAAAGCAAGCCACTAGGTCTGGGACTGGAACCACGGTCAGCCATGTGGGAGTCCAGTGCCTTTAAACACCACATCACCTGCTGGCCCCACTAATGACCAATTCTTAATTCTCATCTTGATATATCAGCAGCTTTGCACAGTTTGATCACTCTCTCCTGGTATAGTCTTAATCCGATTTCTAAGACACCACAATCTTCCAGCAATACTGAGGTTTTTTGGGGGGGTTTGTTCTGTTTTTCAATCTTAAGTTATTTCTCAGTTGCCATTGCTGGTTCTTCTTCTTCCAGATTTGGAGCATCCAAGCTCAATCTTGACAGTGTTTTCTTCTCCAGTTACACTCACTTCTTTAGTGGGCTTTAAGAACTAACTACATATCAACAAATTCCAAATTTTTATCTCTACTTCAAAACTGTCTCTTAAATTTCATACATATTTTCAATTGCTTTCAAAATATATACACTTGCTTAACAGATATCTCAAATATGCCAGAAACTGAAAAAAATAGCCTTATCCTAAACCTCTGCCCATTACCTCCACACTAGCTGAGAGTCCAATTTTGTAATAACTTACAGAGCATTTTTTACTTCTTTTTCTAATGTTTCATATCCAATCTTTCAGGAAAATATGAATGCTCTCTCTTTAAAATATATCTGAAACTGGTAAATTCTCACCTTCTACACTGGTACTTTGTTATTAAGGTTGAATCAAGCTAAGAATTATTTTTTTATTTAACTTTATGTATTTGTTTATTTTAACTTGACCAGAGAGGAGCAGAGTGACTGACTGAGAGAGAAAGAGAGAGAGAGAGAGAGAAAGAAAGTGAGAAAGCAAACAGCCAGGTTCAGGATTCGAACCATGGTCAGCCATGTGGGAGTCCAGCACCCTTAACCACCATGCCACCTGCCAGCCCCTATTTCAATAGCCTCTTAACTAATTTCTGGGTCTATCCTTGCTTCTCCATAGTCTATTCCCAACACAGAGTGATGTTCTTAAAACACAAGTCAGATAGTCTTTTCTTTGGCTGAAACCACCATCTTCCAGTAATTAACCAAAATGAGGAACACAAAGGAAAAGAGGAGAGGCACCAGATTATATGTTCTCTAGGCCTTTAAAAAAACATGGAGTGGTTCCTTTGGCAACATATATATGAATCTACAAGAAAGGTGATATTGTAGACATCAAGGGAATTGGTACTGTTCAAAAAGGAATGTCCCACAAATGCTACCATGGCAAAACTGGAAGAGTCTACAATGTTACCCAGCATGCTGTTGGCATTGTTGTAAACTAACAAGTTAAGGGGAAGATCCTTGCCAAGAGAATTAATGTGCATATTGGGAACCAGCAGTTAGCGTAGTTGCTATGTCGCCGGACTCCCACGTAGTCGACCGCAGTTCGCATCCCGGACCCAGGGGCTTAAAACTCACGCCGGGCGTGTGTGCGTGCGTGCCCAAGATCCCGAGAGGAGAGTGGAGGAGAAGGGATTGCGGCGTGGCCATCCCCCCTGGGGGCTGATTTCTCGCTTTCTGTCTCTGTCTCTCTGTCTGGCGAGCGCACACGCCCTATAGCGAAACCTCTCCAAAAAAAAGAAAAGGAAAAAGAAAAGAATTAATGTGCGTATTGAGCATATTAAGCATTCTAAAAGCAGAGATAGCTTTCTAAAATATATAAAGGAAAATGATCAGAAAAAGAAGGAAGCCAAAGAGAAAGGTACCTGGGTTCAACTAAAGCACCAGCCTGCTCCTCTCACTTTGTGAGAACCAATGGAAAAGAGCCTGAGCTTCTGGAACCTATTCTCTATGAATTCATAGCATGATGGGTGTTAAAAATAAACTAATCTATGGTCTATTAAAAAAAAAAAAAAAGGTCAGATAATGTGTCACTACTCTGCTAAAAACTCTCTAATATCTTGCCAATTCACCCAGAGAAAAACCCCAAGATTTTACAATTGCATAGAAAACTCTAATCTTGGGACCAGCAGTTAGCGTAATGGCTATGTCGCTGGACTCCCATGTAGTCGACTGCGGTTTGCATCCTGGACCCGGTGGCTTAAAACTCACGCCGGGCGCGTGTGTGTACGTGCCCAAGATCCCGAGAGGAGAATGGAGGAGAAGGGATTGCGGCGTGACCATCCCCCCTGGGGGGTGATTTCTCGCTTACTGTCTCTATGTCTCTATCTGTCTGTCTGGCGAGCGCACGCACCCTATAGCAAAAACCTCTCCAAAAAAAGAAGAAAAAAAAAAAAGAAAGAAAACTCTAATCTAACTACCCCCTTTTCTTACACCTCTGATATCATCCTACTACTCTTTCCCTTGTTTAATACTTCTCCAGCCACTGCGGCTTCCTCAGACAGGCCAGGTACTCTTCTCCCCTTGGATCTCTGCACTGGCTGGTCCTCTGTATATTACTCTTTTCTCTCACTCAGATGGCTAATGCCCTCAAAGACTTCACTTACTTAAATGTCAACTTTCAGTAAGGCCCACCCTGGCCACCACCTTATCTAAAACCAAAAACTTCTCAGAACTTTTAATCCTTTTTATAGTGTTCTACTTTTTCTCCAAAGTAGAAATGAACCCCTTTGTTATTCCCCAAATCACTGCTGCACGCAAAATAATTGCAAAAGTATACATTTGATAAGTCCTTATTCAATCTAAGACCTCTACGTGGGACTGTGTGATCACTGAGAGACAAAGTGAGAAAGCAACCTTTTTACCCATTCCTGATTGTCAACTATACCATGTTATGCTGTCAGAAAGTTAAGACTCAGAAAAGCTACATATTACTATGTAACACAGTAAGTAAGGAATGAAATGGGTAAATTGTGTCATAAGGGAGGATCCACAAGTCTTCATAGCCACTAGTGAGTCAGTCTCTACATAATTAAAATAGCAAAAAAGGCAGTACAAAAAGACTGAGAATTTATGGAAGAGCAGGTGGAAGTTAAGGTGCTGGATACCACATGGCTGATTCTGTGGTTCAAGTTCTGGACATGGTGGCCTAAAAAACATACTGGGCAGTGTGCTCAAAATCTCAAGAGGAGAAAGGAGAAGGGACTGGGCCATGGCCATCCCCCTTTAAGGATGATTTCTCACTTTTTTCTTTCTCTAGCAAGCAAATGCACTCCACAGCAAGAAAAATCTTAAAAGAGAAAGAGAGAGAGGGAGGGAGGGATGGGGGGAAAGGAAGGAAGGAGGAACTTAGTTTTGGAGTTATCAAAATTTTAAAATATTTCAATCCTAAATACTCTTCAATCTAATTTTGTAGGAAGAAAATTAATGATTTTTCATGAGTCTTTTTTAAAAATCAAACTTCATAGCCCAGCAGTGGTGACACAAGTGGTGATACTATTGTGCAAAAGCTAGGGCCAATAAGAGGTCCTGGTACAGATCCCAGACCAACCTGACCAAACAGGCATGGGAGGTTGGGGTAGAGGACTTGTCAAAAATACCTCTTTCTCCTTCTTCTTCCTCCTCCCTCTCTCTCTCTCTCTCTCTTTTTTTTTTTTTAGGAATCATTTAATTTTATTATTATTTTTCAAAATTTTGCTTTAGGGAATGTGTGCTCATCAGAGAGAGAAAGAGAAAGTAAGGAAGCAAGCCACCAGGTCTGGAAATTGAACAATGGTCATACATGTGGGAGTCCAGCTCCTTAATCTCCACACCATCTGCTGCCCCCCTCATTCTTACATGTGAATGCACGCAGGTACTCTCTCTTGCTCAATTAAAAGAAAAAGATTATACTTTATACTCAATAAATTTTACTTCTAGGAATTTATCTTTAAAAAATTAGATATGGACATCGGAGTATGCAAAGATGACTTTTTTTTTTTTTGGGGGGGGGTGCTTTTGCTATAAGTATGTGCACTTGCCAAAAAGACAGACGGACAGAAAGTGAGAAATCACCCCCTGGGGGGATGGCCACACCACAATCCCTTCTCCTCCATTCTCCTCTAGGGATCTTGGGCATGCACGCACACACGCCCAGCGTGAGTTTAAGCAACCGGGTCCAGGACTCGAACCGCAGCCAACTACATGGGAGTCCAGCAACATAGCCATTACGCCAACTGCTGGTCCCTCAAAGACTTTTTAAATAAGACCCCCCAAAGCACAGACAGTAATCCCCAAAATAGATAAATGGGATTAAATCAGATTAAGAAGTTTCTGCACAACAAAAGAGAAAGTAATTAGTGTGAATGGACAACCCTCAAAATGGGAGCATATTTTTTTAAACTATGCCTCCTCAGACAAGTGACTGATAACCACAATATACACAGGGAACTCAAGCAAATACCTGAGGAAAAAAACAAAAACAAAATCAACCCAATTAAAAAATGGGAAAATGAGGGGCCGGCCGGGGTGTGGAGGTTAAGGCACTGGACACTTTCACGTGGCTGAACACAGTTTGAGTCCCAGACCTGGTGACTTGCTTTCTCACTTCTTTCCCTCTCTCTCTGTGGTCAAATTAATATAAATGAATGAGTAAATAAAATTAAAATAATTCTTTTTAAAAAGATGGCAAAATGAGTTGAACAAATAACTCTCAAAGGAAAACATACAGTCAAAAAGCATATGAGGGACCAGTAGATGGCATAATGGCTATGTCGTTGGACTCCCATGTAGTCGACCACAGTTCATGTCCCAGACCCGGTAGCCTAAACTCACCCCAGGCACATGTGCGTGTATACCCAAGATACCAAGAGGAGAATGGATTGTGGCGTGGTCATCCCCCGAGGGGGTGATTTTTCACTTTCTGTCTCTCTGTCTCTCTCTGTCTCTGGCAAGAGCACATGCCCTATAGCAAAAACTTCTCCAAAAAAAAAAAAAAAAAATGATGTTGAACAAAGAAACAGAATAAACTGCATACAATAGATAAACTCAATTTTATGAAAACAAGTAAATATTGATATATAGATATGGATAGTAAAAAATACTATCAGGAAGTATGCCAAAAGAATAATTAATCATCTCTGTGATGTAAAATTAAATTTCTAATATATTTTCAGTTTTCTATATTGCTTTTCTAATGAGAAAAAGAAACTTTTGTTTAGCCCAACATCCTAGGTTGTAAAATACGCTATAATTTTATATACTGATATGAACTGTAAGACACATCCTGATTTCAATAATGTTAAAAAAATTAAAGGTCAGGATAAAATATAATTTTAAAACTATGCACAATGTATTATTTGACCAAAATACTGCTATTCTTTGCCAAATGAGGCCTAGTATAGCTTACATACTTTTAGAGTACTCAAAGCAGCCCATAAGCTTTAAAATTATCTAACCTTATCTGACAAAATTCACAGTAAAATTATGTTCAAATCCATAAAAATCTGATTACTTTAATGTAAAAAAATAATCATTGTATGCCCAAATTTTCTTATAAAATTTAAGCTCCAGGAAGAAGTGCCAAAGTTTGACAGTTTGCTTACATGTACATATACCTACCTATACAGAATAATCTAGTTTAAGGGAAAAACTGGTTTAAAAAAAAAAAAAAAAAGATCCAGACTGTAAAATCCTCAACACTCCGAAATTCAAACTCCCAAATTCAAATTCTTCAACAGGGTAATAAGAGAGTATTTGATCTTATTAGTGACTCTCTAGTCATATGCCCAGGTTATCTGCCCACATAAGTTATACTGCTTCCTAACTCCATGCCTTTGCAAATGTTGATCACCAGCATGAAATAATTTCCCCATCACCTTATTTGACCAGGTTGTTCTCACATAAGGTCTAATCTTATATCTCTTCCTCATAACCCCAGCAGAGATGACTCCCTCCTGTGGGAGGGATATTCCCCTATTATTTAATGTATCAATCTGGATTTGAATTGTTTATATTGGTTTGTTTCTTCTATTAGACTGTATGTTCTCACAATCCTTAGGGATAGAAACTACACTTTATTCATGGACATGTCCCTGATGTATGGAATAATGCCTTACATACAGTAATAATCAATGATACAATTAAAACATTAAAAATATTTTATATTACTTATAAAGACAACTACATAGAGAACTCATTAAGGAAAAAAATAAAAAAGAAAAGTCACATAAAACTATTCCAAAGTAATAAAAAAAAAATACATATACTTAAAAATCAATATTCGGGTGGGACCAGCAGTTAGCATAATGGCTATGTCGCTGGACTCCCATGTAGTTGACCGCGGTTTGCGTCCCGGACCCGGTGGCTTAAACTCATGCCGGGCGCGTGTGCGTGCGTGCCCAAGATCCCGAGAAGAGAATGGAGGAGAGGGATTGTGGCGTGGCCATCCCCCCTTGGGGGTGATTTCTCGCTTTCTATCTGTCTCTCTCTCTGGCGAGCGCATGCGCCCTGTAGCAAAAACCTCTAAAAAAAAAAAATCAATCTTGGGGGGGCCAGCAGGTGGCATGTTGGTTAAGGGCATTGGACTCCCACATAGCTGACCATCATTTGACTCCTGGACCTGGAGGCTTGCTTTCTCACTTCCCCTTGCTCTCTCACTTTGTTCCTCTCTGGTCAAATTAAAACAAATAAATAAAGTTAAATAAAAATAACTCTTCTAAAAACCAATCTTGGGTTTATCAAAATAACACAGAGTTACATTACCCAGCAATTCCACTTCTTAGTAGCTACCTAAGAGAAGTAAAAACATGCCTATTTAAAAACTTCAACAAACGTTCTTAGTGGCATTTTAATTCTAACAATTCAAATGTCCAACCACTGATGAATGGATTTTAAAATGTGGTATATCTATACAGTGAAATATTACTAGCAATTAAAAAGAATGATAATCATCCCCACTGTCCAACAAAGAGAAGTAATGCACTGATGTCTACCTGGGCCTACTTGTCTCCTGATTCTACACTGGATGCCCCTGCTGCCTGACAGAGATCATTTTCAAGATGAACACTCAAAGTCACAGACTACACCATGGAGCATGGAGTTGCCCAAAACTCCCAGGGAGAGAAGCTGCTGGAGGGTGCAGAAAAAGCACTAAGACATGGAGCTGAACTCTTATGAAAGTGCTGGAGAACCAAATCAGAGTCTCTAATCTGTAGAACTTGCAGGAGGTCCAGATCTAGAACCGGTGGTGGGCCCACATGGACCCTGAGACATTGTGAGGAAGCACTGCCTGACTGAAGAGTAGTAGTACAGTGAGGACAAGAGGAAGAGAGTGCTCCTGCTAAAAGAAGCTAGGAAACTGAGGTGGCCTGACTCAAACTTAGATGCTTCTTCTCCCATTTGGTCCACCAACTTCTCAGTGCCCAAGCAAGTCTCCATGCCTGAGGAACAGGTCTTAGTACCTTGGGAGGTCTCACTACCCAAATACTTCTCAGAGCCTGTTCAGGTCTCAATGCACTTGCTGGTCTCAGGGTTCTGGGGAACCTGAAGCCCCAAGTGGGTCTCAGAGACCCTGTTCAACCCCATCGCCAACTCAGTCCAGAACTGAAGTGATAGCCGGGGAACACAGTGTGGCCTTCTTTGTCAGCAGGCACATAAAACTGGAAGATGACTGAATCTACATGCCAGATAACTAGTACCTCCATAATTAAAGTAGTGTCTGATGTGAAAATACCAGTTAAGCAACAGAGGCAGAAAGAGGCCCACTGGCAATAGTTACAGAGACAAAATGGTTGTAGAATTAGTAAAGTTTTCTATTTTCCAGGACCAGCAGGTGGCATAGTGGTTAAGGCACTAGACTCAAACATGGCCAATTGCCATTCAATTCCTGGACCCAGTGGCTTGAAATTCACACCAAGTGTGTGTGACCAAAATCTCAAGGTGAGAATGGAGACGGGATTGCAGCATGGTCCCATTTCCCCTATCTTCCAATGATTTCTCTCTGTCTCTGCTGAGTACCTATGCCCTATAGCAAAAAGATCTCTTAAAAATTTTTTTTCTATCTTTCTAAGGTTTAATGTGTACTTTATTTTTTTAAGAATTATTTTATTTATTTTTAATTTGATCAGAGAAAGGGAAAGTGAGAAAGCAAGCCACCAGGTGAATTATAACTCAGTAAGTTGGTTAAAAAACAAACAAACAAACAAACAAAACTATTTTGTCAATGATTGCCACATGACAAAAAGACAATCCACTCATAAATAATTAGACATCACCAAAATTAAAAACTTTTGCTTTGAGAAAAGAGAATAAAAACTGAGAACAGCAAATGCTGACAAGGATGCAAAACAGAAACTCTCATTCATGGCTGGTAGGAATGCAAAAATGTCACATTCACTTTGGAAGATAGTTTGGCAGCTTCTTGTGAAGCTAAGCCTATATTTAGCAAAAATTCTCCAGCTATCTCACCTCTAGGTGTTTAGGTATTTACCTAAAATGAAACCTATGTTCATACAAAAACCCATACATAAATGTTTATAGCAGTTTTATTCATAATTGTCCCAAACCAAAAATAATCAATGTGTCCTTCAATAGAGAAATAAGCAAACCAAGGTATATCCATTCAACAGAATAGCACTCTGCAATTAAAAAAAGAAAAAAGACACATATTCACACACCATGGATGAATCATAAATGCATTTCTGCTAAATGAAAAGGTCACATATGATATGATTCCATTTCATGACACCCTGGAAAAGGCAAATCCGCAGGGGCAGAAAAATAGATCAGTGTTTTCCAGAGGTGGGAGGGTGGTAATGGAACTGTTTTTCGTAGTACTGGGGTGCTGGGTACATGACTATACATTGGTCAACCCAAATACTGCATGTGCTGGGTACATGACTATACATTGGTCAACCCAAATACTGCATATACGTTTATGTATGTAAATTAAAAGATAAGGGGCACCCCAGGATGGACTCTAGATTGTAACAAATTAATCTAACTGTATGGAAAACATAGGACAAACTCTCACTGAACAGAGGGAGGGGAAGAAACTGAATTAAGTAATTTTAAGTATCATTTTTTTTCTTTATTTATGATAAGAGTAGGCACAAATGCTCATAATAATGAGAGCAAGAGAGAGACAAAGAAAGACACACATACTCTCAATGGGGTCTTCATTCTACAATACAACTCCAGAATCAGCCGGCCTGTGTCACAGCCCTATCACATGGCGAGTATGTTCAGGGAGGCCTTGGGGGGAGAACCCAGGATCTTCCCACATGGGTTCAGCATCATTAAACATTACATTACGGCTGTGCAGCCCAAGAAGCTTGCTTTCCCTGGCTGCAACCTTCCAATATTTAATGAAAGTTCATTCTTCAGTTGGAATCACTATGAATAGGTCTTATGTTTTCTACAAACTGTATAAAATTTCTAATCTCAGAGTGCATATCTAACTGTCCAATATTTCTTTCTTTAATTAACAAAACGTCTTAGGCAGTGGTTCTCAACCAAGGGCAATTTTGCCACCCAGTGCGATATTTGGAAATGTTTAGAGAGATTTTTGATTTTACAACTGGAGATTAGGGAGTGAGGTATTTCACTGGTATCACAATAGTAAGACCAAGGATGCTGCTAAACATCCTGCAATGCAAAGGACAGCCGCCCAAGACAGTTATCTGATCCAAATGTCAACAGTGTCACTTGAAAAACTGATCTAAAGTGAAATGAATGCTTTGTCGCAAGGTCTTTCATATCCCAAATGGTAACCAATCAGCTCTTTTGATCAAAATTAAACTTAGAATAGTAATTACCATAATTACTTTCTCAGTAATTCTATTACTAGCAAACAAAAAATTATCAACTATTTAAGTGATTTTATAAGTATATAGCTGTTACACCATCACCATCACAGTTAATATGCCACTTCTGTACTTTATATGAGAAAAGCTATGGTACAGTACCATAAAATATTATTTCTGCTTCATTTTAGAGCATTTAAACAAATATTCTTTACAGTGTTAATACTTTCAACGTTCATGGATTTCCTTTATGCAATGTTCTTCTCTTCTCTATTACCTTCTTTTAGACTGAAGATTTGTTTTGATAAGCGTGATTTTCTATTAACATAATAAAATTATATTGTACCCAAAGTATCTGTGATATTAAAGCACATAGAATCAAAGTCACTGTTTCTAATGCCCTCTTTCTCCCAACATGTTTCTTCAAAACTGTGACTAACTCCTACCATAGTAGTTTCATTTTATCTGGATTATCTCTCTAGCCCTTACTTAACGTTCACCTTAAAATTACTTTATCAGGTAAATAAGGATGATAATCATTTTCTTTGCAGTCCTCAGTATACAGAAACCATACGCCAGAGTCATAAAAGTAAATCTTTAAAGACTTATTCAATAAAATGGTCTGAACTTCTTTTTCCTTTCAGTTTCCACATGCTACTCAACACAAAGATAAAAATCGATAGCTTTGTAATTTAAGTGTATTAAGTCATTTATAAACTTAAGAAGTACAAAAAAATCTGTCCACCTTGTTTTCATTCATGTTTTCTTATTATTTCAGCCTGTTTTCAGTATGTATAGTAGCCATAAATATTACTTTTCTTAAGTGATTAACTTATACAGAAACAAACAAGTTTTTCCTTGAAATAGTGCATTGGTTCAGAACTAGGTTGATAACTAAATGAGCGTTAAACTGTATTTTTTAATTTGGTTTATTAACATAATTAACACAGTGATACTTTTTAGATGGAGATTTAAATGAATTTTAATCAACACAATACACTCATGCAATCACAGAACTGCGAAGTTTCTATATGCCATTTTCTTATTTTTCTTTTTTTTAAAGAATTATTTAACTTTACATATTTATTTATTTAAATCTGACCAGAGAGGGACAGCGAGAGAGAGAGAGAGAGAGAGAGAGAGAGAGAGAGAGAGAGAGGAGGGAGGGAGGGAGGGAGGGAGGGAGGGAGGGAGGGAGAGAGAAGGCAAGCTGCCAGATCCAGGGCTCAAACCATGTTCAGTAATGTGGGAGTCCAGCGCCTTTAACCACCACACCACCTGCCAGCCCCTCTTTATGCCATTTTCAATCCCCTACAGTCTCTCCCCAGGGCCTGGGGACACCCCATAGCATTTTTTTTTTTTAAGAATTATTCTATTTAACTTTATTTATTAATTAATTAATTTATTTTAATTTTGACCAGAGAAGGAGAGAGAGAGAAAGAGAGGAAAAGTGAAAAAGCAAGTCGCCAGGGCCAGGACTCAAACCACAGTTGGCCATGTGGGAGTCCAGCACTCTTAACCACCATGCCACCTGCAGGTTCCATCCCATAGGATTTCTGCCTCATATGTTCTGCATTTCCAAAATGTCCTATAAATGGAATAATATGGTATGTACTGTTTTGTTCCTGCCTTTTTTCACTCAATAGAATGCTCTTGAGATTTACTGATATCAATGCACATGAGTAATTTATTACTTTTCATTGTTGAGTAGTATTGCAGTATGTGATTATATCACAATTTATTTTTCCATTCACCAACTGATGGGCACATGAGTTGTTTTCTATTTTCAGTAATTATAAATAAAGCTGCCTTAACTATTTCCATAATACAGGTCTTTATGTGGATATATGCTTTTATTTCTTTAGAACAAACACCTGGGATTCCTCAGTCATATGGTTAGAACATGTATAGCTTTAAGAGAAACTGCCAAACTATTTTCCAACGTGCCTTACCATTTATAAATCAACCAAATGTATTTGAGTTCCAGCTTCTCCATGTTTTCACAAATACTTGATACTGTCAGTTTTAAAGTTTTTAATCATTTTTTTAAGAATTATTTTATTTAACTTTATTTGTTTACTTATTTTAATTTGACCAGAGAGGGACAGAGAGAGGGAAGAAAAGTGAGAAAGCAAGCCACCAGGTCTGAGACTCAAACCATGGTCGACCATGTGGGAGTCCAGCATCCTTAACCACCACACGGCCCCAAAAGTTCTTAATCATTCTAACAGATGTATACTGGTATCTTATTATGGCCAGTCTACAACTTCCTAATGATTAATCATGCTGAGCAGTTTTTTGTGTGCTTATTGGCTATTTGTGTATCTTCTTTTTTTTTTGGAGAGGTTTTTGCTATAGGGTGCGTGCGCTCGCCAGACAGACAGAAAGTGAGATATCATCCCCCAGGGGGGAATGGCCATGCCACAATCCCTTCTCCTCCATTCTCCTCTTGGGATCTTGGGCACGCACGCACACGCGCCCGGCGTGAGTTTAAGCCACTGGGTCTGGGACGCGAATCGCGGCCGACTACATGGGAGTCCAGCGACATAGCCATTACGCTAACTGCTGGTCTATTTGTGTATCTTCTTAGGAGAAATGTCTTATGTGAATCCTTTGACTCAAATTCAGTTATCTTTTTATTATTGAGTGGTGGGGCTTTTTTATATATTCCACGCGTCAGTCCTTACTAGATACAGTATATGCTAATATTTTTTCCCATTTTGTGGATTTTCTTTTCTCTCTTGAGAGTATCCTTTGAAGCACAAAAGTTTTAAATTTTGATGATGTTCTATTTTATTGTTGATGTTCTATTTTTTTTGTTGTTGTTTTGTAACAGTGTTACAGTTAAGAAACTGCCTAATCCTGGGACCAGAAGATGGCATAATGGTTGCACTGCTTTGACTCCCACGTAGCTGACCACGGGGTTCAAGTCTCAGACCCAGCAGTTTAAAATTCACACCAGAAATGCATGCATGCTCAAGATCTTGAGAGGAGAATGGAGGGGGAGGGATTGGGGAATGACTATCCCCCTGAGGGGAGATTTCTCACTTTCTGTCTCTGTGTCTTTGTCTCTCTGGCAAGTGCACAGGCCCTATAGTAAAAATCTCTCTTGAAAGAAAAAAAAAAAAAAAAAAAAGAATTTGCCTAATCCAAAATCATGAAGATTTATGCCAATGCTTTCTTCTAAGAGTTTTGTAGCTTCAATTCTTACATTTAAAGTTAATTTTGTGTATATGATATGAGGTAGGAGTCTGATTTCATCCCTTTGCATAATGGATACCTAGTTTCCTGAGCAGTTTGTTAAAAAAAGAAAACTCCCTTTTGGGGCCAGCAGATGACATAGTGGTTAAGGCACTGGACTTCCACATGGTCAACTGCAGTTTGAATCCTGGACCCGGCGGCTTGAAACTCATACCAGGCACATATGTGTGCATGCCTAGAATCCCTAGAGAAGAATAGAGAAGAAACTGTGGCACAGCTATCCCCTCTGGGGAATGATTTCTTGCTTTGTCTATCTGGTGACCACACAAGCCCTATAGTAAAAATCTCTCAAAACAAAACAAAACTCCCTTTCTCCATTCACATGTTTTGCAAGAAACTATTCTCTCCTAGCTTATGACTTCTCTTTTCACTTTCTTGTTTTAAAATTATTTCCTTCCTTCATGAAAGAGAAATAGGTACCCTCAACAAGATCTCATCACGCCAAAATCCCCCTACAACTTTCAGCCAGTCAGGATGATAAATGCACCTGGTGTGTTCAGATCAGCTGGGATTTGACCCCAGAGCCTCTCCATATGGTTCCAGTATCATGGACCCTGGTCCTGCAGACTACCACTTCACCAGGTCCTCTTTTCATTTTAACAGGCTCTCCTAAAGAGGGGAAGTTTTAAATTCTGTTGTTGCAGAATCTTGAGGACTTTTGTTGTTGTATAACAGAATCAATGTTGAGAATATTCTATATAGAAAAGCATACTGTCTGAACGAAGAAAGATTTACTTCTTCCTTTTCAATCTATATGACTTTTCTTTATTTTATCTGATTACCTGGCTAGAACTTTCAAGACAATGTTAAATAAAAGTGGTGAGAAAGGACAGATTTGCCTTTTCCAGTACTAGGGGGAAAGCAAATTTAGTCTTACACAATTAAATACAATCTGAACTGAAGGCTTCATGTAGAGTACCTTTTTCAGGGTAAGGAAGTTTCATATAGTACATAGTTTGCAGAAAGATATTTTAAAATTATGAATGGTTATTGAATTTCACCAAATGCTTTTTTTCATCTGCTGTACATTATCCATTTCCTTTTTAAATTTGTTAATAAGGTAATCTGTACTAACAGATTTGTTTAAACCTTAAATTAACTTTAAAAACCTGATATAAATTCTCCTAGATCATGATATTTATCTGTAGCTACATGTGATTTGCTAAAATTCTGTGTTACAGCAAAAATAATAGATTAGAGGGAGGAAAGGTAGGGGTGTGTGTGTGCGTGTGGCTGAGAAGCCTCTGCTAGAACTGTGTTTTATTTTTTTATTTACATTTAATCATGGTACCTTTTTATAGCATATGATATGGGCTCTCAAAGCATAAATGCATTGCATGTCAAGCAAATCAAAGATATTACTGTACTAGTAACTTTCCATTCTTATATATGTAAAATGTCTTTTTTTTCCTGCGTCCCTCTCCCCCACCCCTGCTGTCTCTGCAATGATATCTTATCTTACAGTTTCTGCCATAAAGTGTACACATTCTGTATATATGAGGAGGGACATACAAAGTCTATCTGTCATAGTCTGGTTTTGCTTTGCTTAGCATTAAATCTTCTATATTCATGTACTCTGTATCAAATGACAAGATGTCATTGTTTTTTATGGCTGAGTACTATCCCATAGTATACATGTGTCATATTTTTTCAATCCACTCATCCATTCCTGGGCACTTAGGTTCGTTTCATGTCTTAGCAATTGTGAATAATGCTGCAATAAACATGAATGTGCAATTATCTTTCCAACTGAGTGTTTTCCTATCCTAAGATGCATACCCAGGAGTGGTATTACTGAGTCATATGGGAGTTCTAGTTGTAGGTCTTTGAGGAACCTCCATATTGTTCTCCACAGTGGCTGTACATTCGCACCAACAATGTAAGAGGGTTCCCCCTTCACCACAGCTTTGCAAGCACTTGTTTTTTTTTTTTTTTTTTTTTTTTGATCGTAGCCACTCTGACTGGGATTAAATGGTATTTCGTTGTGGTTTTGATCTGCATTTCCCTTATGATAAGAGAGGTTGAATATTTTTTCAAATGCCTTTTGGTCATTCTTATATCTTCCTTAAAAAGTTGTCTGTCATCTGTACAGCTTGTTTGCCACTTTGTAACTGAATTTTTTTCTTTTTCTTTTATCGTGGGTTAACTGCTTGAGTGCCCTGCATATTCTGGTTATTGGTTGCTTATTTGAAGCAGTTTGCAAATATTCTCTCCCATTATGAGGCTTGTCTCTTCACTATGATTACTGTTTCTTTTGCTGTGCAGAAGCTTTCCAGCCTGATGTAGTCCCATTTGTCTATTTTGAGGATTTCTGCCTGTGCTTTAGGGATCTTATTTAAGAAATCTTTGCCTCTTCAAATGTCTTGAAGAGTTTCCCCCATTTTCCACCAGCAGTTATATAGTTTGAGTCTTTATGTTTAGATTTTGATCCATTTTGAGCCAACTTTTGTTAATGGTGAGAGACAGGGGTCTAGTTTCATTTTTCTGCAAGTGGATATCCCCTTTTTCTGGCACCACTTGCTGAAGAGACTTTCTTTTCTCCACTGACTGTCTCATATCCTTCATCGAAGGGCAGTTGGCTATATGTTTTGGGGTTTATTTCTGGGCTTTCTATTCTGTTCCATTGGCCTACCTGTCTGTTCTTCTGCGAGTTCAAGGCTGTTTTGGTTATCACAGTTCTGTAAAATACCTTGAGGTCAATTTAGTTAGTATTTTCATTTGTATCCTTAAGAAGTATTATTAGGGTAGTCAGTATTATTAGTATTGGACTAGTTACTATAGTTGATATCTATTACTATTGGTACTGAGCATAGTATAGTCTGTAGTGCTAGCTAGCATTACAAATACTGCTAGCTAGAATAGATAGGTTGTTACCAAGGAGCAGGGCTACATAGTCACCTCTGTCAATTAGAAAACTTGGACTAAACAATATAGGCTAAACAGAAACTACCGGTGATGGTGTCACAGCCACAGTCAAGTTTCAACCAGGACCCAGGTGGCTGTCAAAATTATCCAGGAGAAGGTCCACATAGCTCCGGTATCTAGTCATTCTGCAGAGACTAATATACTGATGACCCTGTGGCACCCAAATATCCAAGGCCTAGAGCTGGTCAATACACCAGAAGTCCTGTATACATCATAGAGTACAACAGCAGGGAAGATCTGGGTTGTGTGGAGAAGGAGGATGCCTGGGGCATGTTCCTGAAGATCATGTCTGCAGATGGGTACTGCCACAACAAAAGGATAGCATGTAGATATGTAAAGCCAGATAACATCCCTGGGTCAGACGTACAATGGCCCTTCTACAGATGTGTCAAGTTTAAAACTGTTTTAATAAGTTATTTATTCAAAATTTAAAATGATAATATAAAAATCCAAAACCAAATTTTTAGGGAAAAAAAAATCTAGGCTAGCTTGTTGGAACAATCATCAGCTTGCTGAGCTACAGTGTTAGAAGTCATATTTGCACCTGGTAGACTTGAAACACACCAAAGGTAAGAGTACATGCTCAAGATTCTGACAAGCTGGAGGAGTGAGGAAAGGGGAAAGCAGTACAAGATCCTATTTGAGGATGCTTCTCTCTCCTGCATGTGTACATGCACACTCCTCTATTTAAAAGGGGAGATGGTATGTCAGCAGGTGCTGCAGTTCTTAAGGCATTTGACCCCACATGGCTGACTCTGTGGTTCAAATCACGGACCTGGTAGCTTGAAAAACATGCCAGGAACATGTGTGTGTGTGTGCCCAAAATCCTAAGAGGAAAATGGGGGAGAAAGGACTGCAGAATGACCATGACTCTGGGAGGGTAATTTCTCACTTTCCTTCTCTCTGTCTCTCTCCAGTAAGTGCACAAACTCTATGGTAAAAGTCTAAAAAAGAAAAGAACTAACTCTATGGCAAAAAACTAAAAAAGAAAAGAATATCCATAAAACTTAAATGTAAAATAGCTTCCATGAGGTCTGGACAGTGGTGTAGCAGAACCAATGTTCTGAGAAGCTGACCTACACAGGAAGGTTACAAGTTAGCATCCAGAAACATCCCTGAAAACATGACGTATGTGTGCCTGTGATCCAGGGCTGGAGGCTAGGGGTCGATTGTGGCATGAAGGCATTATTAAGAGTGGCTATCTGTGTCTGTCTGTCGCTCTCTATCTTGTTCGTGGAAGAAAATGAATAAATCTATTTAAAAATAAATGAATGAAACAGCTTTCATATCTCAGAAATGGAGGGATTTTTATATGCAAGCTATTCTTATCTGGAGGTTTAAAATATAACTCATTTTAAAAAACAGAGTTTTAAACTATGACTCATTTTTAAAAACAGGAGACAAATACACTATTAAAACTTAATATGCATGTTTGCACATGTATACTTTTAAACATATTTACTTAAGCTATTCATTTTTCAACCCCTTCCTGCAAACTATTTTGTAGACTTTCTGAAATGCACACAAACTGGCTAATAATGTTTCTTTCAGATTTTCTACTAATTTTCTGTAGGGATTATTAACAAAATAACCACAAAGTAACAGGAGAGCAAAACTAATAAAAGAAAAAAAGAAGGGCTTAAATTAAGATGTAATTATAGGCAGTCTATCAATAACTTCCATATAAATTACTTACATCTGCTTAAAAAGTTGTCAATATTTTTGTTTTTTCTTAAGGCAGGAAAATCCAAATCATATACCAAAGCATCCAATCCATCCTAAAGAAACAAACAAACAATTAGTTTTTTAGACCACACTATGAACACTTTCCTTTTTATGACAAAAAAAACTCTTAAATATTTAACTTTTCCTCCCTAATACATCTTGTGTTCATTTAACACCTCTACAAGTCTGCATAAGGATAAAAGAGGGAAATATTTGTTTTTATTTCATACATATATTTTTCATCTTCTAAATCTGCCAGTCATAGGAGTAGGAAAATCACCACAGACTGGCTGAATGTGATTTCAATTCATGTACCTTTTCCCTTAAGAAGGCATAAAATTTTACTTTTCACTTCCCCTTACTACTGCATCTATCTTCATTTCACAAATACTCAGCAAAAGTCTATATTTGTGACTACATTGTACAAAGTAATAACTAAATAAGTTAATAAAATGTGTAGTATAAAATAAGTTCTGTACAATCACAAATCCAACTTAAATACATTTTTAGTTATAAAAAAGTTATACGGGGACCAGCAGTTAGCGTAGTGGCTATGTCGCTGGACTCCCATGTAGTCCACCGAGATTCGCGTCCCGGACCCAGTGGCTTAAAACTCACGCCGGGCGCGTGTGCGTGCGTGCCCAAGATCCTGAGAGGAGAATGGAGGAGAAGAGAGTGCGGCGTGACCCCCTGCGGGTGATTTCTTGCTTTCTGTCTCTCTGTCTCTGTCTCTCTCCGTCTGGCGAGCGCATGCGCCCTATAGCAAAAACCTCTCCAAAAAAATAAATAAATAAACAAAAAACTCATTAGTAAAGACATATGTAATAGACTGAGAGAAAAGGTATGGAAAAAGATATTACATGTAAACCGAAAAAGAAAGAAGAGTTACTATAATGATACCAGATAAAGTAAATTTCAAATCAAAAACTATAAAAAAGGGACCGGCAGTTAGCGTAATGGCTATGTCGCTGGACTCCCACGTAGTCGACCGCGGTTCGAGTCCCGGACCCGGTGGCTTAAACTCACGCCGGGCGCGTGTGCGTGCGTGCCCAAGATCCCGAGAGGAGAATGGAGGAGAAGGCATTGCAGCGTGGCCATCCCCCCTGGGGGGTGATTTCTCGCTTTCTATCTCTCTGTCTCTCTCTGTCTGTCTGGCGAGCGCACGCGCCCTATAGCAAAAACCTCTCAAAAAAAAAAAAAAAAAAAAAAAGAGGCCCAGTTGCAGTGTTACAACAGTAGCATAAAGTTCTCCAGTGCTAGAAGCCATATAGAAGATTAAGATTCAGTTCCCACATCAACCCATGTGTGCATCATGTATATGATTCTAGCTGGCTAGGAGAAGATAGGAGGAGGAGGATTATGGCTTGAAACCCTGATGAGGGTGCTTGTATGTCTGTCTGTCTGTCTCTCAATGTCAATAAAAAAATGAACAAACAAAAAAACTAAAGACGAAGGTCACTATATTGACAAAGGGATCAATTCAGCAATAAGAATTTAATAATTGCAAATAAATATGGTACCCAGTTATGGAGCACTCAAAAATATAAAACAAATATTACAAGACCTAAAGGGAAAAATAGATTCTAACATAGTAACAGTTAGAGATATCAACATCCCACTCTGAGCATTCCACCAACCCTGTAGGACAGAAAATCCACAAAGATATAGCAGAGTGAAACTGTGACAGATCAAATGGATCTGACTAACATTTACACACTACCCATCCAAAATCTGCATAATACATATTAGTTTCATTACTACAAGGAATATTCTACAGGATAGGCCATGTAGTAACCAAAACACAACTGTCAAATTTTTTAGAGCTAAAATCACATCAAGAATCTTTTCTGTCTGTAACAGAAATCAACAATAAAAGAATGTGGAAAATATACAAATAAATGGAAACTAAACATCTTCCTCATTGACTCTGGGTCAAGGGAGAAACCAAGAAACAAATTTGAAAAATTCTTGAACCAAATGAAAATGACAATACAACAAATCAAAACCTAGAGAACATAAAAAGCAGTAGTTAAGAGGAAAGTTTGTTTTAATTGTGAGAAGGTGTACATACTTGTCAGAGAGAGAGAGAAAGCACATCTCCAATGGGTTGTGGTCATGCCAATCCCTTCTCCATTTCTCCATCCCACAGAATTGTCGACTTATACGCACACACATGTGCTATGTTTTTCAAGACATTGGGGCCAAGATCCAAACCATGGTCAGCTATGCAGGATCTGGTTCTATATACATAGGGTCTAACTACTACACTACCAAGGCGATCAAAAAGGGAAGTTTGTAGCAGTAACAACCCATATTAAAAAAAAATAAAAATAAAAAAGATGGCAAGTAAACAACCTAAAGATGCATTTTAAGGACTTATTAAAAAAAAAAAAAAAAAAAAAAAAAAAAACTAAGCCCAAAAGTAATAAAGTAAAGGGATAAAAAAGATTAAATCAGAAATAAATTAAATAGAGGCCAAGAAAACAGTACAAAAGATCAACAAAATAAATTAATTTTCTAAAAAGATAAACAAAATTGACAGCCATTAGCTTGAATAACTAAAAAGAGAGAATAACTAGAACTAAAAAGAGAGCCCAAATAAATTAAGAAACAAATAAAAAGGAGATATTATAACAGATACCACAGAAATAAAAATAAAATCATTAGACTATTTTATGACAAGCCTAGAGGAAATAGATTAATTCCCATACATCTAATCTATCAAGGTTGAAACAGGAAGAACAAAAAACCTTAACAGACCAATAACAAGTAGTGAAGACTGAATTAATGACAAAAGGTGTCCAAAAAAAAAAAAAAAAAAAAATCCCCACCCAGATCTAGATGGCTTCACTGCTGAAACCCATGCTAGGGACATGTATGTGCATGCCCAAAATAATGAGAATGAAGAAGGGATTGTGATGTGGCCATCCCCCCAGTGGGGGGTGATTTCTCACTTTTTGTCTCTCTCGGTATCTCTGACACGTGCCCCAAAAGAAAAATCTCTCAAAAGGAAAAAAAAAAAAAAAAGAAAGAAAAAAAAACTGATAAAAAAAATTCAGTAAAGTTATAGGATATGAAATAAATCTACAAAAATCAGGGGGCTGGGACCAGCAAATGGCATAATGGTTACATGACTAGATTTACACATGGCCAATGCAGTTCAAGTCCCTGACTCTGGCTTCAAACTCACAGAAGTGTGTGTGTATGTGTGTGTGTATGTGTGTGTGTGTGCGCGCGCCAAAAATCCCGAGAGGAGAGTGGAGAAGAGACTGTGGCATGGCCATCCCCCACCACCCCAGGGGGTGATTTCTTGATTTCTGTCTGTCTCTGTCTTTGCAGCAAGTACACTCACTCTAAAGCAAAAATCTCTCTTAAAAAAAAAAAAATACAGGGAGCTGGACAGTGGTTCTGTGGTAAAACATGACATACTGCAAAGCTGACCCACATGGGACAGTGCTGAGTTTGCCTCCAGAGCACCTCCTGAGCATGCAGGAAACTTGAATTGCCCATAATCTGGGACTGGCAGAAGCTGGGGGTGGATGATAGTACATAGACTACATTGGGGATGCTGTTGTTTTCTTTCTTGCTCATTAAAGAATAAATAACCTAAAAAATAAAATGAAATAAAATCAGGCCAGCCCCACAGTGAAGTAGTTAAAGCACTGTGCAGAGAAAGCTGGACTGTACCTAGCTGACTACAGTCTGAATCCCAGCCCTAGTGGCTGGAAAAATGCCACATGCATGCATGCATGCCCAAACTCCTGATAGGATGGAGAAATAGAAGGAAAAAAGGGACTGCAGGTTGAAGATGCCCCACCAGGGAGTATTTTCTCTCTGTGTCAGTCAGTCTGTCTGTCTCTCTTTCTTGCAAGTGCATGCATCCTCTGGCAAAACAGAAAATAATAATAATTAAGGCCAGTCCCACAGCCAGATGGTTAAAGGAGCCAAATATCATGTGACTGACCACATAGTTTGAATACTGAACCCAATAGCTTAAAAAACATACCAGTGGATGAGACAAGCAGATGGGGTAATGGTTATGTCGTTGGACTCCCACATAGTCAACTGTGGTTCGAGTCCTGGACCTGGCGGCTTAAAACTCATAAAAGGCATGTGTGCGTGCATGCCCCAAATCCCAAGAGAAGAAAGGAGGAGAAGGGATTGTGGCATGACCAACCCATCTTGATTTCTCGCTTTCTGTCTCTCTGGTGAGTGCACATGCCCTATAGCAAAAATCTCTCAAAAGGAAGGAAGGAAGAAAGAAAGGAAGGAAGAAAAAGAAAAACAGGCCAGTGGTTAAGGCAGCTGGATACCATACAGCCAGATGCACAGTTTGAATCCTAGACCTGGTGGCTTAAGAAACATGCCAGACACACATGTGTGCATGCTCAAAATCCCAAAAGGAAGGAAAAAGGAAAAGGCTTGTAGAGTGACTATAGTCACTTTTCTCCTTCCCTAACCCCCCACAAGCACACACGTCCTCTGGCAAAAATCTTACAAAAGAAGAAAAGAAAAAACATGCCAGACACATGTATACACATGCTCAAAATCCTGACAGGATAAAGAAATGGAGAAGAGATTCCTCCTTCACCATGCCCCATTTCAGGTGATATTTGCTCCCTCTAAATCTGTCACTCACTGGTAAGCACACACCCCATTCCAGCAAAACAAACAAATAAAAAAGTACCATTCTTGTATACCAATAACAAACTAGCTGAAAAAAAAAATATCAATAAAGCAATACTATTTACAACAGCTATAAAGTTAATAAAAAAATACTTAGAAATAAACTTAACCAAGGAAGTAAAAGATCTTTACAAGGAGGAACCAGCAGTTAGCTAAAGGCTATGTCGCTGGACTCCCACGTAGTCGACCGGGCGCGTGTGCGCCCAAGATCTCAAGAGGAGAATGGAGGAGAAGGGATTTCGGCGTGACTATCCCCCCTGGGGGGTGATTTCTCGCTTTCTGTCTCTATGTTTCTCTCTGTCTGGCGAGCGCACATGCCCTATAGTGAAAACCTCTCCAAAAAAAAAAAAAAAATCTTTACAAGGAAAACCATTAAACACTAATGGTGGTTAAAGCACCTGGGTCCACATAATGACAGTGAGGTTTGAGTTCTGGACTGAGTGGCTTCTGTATACATACATGCTCAAAATCCCAAAAGGAGGGAAAAATGAAGAGATTACAGCGAGAACTTTCCCTATCGGGGGCAATTTCTCACTTTCCCTCTTTCTGTCTTTCTCAGACTAGTGCATGCACTCTCTGGGCAAAATTTAAAAAGAAAAAGAATGACAGAAAATATTTATAAGCTGTACTCTGACAAGAGATTAATAATTAGAATACTCAGGACCGGCAGATGGTATAATGGTTATGTCACTGGACTCCCACATGGCCATCCGTGGTTTGAGTCTTTGACCTGAAGGCTTGGAACTCACACCAGGCACATGTGTCTGCATGCCTAAAATCTCAAGAGGAGAATGAAGAAAAAGGGATTGCAGCATGGCCATGCCCACTCTGAGGGGGTGAATTCTTGTTTTCTTTCTGTCTGGTAAGTGCATGTGCCCTATAGTAAAAATCTCTCTAAAAAATAAAAATCAGAATACTCAAGGAACTCAAAGAGTTACCAGCTCAGAAACAAATAATCCGATTAAAAGATGGGCAAGTGATCTGAATAGACAGATCTCAAAAGAAGACAAATGGCCAGTAAATATATGAAGAAATGCTAACGGATCCCACAGAATTAAAATTCTTTGCTACTAATAGTCTTAACAATGGTAGCAGATCAGTAGAGCAGTTATATTTTAAAAGAAGTTAGTCACATAGGAGTACTTTCACATATACATAAAAACGCAGGCATAATTAATTACAAGTACATTTTACAAAAATCTGTTAAATAAGAACATTTCACATTTCCTGAGAAGCACTGACATTAGGGGTGGAAATACAACTGTTTCTCACAACAGAAGTTAAGTAAAGGAGAAGAAAATTATTCAAGTGAGCACTGCAAACTGTAGCTTGAAAAACATCCTGGGCTTATGTGCACGCATACCCAAAATCCTGACAGAATGAAGAAATGAGAAGAAAGTAGTATGGCATGAACATGCCCTACTGAGGGGGTGCTTTCTCTCTCTCTCTCTCTCTTTTTTTTTAACCCCTCAAAAGTCACTATCCAGATATCAGCAAACTGGCAGACTAGGAAACATCAAGCTCTCCTTCTCCCACAGAAACATTTATGAAAACAAGCAAAACAAAATCAATAACCCCAGGGCTGTCCCTGTAGCACAGTGGTTAAAACACTGCATATGGAATTAGATCTTACATGGCCAACTATGGTTTGATTTCCAGCACTGATGACTCGAAAAACAATTTTGAAATCCATGCATAGTTTTTTTTATAACACTCATTCTCCATGAACTGTTTCAAGAACACTGGTACAACAGACCATCCAAGTGCAGAGGAGAAAATTAGATAATTTAAAACTAGCCATGTATACTGGAGAATTCATGCCTGGGTCCAAAAAAAAAAAAAAAAAAAAAGCTAAGAAAAAACCTGAAAAAACTCTAAGGTTTCTCTTCAGGCTGACCCTGAAACTCAGGGCAAGTCCAGCTAAGTGGTAAAGGAGTGCATCAGCACAGAATGAAACTGCAAGATTTAAAGAAATGGTTCTTTTGTATTTCGTAAGGCTGTTTTTTTTAGTATCTCTTCAATATTGGACATCCAAAAAAAATCTGTCTAAACATTAGCTGAATACAAGCTAATGGAACAGAGTTCAGTAATCATGAGAAGGAATAGTCTTTGCAAAAATAATCTTAAAAGAAACTAAATGAATTAGTACAGCTAGTAAGAATTAATTTTTGTTTTAAAGCCCAGCAAACCCTGAAGAATAGAGACTATCTGATTTCCAAAGTCACCATACTGTAACAATGAAAAGGCCAATTTTAAACATAGAAGATACACCAAAAAAAGAGAGAAAAGCATGTCACATTCCCAAATACAAACAATTTTGAAAAAAAATAACAATATGAGAGGAATATTTTTTTCCAATTTTAAGCCTTACACAGCTCTAATAATCAAGATACGGTGCTATTCATAGAGGGACAGACATACAGATCCATGGGGCAGAATAGAGAACACAAATAGACTATGAGTATAGCCAATGATTTTTGACATAAATGAAAGAGCAACTCGATGGAGGAAAATAGTCTTTTTTAGGAATGGTACTCAACCAATTAAATATCTGTAAGAAAAAACAAACCTGCGCCTCACATCTTATAAAAAAAGTAACTCGAAATAGATTGACTTCAATGTTAAACATAAAATTTCTAGGAAAAAATAAGATAAAATCTGAGACCTATGGGTTATTGAGACTTCTTACACATAAAACAAAAGTATGGTCCATAAAAGGAAAAAAAAAATCAGTAAGTGGAGCTTTATCAAAATTAACAACTTCAGCTCTGTTGAAAACCCAATTAAGAATATGATAAAAGATAACACAAATAATGGAGGAAAATCTGCAAATCTGCATACGAGAGTACATAAAGAACTCACAAAACTCAATAAAACAAAACTAGATTAGCAAATGGGCACATGATATGAACAGATATTTCATCAAAAATAATATATTCATGGTAAATAAGCATATGAAAAAATATTCCTGTCATCAATCATTTAAAAATACAAATTAATACCATTATATCATTATATATGCATTAGAATAACCAAGTGACATGGTAGTCAAGCTGGCTGGACCCCACATGGCTGACTACATAGTCTGAACCCCTGACCAATACGTGTGCATAAGTGCCCAAAATCCCAGAAGGAGAAGTGGAGAAGGGATTGTGGCATGGCCATCTCCCATGCGGGGTGCTTTCTCATTCTCTCTCTCTTTTTCATTCTCTCTCTCTCTCTCTCTCTCCAGTGAGCAGAGGAATCCTCTGGCAATTTTTTTTTAAAAAAAGGAATAACGTAAACTATAGTTACAATATTATGGCTTGAGTGCCCAAAATCCCAATACGATGAAAAAATGGAGAAGAAATTGAGCATGACACCCCATTGAGAGGTGCTTTCTCCTTCTTCCTCTGTCTCTAGTGAGCACAGGTGCCCTCTGGCGATAAATACACACACTCACACACAAAAATTTTTTTTAAAGAAGAAGGGAGAGGAAGGGACTAAATTGAATGTTGTGCACAGAACAAGTTGGTTGTTTTTATTTGTATTACAATTTAATTTACAGTGCATTTAATAGTAATACACATTTAGAAATCTCACACTGCTATATGAGAGAACCCAGTCTATGAAAAGAAACCCAAGGAAGAAGTTAAAAAGAAGAGGTGGAATTGCCCCAAGATGTCCCTTGCCTGAAGAAAGATGAGGCTGCCCAGAAGGTAAGCTTCCTCAGAGCTCAGAAGTGGGCTGCTGAGAGCTAAACCAAACAATTTTCTATAACTTTATTTATTCAAGATAAAAACAATAAACTTAACAACAAAGCAACAACGACAACGATAACAACAACAAAAAAACTATAAAAAGTATGTGAGGAGAACCAGCAGCTGGCTTAATGGCTATGTCACTGGACTCCCATGTAGTCAACCACTGTACAAGTCCCGGACCCAGTGGCTTAAACTCATGCCAGGCGCATGTGCGTGCGTGCCCAAGATCCTGAGCGGAAACTGAAGAAGGGATTGCAGCGTGGCCAACCCCCCGGGGGGTTATTTCTCACTTTCTGTCTCTGTTTCTCTCTGTCTTTCTGGTGAGCGCACCCGCCCTGTGGCAAGAACCTCTCAAAAAAAAAAAAAAAAAAAAAAAAGGTATGTGAGGTTAATAATTTCTTCCTTCTCTCTCAAGTGAGCACATACACTGTGTATCACAAATTAAAAAAAAAAAAAATTTCTTCCTCCTCCTCTGCTTAATAAAATGGTACATGCTCTAAGAAATGGGGCTGAATGTAGTAATGATGAAAGTCAGTTAGCAACCTGGAGTGGCAGTATAGGTTCCTGCAAGAAAAAAACTTTTGAAGCCAGGCCAGGTGAGCACAGAGGCCATTGATGAAAGGGACCAAGAAACAACCACTTATTCTCAAATTAGACTACTGTTTTTGTGTGGTTACAAACACTGTTTTGTCTCATTTAATCCTCATCACCACCCTATGAAATAAATTTTTATAAAGTCCATTTTACAGATTGAGGAAACTGCAGTTTAGTATAGTTTAAGTGATTTACCTAAAGTCAAAGAAAAGAAAGGAGGGGAAAGGAATAGAATAATGAATATCTATAGCACTACCTGCCCTTCCTCATTGCCCTCATTTTCCTGGGAACTCCCACTTCATTCTCAAAGTTCTCAGATGAGCCTACCCTCCTATCACAATTGATTAATCAAGAGTAGACACCTGACCCAACCATAACCAATGAATCTTTTTCCTCCAGAGATCTAGACTTGAGACTCAATGATCTACAGTTAATGGTCAAGACCAACATATGGTGCAATAGTTATGTCACTTGGACTCCCCCAGAGCCGACTTTGGTTCGAGCCCCAGATCCAGTGGCTTGAAAAATCACTCCAGGCATGTGTGTGTGAGCCCAAAATTCCAAGAGTGGAGGCAACGTGGCCATCCCTTCTAAGGGGTGATTTCTCATTTTCTGCCTCTCTGTATCTCTCTGGAGAGTGCATGTGCTCTATAGTAAAAATCTCTCTAAAAAATAAAATAATGTTAGTAGTCAAAGCTAAAGCTGTTACAGCCATACAGCTCCAATACTCTGGGCAGTCATATTTTCCACATGGGACTAAAATCAGTCTACAATCAGAGAGAATAATACCAACACACACGCGAGAGAGGGGGAGAGAGAGAGAGAGAGAGAGAGAAAACAAGAGAATACAGAAAAAAAGTCTTGTTTTTATTTGGGGCCTAAATTGCAATTCTTACTGAAGTTCAACTGAGACTTTGCCTTTAAGAAGACCAGGTTTCTCTGAATGCACAAATTATTTCTGTCTACAAAAATTCAAGCTGAAGGGACCAGCAGTTAGTGTAATGGCTATGTCGCTGGACTCCCACATAGTCGACCGCGGTTCGAGTCCCGGACCCAGAGGCTTAAACTCACGCCGGGCGCGTGTGCGTGCGTGCCCAAGATCCTGAGAGGAGAATGGAGGAGAAGGGATTGCGGCGTGGCCATCCCCCCTGGGGGGTGATTTCCTGCTTTCTATCTCTCTGTCTCTCTCTGTCTGTCTGGCGAGCGCACGCGCCCTGTAGCAAAAACCTCTCCAAAAAAAGAAAAAAAAAAAAAAAAATTCAAGCTGAGTTCCATTGCTTACAGCTGAACCAAGAGAAAGAGAAAAAACAGCAGTGGAGGGGATAATCATTCATAATAATTAACAAGTATTAACTGAACACTAATATCCAGAATTATGCTTAGCTCTCAAGAAATTATTAGAGGAGCTGGCAGGTAGCATGGTGGTTAAAGGCACTGGACTCCCTTGGGACCAGCAGTTAGCGTAATGGCTATGTCACTGGACTCCCACGTAGCCAACTGCGGTTTGAGTCCCGGACCCAGTGGCTTAAACTCACCGCCGGGCGCGTGTGCGTGCGTGCCCAAGATCCTAAGAGGAGAATGGAGGAGAAGGGATTGCGGTGTGGCCATCCCCTCTGGGGGGTGATTTCTCGCTTTCTGTCTCTCTTTCTCTGTCTATCGGGCGAGCGCACGCGCCCTATAGAAAAAAACCTCTCGGGGGAAAAAAAAAAAAAAAAGGCACTGGACTCCCACGTGGCTGACCACGGTTTGAGTCCCGGATCTGGTGGCTTGTTCTCTCTCTCCCTCTCACTCTGATTGAAATTGAAAACTAATGATAATGAATAATTCTTTAAAAAAGAAAGAAATTCTTACTAGAGAGATTAATACACAAGACAGAATTATAAAAGACATTTATGACCACAATCTCAACTATGAAAGACAGGTTATAAAAACCGTAAGAGTTCCGGGACCAGTAGTGGCATGGTGGTTAAGGCGCTAGACTGCCACATGCCTAATGGTGGTTCAAGTCCTTGACCTGGCAGCCTGCTTTCTCACTTTCCCTTTCTCTCTCTTTCTCTGGTCAAATTGAACAATATTAATAAAAAATAAAATTAAATAAATTCTTCCAAAAAACCTATAGGAGTTCAAAAAAGAAAAATAAAAGTGTAACACAATTGTGATTTATGTTAGACTATGAAGATGAGAAAACTGGTGAGGACTAAGGGAAGAACTCCAGGGGAGAAAAAATATAGGTCCTAGAAATATGAGGACCAAGATAGGAAGGAACAGGTGAAACACTAGAGAAAGCAAGAAAATCCACCTGGAGTACAGTCTATTTTGGAGAATGGAGGGAATTAAGACTAAGTAAATAAATAGGTTGAGACCACATGACAAAAAGCATTCAAGTTAAGAAAAAGTAAGATGTAGTATGAATTATATAGGTTAATATAAGGCTATTCTACTAATCTGAGAATGATGAGTTGAAAATTTGGATTTGGGCAGGACAGCAATAATAGAAAGTAAAGATAAGATTCATGAAACATTTCAAATAAGATCTCATTCTGAGCTAGCCTGTGATTTGGTGATTAAGTGACCTAGATCCAACTGGGTCAATAGTGCAGTTCAAATCTCAGACTGGACAGCTTGAAGAACACCACGCGCATGTGTGTGCATGTCCCAAATCCCAAAAGGAGGAAGAGATGGAGGAAGGGATTATGGTATCACACTCTCCATGGGAAGTGCCTTCTCACTTTCTCTTTCTCTTTCCCTCTCTCCCTTTCTCATCTCTCTCCACTGAGAGTACACAGGCTCTGACAAATAAAAAGATAATAGGAAGATTTCTTCTATTTTTTTCTCCTAAGTGTCAAAACAGTATTTTTACCTATAGTGGAACCTTCATCAAATCTATGCTGTAAAAGTAAAGCAAGAAAAAGAATAACTATTGGGTCATCAGGAAATTCAGGATGCATTTTTTCATAACAAAACATAGAAAACTACGTCATGACTTTGCTAATGACCTAATATTAGCACTTCTATTTAACTATGGCACCACATATAAATTATTTCATTTAACTCTCATAATTCTATAAAGTATTATCGTGACTCTAATTTTGCAGATTAAATATATTCAGGCTCAAAGTAGTTAGACAAATTGCCCCAAGAGCATACAACTAAATAAAAAGCTGCTCTATGGAATGCAGAGGTAGATAATAATCCACTTGGTCAGCACAAAAGTCCTTTTTTTCTAAAGGCAAATTATGAATGTATGTAATGATGGCAATGATTATGATAATAATAGTTAATAGTTACTAAATGCTGGGAACTATGCAAAGCATTTTACATGCATTACACATTTAATATCCCCAACAGCCCTATGAGGGTCTATAAAAAATCTTATTTGAAGAAGACATGTCTTAAAAAAGTTAAGAGTCAGGGCCAACAGGTGGTGTGGTGGTTAAGGCACCAGACTGCCACATGACCAACCACAGTTTCAGTCCCAGACCTGGTGGCTTGAAAATCACACTGGCTAGTGTACATGCATACCCAAAATCCCAGGAGGAGAATAGAGAAGGGATTGCAGTATGGACATCCCCTCTGGGGGAGTGATTTCTCACTTTCCCTCCCTGTCTCTCTCCTCTCCAGTGGACAGAAGTACCCTGAGGCAAAAGCCTTAAAAAAATAAAAGGGAGGGGAGCAGTAGGTGGCATGGTGGTTAAAGTGCTGGACTCCCATATGGCAGACCTGACAGCTTGCTTTCTCTCTCTCTCTAGCCAATTGAAAAATAATAATAATAATAAATAAAATTAAATAGATAGTTCTTAAAAGACATATATTGAAATTAATAAAAAGGGGAGGGGCATCAGGTGGCATAGTAATTAAGGCACTAGACTTCCACAAGGCCAACTATGGTTCAAGTCCCAGTCCTAGCAGCTTGCTTTCTCACATTCCCTCACTTTATGTCTCTCCCTCTGGTCAAATTTTAAAAAATCATAATAAATAAAAGTAAAAATAATTTTTTAAAAATAAATACAAATAAAATTTTTTATAAATTTATTTTTATAATGATGATAATCCTATTTATAATTTTATAAATTTTAATAATTTTACTACAAAAATATTTTTCTATAAAAATAGAAAATAACATTTTTTTTTTAAATAAAAGGTTAAAATAAGACTCGACTTTGCCCAAAGTCACAGAGCCAATAAGCAACTAACCTGGGAAATATTAGACATTACAGTCTGATTCCATTATTCATCCACTTACCACTATGCAATACTACCTCACTAACTATAGAGCTTACTAGAAATCAACAGAGAAAATACAATTAGAATGAGATGTGTAAACACCTTTAGGGCAGATGATATACATCAGGGAAACTTTCTTTGTCCTCCTGTTAGAGAAATAAAATTCAAGCAATCATTGAAAGAATAAAATCATAAATCTAAAACAATATTTTGGTAAAGTTGGGAATTTGAATCAACAAATCTAAAGACTAATTTGGAGATGTTTTCATTTAGTGAATTTTATATTTTGAATCAAGGGTTCAAAGAAAAGATAACATCTCTGTTCAAGACCATGCTATTTTTTTAATTTACAACTTAATAGAGTCAAGAGTAGAATTCAGGGGTTCAGACTCCCAGTTCACTTTTTTTTTTTACTCCTAATTCAGTTCTTTTTTTAACTATAACATTCTATATTCTAGAAAGTCAGTGTCTATACTAACTGATACCTAACAAGGCAAGTAAGATTATGTAATTTAATCGTCACAATGATAGCAGGCATCATCAGCCCATTTCAGAGATGGGATAACCAGATAGCATAGTGCTTTAGTAAACTGTCCAAGGACCAAAGGCTAGTAAATATCAACGCTAGGATTGGAAGCTAGTTAATGATGAACCAAAAAAAAAAAAAAAAAACCCCAAGTCTTCAATGTGACACTATATGTGCATGGAAGAGTGAGGGTGGATGATAGCCTCACTAGATATCAAAAGATGCAAGAGGCCAAACAGTGACATCATGGTCAAATAAAAAAACAATGCTCTGTATGGCTGACCCGCATGAGAAGATTTCGGCCTTACATTCAGAGATCTTCATGAGTAATCCAGGCACACATGTGGCAATGATACAGGACTGGCTGAAGCTGAGGGTAGATCATGGCATCAAGACCCTATTGGAGGTTCTCTCTCTCTCTCTCTCTCTCTCGTAGAAGATATAAACTTTTTTTAAAAAGCTAAAAAGATATTAAAATGCCTTTATGATTAATAAGGTGTGATATTACCACATGAATAGAAAAACAGATTAAAATTAATAATGAGGAAAGTGGCATTTCAAATCAATAAAGATAGGCTTTTTAAAGTATATGCTGTGGTGGGGGCAAGCAGGTGGCATGGTGGTTGGGGGCACTGGATTCCCACACGGCCAACTTTGGTTCAAGTCCTGGACCTCACAGCTTGCTTCCTCACTTTCTCTTCCTCTCTCTCTCTTCCTCTCTTTGTCCCTCTCTGGTCAAAATAAAATAACACAACATAACATAAATAAGAAGGTAGCTTTAAAAAAAGGAAGTATATACTGTGGTGATAACCAGATAACCATTAGTACAAAGATAAAATTGGATATATTTTAGGGCCAGTAGGTGTGATGGTTAAGGTGCTGGACTGCAACATGGCTGACCATAGTTTGAGATTTGGACCTGGCAGCTTTCTTTTTCTCTTTCCCTCTCTCTCTGGTCAAATTTTTAAAAATAATAATACTTTTTTTGAGAGGTTTTTGCTATAGGGTGTGTGCGCTCACCAGAAAGACAGACACAGACAGAATGCAAGAAACCACCCCCTAGGGGGGATGGCCACACTGCAATCCCTTCTCTTCCATTCTCCTCTCAGGATCTTGGGCACGCACACACACGTGTTTAAGCCACCGGGCCCGGGACGCGAACTGGGGTTGGCTACATGGGAGTTCAACGACACAGCCATTACGCTAACTGCTGGTCCCATAAATACATTTTTTAAATTGAATGTATT
Source organism: Tupaia tana (assembly GCA_026018925.1). Taxonomy (NCBI): domain Eukaryota; kingdom Metazoa; phylum Chordata; class Mammalia; order Scandentia; family Tupaiidae; genus Tupaia; species Tupaia tana. The sequence goes on along the minus strand of JAKSZU010000007.1, from coordinate 56,635,393 downwards.
TCAAAATGTATCATACCACTTAAATTCCAAGTAGCTCGGGGCGGAGCCAGCAGGTGGCGTGGTGGTTAAGGGCACTGGACTCCCACATGGCAGACCATGGTTTGAGTCCGAGACCTAACAGCTTGTTTTCTCACATTCCCTCTCTCTCTCAATCTCTGGTCAAATTAAAATAATAATAATAATAATAATAAGTAAAAATTAAATAAATAGTTCTTTTAAAAATTCCAAATAACTCAGAGATCATATGTAAAAAATTACAACAAAATAAGTTAAAGAAAATATACATAAATCATTTTATAATCCGGACATGGAGAAATTCTGACTCAAAAATTTGAAGCAACGAAAGAATGGTAATTCAAATACATTTTTTAAAATTTATGACAAAAAACAAAATGCAGAAATAAAATTGATGGCAAACTGCAAAAAAAAATTGCATTTTAAAAAAAAATAATAAAGGCTGGGATTTTTAATACATAAAAAGCTCCCAGGCCCTAGGGCATGCTAGTGGATGATGCTGTTCAGTAGACTGAGGTCACACAGGAGGCCTGTGTTCGATTCTCAGCCAACCCTGAAAACTGGTCACAACAGCACATACACCGGTAGTACCAGCTACTTGGGAGGCTGAGGTAGGAAAATCATGACATACTAAGATATTGTTTTACTACCACATTATTATTATTATTACTATTGCCAGAGGGTGTGTGTTCTTACTAGAGAGAGAGAGGGAGGGAGTGGAAGAAAGCACCCCAACCTCCAATAGACTGCAGTCATCTCTTCTTCATTTCTCCATACTGTGGAAATGTGGGGTGCCCACACATGTCCAGTGTGTTTTTCACACTGTTGGGGATGAAATTCAAACCACAGCCTGTGGGCTGAAGCTCCCTTAACCACTAGACCACAAGGCTAGCCCACGATACTATTTTTTAAAAATTAAAAACCATAAAAAGTCCACGGGGCCAGTAGGTGGCATGGAGGGTAAGGTACTGGATCCCACATGGCCAACTGAGCAGTTCAGTCCTGGACCTAGACACTTGAAAATCACACAGGGAGTGTGTGTGTGTGTGTGTGTGTGTGTGTGTGTATATACCCGAAATGTGGACAGGAGAATGGAAGAGAAGGGATTGGGTGTGCCATCACTCCTGGTGGGGCGGTTATTTCTCACTTTACTTCTCTCTTTCTCTCTCTGGCCAGTGCACACATTCTATAGCAAAGTTTAAAAAAAAAAAAAAAAAAAAAAAAAAAACTAAAAATCAAGAACAAAAAAATTAAAATCTGGATCAGAAATGTGGACAAGCAGTTCACAAAAAGGGAAATTTAAGTGGCTTTGACAATATAAAAAGCTATCAACCATCCTCGTAAAAGAAACAGACATTAAAATTATACTAGGATATCACTTCTCCCATGTTAAATGAGCAAAAATTCAAAAGTCTTACAACATATTGAATAGGGCAATAGAAAATTCCATGTATTAGTGGAAATGTAAAACACCTCCTAGGAAAGGGAGAATACTGCAAGAGTGAGCAAAATTGTATATGCATCTATCTTTGACCCAGCAATCCCAAATTAAGAAATCTACTCCCAAGACATACTAGAAAAAATATGAAATGACTTATGCATATTCTAACAGCAAAAGATAAATAACTCAAATGTCTAGTGATGAGAGACCATGTAAGCAATACTAAATGTCCACAAAATGGAACACTATGCAGCAGCAAAAGTGGCATACACTGGGGTCTGCACATGGCCTAATGGTTAGGATACTAGATCCCACATGGCCAGCTCCATAGTTGAGTCTCAAACCTGGCATCTTGAAAGGCACCAGACACGTGAGTGCTTGCTCAGAATTCCCAGGAGAGAACAGAGAAGAAGGGAATAAAGTATAGGCCATCCTCCTGGGGAATGATTTCTCACTTTACCTCTCTGTCTGCTTCTATTTCTCTCCAGCAAGTGAAATTATACTACGGCAAAAATCTAAAAAACAAACAAACAAAAAGTGGCATACACTGTACTGTAGATGTATGCTATACAATATGGTGTGTGCTATTTTTTGTATGAAAGAGGGACAGAAATATGAATGTTAACATATATTTACACATGTATACAAATGTAGTTGCTTACATTTGTAAGAAGAAACACATTAAAAAGCAAAAATAGAAAAGAAAAAGAACAGAGTAAAAAGGATGTAAATGAAAATGAAAATCTTCTGAATACATTTTGTATAGTATTCACTTTAAAATCATATAAATATTTTACATACACAAAAACATTAAATCAAAAAGGAAAGAAAGTGATTCTTTTTTAAATTTTATTTATTCTTTTTTATTTTTTTAATTTGACAAGAGAGAGACAGAGACAGAAAGTGAGAGAACAAGCTACCAGGTCCGAGACTCAAAACCATGGTCAGCCATGTGGGAGTGTCCAGAGTCTTAACTACATGCCACCCACTTGTCCCTGAAAGCAGTTCTTCAAACACGGAAAACAACCTGAAATGAAAGAGCCAAATTGGTAAAATAATCAGGATAAAGTTTTTTTGTTTTGTTTTGTTTTGTTTTGTTTTTTTTGAAAATAAAGTAGCATGGCTCTGTTCACTGAACAAGGACAAGAAACGATTTCAACTCAGTAGCAAAGACTATTCAGAACATCATTCCTCACTAAAAGGAAAGAGTTTCATGGAGGATTGGCTGATTTCCCAGTCTGGAACAAGAAATGTACAAGATGAGCCTGTATATCTTCTTGTAACAAAAACAAGGAAGCTGCATTAAAGATTATGAGGGTCATATACAAATAACATGAGAGCCAAATGAAGGCTTTTCTTGGCCAAAGAGTACAAATTGACTATCAGCAAAGATGCCAAAATATGACTGAGACACAACAAAAATATTTCTTAAATGTTTCCAAAATGCCAAAAATAAAAAGCAAACAAGAGACATAAATGTATGTTTCTTTGACGTGATAGAAAAAAACACACACAACAAATAAAAATACAACAATCTATGAAGTACTCTTAAATAAAAATCTGAAATCGAGCTTTTAGATTTAACCACAGGTTTACAGAAAATATGGAAGATACAGAAATAAGTTAAATCACATCACAAGGAAACAAAAAAGAAAATCCAGAATGTAAAAAAAAATACAGTATCACTGGCTTTTCTTCAACTAGACATTTGGGAGGGAGTGGCTATTAGAGAGGTTGGGGGGATGAGACTTCTCTACATTAAAGAATAAGAGAAGGGACCAGCAGTTGGCATAATGGCTATGTTGTTGAACTCCCATGTAGTCGACCGCGGTTCGAGTCCTGGACCTGGTGCTTGCATACGTGCCCAAGATCCAAAGAGGAGAATGGAGAAGAAGGGATTGCAGCATGGCCATCTCCCCTGGTGGGTGATTTCTTGCTTTCTGTCTCTATCTTTCAGGCGAGCCCACGCGCTCTATAGCAAAAACCTCTCCAAACAACAGCAAAAAGAATAAGAAGAAAGGAAAGGAAAAACATTAACAAACAAAAGCAAAATGTGGACTTTGTCTGGACCCAAAGTCTACCACAGAGATTATATAAAAGACACTATTTTAGACCATCAGAGAACTCTGAATATAAACTGGAAATTAATGATAAAAGGAGCTTTTAATTTTATTAGGCTTGATAATGGCTATTATAGTTACATAAAAAAACAAAAAGTTGTTTTTTTTTTCCTTAGACACTTACTGAAGTATGTAAGGATAAAATGACAAGATCTGGAGTTTAAAATGTTTTGGTAAGAAAAAAATGACTAATAAATCAAGTATGACAAAATTTTTTAAATTGCAAAGTCTGGATAGTAAGAGTTCACTATCCTATTCTTCCTACTTTCTGTATGTTTACATTTTTCCATTATAAAATTACCAACCAAAACAAAAATCTAAGTTCTTTCGAGTATAACTATAGTTTTCAAACCTGAGTGTGTCTAAGAATCCTTAGCTCATGCAAAATCCTAGAATTTATTCCAAAAATTCCGATTCCATTTGTCTGGACAAAAAATGGCCCAGATGCCATTTTTTTAAACATTTTTTTATTTATTTACATTTAATCATGCCTTTGCAGTGTACATTTCTTTTTCCAGCACAAATACCATGCATGTCAATGAAGACAGAGATATTACTATATACATTATCATCAGCAAGTAGCTTTTTTTTTTGTCATTTAAGCATACTTTTATTTGTCTTTTCCTTCTCCTTTCCCCTCCCCCTCTGTTCCATACTAAACTTTTTCTCCCCACATTTTATTCACTCACAAAAGATCTTAAACTAAAAAATACGGACAAAGCTAGAATCTAGTGACAAGTGCATTGTAATTTTCTACTTTAACATTTTTTTCTCTCCATTCCCCCATTTACTTAAGAGAGGTATAAACTAACTTATTTGCCAAAAAGTTAGGTTAATCTCAATTTGGTCTGTTATTTACAGAAAGCCCCATAAAAATTCAATGTCTTTTCTTTCTTTTTTTTTTTTTTGGAGGGGGGGGAGAGGTTTTTGCTATAGGGTGCGTGCACTTGCCAGAAAGAGAGAGACAGAGAGACAAAAACTGAAAAATTACCCCCAGGGGAGATGGTCATACCACAGTCCCTTCTCCTCCATTCTCCTCTCAGGATCTTGGACATGGGGAACCAGCAGTTAGCGTAATGGCTATGTTGCTGGACTCTCACGTAGTCGAGTGCAGTTCGCGTCCCGGACCCGGTGGCTTAAAACTCACGCCGGGCGCATGTGCGTGCGTGCCCAAGATCCCGAGAGGAGAAGGGACTGCGGCGTGACCATCCCCCCTGGGGGGTGATTTCTCGCTTTCTGTCTCTATGTCTCTCTCTGTCTGTCTGGCGAGCGCACACGCCCTATAGCGAAAAACCTCTCAAAAAAAAAAAAAAAAAAAGAGAAAGAAAGAAAAAAAAAAAAAGGATCTTGGGCATGCACGTACACACGCCTGGCATGAGTTTAAGCCACCGAGTCCGGGACTCGAACCGCAGTCAATTACGTGGGAGTCCAGTGACACAGTCATTATGCCAACTGCTGGTCCTGAGAATTCAATTTCTGATGCAAGGCAACAGATACTATTTGTATTATTGAACTTATGTAAATAACCACTCTGTGACAAAATAAAAATGCTTACAAATATTTTCCAATTGCAAAGGTGTCAGAAAGGGAAAAAATTTCTTCAATTAAAAAATATTTTTTAACAAATTGCTGAACCTATCAACAACTCAAAAGAAAACCAAAATCCTTAAATCCGGAAGACAAATTGAAGAAGAAAATCAGTAATGTTTTAGACAAAAGTCATAGAATTCTATTTCACCAGTTTAGTCTTATACAATCCCTCTTCTGTTGAATTTGTAGTGTTACTGTGATCTGATCATTCTTTTTAAATCCTAGAAATTAACATTCGAGATTATTCATATTTACAAATATGTCCCTACCATTAAATTGGCCTTTGTCTTGGTCATTTTTTGTTCTCTTATTTCTGTCTGACTTTAGTTTTCCTAGAGTAGCAGCACTCCCTTCAGAACTTCAGCAAGAGCTGGTCTGCTGTAGATAAATTCCTTCAGGTTTTGTTTTTTTGAGAATGTTTCAGATTTTTCTTCCCATATGAAGGATAATCTTGTCAGATATAGTATACTTGCTTGAAATTGTTTTTCACTTAACACTTTGAATATATTTTCCCATTCTTTCCTTGCTTGCATTGTTTCCAACTAAAGGTCCAATGTTAGCCTGATGGGATATCCTTTAAAAGTTGACGTTTCTCTCTTGCTAATTTTTTGTTTTGTTTTGTTTTGTTGTTGTTGTTGTTGTTGTTTTCTGTTTTTCTCTTGCTAATTTTAATATCTTGTCTCTGTGGTTTTGGTCAATCTGGCTATGATGTGCCTTGGAGAAGATCTTGGATAGATTCTATGTGGAGTCCTTTGTATTTCTTGGGTCTGGATATTTGAATGCCTCTCTAGGTTTGGAAAGTTTTCTTCCAGGATTTCACGGAACAGATTATCAAAGCCCTGATTAGTTTCTTCACCTTCTGGGATATGGATTATCCAGATGTTCAGGTGTCTAATGGTATCTACTATTACTCGTGTATTATTCTCATTTTAGGGGTTATTTTCTCCATCTTTTTGGTGAATTTTTCTAAATCAGAGGTTCTGTCTTCTACATCTAAAATTTGATCTTCTGCATGATCTAATCTGCTTTTAATACTTCAAGGGAGGGCCGGCAGGTGGCAAGGTTGTTAAGGTGCTGGACATGGTAGACTGTGGTTCAAGTCCTAGACCTGGCAGCTGGCTTTCTCACTTTCCCTTTTTCTTTCTCTCTCTCTCTGTCTCACTCTGGTCAAATTTAAAAATAATAATAATAAATAAAATTAAATTAATAATTCTTTTAAAAAAGAAAAAGAAAAAAAATACTTTCAAAGGAGGTTTTGATCTCCTGTATTGCAGCCTTCATCTGTAACAGTTACGTTCGATTCTTTTTTATGGTGTGTATTTCCTCTTTCAGATCATATAAGAATTTCCTCACCTCCTAGAACTCATTCTCTTTTCTCCTGCATCTTCTGGAGTTCACTGTCTTTCTTCTCTTGCCTCTCTGTTAGCTTTGTCAATATGAATATTCTAAATTATTTATCTGACATTTCCACAAGTTCGATTTTACAGTCTGTCAACGATGAAGGGCTGTTCTTTCCCCTTGGGGGAAAAGATATTTTCTTGGTTTCCCAAATCTCTGTGCCTCTGCGATGATTTCTGGTCATTTGACGGATTACATGTTACTTCCTACTTTTTTGGAGTTAATTCTGAGTGATACAGGCAGGTGGAAGGAGATGACCTGCAATATTTCTGCAGTTCCATTTCCCAGATCCTCACCAAACAACCTGCACTTTTGTCAACCAAACTGGATATCACAAAGGCCTCACAGTTTCTAGGGAAAAGGTGTATCTGGGCTGAGCTGCAGGGTTTCAACTGAGAATTCAGAGGTATATAGGAGATGAGCCACACTCACTGCACTCATTTGCAGCTCCATATTTCTCCCTGCTGCTCACTTTGCAGTCTCTCTTCTCTGATTTTTAGTCATTTTATGGTATATTCACATTTGGCTAATTTGTTGGAGATTTCTGCTACTCTAAGCTTCTACACTTCACTTTACTGTGAGTTACTCCTATGCCTATTTCTCTTCTACTATTGTGTTTTACAACACAGTGTCCACAGAAAGAGATCTGAATTCAGATTTATGAAGATGAGATTCTTCCTTTCTGTAGGAGTTCAATGGGAGTTCAGGTTTTCTAGGACCCTATAAATATTTAGATGTTTCACTACTGTGCACCTAGACCTGCCTAGACACTCAGTGAGTGGAAGCTGAGAAGCAAGATGGGAAAGTCAGGTAAAAGAAAAGGAAAAAAAAAAAAAGGAAAAAATACCAAAAGAGAGAGAAAGAGAGAAAACGGGGGGGGGGGGGGGGGGGGGGACAAATTTTTTAAAAATGCAAAAAAATTAAAAACGGCGTGGCAAATGGGCAGAGCCAGGCCCACCTAAGATGCACGTGGATTTTGAAATTAGCAAAAGAACAAAGAGCTCAGAGACGAGAGACAGCACTTACAGATTTTTAAAAAACATAAATATAAAAAAGGAAAAATTTTGAAAGAGAGAAGGAGAAAGAGAGACAGAAAGAAGATCAAGACCATCCTACTTCACTTCACTTGGTGTTGGGCTAGGAGGAGGTCTGGGACAGAGGCTTAGGCTTTCCAGTTAAAGGGGCAGGGCTGGGCTCACCTCAGATGCACTTGGATTTTCACTTTGCCTGGTGTTGGACCATTTCCATTTTTAACAAGTTCCTCAAATGAATCTGATATAGACAATCTACAGGCATATATCTGAAAAAATACATACTTAATACTGCTTTACCATGTCTTTAAATATATGCCAAACATTACCTTACCTCCCTTTTAAACTTTACCCCACACCTATTTTAGTGTGATAGACATTTAATTAATTTTCCTCCAGGGACTATAAATTCAATGAAAAGCAGGGCCTATGTTTGTTTTTACACACAATGGTGTCCCTATTGCCTATCAGAGTGCCTAGAACACAGTACACACCAAATAAACATTAGTTCAATGAATGAATAACAGCAAAGGAAAAAAAAAAAAAGCATTAACTAAGATCTACTATTTCAAAATTCGTTCAAGACAACAATCTGTTTCTTGCCAAAAGTCAGTATAGGTAGTATGATCAATAAAGCGGGGCACGGCTTAGCCTACCTTTAAAAATATAACACAATCATAAAATAACCTCTCACCTCTCTGAGACATCAGACTTTGAACATAAATTTGAATATCTAACTTCCTACTAATTATCTGGTAACTATAATAAAATCTACAGTATATTTCACAGTCTCAAATAAGAAAGGCAGGTATATTAGAGAACTACATGCATATATTTTAATGAATATTTATGTAAGTAACTTAATAACTTTCTCTGTTCAAAAAGTACAAACCCCTACACTGAGGAACACAAGTTAGAAATTTAAAACAAAATAGCAAGGAAAGTCTTTTCAGCAAATAGTGAAGAACTGGATATCCACCTGCAGAAAAATTAAACGAGATCTCTCCCTATTATAATTAACAAAATCAACTTAATATGGATCAAAAATATAAAGTCTCATGGGAACCAGCAGTTAGCGTAATGGCTATGTCGCTGGACTCCCACGTAGTCGACCGCGGTTCGCGTCCCGGACCCGGTGGCTTACAACTCACGCCGGGCGCGTGTGCGTGCGTGCCCAACATCCCGAGAGGAGAATGGAGGAGAAGGGATTGCGGCGTGACCATCCCCCCTGGGGGGTGATTTCTCGCTTTCTGTCTCTATGTCTCTCTCTGTCTGTCTGGCGAGCGCACGCGCCCTATAGCGAAAAACCTCTCAAAAAAAAAAAATATATATATATAAAGTCTCAGACTATAAACCTACTAGTGGAAAACACAGTGGATACTCTTGAAGACACTGGAGTAGGTGATGATTTTTTAAATAAGGCCCTCTAAAGTATAGACAATAATCCCTGAAATAGACAAGTGGGACTATATCAAACTAAAAAGCATCTGCAAAGCAAAGGAAACAGTAGAGTAAGGAGGAAACCCACAGAATGGGAGAAAATATTTGGAAGCTATGCCCAGATGAGAAACTGAAAACCAGAATATATAGGGAACTCAAGCTCACTCACAAAAAAAAAAAAAATCAAATAATCCAATTTAAAAATAGGCAAATCAGGGCCAGCAGGTGGCATATTGGTTAAGGCACTGGGCTCCCACATGGCCAACCGCAATTTGAGTCCTGGACCCTGTAGCTTTAAAATTATGCTGGGTATATGTGTCCAAGATCCCAAGAGGATAAGGGATTGCAGTGTGGCCATCCCCCTAAATACTGATTTCTCACTTTCCCTCTCACTGTCTCTGTCTCTATGGCACACCCTATGGCAAACCTTAAAAATAAAAAATAAATAAATAAAGGCAAATGAGCTGAAATGACAACTCGCTAAGAAAAACATATGAATAACTGAAATGCATATAAAAAATGTTCAACTTATCATAAGGGAAATGCAGATCAAAACCACAATGAAATATTACTTAACCCCAATCAGAATGACTACAATCAAAAAAATAAATAAATAACAAGTGCTGGTGAGGCTGTGATGAACAGGGAATCCTCTTACACAACTGGTAAAGATGGAAACTAGTATAGACACTATGGAAAATATGGAGGTTCCTCAAAAACCTACACATAGAATTACCACATGACCCAGTAATCCAACTCCTTATTTATCCAAAGGATAGGAAAGGACTCTATCAGAAAGACACTCTCATTTCCATGCTTATTGCAGCATTATATTCATAATTGCTTAGATATGTAATCAACCTAAATGCCCGAGAAATGATGACCAGGTTGAAAAGTTGTGGCACACATACACTATGGAGTATTCTTCAGCCAAATGAAACAATGAGACACCATTGTTTCAAAGTAGTTGAATATGGAAGATCTACTGCTAAGTGAAGTAAGCCAGACTTTGAAGGTAAACACTGTATATCCTCACTCAATATATACTGAATGTTTGCATTCCATGGCAGAAACTGAAAGGTATGAAAGTAGGAAGGGTAAGTGTAAATACTAGAATCTGTAAGGGAGGCGAGTGGATGGTACAGGGTGGAAGGGGTGGAGGGAAGAAACACTTAACTGACCCAAGTATGTAAATTCTCTATTAAAAATGATGTACATGGTAATATTCTTGATTTGAGTATTGAGAAAAATCAAATTTTTTTAAAAAAGCCAAATATAACAATTAAAATTAGTTTAGGCTCTAGTTCTAAAAAGATTAAAAAAAAAAAAAAAAAAAAAAAAAAAAAAAAACCCTAACTAAAGACAGTGCCTAGTCTTACATTTCTACTCCAACACCATTTAACTTTTTAAATTTTATTTCTTAAATAATAAATAAATCACAATTTTAAAAATGAAAAGGATAACAAACAAAGACTCACAGAACTTTTAGAGAAACAAAGGATATCAATAACTATCTTATTCAACAAATGGAGAAACTGAAGGCTAGATAGGACATATACTTATTTACCTGGTCACATGGAGAGAATGGCAAAACAAGGCTATGCCAATGCTCTGAATTTCCAATTCAATGTTCTTTTCACCATACCATGCTAACAGCATATGTAAGAAAATAAATATTTTTCCACTGTGAATTGCCTGCCCATTTTTTTGTACATATATGTGTGTGGCACCTAACAGATATGCTGTAGACTTACACTAAACGCATATTCCCCTTTTTCAGTGAAGATGGAAATGGGGAGGTGAAACTTAGCTTCACCAATATATATAATTCCAGATATATTTCCTGATTGTGGACTTTTCTGTCTTTTACTATAATAGAATTTATAGTTTTCACTAATAAAAACTATACTAAAAATTATGCAAAGGGACCAGCAGTTAGTGTAATGGCTATGTCACTGGACTCCCACGTAGTCGACCGTGGTTCGTGTCCTGGACCAGGTGGCTTAAAACTCACGCCGGGCGCGTGTGCGTGCGTGCCCAAGATCCCGAGAGGAGAACGGAGGAGAAGGGATTGCGGCATGGCCACTCCCCCTGGGGGGTGATTTCTCACTTTCTGTCTCTCTGTCTCTGTCTGTCTGGCGAGCGCACGCACTCTATAGCAAAAACCTCTCCAAAAAAAAAATATGCAAAGTCAAAAAAACTGAAAATGTACTCTTTGTTGATTATAAAATTGTATATGTGGTTCCTTCTTCTGAATTAAAAGTACTTCTGACTCAGGAGATTAATGAATGACCTATTTCATATCTCAGCTGTTACTCTGGGCCACCTCTCTTTACACCTACAGGGTACTTGAAGTGCAAGCCTATTCAAACACATATTCAAAGCATAAAAGATACACATAGAAAAAGAGCACGGTAACAACTAAATATCCACAAATTAGTCCCAACTGCCTTTCATATCAACCTAAACCCTTGGTACAAAGTAGGTATGTGAGAAATCATGGCTAAATGAATAAGCAGTCTCTAAAAGTTTCTCCCCACTCTACTGAATCTACCTAAAATATCTCTATTTTCAGTTAAAACCGGCTTGGATACTTGAACAAAACACAGCTGGATTACTAATTTATGGGCAGAGCTTAAGGTGCCAGATAAATTATTCTGCACTTAAAGAAGACAAAATCAACTTCTAGCCTAAACACAGTGACCAGCATGTAGCAGGAATATTAAAGAAATGACAATAGTAATAATTACCAATTATTAATGCTTAATAAATGCTATATGCTGTGGTAATTATTAATACTTTGCCTATTATTTTTCAATTTAGCCACAAAGACAGAGAGAGAGAAGGGAAAGTGAGAAAGCAAGCTGCCAAGTCTGGGAGTCGAACTGTGGTCAGCCATGTCAGAGTCCAGTGCTATAACCACCATGCCACCTATAGGCCAATTTTTTTTTTTTTTTAAGATTTAATTATTTCTTCTATGAGCTGGACAGAATCAGAGATAGACTGACAGCACTCCCCAATAGAGACTTGACACCATGATCCACTTCCAGCTACAGCTAGCCCCAATCACAGGTACTTTCAAGTCCCACGTAGGTCAGTCATTACAGAGTCCTATATTTTAACCACCGTGCCATCATCAGGCCCTGCTTTGCCTATTATTATTATTATTATTATTACATAATCCTTTCATTTACCTAGTACCATTTTCCATGCCACCATTTTCATCTGGATGAAACAAGTTTTCAGAGGTTAAACTTACTCACTTAAAATCCTCCAAAAGGAGGGCCAGCAGGTGGTGTGGTGGTTAAGGCATTGCACTCCCACATGGCCTACAGTGGTTCAAGTGCCGGATCTGGTGGCTTAAATAATCATGCCCAGAATCCCAAGAGGAGAATGGAGGAGAAGGTTTGGCCATCCCCCTCTGGGAGTGGCAGGGTGATTTCTCACTATCCCTCTCACTACCTCTTCTCCTCTTTCTGGCCAACTCACATGCCCTATGGCCAAAAATAAATAAATAAATAAAAAACAAAAAATTCTCCAGCAAGTACAAGGGAGAGCCTAGATTTGAATTAGCTCAGACCCCACATAAAGATGTGTTGAATGAATAAATGAATTGAGAGTAATTTGTTTTTTAAAAAGTTGTTGCAACATATTAACATCAGAATAGTCTGATCTAAACTAATTAGATATGCAACTGATATTGTTTAGATCCATTAATTCACAAATTACAAAAACCCACAGGCATATCGCTTGAAGGCCCAAATTATTTAATGACCTCATCAGGTCATTAAATCACCTCATCACCAACAGTAATGCGACTCTGAATATGATCAATTCAAAAGGCAGGGAAGAGGATTATACAGAAATAATCTAGATTCTAAAATGCTACCCCAAATTTGTTGTAATAACCTAATGTGGAGACTAGACCATCAAGAAGGTTCACAAGAAAAATACTAGTTTAGTTAACAGGGCAGAGATGCTAAAGACAAAACAGGCAAGATCATGGGAGGATTTCGGAATTTGAGAACTTCGAGCAATAATATGTCATCTAAGTAGAGATGCCTAAAAGGTAGTCAGAAATTTAAGATGTGAAACAGAGTGGCAGGTGACATGCTGGGTAAGCGTGTTGAACTCCAACATGGCTGACCTCAGTTCAAGTCCTAAGCCTGGTGGCTGGCTTTCTCACTACCCCCCAACCCCCACCCACTCTGCTCTTCTCTGGTCAAATTAAATAAATAGATAAACAAACAAACCATGGTCAGTCATGCGGGAGTCCAGTGCCTTAACCTCCATGTCACTTTCTGGCCCCAAGGGAATTTTATTCTTACAGCTTTAATCAACTACTGTCTGTGCCCATGATACCCAAATCTTTTATTTTAGTCTTTCATCTTGTTTCTTTCTTTTATTTTCTTGGAGATATTTTTGCTATAGGGCATATGTGCTCAATGGAGACAGAGAGAGATAGAAAGCAAGAAATCACCCCCCAGGAGAGATGGCCATGCTGCAATCCCTTCTCCTCCATTCTCCTCTCGGGATCTTGGGCACGCGTACACACATGCGCCTGGTGTGAGTTTAAGCCACCCAGTCCAGTACTTGAACCACGGTCGGCTACATGGGAGTCCAGCAACATAGCCATTACGCCAACTGCTGGTCCCAATAAAATAATTCTTAAAAACAAAAAAGAACTAAGCATGCACTATTGGGTTGTCAGAAAATTCATGACCCGATTCCCTCCACCACTACTCATACCTCCACTACAAAGAAAGGTCATGCTGTAACTGACATCTTAAAGCAGTGTGCTAATAAAAATGCTACAAGCAAGATAACTGTATTTTCATGAAAGGTTCATGAAGGTAAACTTCACAACAAATGTATCCATAACCCTTCCACCACTTTCGTTTTGCCCTTTTAAATTACAAATCATACATATTTTTTTTAATCTGGAAAAGGTACTGAGAAATTGTTATAGCCCTAGATAAAATGATTCTAAGGTATATTAGAAAAAGAAAAATAGTTCTTGATAATCATTACAAGATGTAAGAAAGATAACCATTAGGACACTGGAAAGAATCTGACTTACACAAAACCAAGGTTAAGAACTTTCAATAATCTAGGAAACAAGTGAATGGTTATCACAATCTTATCTTAGTATCTGCAAACTATTTTAGTATGTACAATATGAAGAATGAACTTACTTCATTCTTGAAATAAATTGCAAGTGTTTAAGAAAAAGCTGGATAGACACTTATCAGGGTTCTTTCAGCTATGTTATTTTATAACTACTAATATTCATCATTAGTATCTCAAAAAAAATTTTTTTTTTGTGCTTAAAGTGCTTTTAAAAAGACATCTGCCAGCAAGCCATTCTGGCCCCAAAAGGTTTGGGGAACTTCATTTCTGAAGAATAGATCTAGTGAAGGAAGTAGAGAATAAACATAATTGTCAAATTATTTGAGATTCCAAGAAAAAAACCTAGAATTACAATGTTGCACATGGCACATACTACACACTCAATGTAGTTTTAAGTATCAGTTAAATAAATCAACAGAAGTTTAAAAAATAGAGAAAAGCAACCAATATAGCTGAGAAGTCCAACGTAAGATCCAGACAGGTAAGAGTGAAAACAGACTCCTTGAAAACGGTGAAGTGACCTGACAGGTCTTTCTCAATGGAAGAGTAAATGAATGCTCAATTATAAAAAATAAAGTATCATGCAGAAGAAAGTCCCACTAGACACCATAGAACAGAAAAAAAGAATTTTTGTCTCCAAAGAAAAACTCAGTATTTACCAAATTCAGATTGATACAGTAATAAAGTGTTAGGTTGTCAGGAAAGTCACAACGTATTTTTCTGTTTTTCTATGCAGAAATGGTTCACGACTTTCCCAGTGACCCAACATAAATAACAGCTCTCAGGGTTGGTCCATGGCATAACAACTAAACTCTGTACAGAGGGAACTGGATCTCACATGTCCAAACATAATTCAAATCCTGGCCCCCAGCACTTGAAAAAAACACCGGGTGCTTGTGTGTGCATGCCGCAAATCCTGATTAGATAGAGAACTGGTAAAAGATTGTGGTGTGCCCACACCCCATTGAGCAGTGGGCTTGCTCCCTCTCTCCCTTTCTCTCTCCCTCTGGCAATTAAAAAAACAAACAAACAAAACAGCTGTCAACCAACAGTTGTGGAATTAAACAAACAAAAGGGGGAAAAAAATGCCTGCCAGGATTTTAAGAAAAAGACACCCAAATCTGTCTGATGACTATTCTCTTTTTCGAATTGTTCTTTTAGAAGCTTCCAGCTTCATCATACCTGGCTGTCCTAACTCTGAAGGCCTTTGGCTACTAACATTCTTGATCTTCATCCTCAGTTCCCTAAGGTTTCTCCCTTTACCATTACAATAGGTTAAACTTGCACCTTTGTGCAAATTGTTTCCAAATTGGTACCTGCCATTATAAGCTGAATTCCATATATCTCCAACAGTCTAAAGTCATCTCTTGATTGTCATCCCATCTAAAGTCATCCCGTTATTGTCTCTAACACAATTCTAAAAACTGAATTTATCTGTTGGCCCATTCTTCCCAAGCGATTTCCAAACCTGACTTTGCTATTTTCACCATTCTTCCTATAATCCAGGCTCAACATTTCTAGAGTCATCTATTTTCTCCCTCTTCTCCTTCCCAACTCTGGCAATCAATTTCCATCAATTCTTCCTTCCTCATTCTCATGCCCCAATTTGAAGCTTCTACAATATCTGGACAATTATGAAAATTTTAAAAACTCCTCGATCTCATCCCATTCCTAGTATTTTTCTAAACTAACCCTATTTTGCATGCAAGTACCAGAGTCATTATCTTCATTCATCTCGGCATAATTCTGTTTATGTTTAACGGCCACAACATATTGAAGACAATCTAATCTTCTTAGCCCTACTGATCAAATCCTCCACAACTGAATTCCAATCTATCTTTCCAACTTTATCCTCTTGTTTCCCTACGTATGTCACAGTCAATCATGTCTCTACACTCTGCTATCCTCCACTCTCCAGTATCCCCTTTTTTAATCCTATCCATCACCATAAGGCATACTTTGTCTCTCTCAGCTCAGTTACCCCTTCCTTTAAATTTCCAAGAATGTTACTACCTAAACAATCACTGGAATTTATCACATATTTTCTTAATCTGAATTATTTTGTTTTATTTCTGTGTATGGATGTATGTGAAATTAGGTCTTGTTTTCCTAAATTTAACAGATTAGACTCAAAGAAAGGGTCCCTAACACATTTCCTTGCATCCTTCACATCTCAATAAATATCTGTTGAGTTTCCTACTAAATACAGCTATAGCAAGAGGCTAGATTACTAATAAGGGGGAGGAGGGGAAGCTACTCAATCCTTCCTATAACACTACTTCATGAAATAAGATCAAAAACTAAAATAAAATCAAAGATACTTAGAAACTGGATAAGTATTTTTTAAAAAGTAGACTTCTTAGAAGTCAGACAGAGGTCGGCAGGTGGCATAGTAGTTAAGAGCGCTGAACTCCCACATGGCCACTTGCAGTTCGAGTCCCGGACATGGCAGCTTGCTTTCTCACTTTCCCTCTCTTGCTCTCACTCTCTCTGCTCAAATAAAAATAAAGTTAAATAAAATAATTATTTTTTTAAAAAGTTATAGAAAGCCTTACTAGAAAGATGTATTCTAATGCCTCCATTTTTTTTTTTCTTTTTTTGGAGAGGTTTTTGCTATAGGGCGCGTGCGCTCGCCAGACAGACAGAGAGAGACAGAGAGATAGAAAGCAGGAAATCACCCCCCAGGGGGGATGGCCACGCGGCAATCCCTTCTCCTCCATTCTCCTCTCGGGATCTTGGGCACGCACGCACTCGCGCCCGGCGTGAGTTTAAGCCGCCGGGTCCGGGACTCGAACCGCGGTCGACTACGTGGGAGTCCAGCGACATAGCCATTACGCTAACTGCTGGTCCCATGCCTCCATTTTTTATCCAATCAGATGTTTAAATGATACTACATTTAGTGTGTGTGTGTGTGTGTGTGTGTGTGTGTTTTTTACTATTTCTCAATATGAAGAGCATCAATAATGAGGACGAGACACTTCAAACACACAATTCACAGTTCTCTAATTTCATGTCAAGGGTATTTTGAGTAATTCTGAAAGTTCTAGGAAGAAACCTTATAAAACCATACAAACTGAAAACCACACACATGTATTTTGAGTAACTTAATATATGCTAATTTTAAAGAATCTACATAATTCCCCTCTGATTCAAGATGTTTCTAAAATGATATTATTTCTATAAAGGGTATTATTTTGTTCCCTTAATCTTAATCTCAAAAACTATACATCTAACCTTAATTCTCTGAAGGCACTGAAAAATTCTATTCATCTACATACTTCCTAAAACTTTATTTCAGAGATTATGTGGGTCTGTTAGGAATAAAACATTATTATATAACTTTCATTTGTTCAATAACGTAAAAGGAGAAACTTGTTTAGAGTTTGCAACTACATCAGAAACATCAAATTTACGAACATTCATTATTAATAGATAACTGTATATGTTCAACCTCTGGACGATTTTTAAAACAGGATTTTGACTTTCATGTCACAAAAATGCCTTTAGAATGTTTTAAAAGTGACCATGATAAGTACACCGCCACCAAAGAGGGCAGCTGTTATCTGTGTGGTACTTTTGTAACCAACAATACTGTAAAACAAGTTAATACTGTGATGACCTGCAGTCAATTACGTTGGGTTTGTACAATTAATAGTTCAGCAAAAAGTTTCTCCAGACTCAAGTCACCTATGACATTTTGGCTCAAAAATCACTTCCTCAATATCGATTCTCCATTGTAATTTCCAAGTCTAAAAACTAAACCTCCAAGAGCTAAATCCCTGTAACTGTAAATGGAAAGCAGTCTCCAAACTTACTGTCAACCGATCAGGAAGATTAACATGACCAACATCCCATTCAACATCCTCTATAGTAGGAATAACTCTGACGTGGTAACTTCTGTGTACTGATGAACTGAGTCAGAGCTAAAAGGTCAGACAGTGGTGAGTACAGAGCCATTTCCTATGCCTATCCCATGAGATTTTCGTGGTACCCCCAGATTCTTCGGGAAACAGACATCTGGCTTTTCACAAGATGATGATGCACACCTGACACTTTCTTTCGCAGCTAAAGGAGGAAGGCAACACAGGCACAACCCCAAACGAGCAAAAGTGGTGTTACTCACCAGCAAACAATCCGAATTCACTTCCGATTTGGGATCCCGCAGCAGGTTGTCGATTTTTTCAAACCGAGTCTCAAAACTCTCCCCTGTCGACATGTTGCTGCTACTGTGACAATACCCTCGTACCAGCACCGGCAGCGGAAAGCAATTTCAACCAACTTCCTCCGCGGTGGGTTCGCAGCCGCCGGGCGGAGGAGCCGGAACCTCAGGGTCACCAGGTGCGCCCGGTCTCCCCTCCTTCCCCTCACTGAGGGGACCTCCGCTCTCCAGACCCCGGGCCGGGGGCAACGGCGACCCACAGCCGCTCGGACGCCCAAAGTCGCATCCCACCCGGCAGCCCCTCACAACACCCGACAGCGCCGTCGCCACCAGCCTTGTCGCTCCAGCGAGGTGCTTCAGTCTAGCGGGCCCCGGCCGCCTTCGCCATGGAGGTGGTCCGTGTTCCCAGATGCGCACAAGGGGGAGAAAAAGAGAAGCAGAGTGGAGACTCCCTCTGGGCAGCAGGGAGGGAGAAGAGGAAAGGCGAATACGAAGGGCGGGTGAGGAGCTGTGCCAGCTGCAGCTGCCGCTTGGGCCACGGGCCGGGCCCGCTCCACTCTGAGGCGCGGTAGGCGGTCTAGCCACGCATCCTCGGCAAGACCTGGCCCGGCCAGACGCACCGATCCAGCTCGGACAAGAGCTAGTTCCCGCGGCACAGTCTTACTCTCCCATTTTGTGCTGTCGCTGCTGGGGTTGCTGCCGCAGTGTCCGGCAGGGCAGGGCGAGGTTGGTGCGCGATGAAGATCCAAGACAGGCTGGAGAGCTGGCGGTGAGGAGGATGATAGTCGGTCCCGGCGGCTGCTGATGGGGGAGCTTTTGGGAGGGGCTGCGGTCCCGGCTGGGAAAAGGGAGAGTCGCGGCGGCGAATGCCTGGGGGTGGGGCGAGGGGGGCAGAGAGGGACTAATATGTCCGCCTTCCTGTTCAAACAAACGGAGACCGCCGGCGCAGACTGCGCATGCGGGGCGCCGACATTCGGAAGAGGAACCAGCCGGGGCACTGCGCAAGCGCATACGCCGGCGCCTCCGCAGGGCGGGGCCGGGCCGGGCCGCGCTGGGCGGGGTGGGCCGGGGCGGGCCGGGGCGGGGCACGCCCGAGGCCTTGCGGGCGGGCGGAGCGGGCAGGCCTGGGGGCGGAGCCGGCCGGGTCTGGCGGGAGGCGCTGGCTTTGCATGGGCGGGTCAGGCGCCTCCTTGGAGGTCCGGGCGAGGCGGAGGTGGAGCTCACGCTGCCTCTAGTCGCTGTCCTGGTAGCTACCCCAGCTCGGCTTCTGGCCTGCAGCCAGCTTGGAGAATGCTGGCGAGAAGGAAAGAGTGATTATATTCTTATTATCATTACGTTTGAGGCGAGATGCCTTATCGTTGGCAGGAACGGGTATTTTGGCACCCGTGGAGATGGTTTTCAGTGATGCGCCATCGTCAGTCCCACGATGTTTTTGACTTGTTTAACATTCATTGGGAAAATTAGCATTAAGGTGTTCAGCACCCCCCTTCCGCCCCAGAATGTGTGTATTAGGAAAGCATTAAAATATCGGCTACGGAAAATACCATCAGTAAAAGTCATGCTCGATTTATTTCAAGAAAAGGAAAATAATCTAATATTTTAAAAATTAGTATTAAGCCGTTCATATTAGTTCTCTCACATCACAAACATCCCACTGTTCTTTCCTGGATGTATAATGGTGCCATTTCAACTTCAGAACATTCAGTGAAACTTAGAATTGTGGTTTTTATCACAACTAAAAGGACATGAAAATAATGGGCATTTCCTCATAGTTCAGTTGCTTCATTGACTAGGTGGTGTGAGAAAGGGTGAAAGACTTGTTACTCAATCTGCTGATAAAGTAATGTTCTTCACTGCTTTCAGAGGAAATCACCCCTTAATTTATGCCTAATCATTTCTTTATTTTTTACTCCTAGGTCAAATTAAAAGATCGCTAAAAATAGAAACCCTGGATATTTAACCCCACACTGGAAAAGTTACAGTTGAACCAATTGGCTTTATATATATATATATTATATATATATATATATATATATATATATATATAAACTGCACAGTATCTAAACAATTCTCCAGCCTTATGATGTGAGTCACAGGTCAAGAACATGTTATATCCTTTGAAAAATGTCTACTTCTATTTTTATTTTATTACTTGCAAGAAATATTTACATATTAAATTCCCTGTATAAATCAAGATAGGAAGTAAGTCCTCACAAAAATCATAGCAAAGATGACAACTGGACAAACTTCAGGTATTTCATTAAATACTTTCACAGTGACTTTTCTTGGCTCCCGCATTTTGTCAGTCATGTGAATTAGATTTATTTTTGAGCATAGGCTTAAAATAAATCTGGCAGTTGCCCCAAAAATGAATTTTCTAAGCCCTGCTTGTCCTTTTTTTTATTACCATTTTTAGATATTCTTCAGAATTTTGTTGTTTCTCAAAGAAGTAGGAATATTATGTTGCTTTCAATTTTGAAAAAGCGCAGGTAGCTAAGACAATACGTGAGTGGCACTGGTAAATGTTAAATGGAAGTAAAAACCAACCTGGCAAAGCTCCTAGAAATATATGTGGTGCTCATATATTTTACTTAATTACAAGGCTATTCTGATGATTGTAACACACCACTAATTTTCTTTTATCGTAAGACAGATGGATTTAATATCAATTTTTTAAAATTAAAAAATATGCCTTGTCTGTAATAGGATGGAATCATACAATATTAAAGTTCCCTTCCAACTTTAAAATTCAGTTGTCTAATTGTGACTAACCTCTTCAAGAACACTGTAGTTAGATCAGCCTTAAAGTATGTTAAGATCCTAAGAGCATTTTCAAGAAACCGATATCATATATAAATATAATAAGAATTTAATATTAATTATACATGCTGAATGCTTGCCTCCTGCTAGTCTCTACACCATATACTTTGTATGTAGTATCTCAAGAACTCTGTGGTTGATTACAACTATATCATAGAGAAACAATATTACTTGCCCAAGGTCCTGACAGACCCAGATTGGAACAGAAAAAATACTACACTACAGGACTCCCATTCATAAATTTACCCTAACACTATCCATTCTTAATATACGAACAAGTATTTAACAATTGTATTATTTGCATTAGCACAGATTTAAATCATTCTGTGTAAAAGAGGGAGTTATAGAATTTAACAAAGTGATCAGTATGATTACAGTTCCTAGAGAAAGATGTGAAATTATTTTATCACATTCAAAGTAAAAAGGAACCTTAACAATTCTATGGTTTTAATAATGGTTTTGGGAGGACCAGCAGGTGGTGTGGTGGTTAAGGGCATTGGGCTCCCACATGGCCAACTGTGATTTGAGTCCTGAACCTGGTGGCTTGCTTTCTGTCTCTCTCTCTCTCTCTCACTCTGTCTCTCTCTGGTCAAATTAAAATAAATAAATAAAGCTAAATAAAATAACTCTTAAAAAAATAGTGGTTTTGGAATTTAGTCCCAGTGTGATGGCATTGGGAGGCAGTGAGCCCTTTGAGAGGTGAAGTCTTGTGGGCACTGATTGGATCATGGAGACATCACCCTCATGGATGGAATAATGCTGTCTTCTGAGACTAAGTGACTTTTTTTTGGAGAGGTTTTTTTTTTTTTTTTTTTTTTTTTTTTTTTTTTTTTTTTTTTTTTTTTTTTTTTTTTTTTTGCTATAGGGCGTGTGCGCTTGCCAGACAGACAGAGACAGAGAGACAGAAAGCGAGAAATTACCCCCCAGGGGGGATGGTCATGCCTCAATCCCTTCCCCTCCATTCTCTTCTCAGGATCTTGGGCACGCATGCACACATGCCCAATGTGAGTTTAAGCCACCGGGTCCGGGACTCCAACCGCAGTCAACTACATGGGAGTCCAGCAACATAGCCATTAACTAACTGCTGGTCCCTGAGACTAAGTGACTTTTAACTGTTGTGAGAAGGGTAACCCCTTAAAAGAGTTCTCATAAAAGTGGGTTGTTATATAAGGAAGATTCTTGCCCCCAGGTCTTTCTCTTTTTGCATACCCCACCACCCTTTCTGCTTCCATTGGCCATATTGTGACATAACCTGTTGGGACTTTCTATCCACTAGAATCATAGGCCAAATAAAACTCTCTTTTTTTGCAGACCGTTCATTTTCAAATATTTCTGTTAGTAACACAGTATCAGGTTAAGATAGAAAATGTTCAATAGACCTAAATTGACTAGAGGGTCCCAAATACTGGATCTAAGAACCAGTAGCAGCTATTAGTAGAATTTTCATAACTTGCAGTAAAATGAAAAGAAGAAACATGTAAGTTTTCATAAACATTGAAATTAAGACTTTTAGTCTGAAATTCTCTTTACTACTATAAAAAATATTTAGACACACCTTCCTTTAAGGAGCAAGAGTAACAGTAAATGGTATCTTTTTAATATTCTTAACTTGTGAATAGAATATTACAAAGTTGGCAACTCATGTAAATATATACACAAAATTACTACAGCTCTTAATTTTTCTAGGTTTTGGAATTCAAACATTTGAAACCATTTAGTTTAGAGACTCATGCTGAAACATAAGGAAAAGACTACAGTGTTGAAAGAATTTGAATGAGGCATGTTTGAGGGAGATCATAGAAAAAAATCAGAATGGTTTGGCGTAGACTTCTGTGTAGTAGAGGATATTTAAACTAAGCATTCCTTTAGGGTTTTGTTGTTGTTGTTATTTGCTGAGAAATAGGCTCAGTTTAATGTTTATAGAATTTAGGAACCAGCAGTTAGTGTAATGGCTATGTCGCTGAACTCCCATGTGGTCACACCAGGCACGTGTGCATGCATGCCCAAGATCCCGAAAGGAGAGTGAAGGAGAAGGGATTGCGGTGTGGCCATCCTCCCTGGAAGGCGATTTCTCACTTTCTGTCTCTCTGTCTCTCTGGTGAGCGCATGCGCCCTGTAGCAAAAACCTCTCCAAAAAAGAAAAAGAAAGAAAAAGAAAAGAAAAAAGAATTTATTTTATAAACATTGATATGGTAGCTATCCTCCAAAGATAGCCCCCAGTGTGTCTCTGGGTACTCACATCCTGGTGGAGTTCCCTCACACTCTGATTCTAGCCTCGGGACTTGTGACCTGCTTTAACCAATAGAATGCAACCAGAGCATTACTGTGCAGGTATGAGGCTTGTGCTTTTAAGACTGTCTGACAACTAATGGTTTTGTGCTGTGTGAAGTCAGGCTAGACTGAGATCACAGTGCGAGGGAACCCAAGCTAACTAACCACATAGAGAGACCACAAGGAATCTGGCAAACAGTGAGAACAAAGACCCTTCACTTACGGTGCAATCCAGGAGCCCCAGCTTTGATGGGGGGGGGGGGGGCAAGTTGGTCCCTCCAAGCACTGCCCACACAACAGAATCAGAAGTAAATAATAAAATGGTTGCTACTTTCAGTCACTAAGTCTTGGAGTACTTTCTCACCAATGGATAAGAAAACAGTTGTAGTTTAGGAAAATAGTCATATATATATATATATATATATATATACATATACATATATATATATGTATATACATATATATATATATGTATATACATATACATATATATTAGGTATATTATATATATTTTATGTATATTACAATATACATATAACATATTTTTAAAAACTTCTCTTTTAGAAGGTTTTTGCTAAAGGGCACATGCACTTGCTGGAGAGACAGAGACAGAAAGTGAAAAATCACCCTCCGGGGGGATGGCCACACTGCAATCCCTTCTTCTCCAGTCTCCTCTCAAGATTTTGGACACACATGCACACATGCCCAGCATGAGCTTTAAGCCACCTGGTCCAGGACTCAAACCATGGTCAACTACATGGGAGTCCAGCAATGTAACCATTACACCATCTGCTGGTCTCTATAAAACATTTTTTATACTTTTTTCATTATTATTCATTTTAAAAAGAAACAATCCACAATGAAGTGTTATAAAGAAATGACAAACTGGGGCTGGCAGGTGGCATAATGGCTAATTGTGGTTTGAGTCCCAGACTTGGCAGATTGCTTTCTCACTTTCTCTTATGCATTTCTCTCCTCCCCCCTCCCCTGCCCTGGTTAAATAATAATAATGATGATGATAAATACAATTAAATAAATAAATATATTTTAATGACAAACTAACTGATGTTTAAAAATAAAAAGAATTGGAGCCAGCAGGTGGTGTGGTGGTTAAGGTACTGGGCTCCCACAAGGCCAATCACAAGTCCTGGTACCAGCAGCTTGAAACTCATGCCAGACATGCTCGCATAAAAAAGTCCCGAGAGGAGAATGGAGGAGAAGGGTGTGCAGGATGGCCATCCCCTGGGGACTGATTTCTCACTTTCCCTCTCATTCTCTCTCTCTGTCTCTTTGGCTAGTGTATATGACTATGGCAAAAACCTTAGGAAAAAGGGACCCACAGTTGGCGTAATGGCTATGTCGCTGGACTCCCATGCAGTTGACCACGGTTTGCGTCCCAGACCCGGTGGCTTAGACTCATGCCAGCGCGTGTGCGTGCGTACCCAAGATCCCGAGAGAAGAATGGAGGAGAAGGGATTGCAATGTAGCCATCCCCCCCCCCCCCCCCCTCCGCCAAGGTGTGATTTCTCACTTTCTGTCTTTCTGGCAAGCACACACACCCTATTGGAAAGAAAATTTTAAAAAATATCTTTAAAAAAAAAAAGAATGTAGCTAAGTTCTGATAGAAACTTTAGCTAACATTTCCCAGAAAGTGTTATACTTACTATGTTTAATATAACTGTACAAAAAGCATTCGATTTTTTTTAAATGTAGAACGACTTCACTCTATTCTGAACAGCTTCAGTAAACAGAAAGTTATGAAAATTTAAGTTTGCTTCTAAGAGGTTGGTTTTATATGAACAATATTTACCCAAAAGTATGTACATATTATTTCTAGACCCGAGAAGTAAATCAAGAAGAATATATTCCTTTACCCAAAAGTAGTCCTTCTGAGATAAGCCAGGCTTTTCTTTTCTTTCCACAGGATATTCAGGCTTAGGAGTAAACATAGTTTGACATTTTTAGACCTACTACGTCCTTGGTGCTGCCTAGGCAGAGTTGGGGGTGCAGGCATTTCTCAAGATGAGAATAAGAAAAAGTGCAGGGCAAATTTAAGCATAGAGTGCCCTTAAGGCCTATCCTGACTCACCCTTGGAATGCCTTCCTCTAACATCTGTTTTTTATTTCTTAGAAGCTGCTATTCCATTCAACTGCAAAAATACTTGCACTGACCCTAGAAACAGAATAGAGAAATATAGAGAAACAGATTTCTATAAAACAATTACTTCACTGCTATATGACATTGCTGTCTTAGAGAATCTACTGTTGCCACATTCAGAAGCCCAAGCATGCCGATGACTGATATTACAATTTACTCTAGACATGGGGGCTGTTAGTGTGTGGGGCCCCTGAAATAGTGAGTGTGAGACCATGTAAGAGAAGGAAGCCCAGATCAAGGCAATATTAACAGATACACATAGCTAATTATAGGCCCTTTCTCATTTTTTACAACAGCCTTTTAGCCAAATTTCCTCCTTAGACCCAACACCATTCCACTAATTTCCAAAGCCAAGTGTGCTTTCTGACCCAATGCTTTTCAAGTTCTTACATCTTCCTCTTTAAGGTTCTTAAATTGGGGAATTGCCTTTTATGGTAGTGACAGGCTCTTCACCCAATACTTACTTCCCTTTTTCATTTGTCACCATTTTTATCACTCACCTCAGTTCAAACTTTAAGACTGCCATACCAAATACCTGGAAACAGAAAATGTTTGTTCCTGACATTTCACCATTTTCCCCTTCATTCCATCATTCAAATACTCCCTGAAATATAACATCTTTCCTAAAATATCTATAGCTAGAAAAGATGCACTGGTTCCTCGTACCCACTTATAAATATAAAAATGTTACCCCTGGAGGCCAGCAGGTGGTGTTAGGGTGACTGGATCCCACAGGACTGACTGCACAGTTCAAGTCCTGGACCCAGCAGCTTGAGAATCATGCAGGGTGTGTATGCGTGCATGCCCAGAATCCCCAGAAGAGAATGGATTGTGGTGTGGCCATCTCCCCTGGAGGGTGATTTATCACCCCCACCGCAAGAACACAGGTTCTATAACAAACACAAAAAAAATAGTGTTACCCCACACTAGCCAGTGGTGTGTTGGTTGAGACTGCTGGATCCTACATCACTGACTGGGTGGTTGCAGTCTTAAACTCTGTAGCTTTAAAAACAATCCAGGCCTGTGTGTGTGTGTGTGTGTGTGTGTGTGTGTGTGTGTGTATGCGTATGCGCGCACACATGTGCTTGTGCGCATGCACACGTGCATGCCTAAAAATCCCTAAAGGAAGGAGAGATGGAGAAGGGATTGCGGTGTGACCATTCCCATGGTGGAGTACTTTCTCACTTTCTCTTTGTTTCTCTGTGTCTCTCTCTGTCTCGCCAGCCAGGAGAGGCACCCTCTGGCAAAGAGGAAAAAATAAATGTCACCCATCTATACTCTAACATTCTATTTTAATAACCATTATATCTAACGCATTTTATCCTGTTTTGTGTGCAGACAGTATAAATACACTTCTAGTTGAATTTATACGTTTGTTTTTGTTTACGTGTTCTTTGCTGCTTCATACATTCCCTAAGGCTTAGGCTGGGACTTTAAAACATAGTAATCGTGTTTTTCTTTTCATTATAAAAATAGTACATGCTTATTTTTAAATTTTTGGAAAATATGGAAAAGTAAACAGAATAAAAATCATCCATATTCCCACCACCCAATTATAATCATTGTTGATCTTTGTGGAGTTTCTTATTCTGTATACACTTCACCCCACCCCACGCAAATGTCTTCGTTTTATGTACTATATGTATAATTTTGTACACTTTGTTCAGCATACATAGTCTTATATTTACCCTAAATAACTTTTAATACTTGCATAATACTCCGTTCCAGACATTTACTATAGTTTATTTAACCAGTGCTCCATTTGTCCACAAATAATGTTACTATAAACATAAAGTTTTTTTCTTGATTCAGAATTATTTCTTTAGGGACCAGCAGATGGTGTAATGGTTATGTTTTTGGACTCTCATATAGTCGAACACGGTTCAAGTACCAGACTGGGCAGCTTAAAACTCATGCGGGCACATGTGTATGCGTGCCCAAAATGCTAAGAGGAGAACGGAGGTGAATGGATTGCAGTGTGGCCATTCCCCTAGGGGAATGATTTCTAGCTTTCTATCTCTCTGTCTGTCTTGTGAGCACACATACCCTATAGTAAACATCTCTCTTAAAAAAAAAAAAAAAAAACAATTATTTCCCTAGAAGTGATTCTCAGAAGTGGGGCAAAGCAGATTAAACACTTTTAATATTTTTGCCAGTTTTTTTAAAGATGGTAATCGAAATTTACACTCTCGCTATTAATATATTTTTTATCATCCTCTCCCTGATACTGGATGTGTCACTATTTATATCTGAGCTTATTGTATTAATTTGCATACTTTGGGTATTATGAAGTTGAATTTTTTTCTATATGATTGTTAACTAATTTTATACAATTATTACTCAAACAGTTAATATATGCATATGACACTTAAATTCAAAAGATACAACAGAGTATATAATGAAATGTAATTCTTCCTTCCCTCCTGTCCACAAGCTACTTAGTTCCTTTTCTCAAAACTGAAAGCTGGGGGTGAATTATGGTATTGTATCCTTTCCATCGATACACAATCACATTCAGATTTATTATCTAAACTTTTCTCAATAATGCTTCCCCCCCCCCTTTTAAGCGAGATTTTTGCTATAGGGCATGTGTTCTTGCCAGAGAAACAGAGAGACAGAAAGCAGGAAATCACCCCTTAGGGGCCACACTACAATCCCTTCTCCTCCATGCTCCTTTTGGGATTTTGGGCACACATGCACCTGTGCCCAGCATGAGTTTTTTAAGCCACTGGGTCCGGTACTCAAACCGCATTCAACTACATGGGACTCCAGCAACATAACTATTACACCATCTGCAGGTCCTTCCCCTCTGTCTTTTGTTTTAAAGAATTATTTTATTTAACTGTATTGA
This sequence comes from Tupaia tana, assembly GCA_026018925.1. Taxonomy (NCBI): domain Eukaryota; kingdom Metazoa; phylum Chordata; class Mammalia; order Scandentia; family Tupaiidae; genus Tupaia; species Tupaia tana. The sequence continues at coordinate 56,606,969 of JAKSZU010000007.1, read as the reverse complement.
TTTATTGATTGATTGACTTAAACTTGACTAGAGAGGGACTGAGAGAGAGAGAGAGAGAGAGAGAGAGAGAGAGAGAGAGAGAGAGAAAGTGAGAAAGCAAGCCACTAGGTCCAGGACTTGAACCACGGTCAGCCCTCTGGGAGTCCAGCACCCTCAACCACCATGACACCTGCCAGCTCTACCCTCTGTCTTAATATATTTATCTTGAAGATTGTTCTGTACCAATAAATATGGAATTGTTTCATGCTTTCTAACAATAGCAGACAAAAAAATTATTAAACTAGTACCCTACTGATGGACATTTAAGTCAGATCCAATCTTTTGCTATTGCAAATAATACTGCAATGAATTATCTTGTGCATAAATCACTCCTGAGTAGTTTATTTTGATTCTTCTATTTATTTAATGATTTCTTCATTCAATGTTTTCTTTTCATTCATTCTTGCTTTTCAAAATTTGCTACAGGGTACGTGTGCTGGAGGGGAAGAGGGGAGAGGAAGAGAGAAGGAGAGTTAGAAAGCATTCACAGGGGGAATGGCCGACCATAGCATGATCTCTTCTCAATTCGCTCAGGATTTGGGGCATGCACATGCATGCAATTGGCATGTTTTTCTTTTTTTAAAAGATTTATTTATTTATTTATTTATTTATTTATTTATTTATTATTTTAATTTGACTGAAGGGAGACAGAGCAAGAGAGTGAGGGAAAGTGAGAGAGCAAGCCGGGACTTGAATGCAGTCTGCCATGTAGAACTCTAGCACCTTAACCACCATGCCACCTGCTGGCCCGACTGGGATGTTTTTCTTTTTTTTTTTCCTTTTCTTTTTTTGGAGAGGTTTTTGCTATAGGGCACATGTGCTCGCCAGACAGACAGAGAGAGACAGGAGATAGAAAGTGAGAAATCACCCCCCCAGAGGTGATGGCCACGCCGCAATCCCTTCTCCATTCTCCTCTTGGGATCTTGGGCACGCACGCACACGCGCCCAGCGTGAGTTTAAGCCACCGGGTCTGGGACTCGAACCACGGTCGACTACGTGGGAGTCCAGCAACATAGCCATTACGCTAGCTGCTGGTCCCAGCAAAGTCTTTTTAAAAAATGATAAGTTAAAAAAACAAATAACTTTGAGTTTATTTTCCTATTCCTTCTGCAATTACTTGAATTTTCTCTTCTTTTAAGTTTATTTATAGTTATTTTTTCAATGACGGAGAGAGAGAGACCCCAAAGGGTCAATGATATCATGATCCACTCCCAGCCTTCAGACAGTCCCAGATCATGGGCAGGTCTGTGTCCAGCAATTTCAGACAGGACTCCAGATTTGAACTAGGAATCTTCTCATGTGGGATTGCCTCACAAAGTGTCCCACTTTGCCACAGTACCACTGTCTGACTCCTGATTTGGATTTTAGAATTAAGAGTTCTTATCTTTGGTCTACTAATGATTACTTTGAAACATGCAATGTTGAAAATTTGTTTCTCTCATCATGAATTTAAAAATAAGAAACCACAGGAGCTGGCAGGTGGTGTGGTGGTTAAGGCACTGGACTCCCATGTGGCCAACTATGGTTCGAATCCAGACCTGGAGACTTGCTTTCCTACTTTCCCTTTCTCTCTCTGTGTCTCTCTCTGGTCAAATTGAACAAATAATAATGATAATAAATTAAATAAAATAATTATTTTAAAAAATATGTTAGACCCCATAGTAGCACACAATGAACACTGCTGCTTGGCAGGCCGAAGCCACACGGGTGGTCAAAGTTCACTACCCCACCCATTCTAAAACAAACAAAGTTAAAAAGAGCTGGGTGCAGTGGGGCAGACCTATAGTTCCAGCTGCTTGGGAGATTGAGGCAAGAGTATTCTGATACAATGAGACCTTGTTTAAAATGCCCTTCCTACAAACACACACACACACACACACACACACTTAAAACTGTAACTTCAGAAAACTTTTTTATTTGCAAGCAATTTATTGCATAGTTTACATGGTCACTTCAGAAAAATTTCTGTTTGGATGAGAAACTTAGCACATTTGCTGCCTCCAATTTTATCTTTCCTCCCTATAAAGTATTAATCTTTTCTTCCATGAGGAAGAGAGAGAGAGACACACATGTATCTGGTGTGATTTTTAAACCAGTAGGGCCTGGAATTTGAAACATAGTTGGCCATGTGAGATCTGACTCCCTTAACCATTAGGCCACAGAACTAGCCTGACTTCACAAATGTTTGCCCTGAAAAGTCATTAGATTTGATCCATTGACTTTAGACTTAGTGCCACTAAGGAAATGTTAAAAATAAAAAAACCTCTTTTGCTACTTTAGATTTTTTAAAAATTTATTTCATGAAAGAGAGAGCATGCAAGACAGGAAAACAGGCACCCTCAACAGGGTGTCATCACACTGTGAACCCTTCCCCCAGCCTCAGCTAGCGAGGATTTTGGACACACGTGTGTTTTCAGGTCAACTCGGGATCTGAATCCTCAGTAATCTATCAGCTGAGCCTCGAGCTCTCAATCCTCCTTCCTGCTGATGGCCTCTTCTCTGATACTCTGTGATTTAATATGCACAAGCGCTATTCCAGTTTGTATTGCTTCATAGGTATTTATCTTGTGTAGTGTGAAATGATTGGGCCACTCAGTGGCATGGTGGTTAAAGTTCCAAATTTCATATGGACAACTGTGCAGTTTGAGACTCAGACTTGGCAGTTAGAAAAACACACTGAGCTCAAAAAAATAAAATAAAATAAAATAATAATAATAGTAATAATAAGGGACCAGCAATTGGTATAATGGCTATGTCGCTAGACTCTCATGTGGTCAACCGCAGTTTGAGCCCCGGACCTGGTGGCTTAAACTCACACCGGGCGCGTGTGTGTGTGTGCCCAAGATCCTAAGAGGAGAACGGAGGAGAAGGGATTGCAGTGTGGCCATCCCCCCTGGGGGGTGATTTCTCACTTTCTGTCTCTCTGTCTCTCTCTGTCATTCTGGCGAGCACACATGCCCTATAGCAAAAACCTCTCCAAAAAAAAGAAAAAGAAAAACACACTGGGCACGTGTGCCCAAAATCCTTAAAGGAGGGAGAAACAGAGGCAAAGGGATTGTGGTATGGCTATTTCCCTGGTGGAGAGGGGATTTTTCACTTTCCCTCTCTATGTCTCTCTCCAGCAAGTGCACACAAAAACCTAATAGCAAAATCAAAACAGAATTTAACTGTTTTTATCCTCTAATGACATTAAGTGGCAAATGAAAACTCTACCCCCTTCCTGAGTTGGCACTACCTTAATGGTCCTCTATCCTTACCTCACCTGAAATTTATTTTTTACTTTTTCCCACTTTTTTCATGAAAGAATGTATGTACATGCATGTACAAGTGAGAGTAAGAGAGAAAGGAGGAGAAGGATAAGCGCTCTCCACAAGGTCTAGTCACAGTGTGATTCCTTCCCTCCATTTCTCCAGCCCATCAGATTTTGGGCACTTCCACGTGCACCCAATGTATTTCAGGTCATCTGGCCCAGGGATTCAAACCAGGGTCATCATGTGGGATCCAGCTTCTGTTGAGCAGCACATTATCACTCATCATAATGTCAATTTTCTTGCCAGAATATGAGAAGAGACATCAAAATATCTCAACATAACTGGAATGCTTGAGTTCTGACTTTGGTCAGTTATTTTAAGGATACATTTGATTACTATTGTCTGTACTTAGCACTCTTACCCCCTTCCCACCACTAAGGAGGGAGTTCCACTGGACTGTGTGATCTCCAAGACTTTACTCTTCCATTATATTAATTTTATACATTTTTTTTGAGAGGTTTTTGCAATAGGGCGTGTGTGCTCACCAGAAAGACAGAGAGAAACAGAGACAGAAAGCAAGAAATCACTCCCCCCAGGGAGGAGATGGTCATGCCACAATCCCTTCTCCTCCATTCTCCTCTCGGGATCTTGGGCACACGCACACACACACACACACACACACACACATACACATGCGTCCGGCGTGAGTTTGAGCCACCGAGTCTGGGACTTCAACTGCGGTCGACTACATGGGAATCCAGCGACATAGCTATTACTCTAACTACTGGTCCCCTAATTTTATACATCTTTACAACTCTCCTTAAAAATACTTTTTTGTACATCAAGTATAAAGATGTGGTTTCCAATTCTTTTATTTCGTTTTTTTTTTTTTTTTTTTTTTTTTTTTTTTTTTTTTTGCTAGAACACATGTGTACTTGCCAGAGAGATAGTGAAAGAGAGGGGGAGAGGTGAAAGCACCCCCTCATGAGGACTGATCACTTTCTCTCTCTCTCTCTCTCGCTTGCTATCTCTCTCTGGCAAGCATACATGCCCTATGACAAAAAAAAAAAAAAAATTAAGTAAGATAATAGCTACAAACTTCCTAAATTTGGTGAAAGACATTAACTTGCAAATTCAAAAAAAAAATGAAATGGAATAAATTCAAAGAAAAGCAAACCCAAACACATTATAATCAAATAACTGAAAACTAAATGTAAAGAAAAATATCTTAAAAGCACCTACAGAAAAATGATATGTATAGGAGAACAATGATGTTATTCATAGTAATGATGGTGGACTTCTCATTGGAAACCATAGGGGCTAGAAGACAGTGGAGCAACATCTTTAGAATGAAAGAACTGTCAACCCAGCATTCTATATCCAGCAACAATATCCTTCCAGAATGAAGAAGAAATAAAGATATTCTCAGATAAAGGAAAAATAAGAGAACTCATAGTTAACTAAAAGAAATGCTAAGAAGTTCTTCAGACTGGGACCAGCAGTTAGCGTAGTGGCTATGTCACTGGACTCCCATGTAGTCGAATGCGGTTCAAGTTCTGGACCCGGGGGCTTAAACTCACACTGGGCGCGTGTGTGTGCGTGCCCAAGATCCCGAGAGGAGAACGGAGGAGAAGGGATTGCTGCATGGCCATCCACCCGGGGCGGCTGATTTCTCACTTTCTGTCTCTCTGTCTCTCTCTGTCTTTCTGGTGAGAGCACGTGCCCTATAGCAAAAACCTCCCCCCCCCCAAAAAAAAAAGAAGTTCTTCAGACTGAAGTAAAATAATACCAAATCAGAAAGATTCCTCATGGCTCCTGAGAACTAGTGATTTCAGGGTAAAAAAGAAATGAAGATTTCCTAGTGATAATTCAGCCTCCAGTCCACAAACCTGAGTGGTAGGGAGCTCTTCTAACCTTCTCTCTATCTCTGATTCTGTGTCTCTGTCTCTGTCTCTCTCTGCTTCTGTCTTCTAATTTTGCTTTTTGTAATTTTTCCTTTTTAAAAATGTTTAAAGGTAAATATTCTCTTGCCCTCAGCTCCACCTTTGTCTTGTTAATAATCCCCTCTCCCTCTCCCACTCAGGCAGGAGAGACAAGAGGTAGGTCTTCAGATGAAGATTCCTCATGGCTCCTGAGAACTAGTGATTTCGTGCAGCGCGCTCGCGTGCCACATGGCTTTCTATGTTGTACATTTTTAAATAATAATAATAATAATATGGGACCAGCAGGTGGCATGGTAGTTAAGGCATTGGACACTCCCACATGACTGACCACGGTTTGAGTCCTGGATCCTTGCTTTCTCACTTTCTCTCTCTCTGTCTCTCTGATAAAATTAACATAAATGATAAATAAATTAAATTAAGTAAAATAATTTTTAAAAATAATTTTTTAGTTACTTTTTTCTTCTTCTTTTTCTATGATTCTTTCTTGTTGTCATTGTCGTTTCTCTCTTTCTGTTTCCTTTTCTTTTTATCTCATCTCTTCGCTCATCATCTCCATTTACTGTGTTTCTAGATGGATCTAATGGAACTGTAGCCAAACATCCAAATACTATTAGGATTAATATATTCCTCAATATCTACTGAATCTGCTGCACAAAGGGATCACAGCAGAACAGCAAAGAGATTCCGGATCATCTCTTTCTGCTTGCTCCTGAACTTCAAGAATTAGGAAGAAACCCACCATCCATCAGATGACTAGAAATCACCACAGGACCACAAGAAATATGGGAAAGCAAGAAAATACCTCTCTTCCCAGGGAAAAGAATAACTTCTCTTCATCCACAGACAGTTCAATGGAAATCATGGAAATGTCTGATAAAGAATTTAGAATATTCATAATGGCGAAGCTAACAGAGATGGAAGAGAAGAGAGACAATGAACTGCAGAAGAGAAAGGAGAAAGGAGATGATGAGTTCCCGGAGGTGAGGGAATTCTTGCAAGATCTAAAAGAGGAGTTACACACTTTAAAAGAGAATCAAAGGGACCTGTTAGAGACGAAGTCTATAATACAGGAAGTCAAAATCTCCCTTGAAAGTATTAAAAGCAGATTAGATCATACAGAAAAGAGAATCTCAGATGTAGAAGAGAAAATGGCTGACCTAGAAAAATCAACCACAAAGACTGAGAAAATGGCTCAAAAAAATTAGAATAATATACGAGTAATACTAGATACCATCAAATGTCCAAACATCCAGATAATTGGTATCCCAGAAGGCGAAGAGATTCATAAGGGCATTGATAATCTATTCTATGAAATCCTGCAAGAAAACTTTCCAAATCTAGAGAGGCACTCAAAGATCCAGTCCCAAGAAATATAAAGGACCTCAAGTAGAATCAACCCAAAAAGATCTTCTCCAAGACACATTATAGCCAGATTGACCAAAACCACAGACAAAGACAAGATACCAAGATTGGCAAGAGAAAAACATCAAGTTACCTACAAAGGATATCCCATCAGGGTAACAGCAGACCTCTCATCAGAAACAATGCGAGCGAGGAAAGAATGGGAAAATATATTCAAAGTGTTAAAGGAAAAGCAATTTCAACCAAGATTTCTGTACCCAGCAAGATTATCATTCATGTGGGAAGAAAAGACAAGAACATTCTCAGATAAAGAAAACCTGCAAGAATTTACCATCACCAGGCCAGATCTCCAAGAAGTTCTCAAGGGAGTGCTATATCAGGAAAATTAAATACAGACATACAGAAATAAGAGTTCAAAAACTAAGAAAATGGCCAACTTAATCATAAGGACAAGTCTGGAGTTGAATATTATATCCCAGAATTTAATTGGGAAAATCGAACCACAACAGAAGATAAAGTACATGAGACCAAATTGGTGAAATAGAATTTTATGACTTTTGACTAAAACATTGCTGATTTTTTTGTAGGTTTTGTTTGTCCAGTTTTAAGGATTTGTGTCCTGTCTCGAGATGTCGATAGGTTCATATACCTAACATTTAAACAGAATCCTAACCTGTTTCCTGGCTTTATGTTTTAAGCAACTTTTCTTAGGATTTACTTAAGTTAAAACTGCTTTCTTGAAATTACCAGCTGAACTTGCTATTGAAAGTAAATTATTTAAGAAATTGTGTGATCAATACAATGTGGGGGAAAAAGAATGGAAGACTACTGTAGACACCAGAGGTAGTGTGAGAAGAAAGTGGGAAAGGACAGAGGGTCAGAAATAGGAGTTATATATATATATAACTAGAAATATATATATATATATATATATATATATATATATATATATATATACACACACACACACACACACACACACACACATATATATATATATATATATATAAAACTAGAAATGGAAAAATTTTGATGATAACATGCATGATTAAGCCACTATGCAATATATTCTGGATGGGAAATCACATTTTGTATGCTATGATGATGCTTAGGGAATGAATGTAAATTAAGTTTAAAAAAAGTTTCAGAAAAAAACCCTAAAATTGTTTTTCTTTTAATTAAAAAAAAAGCATTAAAAATACCTATTTGATGACTGCAGTAAGCTATATAGCCCTAGCTGGGTGCTACTTTATAGTATGTTCATTCTACTCACTGAGGTTTATGCCTAAAGTCAGACTTGTGTTCATGGATATGTATATATCAGCTGTGCTTGCTATTGAAAATATTTAGATTAATTAAGATATTTAGTGAAACAATAAAATGTGGACATAAAAAGGCATAGAAAGCAACAATAAATACCAGACACAGTGTGGGAGGAGGGTGGGAGATGACAGAGGGTGAGAGATAGGGAATCAAGGACGGGAAAAAAGGCAAAATATACAGGAAACAAGGAATAGAAAATTATTTGTTGAAAATAACACATATGTTGATGTGCTTGATTGAGCCAATATACAGTGTATTCTGGATAGAAAAATCTCATTTTGTATGCTGTAATGACGTACAGTGAATGAATGTAAATTTTAAAAAATAGTAATAATAATACCAAATGAAACCTGGAATATTAGGAATGAGGGGAAAACAACATAAATAATTTATACCTGGGCAAATATACAAGATTGCCTTTTTAAATTTTTAATTCTTTTAAATAAATATAATTGTTTTAAAAAATTTAACATTGTCTAATGAATGCATGTAGTTCCCCCCACCCCAGAAAAATTTTTGCTTTAGGGCGAATGAGCTCACCAGAGAGACAGAGACAGAAAGCGAGAAATCACCCCCTAGAGGATATGGCCATGTTGCAATCCCTTCTCCTTCATTCTCCTCTCAGGATTTTAGGCACACTGCACATGCATCCAGCATGAGTTTTAAGCTGCTGGGTCCAGTACTCAAACCACAGTCGGCTATGTGGACGTCCAGCAACTTAACCATTATGCCATCCACTGGTCTTGTGCATTTAGATTTAACACATATGACAACTATAACAGGGAAGAGCTAAAGGGGCCTAGATGATTATAAGGCATCTACTATTGCTTAAATAGTAAAATGTTGCTCTAAGTAGATTCTGAGGTGTTAAGTATTTCTACCACACTACCTAGAGCAATGACTTGCAACTGAAGGTGATTTTGGCTCACCAGAGAACATTTGGCAATATCTGAAAATATTTTTTTAAGTTTATTTATTTCTTGAGAGAAAGAGATAAATGAGAGAAAGAAAGATACTCCCAACAGGATCCTGCTATGCTATGATTCTCCTCCTAGCCTTCTAGCCAGCTAGGATCATGAGTGTGCCCGAAGTAAAATCAGGGCAATCCAGGATCTGAACCTGGGTCTTCCCATGTTATTCTACTATAGTGCACTGGTGCCTTATTTCCTGTACCACTGCAGCTGGGCCTGGAAATATTTTTGACTACCATAATTAAGTGTGACTGGCATCTAGTGGGTAGAAGTCACAAATGTTGTTATATATCTTACATTTTACAGGATAGAACAAAGAATGATCTGATCCAAAACAAAGAATTATTTAGTCAAAAATATCAACAGTGTCATAGTTGAGAAACTCTGCCCTAGAACAACCAGAAAGAAAGAACCAAATAGCGACAGATAAAGCACTGTAGAATACTAAAATTATTCCAACAATTTCAAAGAAGGTAGAAAAGAAAAATAAAACAGAAATTAAAAAATCATACAGGAAAAACAGAAAACACGTAATAAAAGAATGGACCTAAATCTAATCACACTGATGATCACATTAAATGTAAATGGCTGGTGCCAGCAGGTGGTGTAGTAGTTAAGGCACTGGACTCCCACATGGCCAACTGCAGTTCGAGTCCCAGATTCAGCAGCTTGAAACTCACACCAGGGGTGTGTGTGTGTGTGTGTGTGTGTGTGTGTGCCCAAACTCCCAAGAGAAGATGGAAGTGAATGGATTGCAGTGTGGCCATCTCCCCTGGAGGGTTGATTTCTCACTTTATCTCTCTCTGTCTCTTTGGGGAGTTCTCATGCCCTATAGAAAAAATATTTCAAAAAAAATTTTTTAAGTGGTTTAAACACATCAGTTCAGAGGTCAATGTTGTTATATTGTCTTTAATAAAAAAAAAAAAAATCTACATGCTGGCCTCAAGAAACCCAGTTTAAAAAGTAAAAATTTAGTTAAAAGTAAGACAATAGAAACATACATACCACTACACAAACAATAATCAAGAGGAATTTGGAATGGTCATCTTCATTATTTATTTATTTTAGAGTGAGAGAGATGGGAGGGACCCCTCAACAGGGTCTCCACTTGCCATGATGCCTTTCCCAGCCATCCAGCAAACCAGGATCATGAGTGAGCCCTCAGGTTGACCAAGGAACCAAATCTAGTGCTTTCCCATATGACTCCAATATTATACTGTGGCACCCTACCACCCGAGCTACTGCAGCTGGGCAAGAATGGCTACTTTAACATCAGACAAAGTAGACTTCAGAACAAGGAATATTACTTGAGATCAAAAGGGATATTACAGATTTATTAAATGATCAATTTACCAAGAAGAAAACAATCTTAAATAGATACATATCTAACAATTAGGTTTGTTTTGTTTTTCTTTTTTTAGAGAGATTTTTGCTATAGGGTACTCACTGGGGAGAGAGAAAGCAAGAAATCACTCAGAGAGGACATGGCCATGCCACAATCCCTTCTCCTCCATTCTCTCAGGATTTTGGGCATGCACCATGAGCTTCAAGCCATGAGGTCCAGGATTCGAACCACAATTGACCATGTGAGAGTCCAGCAATATAGCCGTTATGCCATCTGCTCGTCCAACAATGAGGTTTTAAAATACACAAAACAAAAACATATCTTAACTAATTTAAATAAATTAATATATTAGAAACCAACAACAAAAAGATAGTTTTCATGTGTAGATTTCAAATTGCTTGATCACTGGTTGCAGGAAACTATCCTTTTACCATTTAATTTCTTTGGCATCTTTGAAAATCAATTCAGTGATTTTGTGTGAGTCTCTTAACACATCTCTGTTCTAGTCAGCTAATTTATATATTTATCATTTACCTATACTACACTGTACTGATTGCTCTATTTTTATAAAAGTCTTGAAATCAAGCAATCTGCTCTAGCTTTGTTATTATTTTTCATAATTGTATTGGCTATTGTAGATCTTTTATTTATTCAGGTAGATCTTAGAATCAGCTTGCCAATTTCTACAAAATACCCTGATGGAATTTTGATTGAGATTACATTAGATCTATAAATAAATTTGGGGAAATAAACATCTTAATAATATTGAATCTTATAATCCCTAAACTTAGTATACTCTCACTTTTATAGCTCTTTTTACTTAGATCAATAATTTGAAGTCTTAAGCACGTTTTGTTAGATTATACCTAAATTTTTTATATTTTTTTTACTACTGTAAATAGTATTTTCCAATTTTAATTTCTAATAGTTTGTTGCTAGTATATAGAAGTATAATTAATGTTCGTGTATTTATCTTGAGTTCTCTGATGGAATAATTTATTTATGCATTTGCTTATTGGCAATATTATTGTATTGATCTCTATTCATTTTATTTTTCTTGTCTTATTCCTCTAGCTTGGCCCTCAGATGAACAGAAAAAATGAGAGTTGACATTCTTCCCTTGTGCCTAATCTTATAGGAAAACATTCGGTCTTTCACCTACATGTACTTTCTATTTAAAATAGGGGAAGTTTGGGGCTGGCAGGTGGCATGGTGGTTAAGGATGCTGGACTCCCATATGGCCAACTGCATTTCGAGCCTCAGACCTGGCAGCTTGCTTTCTCACTTTCCCTCTCTCACTCTGTCCCTCTCTGGTCAAATTTAAATAAATAAATAATGTTAAATAAGATGATTATTTAAAATAAATAAATAAATAAAATGGGGAAGTTTTCTTCTATTTCTGGTTGATACACTCCTTAGAAATTTAATTATGGATGTTTTTCTGCCTCAATTTAGATGATCATTTGGTTTTTCTTTTTTATTCTGTTGATATGGTAAATTGCATTGATTTTTTATTTTTATTTTTATTTTATTATTATTTTTTTTTTTTTTGGAGAAGGTTTTGCTATAGGGCGCGTGTGCTCTCCAGAATGTTAGAGAGAGACAGAGAGACAGAAAGCGAGAAATCACCCCCCAGGGGGGATGGCCATCCTGCAATCCCTTCACCTCCATTCTCCTCTCGGGATCTTGAGCACGCACGCACATGTGACCAGTGTGAATTTAAGCCACCAGGTCTGGGACTCAAACTGCGGTCAACTACATGGGAATCCAGCGACATAGCCATTATGGCAACTGCTGCTCCCTGCATTGAGTTTTTAAATGTTAAAGTAACATTCCATTCCTTGGATAAATCTCCAACTTGTCATGAAGTATTATTATTTTTATAAATAATTGCATTCAATTTGCTACTTTGTTAAAAAAAAAAGCTTATTTATTTACTTATTTCATGAGAGAAAAAGAAGAAAAGAGAGACACTCAACATGGTCTTGTCATGCTGCAATAACGTGTCATCTCCAGTTCTGTTGCCAGCTAGGAAGTCCAGCATGTTCAGGTCAACCCAGGAGCTGAACCTTGGACCTTTCCACAGGGTTCCAATATCTTGTGGCAGACTCTTATCATCTATGCTATCATGGCTAGGCCTTTTAAAGGTTTTGTATTCATATATTTATATTCTCTTTCTTTTTTTCTTTCTCTCTTTTTATCTGTTATTTGTTTTACTATTTAAGTAATGTTAATCTCATACAAGGAGCTAGAACTTGTTCCCTGCTCTATTATTTTCTGGTAGAATTTGTGTGGAATTGTTATGTCTTTACATTTTGGCATAATTCACCAGTGCAACATGAGATTTTTGTTTGGTTGAATTTTTAAACTATGAATTCAATTTTAAGCTATCAAAATTTTTGGTAGGAATATCAACATTCATTTCTTTTTTAAAAAAATTATTAATTTAATTTAATTTATTATTATTTTTTAAAATTTGACCAGAGAGAAACAAGGAGGGAAAGTAAGAAAGCCAGCTACTAGGTTCAGGACTTGAACCGTGGTCAGCCATGTGGGAATCCAGTTCCTTAACCACCATGTTACCTAAACATTCATTTCTGATAGTTTTCCTCTAAGTGCTTGCTACAATCCAAAAATTTTGATATACTGTACTTATTATTTGTTTGTTTGCTTGTTTTTATTCATAATAAATATGTGCATGTGTGAGAGAGGAAGAGAAGCACCCTCCACCCTCCACCCTCCACAGTGCTTAGTCATACTGCAATTTCCTTTGTCCAGCCCTCTAGCCCAGCAGGATCCTGGGCACATGTGCACACACCCATTATGTTTCAGGCCAACTGGACTGCGGACTTGAATTGAGTTGGCATGAGACTTCTAGCTTCGAAGTTGGGCACATTACCAAATGCACCACACAAACTAGGCCTATATTATATTTTAATTTTCATTCAATTAAAAGATTTTCTAATTTCTTTTGAAATTTCCTCTTTGGCACCTGGATTATTTAAAAGTGTTTTGTTTAAGGTTGGTCTCTGCGATCTGAAAGTTGACGACTTCTTTGCGTCCGGGAGGCTGCTCCCAACGACGCTGCAGCCGTCACCATGCCACAAAATGAATATATTGAATTACATCGTAAATGCCATGGATACCATTTGGATTACCATGAGAAAAAGAGAAAGAAGGAAAGTCGTGAGGCTCATGAACGTTCAAAGAAGGCAAAAAAGATGATTGGTCTGAAGGCTAAGCTCTATCATAAACAGCGCCATGCTGAGAAAATACAAATGAAAAAGACTATCATGATGCATGAAAAGAGGAACACCAAACAGAAGAATGATGAAAAGACTCCACAAGGAGCAGTACGTGCCTATCTATTGGACAGAGAAGGACAGTCCCGAGCTAAAGTACTTTCCAATATGATTAAACAAAACGGAAAGAGAAAGTGGGAAAATGGGAACTCTCTCTACCCAAAGTTCGAGCCCAGGGAGAAACAGAAGTGTTAAAAGTTATTCGAACAGGAAAGAGAAAGAAGAAGGCATGGAAGAGGATGGTTACAAAAGTCTGCTTTGTTGGAGATGGGTTTACTAGGAAACCACCTAAATATGAAAGATTCATTAGGTCAATGGGCTTACGTTTCAAGAAGGCCCACGTAACACATCCTGAACTGAAAGCCACCTTTTGCCTGCCAATACTCAGTGTAAAGAAGAATCCCTCATCCCCAGTATATACAACTTTGGGTGTTATCACCAAAGGTACTGTCATTGAGGTGAACGTGAGTGAGCTGGGCCTTGTGACACAAGGAAGCAAGGTTATTTGGGGGAAATATGCCCAAGTTACCAACAATCCTGAAAATGATGGATGTATAAATGCTGTTTTACTGGTTTGATAGCATTTGCAATACAAATAATTCCTTGTAATTTTGAAGATGATACACCATCTGGAAAACCATCATGACTGATGTTTCTGAATATAGCCGGTCTTACATGTCTGCAGTCATCAAAAGATTATTTATTAAATTGTACAAAAACATTAAAGTGGCCTGGTTTTACCAAAAAAAAAGTGTATTGTTTAAATATTTAAGGATTTAAAAAAATATATCTTTTTATGTTCTTTCTTTATTCTGTTCTGGTGAGAAAATATTCCATGTGTATTTATGTCCCCAACTGAGTTCTTAAATTGTAGTAAAATATCCATAACAAAACATTTACTATCTTAACAATTTTAAGTGTAGTATTCAGTGACTTTATGTACATTCACATTGTTACATAAGCATCACTGCTATACACAGAAATTTCTCACCAACTCAAATGGATACTCTGCATTTATTAAACAGTAACCCTTCATTCCCTCCAGCCCCTTGTAACCTCTTATATACTTTCTATCTCTTTGAAATTGCATAGTCTTTGTATGTTTTTATTATTCAGATTTGTTAAGATTTATTTTATAGTCCAGACTATTGTCTGTCTTGGCAAATGTCCCATGTGCATTTGAAGAAATGGTATATTCTGCTGATGCTAGTTGGAATATTCCAAAAGCATAAATATGGTCGAGTTGGTTGGTAGTATTATTCATTTATACCTTTCTAGATTTTTAAATTAAATTGTTCTAATAATTTCTCAAAAAGAAGTGTTGATATCTCCAAGCATAAATATGAGTTTCCTATTTTTTCTTTAGTTCAATTTTTTTTAAAAGTCTGTTTATTTCTTACACGTGTGAGACAGACAAAGAGACAACACCTTTATTGGTGTCTTGATACCACAATTCACTCCCAGCTTTAGCCAGTCCCAGATCATGGGTTGGCATGTCCAGGCATATTCAGGGATGTCTCTGAACATGGACCTGGAGCCTTCCCAGCCTCACAGAGCATCACATTTTATCACTGCCACCATCCAGCCTTTTACATTCATCTTTTTTTGAAAGAATTATTTAATTTTATTTATAATTATTTTTAAATTTGACCAGAGAGTGAGAGAGAGAGAAAGAAACGGAAAGAGAGAAGGCAAGCTGCCAGGTCTGGGTCTCAAACCACAGTCGGCCTTGTGGGAGTCCAGTGCTTTAACCACCATGCCACCTGCCAGCCCCTGTATATTCATTTTTGTTTCACATATTTTGAAGCCTTATTGTTAGGTGCATAGATATGTAAGATTACTATATCTTTTTTCTTTTGAGATGTTTTTGCTATAGGGCATATGAGCTTGCCAGAGAGGCAAAGAGAAACAGAAAGTGAGAAATCACCCCTCAGAGGGGTGGCCACACCGCAATCCATTCTCCTCTGTTCTCTTGGGATTTTAGGCATGCACACAAACATGCCTGGCTTGAGTTTTAAGCTGCTGGGTCTGGGACTCGAACTGCGGTCGACTACGTGATAGTCCAGTGACGTAACCATTACACTATCTGCTGATGCCAGATTACTGTATCTTTTTTTTCTTTCTTTGAGAGGTTTTCGCTATAGAGTGAGAGCACTCGTCAGAAAGACAGAAAGAAACAGAGAGACAGAAAGAAAGAAATCACCCTTCAGGGGTATGGCCACGCCACAATCCCTTCTCCATTCTCCTCTTGGGATCTTGGGCACACATGCACACATGCCTGGAGTGAGTTTAAGCCACCAGGTCTGGGATTCGAACCATGGTTGACTACATGGGAGTCCAGCGATGTAGCCATTATGCCATCTGCTGGTCCCTAGGTTACTATATCTTTTGATGAGTCACTCATTTTTAGTATAGAATGTCCTTCTTTATCCATAATAATACTGTGTTTTCCAAATCTCTCACCTAAATTCTCCAGATTCATGAGCTAGAAGTACTCTATCCACATTTCTTGGTCACATATCTTAATCTAATTTAGTCTGAACTAAAAAAATGAAACTATTAGACTTGCAGAACAAGTTGAAAGTTGTGTAGTGACTGAAACATACAACCTCCAACTACAAGACAATCTCACAGTAGCAAATGAAAATAAATTGGAAAACATTCTGTGATGGTTAGTAAATTAGTAGATTGAATGAAGTTTGAAATCCCACATGGAACCCGCTGCTGTGTTTTTCCTTACATTTTGGGACCTCCATCCTGCTTCCTTGTCTCATACTTCCTTGAAACTAATGTTCTCCCAGTAAACATCAGTGGAACTGAGCATCAGAGTGACCCCAGCTACCAGAGGACACACTCCCACTCCCTAAATGCCAGCCTAAATTCCTGAGGGAGCCAGGATGGACTTGATAACTATTTCTGGATCTGAGAATAGTGGAGAGTTTTGTTAGGTTGTTTTTAGTCCTAACAGGGCAGCATAAACCAGTATAGCTTGCTGTGTAATTGGTGAAGGAAATATTAATAGTATCCCTTTGCTGCCTCTTTATGGCTGTTACTTCCCTGGCATGAGCCTTTCAAAAAAGTGCTGCAAATCAGAAAACAGCCCTTAGTGCTAGAAAATGGAAACACTATCTTTAATGAGATTTGGCAGAGAAGTTAAATGATCAAAATGGGGGGTATCCTACTGAGTCTCAAATTTCTCTTCTGGAATATAAGGATTATGAATAATGGCTGCCTCAGAGGGTTGTTGCAAGAAACACATGAAATAACAGATAAGAGGGAACCAGCAGTTAGCGTAATGGCTATGTCGCTGGACTCCCACGTAGTCGACCGCGGTTCGCGTCCCAGACCCGGTGGCTTACAACTCACGCTGGGCGCGTGTACATGCATGCCCAAGATCCCGAGAGGAGAATGGAGGAGAAGGGATTGCGGCGTGACCATCCCCCCTGGGGGGTGATTTCTCGCTTTCTGTCTCTCTCTGTCTGTCTGGCGAGTGCACGCGCCCTATAGCGAAAACCTCTCCAAAAAAAAAAAATAATAACAGATAAGAAATCATGGAGGATAGCCAATGGCATGGAGGTTAAGGCAGCCGGATTCACATGGCCGACTCTGCAGTTCAAGTCCTCGATCTAGCAGCTTGAAAAACACACTGGGACCCCCAATTCTGCTCCAGGGCTCTGCACACACGTCCACACGAGGTAAGAACAACATAGAGGTCTCGGCTTCCACCAGGGCGTCTGATTGGGGCGCGCCTGTGCCCTGCCCTGGACTCCTGCGGTCCCCACCTCACTGGAGCAGTTGTACTAAGGGCAGATAAGAAAGGCAGTGGAAGCTCTGTTGGCATATGCCAGGACCAGGAAAAACAATAATGGATTGCTTCTGAATGAGAATGATGATTTATTTTTAGTGGTAGTATTGTGGAAAATTCCTAGGAAGGAACTGAAGGTCAGATTGCCCTCGCCTAATAGTATTCAAACAGATTTAGCAGAAATTGGTTTATTTACCAAGGATGAACCCAACTTGACTCCTGAAAAGACAGAACGTTTCTATAGAAAGCTTTTAAGCAAGCATGGAGTTAAAATCACCTCTCAGATGATTCCTTTCCAGACTTTGAAAAAGGAGTATAAAGCCTACGAAGCCAAGCTTCTCCTCCTGAGTAGTTTTGACTTCTTCCTCATAGATGAGAGAATCAGGTGGCTCTTACCGTCGTACACTGGGAGGCAGCTCTATGAAATTAAGAAAGTTCCAATAAGTGTGAACCTTCTGGCCAAGAATTTATCAAAATCCTATAGGTGGAACCATCTTAAACATCTTGAAAAGTGGTTCTTGCAGTACTATGCGCATGGGTCACATTGAGATGCAGGCCCTGCACATCACTGAAAATGTTGTTGCTGTTAATGAAAAGGCTTTCAGAAAAATTGCCAGAGAAATGGGAGAGCGTGAAACTCTTGTTTGTGAAAACTGAGAAATCGGTTGCCCTTCCCATCTTCTCCTCATTTGTCAGTAATCAGGACGAAGCCAAGAGAAAATCCACTCCTGCTCAGAAGAAAAAAAAAATAGGGAAGGAGAAACACTAATGAAAAGAATACCAAAAAGAAGAAGAAGAAGAAGAAGAAGAAGAAGAAGAAGAAGAAGAAGGAGAAGGAGAAGGAGAAGGAGAAGGAGAAGGAGAAGGAGAAGGAGAAGGAGAAGGAGAAGGAGAAGGAGAAGGAGAAGGAGAAGGAGAAGGAGAAGGAGAAGAAAAGATAATGCAAGAGGATAACAAGGCTACATCAGTCCTAAGGATGACGTAGCCCCCAAAATTGGCGGTGCTCCAGTGAGTAATTCTAGATCCCGAAAGGAGTGAATGCAAAACAGGAGAAGAGAAAGATTGGCCAAGTGAAAGCCTAATCTAAACTGTAAGAGGAATCTGAAGAGGAAATCTACAACTAGTACCAACAGAAGAAACTCCAGCTAAAGGAAATGTAGAGATGCAAACACATGGCACAGAAAAGACGTCTCCAAAAAAGAGTTTTTGTCCCAGCACACCTCGTGGAAAGAAAAGAAAGATTTTGCCAGCTTCAAAGACCCCAAAAACTGCAGAGCCTGAAATTCAAGTAAAGGCCTGGAGAAGAGGTCAAAAATTGAAGAGATGGAAAAAGAAAGAACCTTTTCACTGAGGAAAAAAGATCCAAGACAGACACCAAAAACGCCAGAGGCCAAGTTCTTCACTACTCCTAGTAAATCTGCAAAAAATGCTCCCCACAGCCTCAAGCAGTGGCCCAAAAAAACCTAAGTGCCCTAGTCCACCTAAAGTCAGTGAGTAAATCTGAAAGAGGAAACATTTGCACTTTTTTAAACATACTTGGTTCCCACCCCACTGTAGTCTTATCCAGGCCTGAAGGTTAATATAATTATAAACCTCCACAGGTGCGACCAGCAGTTAGCGTAATGGCTATGTCGCTGAACTCCCATGTAGTCGACCGCAGTTCGAGTCCCGGACCTGGTGGCGGAGGAAAAGGGATTGGGTGTGGCCATACCCCCCCCCCGGGGGGGGGTGTGATTTCTCACTTTCTGTCTCTTTGTCTCTCTCTGTCTTTCTGGTGAGCATAAACCTCTCCAAAAAATAAAAAATAAATAAACCACAGATGATTCTGTTGTATGTTCCTGGGTATTAGTGGTTTAAAGTAAATTCTATTTAAAAGAAGAAGAAAAACATGCTGGGCATGTGTCTAGGAGGAGAATGGAGGAAAAAGGATTGTGGCATGACCATCCCCCACAGGGGGTGCTTTCTCACTTTCTGTATTTCTTTTTGTCTCTCTCTAGTGAGAGCACACATGCCCTCTACCAAAATTTTTTAAAAAGAAATATTTAGTAAGCTATAAAACTCGAAGTGTTAAGTTATTAATAATGTTAGTTATATGTACCAATGTTATTTATCATCTTAATAATTTCATTTAGATGGAAAAGTTAATGCTTTTATTTAGCTTATATTTTCTTCAAATTTAGTGATTAGTTTATGAATCAAGGCAGCTGGCATTTCAACAAATTATTTTTTTTAAAGAAATACTTATTTATTTAATTTTATTTATCATTATTACTTTTTTTTTAAAACCAGAGAGAGACAGAAAGAGAGAAAAGGAAAGTGAGAAAGCAAGCCACTAGGTTTGGGAATCAAACTGCAGTAAGCCATATGGGAGTCCAGTACCTCAACTGCCATGCCACATGCCAGCCCCTCAACGAATTATTTTTAAAATCTCTTTTTCCTTGAAATTTATTTTTCTGCTTTCTATTTTGACAAGATGATTAAATCTATCCATGTTATTTTCAATGAAAATCTCCACAAATTACGTGGTATACTTTATCTTTTAAAGACTAAACTTGAAAAGCTAAAAATCTTTCCTCTATTCTTTCTTTTCTTTTTTGGGGGGGAGAGGTTTTTGCTATAGGGCACGTGCACTTGCCAGAAAGACAGAGAGAGACAGAGAGACAGAAAGCGAGAAATCACCCCCCGAGGGGATGGCTACACCGCAATCTCTTCTCCTCCAGTCTCCTCTCGGGATCTTGGGCACGCACACACATGCGCCCGATGTGAGTATAAGCCACCGGGTCCGGGACTCAACTGTGATCGACTACATGGGAGTCTAGTGACATAGCCATTACACCAACTGCTGGTACCGCTAACTTTTTTTTATTTTAAGAGAGAGATTTTTGCTATAGGGTGCATGTGCTCATCACAGAAACAGAGAGAGACATAAAGACAACCTGAGAAATCATCCCCTACCAGGGGGGGATGGCCACACTGCAATCCCTTCTCCTCTTGGGATCTTGGGTATGCATGCACATGTGCCTGGCATGAGTTTTAAGCCACCAGGTCCAGGACTTGAATCTCGGTCAACTACATGGGAGTCCAGCAACATAACCATTATGTTAACCACAAGCCATCTGCTGGTCCCTGCAAACAATTTTTTAAAATCTTGCATAGCTTATTCATTATCCATATTTTCAATGAACTTTTTGAAGACTGCTTAAATGAGTATCTGGCTTCTCAGCTTTTTCACCTGCTATCTTGTGTAATGGGAAAGAGTTATTTATTGACCAGAGAGAGACAGAGAGAGAAGGGAAATGAGAATCAAAGCTGCCAGGACCGGGACTCAGACCACGGCCAACCATGTGGGAGTCCAGCTCTTAATCACCCTGCTACCTGCCAGTCCCAATATTTATAATCTTAATAACTATATTTATTATTTTTTCTGATATGTATTAAGATTTATATGCCTTGCACAGTTCTAGATTTTATCTGATTATTTCATTTTGTTCATCATAATCCACTAACATATTTCTACTTTATAGATAGAGATTCAGAATATGCAGTAACTTCTGCCACATCAGGAAGCTGGTATATGACAGAACCATAATTCTGACCAATATTTGACTTCATAATCTGAATATATATATAGATATAGTCATGTATATATACATGTGAATTTGCATGTATTTTTGTGTATTCTTTTGTGTTGTGTGGGTACACTAATATACAAGACTCTATGCTAAATATTTTCAATATTGAAAAAGAAAGCTAGGAAAAACTTTCATTTTCTAATATCTAGTATAATGGACCAAAGATTTATATACTTTTAGGTAATTTTCTTTTTTTGAGAATTTTTTGCTACAGGGCACATGCGCTCACCAGAAAGAGAGAGACAGAAAGCGAGAAATCACCCCCCCCATGGGGGGGATGACCACACCATTATCTCTTCTCCTCCATTCTCCTCTTGGGATCTTGGGCATGTAAGCACACATGCCTGGCGTGAGTTTAAGCCACTAGGTCCAGGACTCGAACCGTGGTCGACTACGTGGGAGTCCAGCAACATAGCCATTATGCCAACTGCTGGTCTTAATTTTAGATAATTTTAAAGAACATATGGTGTGGGGGCCGGCAGGAGGCATGGCGGTTAAGGGTGCTGGACTCCCACATGGCTGACTGTGGTTCGAATCCAGGACCTGGCAGCTTGCTTTCTCACTTCCCCTCACACTCTCTCTCTCTCATTCTGTCCCTTTCTGATCAAATTAAAAGAACTAACTAAATAAAGTGAAATAAAATAATTATTAAAAAAAACATGGTGTATATATTCACACTGATATTCACACTGAGTATCTTGTGAGTATTATCTTTTTTTTTCTTTTTTGTTTTTAGGTTTTTGCCCTAGTGCACATGCACTTACCAGACAGACATGAGAAGGACAGTGAGAAATCACTGCTCCACCCTCCCCACCCCCACCCCTGCCCAGGGGTGGCCACACAGCAGTGAATTCTCCTCCATTCTCCTCTTGGGACTCTGGGCATCCACAAACATGTTCCCAGCATGATTTTCAAGTCACTGGTCCTGGACTCAAACTGCACAACTGGCCATGTGGGATTCAGCTGCATTCAGCTCCACGCCATCTGCTGTCCCAGTCAAATAAAATTCTATGATGTGAACACACTATGCACAAATTTTAGGTGGAATTTTTTCAGCACATTAATCCACTTCTCGTCAGGAGTGGCCTGGCATCTGCTCTATGCTCAGGGAATGCAAACTAATGCTAATATTAGCTTCATCAACACATAGGAATGAAGGGCGGAAGAAAGAAAAAGGAAGGAAAGCAAAACTGCTGCCCCCAAAGGCAATTAAAAACATTTTTCTTCTGCCTCCTCTTTTTATACTATCCATGCTACTCTTTTTATTAGCCCCTTCTATTTAGCTTAGTTAAATCCTCGCCTACAGTGACAGTGAACAGGCTATACTTACATGACTGACGTTCTCTCTGTCTATAGAGACTTCATGGGAAAATGGGATTCTCATAACTTACTTGCAATTTTCATAAGCTACAGTTTAGATAAGTCAATCTAAATCAAACAAATCTAGAAGAATCTGAAACAAACAAATCTAGAGGCTGGAGAGGATTTGTTTGACCCTGTTAATAAGCAACCCAACCAGGGTTCGAGTCCCAGACCTTTTGCATATATATTTTGAATAGATCTCAAGAGGAGTTCCTATAGCATTTTCAAAAGGAGAAGAGGGAGAATTTGATACTTTCTTTCTGATCTCATTGAGGTGCTTGAGGTGCTTTGCCTCAAAAGGGCAAAATCCAAGCCTGATGCAGTGAGAGAGAAGGGGTCATCTGTTCTATAAACTGTTAGAGAGATTTAAAAATAGGCAATCTAATTGACCTATGCATGGCTCACAGCCATATAAATGCTTGCAAAATTGCTTCTTGCCCAGTAGTAGTGCAAGTAGTGACCACAGAGAAGCAGAAGTAGTATGGAAGCCAGTGACATGAGAGCTCTTAGGAAATCTTCAGCAGGACTTTCAAATATTTGTTAAAATCTTTTCTTTAATGTTTAGGAAAACTGTCCTTTGGAAAACGAAATGCATGTTCAACAAGCATACCACGAATCAGTATTTGCCTACAAAATAATACCTCTTTTGGATCAAATTTCATTTATAAAATATGTTGTCTTTCAGAACTAACTACTGAGAGAAACTTTTTTTTTTTTTTTCAAAAAGGACTGTGGCTATATTATATTGTAATCTGTTTGAAACATGTTACTGAAATAGAAGTTGACATAAGTACAAAGTTTGCAGTAACATTTAATTAAAAACTTTGCTAAAAATATATTTGGGTGATTAAGCTATCAACAGTATATATGTGAGCAAGCCTGGTAGTGTAGTGGTTTGATGCGATACAGAAGAAGCTGGAGCCCACATAGTCAATCAGGGTTTGAGTCCCAGGTATAGTGGCTTGAAAAACACATGTGCTGGAGCTGGCAGATGGTGTGGTGGTTAAGGACAATGGACTCTCACATAGCCGATCATAGTTCAAGTCCCGGACCTGGTCCTTGCTTTCTCAATTTCTCTCTCTCTCTCTCTCTCTCTCTCTCTCTCACTCTATCTCTGTGTACTCAAATTAAAAGAAATAAATAAAGTTAAATAAAATAATTCTTTTTTTTTTTGGAGAGGTTTTTGCTATAGGGCATGTGTGCTCGCCAGAAAGACAGAGAGAGAGACAAAGAAAGCGAGAAATCACCCCCAGGGAGGATGGCCACGCCACAATCCCTTCTCTTCTATTCTCCTCTCAGGATCTTGGGCACGCACGCACACGTGCCTGGCGAGAATTTAAGCCACCAGGTCCAGGATTTGAACCGCGGTCGACTATATGGGAGTCCAGCGACATAACCATTACGCCAACTGCTGGTCCCAAATAAAATAATTATTAAAAAAAAAAATGCCCAGGATCCTGACAAGATGGAGAATTGGAGAAGAGATGATTTCTATTTTTTAAAATTTATTAATTAATTAATTTATTTTAATTTAACCAGAGAGGGACAGAGTGAGAGAGAGAGAGAGAAAAGGGGGAAGAGAGAGAGAGAGGTTGAAAAAGCAAGCCACCAAGTTCAGCACTTAAACGTGGGCAGCCATGTGGGAGTCCAGTGCCCTTAACCACCATGCCACCTGCTGGCCCCCAAGGAAAGATGATTTCTGTATGGCCAGGCCTCACAGAGAGATTCTATCCCTCTCTCTCTCATGAGCGCACATGTGCCCTCTGGCATTGAATACACACACACACACACACACACACACACACACATGCACATACTTTTCCATATTTACTTTTAACAAAATCTTTCTTTTGCTACCTCCTTCAAGGGTCTCTGCCTTGGTATTGATTGGTTCTATCTGTGATATTCTCTCTTTTCTCTTTATACTCTCCTGAAACATGCACCATACACTCACTCAGCATTGTTTATCTTGTCTTTCTCAATTATACTCCTCCTACCAAAAGTCATTTGTTTGTATTTTCCTTTTATTAATGAAAATAATCAACTGAAATACAATACAATTCAGTTCATTTTAATCTCTAAATTGGTTGGTTGGTCACCAATTTGGCGGTAGGAAATTATTTCCTTCCATACGAAAATTAATTCTAAAACCTGAGATGTAGTAATAACATAGCTGTTCAACACGTTCTTCGTTATAAACAAGTATCTCAAGTTACCAAAACCATTCTTTCAGGCATCCATTGAACTTTTAAAAAATATTTATTTATTTATTTGTTGTGATTTTCAAGCCACCAGGTCCAGTACTTGTACTGCGGTCAGCAATATGGGAATCTAGCATCCCAACCACCATGTCACCTGTTGGCCCTCCGTTTGAATTTCTTAATTAAGTTTATAATTTGATTACTCTCCTTATAAATTTCCAAATAATAATTTACTAAAACATAAAATCATTTTGAATAAAAATGAAAGCCTAACATATAGTTTCCTTTTTTGGTCTTCTGGTGATTTACTTAGGAAAAACTTTTAAACATTTTGTGTATTTATTTATGTGACTTGCTAAATTATGATGCATAATAAAAGAGTTAAATCATCTCAAAGAAATGGAAGTATGATTTAAGTATTTAGTTTGTATTCATTTATTAAAATTTTGTGTATGTGCATACACATACAAAGCTGGAGAAAAAAATGCATTCTCAATATTCTCTATTTTCTAATTTGAAGATGGATTCTCTTTTAGGAGAAATCTCTTTTGGAATAATTTATTGAGAATGCATTGACAAGTCATAGTGCCCCAAATGGCAGCACTAAAATTCTCAATTCATCTAGCTCTCTGAGACCATATCTAATCTAATACTGAATTTATTATCTCTGAATTGAAATTCAGCATTTGCTTGTAGGTGCCTACTGTTGTGTACATCTCTATAGAATTGTAGAGGAACACTGTGATTCACTATACATAGAATAATTCCTAGCACATAGGAAATAAATATGGATAGAATGAAGATAGAAAAACAGAAAGGAAGGGTTCAACAACAACAACAAAAAAAAACAAACAAGCAAACAAGAAGGCAGGATATAATACTATCAAGTCCCATGCCCTGGACTCAAAACATTTTCCCTGAATGACATGCCATAGTATAGGATGTTTACTCTCTCAAACTGGGTTCCAGAAATTTGAGATTTCCTATCAATCTCATGAAATATTCAGAACATTTTCCAGATCAAAAATGTTCTCAATTGTATTCATAAGACTTAGAGTTTGCCATATAAATATGCTGAAAAGGGGAAGTAACAATCTTCAAATTAGTGCCAGGTTACATCCTGCCCTCTTCCTCTTAGTCTTTGTGGCTTAAAACATAGAGGCAGAGGTCAAATAAAGTTTTGGGAAAACACACTTCTTAACCCAAAGAAGACAGGGGAGCAGAGCCATAGTTCTTAGTATTAGCCACTGCCATTGAATTTTTGATTCTTCCTTTAGGAGAGTCAACAAATACAGAATATGACCTATTTCTAGCACATCTAGATGAAGAATGCATACAAGCAAATTCAACGCCTACATTGCACTCTTTTGGCTCCCAAGCCATGGGCTGCTCAAAGGAATAATTTCCTTTCTCCTTCACTTGCAGATTTACATATATAAGTGTAGCTTTACCCTAGAGGAGAAAGGCTGTTAAGTTCTCTACCTGTGTTGACAGAACTCCACAGGGCAGGGCACTGCAAATGAATCTGCTTGTTGCTAGGATACCAGGCTGTTTCTATGGCAGCAGAGCACTGCTATTTACTACTCTCTTGATTTCTAGCACATGCACCTGTTCCTGAAGCATATGTTTGTTTTCCTTCATTATAAGACAAATACTTGATAGGTAATAACACAACTCCAAGGCTGCAGCTTCTCTCTAGCTTTCCAGATAGCCACGTGACAAAAGTCCTCATGCTAATAAAATGTTTTCGATGATTGACTGATTCGTTGTTCTGTTTACAGCCCCACCATGTGCCACAGATGATTTGAGTCAACAAAGCATATTGCTTCTAAGGCTACCCCAACATTTGTACCTACTCCATCTTTTATTGTCCTTCACTACTTTAAAACTTTACGGTCTGTGGCTGGGCTAGAGAACCATTTAGCTGACAGACACTGCCATTTTCAGAACAATCTCTCTAACCTACCACTGACTGTCCAACCAGGGTCTTTTGTCCTCCATGTAAACAAATGTCTATGGTCCGGATACTCTCTTCTTTGAAACATGCTATATATTTGTTTTGAATTCTAAGGTGAATAAGGTTCAGCTTAAAGACAAGATATCAACAGCACACGATGTCCATTTTCTGGAAAGAAGCTTCACTTGATATAGTGTCTACCTAATGTAGCACTATTGATTATTATTTTTTAAAAAGAATTATTTACTTAATTTTATGTATATATGTATACATTTTAATTTGACCAGAGTGAGACAGAGAGAGAAAATGAGAAAGTAAGCCACAAGGTCCAGGACTTGAACCACAGTTGGCTGCATGGGAGTCGAGCGCCTTAACCACCATGCCACCTGCTGGCCCCAAAAGCTATTGATCATTAAGATAGCTACTAGACAACTGAGAATTTGACCTAGTTGAAAAAGATTATATAACCAAACAGAATTGATTGCAAATCTATAATGATGGCACAGTAGCTACAAAACTAGCTTCAGAGAGAAGTTACTATTATTTTCAGAGTCTCTGCAATGCCTGAAAGTGAGCTCAATGAGCTTCTTGTCTTTTTGCCCAGTCAGCTGACTTTCAAATGTTTTATTCTGGAGATTCTCTTAGTTTTTCTTATTCTGCTTCAGCCAGGGGAAATACTTGCCTAAAGGCATTTGGACCCCACCCGCAATTTAAATAAAGGCCTGAAATATGTCAAGGGACATAGAAAAGGGAGCAAACAGTCCCCTGCAGGTACAGATGCTTCCATCTAAGCGGTAAGGTTGTTGCCTCTAACTTTGCCACAACATGATGGGAGATTCTTAACTTGCTTCCCTTGAGCTGCTTTCCAGAACAGGATCACCCAAACCCATGGCATCCTAATTTAGGTTCTCATTATCTCTTGCCTATACTACATTGTCTCTAGTCTATCTCATTCTGATGTAATCAGTATTATGATAATATCACCTTCCCTTCTCAACAGCCTGAACTGATTCCCTAGTGTAAAGGTGTACAAACTACATCTTGTGGGTCAGATCCAGCTATCTGTTTTCCTACAACTTACCAACTAAGAATGGTCTTACAGGTGAACATTTCTAATGCATTTATTCACAGGGCATGTTAACTTTGAGTCTCAAGTAAAATG
Source organism: Tupaia tana (assembly GCA_026018925.1). Lineage (NCBI taxonomy): Eukaryota > Metazoa > Chordata > Mammalia > Scandentia > Tupaiidae > Tupaia > Tupaia tana. The sequence goes on along the minus strand of JAKSZU010000007.1, from coordinate 56,579,314 downwards.
TGATGCTCTACATTAGATGTTCACATGGTACATCTATATTCTAAAAATATGTACTCAATTATTATAAATTCAACTTCATCCATGAAAATGTATAGATATTTGTTTTCTCTTGTAATATCCTTGATTTTGCCTCTTGGCCTGCAATACCCAAAATATTTGCTATCTGGCTATGTATGGAAAATGTCTGTGGATCTCTACCCTAACACATTCAAAATAAAGGTCATGCTTTAGCTTGAGCTCAAGAACCTGCCTAACCTTTCCCCAGCCTCTTCAGAGTCTCTCCCTTAACCCTAGATCTCTCTTTTTTACTAACCTATTTATTGTTCTACATTTTCTCGCCTGTGATCTTTGAGCTGTTTTTCTTTACCTGGAATGTCCTTCCCCTCCCATCTCTTAAATGCTTAAGTCCTTTCTTTGCTATTAGGTCTTCCAAGATTTCTGTGTCAGATAATATATTTTCCCATTCATTCTTCCTTGGCATAATGTACCTCAAGTTCTTAGCAAATTAAGGTACATAAGATGGCATTGTGCTGTGGGCAAGGAGCAGAGGCGAGGCTAATGCAGATCATCAGAGTGGAACTATGGTTTGAAGTGAATTTAAGGGAAATTTATTTGGCTGCAATTACTCTAGTGAACATAAGACCATTTTATTACTGGTCTTTCCAGCAGTGATCACTCACCTTGTAACCACAGCAGATTTCCATTCTGAGGCCACATGATCTCAGGGAATCTCTTGCCTTGGACAGAGTAAGGTGATCAGCGCATCGCATTTCCTTTGCCACAATCAGGAGTGGACCTATGACCTAGGATGGTCGAAAGTGAATGTCGAGACCTCTGCATGGAATACTTTAAAATATGAAATAGAAATAAACAGCTCCAGGCAGCCATCTTGCCACCAGGATGTGAGAAACTAAGAAAGGAGTCAAAATAGAGGAAAGGGTCAGATTGGAGAGAGAAACATAGGGAAAGGATAACATATTTTGATTCTTTGTTTTCAGTCCTATCTGAAACTAGACCTAACTGTAAGTTTAGTTAGCAATTTAAATACCTATTTTGCTGCAACAGTTTGGGTGGGGGTTTCTGCCCTTAGGAACCATAAAATCCTAATAAAAGAACACCTGTAGAAGTTCACAAATACTATTAAAAATATGCAAACATACGACTGGACGAGAGCGCCGTGAGTGCATCAGGCAGGACGTTGGCTGTGCTGCTCGGTGCGTCCACTGCTCTTCCTGCCATTCTTCCTGCATTTGCAGTGTCAAGCAAAGTTACAAAATCAATTCATTCATTTTTTTAAATTTAAAAGTTAATGAATTATTTGACCCTGGCCCCATTCCATATGAAATTCAAGGTAAGAGATATGGTTGGAACAGAATAGATTGTTACTATTACAAATTCACAGAATATGGCAAGTATTATAAGTCATAGCAACATAGAGAGGTTTTCAATGTAGAGTTTCAATATAGAGAGGACTTCAATCATCATTTTTATGCTTTTAAAATATAGACATACACATATATCTGTGTATCCTTTTAAAATATAGACATACACATATATCCGTGTATTTACCATGTTTAACTTTAAAACTAGTTGATCCTCAGTAAAACAGAATTATTATTGTGTCTCGAGATAGTCAGGTGCATTTTTACATAGAAAAACATAGAAAAATACATCATGACTTCTCCGATGACCTACTATATTTCCTTTTGTTTCTAACTAAAGACTTATCATTCATTTGGCTTTAACACATCTCAAAGGGTTGGACTGGGTTCAATTTTTATTCCCTTGCTTGTATCCACTGAAACATACATATTTAGTGAGTTGACTTTTGCCTTTTCTATTTTACTGAGGTTTCTATCTTTTAGATACTGTGATATATAGTTTAAAAAGATAGAAGAACAATTAGATTTCCTTTATCAAAAGTAAAACCCTATACAATGCAACTACTAGTAATTCATTTCCTCTGTATCATTTCTTTGTGACTTTGGGTCATAGCCTCATTATACCATCTCCTTTAGAGTCATCAACTTTCGAGATATTAGAGAAAGTGAAAGGAAACAGACCATTTGCACATTGACTCCTAAATATTTGTTTGTTGGCATAGAATTTCTCATATCAGGGGCTGGCAGGTGGCGTGGTGGTTGAGGGCACTGGACTCCCACGGGTCGACCATGGTTCAAGTCCCAGACCTGGTGGCTTGCTTCCTCTCTTTCTCTCTCTCTTTCACCTTGTCACTCTCTGGTCAAATTAAACAAATTAATAATTTTAAAAAGAATTTCTCATATCAGGAGAACCAATCATATTTTATACCAAGAAGAAACCACATGGAAAAGCTTTTGTAAAATTTAAGACACCATATAATTATAATATTATCTCCTATTTTTCTCCCAATTTCATTTATAGCTAGTTACTATGGGAAAAGTGAGCAGGGGGAGAGATTCTTAAATACATTCTTGTCTCTTCCAATAGTTCAAGATTCTAAGTTATGAATTCACCATTATGCTTTGAGAACCAATAATTTCTAACTCTACAGATCAATGACTTTGAGAAATTGGCCTCAAATGTAAACCATTTATGTGGAGAGGGGAAAGTGCAGACTTTACTTTTGCTTTAGTTAATTTGTCTATTAATTCAGCTATTTGCCCATAGGATACACACATACTGGATAAATATAGAGAAGAAAATGTGGATTTCCTGAAATGTTCAAAGAAGAATACTCAGATTCTTAAGCATCTTTTAAAAACTAAATAAAAATAAAAAGAGTATAATACACCACTAAATATTTTTGAGAAATAAAACTGGCTATAGATAGGAAAGTACATGGGAATAATAATAAAAAGTAGAACTTCCAGTCATAACAGTATAACAAGAGACTAGATTTACCCTTCCACCTTAAACAGCTAGAAAACTGGATAAAAGATACAAAACAATGGTTTTCAGGTATTGGTCATTCGGCAGCACAGGACAAGGACGCCTGAGATAAGAAAACAGATGAGGTGAGACCATAGACATATCCTCCCACTCGCCCCGACACACACCCACACACAGAGGCCATAATGCAGAGGGCAAGCAAAGCCCCTCTGAGTTGAGGAGACAGAATTGGGAATGGGGAGGCCAAAGCGATTCCGATTTATGGGGCAAAGAATTGGAGAAGAGAGAGTTGCACAGAGTCACTCAGAGTTTTACAGACACATCCTCTTGAGTTTTAGGCTGAGTGCAAGGAAACTACCAAGACTGAAACTATCAAGTCCCAGACCTGGTGGCTTGCTTTCTCACTTTCTCTTTTTCTTTCTAGGTCTCTCTCTGGTCAAATTAAAAAATAGTAATTATGGGGCAAGCAGGTGGCATAGTGGTTAAGGGCGCTGGACTCCCCCACATGGCTGACCGCAGTTCGAGTCCAGAACCTGGTGGCTTGCTTTCTCACTTTCTCTCTCTCTCTCTTGCTCACTCGCTCGCTCACTCACTCTGTCCTTCTCTGGTCAAATTAAAATAAATAATAATTATAAATAAATTAAATGAATAATTCTTTAAAAAGAAAAAGAAAAAAAGAACCACAGTAAAGAGGCAGGAGGGAAAAGTCCCTAGAGGGTTATTTCCACAGGGTTGGAAATAGTTCACGTTCCTACCAGTACTGAGTAGAGTCCTTAGAAGGGCAGTAGTTCTGCAGCGAGGTCAGATTAGCCCTAGACACAAGGCTGTTCTGACAGAGCAGATCAATGGTTGCCTGAGGCTAGGGGTCAGAGCCTGAGATTTACTACAAATGGATACGCAAGGGAAATTTTGTAGTGATGGAAAAGTTCTAAACTGGATTGTGGTGATGGTTATACAGCTGTATACATTTATTAAAAATAATTCAGATGTGCATGTCCAGGGGTTGCATTTGATCACATATAAATTATATCTCAATAAAGCTGCTCATGAACAACCCCCAACTCCCACCCATATAATTTAAATAATTTTCAAATGTCTTTTATAATTTGTGTTATGATTTAGGTATGTCACTGTATTTTTTTCATTTGACTGTTAAGTTCATCAAAGGTTAGAACAGCATTTTATACATTTTTGTAACTTTTCCAGTGAGCAGCTGGGTTCCTTTCACATAAGGAATGTTTAACGCATATTTGTTGGATGTTTTTATAGCCTATCTCTTGCTTCCTGGATTTCTAGCTATGGTTTTTCTTTGTTAGCCAAACTTTGTAGTATCCTATCTTCTACCATCACAAATACTAGAAATACAAAGCATATCATTATTTGCCCATGAATATATTTTTTCCCACAATGTTCTAGTGCAAAACCTATTAGGGATCAATAGGCAGTGGGATCTGAAGAAGTAGATATATTGTGTAAGAGACAGGACTGATTTGTATTTCCTATTGCATCAAAAGTAATGATCGGAGTGAAAACAGGGTGAAGAGAGAGGAGGATAGTGGCATTTAAAACTTGTGTTTTCTCAAATTATCCCCCCCCTTTTTTTTTTTTTGAGACGGTTTTGCTATAGGATGTGTGCACTCACCAGAAAGAGAGAGACAGAGAGACAGAAAGTGAAAATTCACCCCCCCCCCCAGAGGGGAAGGAAGGGATGCCGCAATCCCTTCTCCTCCATTTTCCTCTCAGGAACTTGGGCACACACGCACACACACCTGGCATGAGTTTAAGCCACCGGGTCCGGGACTCGAACTGCAGTCAACTATATGGGAGTCCAGCAACATAACCATTATGCTAACTGCTGGTCCCATCTCTTCTTCTTTTTCACAGAGTATTTTCACTCTAAAAGTAGAAAAATATAAAAGGACCTATTTAAATATGTGATTTATGACATAAAGAAGAAAAAAGATTTTCTCAGAAACTAGAAAGTCTACAATAGGACACACCTTGTTCCAGTGTGATATCAAAACAAACATAGAGAAACTCATAAAAACCATTTAAAATACAGAATTGCTCCAACCAGAAATTCCTAGAGAAAAATAAAACCTAAAAAATGATTATTCTTTGTAAACCAAATAAAAATGGGGTATAATTGTAAGGGGGAAGGATATTTTAAATCAATGGAATTAGTTCTGCTATCAGAAACAACTCTTGTCCTGAATTATTTAATAAATGAGTCATATATACTAAATTGTATGAAATTTATACAGAATAGAAATCACCTACCTTGATAAATGATTATGAAATTTTTGGCTCATCTTTCTCTTTTGTTTTAACTTGGAACAACTTCTGGTACACTCTTCTATTTTTCCTTTTCTCCTTTCTCATCCAAGTACAAACCTGCCTCATAAGAATAATTGCCAGAATTTTTTTGTCTTTGCTCTAGGACACATGCATTCACTGGAGAGAGAGACAGAGAGAAAGAATGAGAAATCATCTCTTGGGGGGGATGGCCAGACTGTGATCCCTTTTCTTCCTCCATTTTCCTCTTGAGATTTTGGGCACCCATGCACATGTACCAGGAGTGATTTTCAAGTCCCGAGTCTGGGACTTGAACCACTGAAGTGGCATATTGCATCTAGCACTACCTGATGGCAGTTGCAAGACCTTTAAAAATGTTTGTCATTTAGTAAAACTAGAGAGAATTATAAGGAATTTTGATAAAAGAAATTTGGAAGATGTAATGTGTGGAAACCACCCCAACACATTAATCCTTAGCGGTGCTACCTATTGGTAACCACATGTGCCAGCAATCTGCGTCCAATACCTCTGTGCTATTGTCCTGCTATTCAGATTCAGCTCATATTTATTACCAATCCCTTCTCTCTTGGAGAATAAACATAGGTGACTTCAGATTCCTTTGCTTTATTTCATCCCATGGGTTTCTTGTCTTTTTCTCCCTTACATTCTTTTTTTTTTTTTTTTTAAGAGAGAACTTTTTTTTATTTTTAACTCTTTTTTTTTTTTTTTAAGAGATGTTTGCCTTAGGACACATGTAGTCCCCGGAGAGACAGAGAGATAGAAAGTGAAATTACCCCCTCCGGGGTGATGGCCACACCACAATCCCTTCTCCATTCTCCTCTCAGGATTTTGGATACACATGCACATGTGCCCAACATGAATGTTAAGTCACCAGGTCCAGGACTCGAACTGCAGTCAATTACATGGGAGTCCAGCAACATTCCATCTGCTGGTCTCTCTCCCTTACATTTTTAAAAGAGGAAATCCAGGGACCAGCAGATTGCATAGCAGTTATGTCACTAGACTCCCACATAGTTGACTACAGTTTGAGTCTCAGACCCAGCAGCTTAAAACTCATGCCAGGTATGTGTACGTGCACACTCAAAATCCTGAGAGGAGAGTGAAGAAGGAAATGTGGCGTGGTCACCCCCCCCTCCCCCCTGAGTGATTTCTCACTTTTCCTCTTACTGTGTCTGTCTGTCTCTCTCTCTCACATGAGCACATGTGCCCTAAGGCAAAAAACCTCTAAAAAATAAAAAATAAAAAAATAAAAAGAAAGTGGAGGGGGGGAATCCATGATAAAGTTGGTAAAGTTTTGACAGGATTATAAATTGGGAAAAAATGAAATAGTTGGAACTGTTCTAACCCATTTTAATAAAGCTAGTTTGAGTTGCATTTTCATTATTTTACTTATTAGGATTTAGTCAATCTTCCCACTTATTTGCAAGTGTTTAATTATGCTATGCAGAGACCAGCAGTTAGCTTAATGGCTATGTTGCTGGACTCCCATGTAGTCAACCGTGGTTTGCGTCCCAGACCCAGTGGCTTAAAACTCACGCCAGGCGTGTGTGCGTGCATGCCCAAGATCCCGAGAGGAGAATGGAGGAGAAGGGATTGCGGCTTGGCCATCCCCCCTGGGGGGTGATTTCTCATTTTCTGTCTCTCTGTCTCTCTCTCTGTCTGGCGAGTGCACGCGCCCTATAGCAAAAACCTCTCCAAAAAAATAAAAAAATTATGCTATGCAGTGCACCTTAAAATAATGAGATAAGAAATACATTGTAGTTTTTCTCTGTTTGCCTTTTGCCATCTTTCTTCTCTCTCTGGATTCAAAGAATTATTAAGAAAATAAAAATTTGCTATTGTACAAATTGTTTTGTCATATACATATAAAAACACTGAAAATTTAAAAGAAAAAACTAGAATACAAGTTTAAGATAAAAGCTGTTTTAGGGGGCCGGCAGGTGGCCTGGTGGTTGAGGGTTCTGGACTCCCGTATGGCTGACTACGGTTTGAGTCCTGGACCTGGCGGCTTGCTTTCTCACTCTCTCTCTCTCTCGTTCTGTCTCAATAAACGAATGAATTTATAAAGGTAAATAAAATAATTCTTTAAGAAAAAATAACCTATTTTAGGGCCATCAGGTGGCATGGTAGTTAAAAGCACTGGACTCCTGGACTCCCACATGGCCAACCGCAGTTCAAGTCATGGACCCGGTGGCTTGCTTTCTCACTTTCTCTCTCTCTCTCTCTCTGATCAAACTGGAAAATAATAATAATAAGAAGAAGAAGAAGAAGAAGAAGTAAAGTTAAATAAAATAATTATTTAAAATAACTATTTTAATGTCATTTTGTTGATTCCAATATATCTAGCAATTTAGCCTGTTTTCTCAAATATTTATTTATGCATTCATTTATTCATTCATTCCATGAATGAGAGAGAGACAGAGAGCACCCTATAGGGTCTTGAGGCTGTGATTCCTCCCTAGTATTCAGTCAGCCCTGGACCATGCAGTGTGTGCCCAGCATTCTGACATTGGTCACCAGATACAAACTGGGAACCTTCCTGTGTGGGATTACATGTAAAGCATCCTATTTCACTGCTGCATCAATGTCTGGCCCCTAGCTATATACTGGGTCATCGGAAAAGTCATGACATATTTTTCTACGCAAAAATGTGTTATGACTTTCCTAACTCTCCAATATTTTTATGTCTCATGTCAACTATCCAATAAATTATAATCATGGAATTTTTTGACATACCCATATCCTACTATACACATTTCAGACCATAGAGGCAGGAATGCTCTTTTTAAATATTTATTTCCATCTGTTATTATCATTATTATTTTTAATTTGACCAGAGAGAGAGAAAGGGAAAGCAAGAAAGCAAGCCACCAGGTCCTGGACTCGAACCACAGTCAGCACATGGGAATTCAGCACCGTTATGCCACCTACTGGCCCCAAGGCAAGAATGCTCTTATATACAAATAGGTGACATCCATTCACGGTATAAGAGGTTCCAGAAATTTAGTCCTTCTAGAGTATTCCCTCTGGGATGGCTGATGCCTGAAATTTCTCTTTTGTAGATAAAGTAGCATCTATCAGTTGGCATGGCTTCATCAATTACAAAGTTGGTTTGTTTTAACCTTGCAACTTCTGTTTTAAAAAAACACAGGGGGGACCAGCAGGTGGCTGGTGGTTAAGGCTCCAGACTCCCACATGGCTGACCATGTTTTGAGTCCTGGACCTGGCGGCTTGCTTTCTCACTTTCCCTCTCTGTGTCTCTCTCTGATCAGATTTTAAAAATAACAATAATAAATAAAATAATAGTAATAAATACAGGAACAGCCCATGGCCTGGTAGTGAAGGAAGCTAGATCCCACATGGCTGACTGCGTGACTGGAGTCCCAGACCTGGCAGCTTGAAAAACACAACAGGCATGTGTGAATGCATTTGTGCCCAAAATCCTGCAAGGAAGGAGAAATGGAAGAGAACAGATTGTGGTGTGGCCAAGATCCATGGAAGGTGCTTTCTCCCTCTCCGTCTCGCTCTGTCTCTTTCTGGCAAATGCACATGTTTTCTGACAAATTAAACAAAAAATACAAACCACTTTTGGACAGGAGAGATAAAGTTTTGTCAGCCTAATCTTAGATCGATAGTTTTGCATTACTGATATCAATAATAGATTATCATCATGGTTAGGTAAAATTTTGTAAAATCATCAAGAATTTTGCTTCACATATAGGAAGTATAACTCTAGCCTTTAATCTGAATGGAGGTTTGAACACTTTAATTCCTGTATCCTTCAGGATTTGTGCACAAAGGCATCCGTTCACATGTTTTTGTGGGACCACAGTCTTGCTAGATTCTGTGATACCCAGTTTACTCACTCTTCCAGATCTAGCTCAAAAAAAGGATGTAAGTACACAAATTCTCCTCATAATATTACCTACCGTAATGGAATAGAAAATAAAAATGTATATACAATGTAAGGTCAATGGATAAACAGACACATCTATCAAAAATACTGCAGCATGTTAATAGCAGTTTTCACTGAGTGATGGTGTACTAAGTAATTTTTATTTTCTTTTTTACTTTTCTATATTTTAAAAATTCTCCACAATGGGTTTGTTACTTTTATAACATAAAGGAAAGCTGCAATGTTTTCTTCACCAACAGGTGGTGTTTTTTCCTGTTCCAAATTCACATAACACTTAATATACATCCTCTGACCATTCTTCACTCTAGGCCAGTATGATCTTCCAAAAAAAAAAAAATCTTTTGAATCAGTAATTCTTCTCTGAGATATATAACTAAGAGTAATAAAAATGTATGTCCACTTAAAAACTTATGCACATATATACATAGCATTATTTATAACAGTCAAAAAGTGGACACAACTCAAATATCCATCAACTGATAAATGGATGAATAAAATGCAGTGCAACCTTACAATGGGTGGCAAAGCAAACCCTTGTATGTCTGCATCTCAATCCTCAGAACTGTGAATGTTATATTATATGGCAAAGGGGAATTCAAATAGCAGCTAGGGTTAAGATTGCTAATCAGATGACCTTAAAATAGGGAGATTATCCTGGCTTATTGGTGTGACCCCAGTGTAATCACAGGGTCCTTGAAAGTGGAAGAGGGAGGTGGAAGAAAACACTGAAGCGATGTGAAAAAGACTCACATCACTGTTCTTGGATTTTATTATTTTTTAAATTGCCAGAGGGTATGTAGACTTGCAAGAGAGAGACAACAACAATGGGGTATGGTCATGCTGCAATCCCTTCTCCTCCGTTTCTCCAACCTGACGGAATCTGGGCCATGTGCACATTCATGCCTGGCACCAGAGCTACGATTCAAACAGTAGTTGGTCATGTGGCATCTGGCTCCCTTAACACCAGGCCATGGGGCCAGCTCCCACTCTTGGCTGTGAAAATGGAGAAAGAGGGTTCTGGACAAGAAATGTGGGCAGCCTCCAAAGCTGAAAAAGACAAGGAAATGTATTCTCTCCTAGAGCTCTGGAAGGAATGCATTCCTGACAACATCTTGATTTTAGCCCAGGGAGACTAACACCAGGTTTCTGCCCTACAGAAATGTAAGATAATGAATTCGCATTGTTTTAAGCCATTGTGTTAGTATGTTATAGGAGTAATAGAAAGCTAAAATAAATGGACTATTGTTCAACAAAAAAAGGAAAGAGTATTGATATACGTGGATAAGCCTTGAAACCATCATGTTAAGTGAATGAATCCAGTCACAAAAGCCCACTTATTGTATAATTCATTTATATGAAACATCTATTCTATTTATATGTAAATGTAGAGACAGATTTGGACCAGCAGGTGGCATGGTTGCTAAGGCATTGGATCCCACATGACCAACTGCCAGGTTCAAGTCCCAGACTTGATGGCTTCAAAAACATGCAGGGCACATGTGCGTGTGTGTCCAAAATTTCAAGAGGAGGATGAGGGACAAGGAATTGCAGCATGGCTATCCTCCCTGGGGGATGATTTCTCACTTCCCCTGTCTCACTCTCTCTGGTGAACACACATGTTCTATAGCAAAAGAGAGAGAGAGGGAGAGAGAGAGAGAGAGAGAGAGAGAGAGAGAGAGAGAGAGAGAAAGGAAGGAAGAAAAAGAAAGATTAGTGGTTACCTAAGGCTGAGGGTAGAATGGGGGTATGACTGTTAAGGGGTACAGTTTCTTTTAGAGGTGAAGAAATGTTCTGAAAGTATCGTGGTGACAGGAATACAAATGAATATATTAAAAACTTGTATATGAATATCTCAATAAAGTATGTACATACACACATACTTATGAATATACATGCATATATGAATCCGTGTATTTTCTGTTAGAAAATCATTATCTGTCTTCTACTCATCTGAGCTGCATCTCTTGCCACTTTTCAACATGTAATTGAGGGTCGAGACACACTAAATAATTTGCAGTTTTCTTCAGCTTTGGACCTTTACAAAAGTTACTTTCCTGCCTAAAACGTCCTTATTCCTCTTCTTCCTTAAATTAATTTCTTGAAGCACAGTCTAAATTTCACCTGTGGGAAGATTTTTCTGACCATCCCACATGGTTAGGTATCCTTTGGTAATTTCTTCTGTATTTTGTCTCTCTCTTCTATGAGACTATAAGCCCTTAACATTTTATTTTCATGTGGCCAGTAGGTGGTGTGGTGGTTAAGGTGCTGGACTCCCACATGACCAAGTACAATTTGAAACCTGGACCTGGTGGCTTGCTTTCTCACTTTCTGTCTCTCTCTCTCTCTGGTGAGTGTGTGTGTCCTATAGCAAATTATAAAATAATAATGATGGTAAATAAAATAAATAATTATTTTTTAAAAGTGGGTTTTTTTGTTTGTTTTGATTTTGCAGAGGGTACACACACTCACCAGAGATAGAGAGAGAGGAGAAAGCACCCCACACCTCACAGGGAATGGTCACACCCCAATCCCTTCTCCTCCATCTCTCTCTCTCATTTTGGGATTTTGGGCATGCATGCACATGCACATGGCATGTTTTTTTTCTTTTTTTTTTTTTACTTAACAAAAAGTTTATTAAGAAAATGTACATGACCTGATTTTTACATCATAGTAAAAATGGGCCTGTTGACAAGGGGACATGGGTTTTTCTGTTGAACAACCATTATTTATACTCATTCCAAGGCTTCTAACATGATGATACTATTTCCTTGTATTACCACCATTCCAATATTGTTCTGTCGCACACTAGTTGCCATCTCCACACACTCATCTATCACAAGATTCATAAATGGATCAAATCCCCGCAATATTCCTTGGACATGTCTGCCACCATTTAATTTTAATGATAACTTCTTGTCCATAAATTTTTTTCAATTCGGGAGGGTGAGCTTTGCTGATGGTACCTACTCAGCGGGCTCAGAGATGCCTTTTCCACATGGCATGTTTTTCAAGCCACTGAGTCTGGGACTCAAACCACGTGGTCAGTCATGTGAGATTCGGCTGCCTTATCCATCAGTCATGGAGCCAGCCCAGTTCTTTTTATATTTTATTTTTTAATTTGCTAGAGAAAATGAGAAAGCATCTCCCCAGAGGGGATGGCCATACCACAATCCCTTCTCCTCCCAGGATTTTGGGCCCACAAACACATGTGCCTCATGTGTTTTTCAAGCCAGTGGGTCCAGGACTCAAATAGCACAGTTGGCCATGTGGAAACCAACTGTATTAACCACCACTCTACTGGCTGGCCCCATCAGCCCCAGCTTTTTAAGTCTTATGTCTTATTCTTAATAGCCAGTATAGAGGGCGCCAGCGGATGCCATAATGGTTATGTCGCTGAACTCCCATGTAGTTGACCACGGTTCGAGTCCTGGACTCAGTGGCTTAAAGCTCACGCTGGGCACGTGTGGATGTATGCCCAAAATACAGAGAGGAGGATGGAGGAGAAGGAGAAATTACAGCATGGCCATCCCTCTTGGGGGGGTAAATGGGTTATTTCTCGCTTTCTGTCTCTCTCTGGCAAGCGCATGTGCCCTATAACAAAAATCTCTCTTACAAAAAAAAAAAAAAAAAAAATAGCTAGTGTAGGTACTGGCACTAAATTAATTAGAAAGTTTTGAAAGACCCAGCTGCAATAGCACACGCACTAGATGCTGCTGTTTGCCAGACTGAGGCCACGTGGAACGCTCAGGTTCAATTCTTGGCCCACTCTAAAGTGGTGGTGTGCACCTGCAGTCCTAGCTATTTAGGAGGCTGAGGCAGGAGGATCATACCATGAAAGACTCAAAAACACACAAGTTGGCTCTATAGCTCAGCACTTAAGGAAGACAGAATCCACATGCTAACTTTGGTTCAAATTCTGGCTCTGGGGCCTTGAAAAACATGATAGGCATGTGTGCATGCATGCCCCAAATCCTGATGATTAGAAGAATGGAAGAAGGAAAATAATGGCATGACCATACTCCATTGGGGGGAGTCTGCACTTTTTTTTTTTTAGAGATATTTTTGCTATAAGGGCACATGCTATCACCAGAGAGACAGAGAGAGACAGGGAGAGAGAAAGTGAAAAAAATCACACCTGAGGTGGGGTGGGGGGATGGCCTTGCTGCAGTACCTTCTCCTCCATTCTTGTCTTGTGATTTGGGGCATGAATGCACACTCTCCCAGCGTGACTTTTATGTTGCTGGGTCCAGGACTCAAACAACAGTCAACCACATGGGAGTTCAGCAACATAACCATTATGCCATCTGCTGGTCCCAAAACCAAATTAAAAAAAAATGATTTATTTAATTTTATAATTATAATAATAATTATTATTATTATTCATTTGACCAGAGAGAGACAAAGAGGGAAAATGAAATAGCAAGTCTTCAGGTCCAGGACTCGAACCACGGTGGGAGTCCAGCACTTCAACCATAATGCCACCTGCTGGCCCCAATAAAAACAGATTTTAACTGCCCCCCCCCAAATATTTAGCCACTTAATATCCTGATTATAGTACTCCATTGTTTCATAATTATTTTTGCATCTTCATCTCCTCACTAGATTGTGAGCACCTCACTCTTCATTATTGTATCCCTCAGGCAATATAATACCAAGGTATAATAGAATGAATGGATATATATTATATATATGTATGTATATATATATGTGTATGTATATATATGTATATATGTATGCATATATGTATATATGTATATGTATGTATGTATATATGTATATATATGTATATATATGTGTGTGTGTGTGTGTGTGTGTATATATATATATATATATATATATATATATATATATATATGATAGTTATTTGTAAATCCCTTAACAAATTTATTGGATGGGACTACATAGAAAATGGTTTTTGTGGCTATTATTTTTGCTTTTTAACAGCACTGACATTTTAATAGCTCTCTAAAAGTCCGAAAATGTGTTTTTTTAAAAATGAAAGTGTTGGGACCAGCAGACATAATGGTTACCTCACTGGACTCCTATGTAGTCAACTGTGGTTCAAGTTCTGGAAAACTCACACTGGGCATGTGTGTGTGTGTGTGTGTGTGTGCCCGTAATCCCAAGAGGAGACTGGAGAAGAAGGAATTGCAGCATGGCCATCCTCCTGGGGGGTGATTTCTTGCTTTCTGTCTCTCTGGTGAGTAAACATGCACTATAGCAAAAAATCTCTCAAAAAAATGTTTACTGCAAGTATGATTTAGATACATACATATTGAGATCTATATCAATATTTTAGTTTATTTAATTCATCAAGAACCATTTCATTCCACAGAGAAGTATGACTAGTTAAATAATACTGTCAAGTTTATTAAAACTCACACATAGTTAAAATAATTTAGCAATTGGACATCTTTCCCTAACAGACACTAATTCAAAACAATCTGCCTTTGTTTGTAGAATGCAATTGAATCCCTAGCAGCAAATAGAATTCACTAGTCCATTATACTAGCACAAAGGCTGTTAGAATGTGCATGCCTGGTGTACAGTAAGCACTAACATTCAGGAGTCGTGTGGAATAGTGTTTTAGAAACTCAATCAGTCTTTATTACGGAAGCAATAACAAATACTTTCACAGAAATAATCTCCACACTCATTATGTTACAGAGGTTCATATAATGCAAATCCGAATGATCATATTTGAACGATCACATGCATCTTCTATATAAGATATAACCAAATGTTAATTCCAAGAGACATTTCATTCAGGAAGATTTCCTGGAAATAGTAGTATTATATGCCCATTTGTGGGAAATGAAACCAGGGTACAGACGTGTTAAGTTACTTATTCAGTCATGTCAGTAAAAAGTGCCCAATTCCAAGCTAGTATTCTGACTTGAAATCCGGGATTCTTTCCCTTGGGACCAAGCTGCCTGCATCTTTTCAAAATACACACTGGAAATCCAAAGTCATATAAATAGAGATTATAAAGAAGATGTGAACCTCAACTTTACCCCAAATCAGATAATTTAAGAGTCCAATAACTGCCTAACTTAATAATGTGAGGTGCTAGAGCAGTCTCCAGATTTTTGGTTTCATAGACATTTCTTCCTGAACTGAATCAAGCCTCTTTCCTCCTTGACTGGCAATTGCATTCCTCTCAGACACTCAGAAGTGAGGAACAGTTTTTAAAGAAAGTGAATTAGGTGCTGGCAGGTGGTTAAGGTACTGGACTTCCACATAGCTGACAGTGGTTTGAGTCCCAGACATGGTGGCTTGCTTTCTCACTTTCCCGCTCTCTCTCTCTTTCTCTGGTAAAATGAAAACATAAATAACAGTAACAACAAATAAAAATAAATAAGTAAATAAATAAATACATCTTAAAGAAAAAAGAGAAAGTCTTACAAAAAGGTGTTCCTCCTGACATTTCAAACTCCCTAAATTCATATCAACTTTCATAGTGTATATGAGAGGACTTCAAAAAGTTCATGGAAAACTGGAATTAAAGTACGAGTTTAGGACAGCAGGTTGCATGGTGGTTAAGGCACTGGGTCCCACATGGCCGACTCTACGATTTGAGTTCTGGGCCCAGTGGCCTGAAAAATATGCCAGGTACATGTGTGTGCACACTCAAAATCCCAATGAGAAAATGGAGGGCAAGTGATTGCGGCATGGCCATCCCCCTGGGGTGGGAGGAGTGATTTCTTGCTTTCCCTCTCTTTCTCTCTATGGCAAGTGCATACACCCTAGAGCAAAAATTTTAAAAAAATAAATAAAAATACAAGTTTACTTTGGTGCAAAATTTTTTGAAATCCATGCATAATTTTAGTATATATATATTTTTATAAACTTTTTGAAAACCCCATACTAACATATGGAGTACTTTCTGTAATGTCATTGCACTGTTTTACACATTTCACCTTATTTTAATTTATCTCCACAATAACTCACTGAAATACGTAACCACCTTCTTCTTCTTCTTCTTCTTCTTCTTCTTCTTCTTCTTCTTCTTCTTCTTCTTCTTCTTCTCTTTTTAAGTTTATTCATTTGTTCAGTGGCTGAAAGAAACAGAGATACAGCATTCCTGACAGGGTCTTGATGCCACTATCCACCCTGAGCCTTAGCCAGGCCCAGATCATGGGCATACATGTGCCAGCATATGTAGGGACACTGCTGGACACTAGCTGGCAGCCTTGACACAGTGTTCTACTACTATGCCACCATCCGGTCCCAACATATCCTCTTGTTGTCTAATCTTGCAGATGAGAACATGGTCTAGGGAAAGGTCAATTTTAAGGTAGAAAGAATTGGATGCAAAATTCAATTCCAAAAAGGAAGATTCCATAGCCAACTATTACTCTCTTACCTTTGAACATAAAAATAGTAGAGATCATTTTATGATAAAGTCCCACCTTCATACCTTTAGCTATCAGGACCCAGGAGTTGAAACCATCTCACAGACTCTGCAAGGTTTTGGACTAATAAGTTTCAAAACAAATACCTGAGATAAAACATCCAGTTTGGACTAAAATAATAGTTTCTCTAAGATTTAAAGTGTTTATGTATTAGAAGACTGAATATTGTTATCAATGCTCTCTGAATTATTCTAGGATTTTTAATGAAGGAGCAAAAGCATTTACTGGAGAAAGGATAGTCTTTTCAATAATAGCCCAAACAATTGGACATATAAATGCATAATGAGTGAACTGTAGCCATACCTTGTTAGATACACAAAATTAGGGGGCCTGAGAACAGTGCAGTGGTAAAACACAACATTCTGTGAGACTGACCCACTTGGGAGGGTTCTGGGTTCCTATAGGGAAACTCCCCTGAGTACGGGTGAATATCCGTGATCTGGGGCTCACTGAGGCTGGGGATGGACTGTAGTGTCCAGACATTGTTGAGGGTGCTCTCACTCATGAAGAATTAAACAACCAAATGAGAGGTACAAAAATTAAATTAAAATGGATCACAGACCTAAATGTAAAAGTATAAAACTATAAAGTTTCTAGAAGAAGAAAAAAATAGAGGAGGTGGCCAGTAGGTGGTGTGGTGGTAAGGCACTGGACTCTCACATGGCTGACCACAGTTCAAGTCCCAGACCTGGCAGCTTGCTCTTTCTCTTTCCTTCTCTCTCTCTGTCTCTCTCTCTAGACAAATTTAAAAATAAATAAATTTAAAAATAAAATTAAACAAATAATTCTTTTTTTAAAAAAAGAAAGCAAATATAAAGGAAAATTTTCGTGATCTTATGTTATGCAAAGATAATTTTCTTTTTTAGATAGAACACAAAAAATAGAAAACCCAAAAGAAAAAAATTGATAAATTAGATTTAATAAAACTAAACACTTGGAGAGCCAGCAGGTGGCATAGTGGTTAGGGTACTGAACTCCTATATGGCCAACTATGGTTAAAGTCTTAGACCCAGCAGCTTCAAAATCATGCTGGGCATGTGTGTACGTGTACCCAAAATCCTGAGAGGAGATGGAGGAGAAGGGATTGAGGTTTGACCATCTCCCCTGGGGGCGGCGGGGGGGGGGGGGTGATTTCTCACTTTTCCTCTCTCTCTGTCTCTGTCTCTGGCGAGCACACACACCTTATGGCAAAAACTCTAAAAAAAGAAAAAAGATTTTTTTTTTTCTTTTAAAGATAGTGTTAGGAAATTAAAACCCAATCATTGGGGCTAGCAAGTGGCATGGTAGTTAGGGCACACTTTCTTGCTCTCTCTCTTTCACTGGTCACATTAAGAAATAATAAAAATAATAAATAAACCTTTAAAAAATCATTTACTGAATACAATACTTACAAATTGCATATTTGATAAAGGCCTGGTGTCCAGAATATATAAAAAGCTCTCATGTCAATAATAAGAAAACAAGCAACTCAATTAAAGTGGAAAATAAAATTGAACAGTCCCTTAACTAGAGAAGATACATGAATGAGAAATAAGTACATAATAATGTCAAGATGTTCAATATCGCTTTTCGCCAAGATGGTGCGGAAAGCGAAGAAGGAAGCTCCTGCCCCTCCCAAAGCTGAAGCTAAAGCGAAGGCTTTGAAGGCCAAGAAGGCAGTACTGAAAGGCGTCCACAGCTACAAAAAAAAAGAAGATCCGGACATCACCTACCTTCCAGAGGCCAAGACTCTCAGGCTGCGGAGGCAGCCTAAATATCCTCGGAAGAGCGCCCCCAGGAGAAACAAGCTTGACCACCATGCCATCATCAGGTTCCCCCTGACAACCCAGTCTGCCATGAAGAAGATAGAGGACAACAACACACTAGTGTTCATTGTGGATATCAAGGCCAACAAGCACCAGATCAAACAGGCTGTGAAGAAGCGCTATGATACTGACGTGGCCAAGGTCAACACTCTAATCAGGCCTGATGGAGAGAAGGCACATGTGTGATTGGTTCCCGATTATGATGCTTTGGATCTTGCCAACAAAATTGGCATCATCTAAAGCAAGTCCAGCTGGCTAATTCTAAATACACATTTTTCCACCATTAAAAAAAAAGATGTTTAATATTATTAGGCATTGAAACCAGCAGGTGGCATGGTGGTTAAGGCACTGGACTCCCACACGACTAATCACAGTTTGAATCCCAGACCTGGTGGCTTGCTTTCTCACTATCTTCCCCCTCCCATCTCTTTCTGGTCAAATTTAAAAATAATAACAATAATAAAATGAAATAAATAGTTCTTTAAAAAACTAGAACCACTGGAATAAAACATAACGTATAAAAACATATTAGGCATTAAGAAAATGCCAATTAAAACTGTGATAACATATTACCACATACCTATTACAATAGCAAAAAGCAATAAGAAACCCTAACAATATCAAATTCTGGAAGAAGGCAGAGCCACTGAAACTCTCATGTATTCCTTATAGGAATACAAAATGTATAGGCACTTTGAAAATTTTGGTGTTTTTTTAGATAATTAAACATATCCGGACCAGCAGTTAGTGTAATGGCTATGTCACTGGATTCCCATGTAGTCGACCACGGTTCAAGTCCCAGACCTGGTGGCTTAAACTCATGCCGGGCGCGTGTGCATGGGTGCCCAGGATCCCGATAGGAGAATGGAGGAGAAGGGATTGAGACATGGTTATCCCCCCTGGGGGGGTGATTTCTCGCTTTCTATCTCTCTGTCTCTCTCTGTCTTTCTGGCAAGCGCATGCATCCTATAGCAAAAACCTCTCCAAAAAAAAAAAAAAAAAAAAAGAGAAGAACAAGAAAATTAAACAGATCTTTACAATCTATCAATTCTAATTCTCAGGTAGGTACCCATGAGAAATCACAAAAATCTGAACACAAATTTTTATAGCAGCCTTATTCATAATCAACAATAACTGGAAACAACCAAGATGTCTTTCAATAGTGAGTGGGTAAAAACATGAAACACCCAAATAACAGATTATTAAATAGTAATCATGGACTACTTGTATGTGCTAAAATGTGAATAAATCTAAAAAACATTATGCTAGTGAAAGAAATCATATTCAGAATACTATATCCTCTATGATTCTATTTATATGATATACTAGAAAAAATAAAACCTTAGGGACCAAAAGCACATCAGTGGTTATAAGGGCTAGAGATGAAAGAAGTTAATTATAGAAGACCACAAGGGAGCTTTTGAGGTGATGAAACTAGTCTGTATCCATTTGAAAAAATTCTTATGATGTGCATCTAAAAAACAGTCCATAAATTCAGCAAATCTGACTCAAAAAAAAATAAAAATAAATGAATGTCTCTAGAGCAGTATTTTTCAAATCTCCACTAGTAAAATATGATTTAACAATGAGTTGTAAACTCAGTTTAGTAGATTGTGACTGAATTCTTAAAAATAATTATTTAACTTTATTTATTTCCATTTTATTTTATTTATTCACTCATTTATTTTAATTTGATCAGAGAGAGATAGACACAGAGAGAGAGAGAGAGGGAAAGTGAGAAAGCAAGCTACCAGGTCCAGGACTTGAACCATGCTCAGCCATGTGGGAGTGTCCAGCACCTTAACCACCATGCCACCTGCTGGTCCCTGAATTTTCTTTTTTTTATAGAGAACTAGAGGGACCAGCAGGTGGTGTGGTGGTTGGGGCACGGGACTCCCACATGGCTGACTGTGGTTCAAATCCTGAACCTGGTGGCTTGCTTGCCATGGGGTCAGGGACTCAGCCATGTGGAATCTAACCACCTTAACCACCTGCCACTGGCTAGCTCCCCAATGTATTCTTAACAGAAGGAACTTAATACAGGAAATTGGTTACAGAAATGATGAAAAAGGTGAGAAGCCAGATAGGAGAAGGTGAGACCACCGGAGATTATCAACGCAGAAATCACTAATACCTTTAGGCTGGAGAGGCTGAGGTGGCAATGTTGCTGATCCCAGAGAGAGAGTTTCACGAGGATGATGAATGAGTGGATGGATGGATGAAGGCAGTGTGAGCCTCAATTCTAAAGTTTAGTCAGGCTGATTGGGGAGAGTTCTCAACCTATGATATTATAGAACAGTTCCCTGGTTTTTAAATACCACTGAAATGCTGCCGCACTGCCATCTAGCGGTAGCATGATCTGCGTGTAGGAAAAAATGCTTGCAGAAAAAAGAACTTGAATGAAAAATGAAAGCGAATTATCACATTCTCTTTCAGGTTCTGGTTGGATATAATTGCCTCTTCTTATCTGATAGTCATAGCATTTCATCTTGATTGTTTAACACATGTACAAAGAACACTAGCAGGATTATAAAAATAGATGCCATTAATTCAGGCACCATGGGGGGGGGGGGGGGGTGGCGTGGGGGAGGCTAGGTCTTTCTAGGTATAATAAATGCCAAAAGTCTGTATGTATTTCGTGACAGTCATTATGCTTTTTAAAAACTATTTATTTAATTTTGTTATTATTATTATTTTTTAATTTGCTGTAGGGCACATGCACTCACCAGAGATGGACAAGAAAGAAAGAGACAGAGTGAGAAAGCAAGTCACCAGGTCCAGGACTCGAGCCGTGGTTAGCCATGTGAAAGTCCATCACCTTAACCACTGTACCACCTGCTGGCCCTCATCATTATGATTTTTGTTTTTTTTCTTGAGAGATTTTTGCTATAGAGTGTGTAAGCTTGCCAGAGAGAAAGAGAGACAGAAAGCAAAAATTCACCCCACGGGGAGATGGCCACGCTGTAATCCCTTCTGCTCCGTTCTCCTCTCAGGATTTTGGGCACACAATCACATGTGCCTGAAGTGAGTTTTAAGCCGCTGGGTCTGAAACTCAAACTGCAGTCAACTACATGGGAGTCCAGCGATGTAGCCATTATGCCACCTGCTGGGCCCACCCAGCACTATGGTTTTTTGTTTGTTTGTTTGTTTTTGAGAGATTTTTTGCTATAGGACGTGTGTGTTCACCAGAAAGACGGAGAGAGACAGAGAGACAGAAAGCAAGAAATCACCCCCCAGGGGGATGGCCACACTGCCATCCCTTCTCCTTCATTCTCTTCTCAGGATCTTGGGTACGCATGCACATGCACCTGGCATGAGTTTAAGTCACAGGGTCCGGGACTTGAACCGTGGTGGGCTACATGGGAGTCCAGTGACATAGCCATTACGCTAACTGCTGGTCCCAGCACTATGGTTTTTAAAAGTGTGAGTGCCAGCTATTTTCAAGAAAAAGGATGATAATATTATTGTTTCATACTGCAGTTTTAATTTGATAATTCCCTTCAAAGAATGTACTTTTGTCTTTCCTGAACAAATGCTAAAGTCTTTGTTGGTACAACTATTTATCTCAGATCATAATAATGTAAAAAAATAAAAAAGGAAAATGGCTGCATAGTTTAGGAAACCAGAAGTATAAAATAAGGAATGCAAGTAATAAACTGTATTGAGTAACAAAGTTATTTTAGCTGAAGGGAATTGAGATTGACCAGGTTAGTCTGAGGAAATGGCTTAGGAAATGGCTCCCGAAGGACCTTATATTTGCTGTGAGTGGAATGTTTGAGGACTGTTAAACATGTGCCCAGGCATATTTTCATATTTGAATGGGCCTCAAGATTTCTGTCAAAACGAATGGAACTCTTCACAATTTGGCATATCCGATGGACTCTGGAGTTGGAGTTGAGCAGGGGAGGGACATAATAGTGGCCAGATCATGAAGAAGGCAAAATAACTCCGGGGGCAGTTAGCATAAGGCCGAAGGAAGTCTATAGGGTGGGCCAGACTGTGCGTATGACGGGGTAAGTTGGAGCATGAGACCTGAGTCTTTGGGCACTATGACCCCAAGTAGTAAAGTGTGAGTCTATGCTGGAACCACCTACAGCACCTGTGGCTGAGATGAAAGAATTAAATAATAGATTTAAGAGGGCCAGGTCCATGGCCTGATGGTTAAGGTATCTGTATCCCACGTGGCCTACCACATGGTTCATGTCATGGCACTTTGAAAAGCATGCATGTGCGTGTGTGCTCCAAATCCTGATGGGGAGAAATGGAGGAGAAGGGATTGTGTGATTGTGCCCTCTGGGAGTGCTTCCTCTCTCTGGAAAGTGCATATGCCCTTTGGCTAATTAAAGAAAAACAAATACCTAGGCCAAGAGGCCTGTTTGCGGTTTCCGTCTCTTACAGACCTCGTGAAAAGTGGGTTATTGACAATAATACCTATAATGTCAATAACTCTGAGATTCCATTGCAGAGTTCTCTTCTCCAATTATTGATGAGAATCCACTAGGTGAACTCCAAATATGCTTTAGATTCCACTAGCTAGTGGATCATAAATAAGATCTCTTTCCAGTCTGTTTCTAGATCTTTTTTTTTTTTTTTTGAGAGAGAGATTTTTGCTATAGGGTGTGTGCACTCACTAGAGAGACAGACAGAGAGACAGAGCGAGAAATCACCTCCAGGGGGAATGGCCACGCTGCAATCCCTTCATCTTCATTCTTCTCTTGGGATTTTGGGCCTGCATGCCCATGTACCCAGTGTGAGTTTTAAGCTGCCAGATCCAGGACTCAAACTGTGGTTGACTACATGGGAGTCCAGAGATGTAACCATCACACCATATGCAGGTCCCCGTTTCTAGATCTGAATAAAACCTCTATTTTAGAACACAATCATCAACAATAAAATCAAATGCTTGGAAACCAAGAAGAGTCTTTGTTAGTTTGGGTGCTCTGATAAGCAAACACTAGGTGGAAAATATTAGCGATGCGAGAGACTGATTGGGAGAAATACCCATTGAGGAAGAGGAGAAGCAGCAGGAACAAACAGAAAGTAGCTTCAAACTGTGATGTTGATCTAATACCTGTGAGAGGAGAGGGGGAGGAAGGAGGATTAGTAGAAAAGGAGGAAGGGCCTCAGTCCTTTTTATTCTTTTTATTTAATTTTTAAACATTTAAAAATTAATTAAAAATTTATAGAGATTTTTACTATAAGGCGCATGTGCTCACTCAAGAGACAAAGAGACAGAAGCAAAAAATCATCCCCCAAGGGGGATGGCCATGTAGCAATCCTTTCTCCTCCGCTCTCCTCTTGGGATTTTCGGCACGCACACACACACACACACCCAGCATGAGTTTTAAGCTGCCAGGTCCAGGATTCGAACCACGGTCAGCCATGTGGAAGTCCAGTGATGTGACCATTACGCTATCTGCTGGTCCCTTTTTCTATTTTTTATTTTTCTATTGGGATGTGCACTCACCAGAGAGAAACAGTGAGAGGGAAAGCGAGAAATCACCCCCCAGGGGGAATGGCCACACCATAATCCCCTCCACTTCATTCTCTGCCTAAGAAATTGGGCACACATGCACACACACAAAATCGTGATTTTCAAGCCACCAGGTCCAGGATTTGAACCGCAGTTGGTCATGTGGGAGTCCAGCACCTTAACTGCCATGCCACCTTCTGGCCCCAAGTTCATTTATAAGACAGTTTCACTAGGGGAGCTCTCTTGCCAAGGTCACTCATTGGAGAGACATCTTGCAGGAATGAACCTGAACCAATACTCTCAACCACGTACAGTCCTTAGCCAGAAAGCAGCCTGGGGGAATGTGGTGTTGGTGTAACATCAGAGAGGAGTGGGAGCAGCCGCTGGACTCCCTGTCAGTATCTTCCTCACAGTGCATTTTCATGTGCACGTGCCCTACCCTCCCCCCCAAGAGTCCATGCAGTAATTCACTGTAAAATATAATAAGGGTTTCCTGGCTAAATGGAGCCGGGGTTCACTAGTTTCTCACTTGTTAAGTGGATTTCCCCCCTTCTTGAGTCTCTCTAGAACTTTGGAGCAAGGAATGTCTTAAACATAACAAATCTACAGCTTGCATCTCCGAAATCACTCTGCTTCATGGCCCACGTTGGCCCTGTTAATCTCGGCCTGCTGCAAAAGGTACTTCTCAGTCTCATCAAGCCTGTTCTCTGTTCTGCCCATGTGCCTGCCATAATCTGCTCATCAACTTTGGAAAATCAGCTTCCCCCGAAGCAAGCACTTCACAGAGCACGGATGTTTCTACCCACTTCTGAATTTCAGGAGCATGGTTGCCCTTCTTTCTGTGCCCAGAATGAAATGCCTTTCCTTTATTACAGGGAACCACAGTTAATGTCTTGGTGTCCTTCCTGCGTGTGTGTGTGGGTGGGTGGGTGGGGTGGGGTGGAGTAGGAGGGTGTATAAGCTATGTGTGGTCTGCTTTTCTTTTTTTTACACAAATAAAGTGATTATACATACACCTTGGTTTTCTTTTTTTCTCCTTTTCATGATTTCATTTAGTCATTCATTTTATTTTAATTTGACCACATAGAGACATAGAGAGAGAGAGGGAAAGTGAGAAAGCAAGTCACCAGGTCTGGAACTCAAACTGTGGCTGGCTGTGTAGGAGTGTCCAGCACCTTAACCACCATGCTACCTGCTGGTCCTGAGAATTCATTTTTAAATTTTTAAAAAAGTCTGTGATAGAGTGTGTATGTTACATATCCTGGCAAACTTCCTGTCATTTCATAAAGAGTCTGATATTTTATGATTGAATAGTACTGTTTGTAGAGATGTGCTACAACTCATTCAAGAAGTTCCCTATATTTGATGGACTCATATCTTTTTCTTTTTCTTTTTTTTTTTTAGAGAGAGAGATTTTTGCCATAGGACACATGCGCTCACCAGAGAGACAAAGACAGGCAAACAGAAAGCAAGAAATGGCCATGCCATAATCCCTTCTCCTCCATTCTCCTCTTGAGATTTTGGGCATATACGCCCCCAGTGTGAGGTTTAAGCCACTGGGTCTGGGACTTGAACTGCGGTCAGTTACGTGGGAGTCCAGCGACCTAGTAACCATTATGTCACCTGCTGATCCCCTTTTCTTTTTCCTTTTTCTTTTTTTTTTTTCCAATGGACTCTTATCAGTCAAAGTTAGCAATCTGTGACTTCCACAACCAATGCTATAATGAAATACCTTGTACCTATGTTATTTTCAATATGAGTGAATTGTTAAAAGATTATCAGAGGGAAGGAGAGGGAAAGTGAGAAAGAACACCACCAGGTCTGGGACTGGAACTATGGTTGGCCTGCTAGTCCCTCTATCACAGACTTTAAAAAAAATTAAAAAATGACTTCTTGGGGCCAGCAGGTGGCATGGTGGTTCAGGTGCTGGATACTCCCACATGTCCAACCATGGTTCGAGTCCTGGACCTGGTGGCTTGCTTTCTCATTTTCCCTCCCTCTCTCTCTCAGTGTCTCTATCTCTGGTCAAATTAAAATAAAATGAACAAATTAATGAAATTAAATAAATAATTCTTTTTTTAAAAATGAATTATCTATGAAAGAGGAGGTTCAGGGGCCTATAGTTAGGCATTGGCTAGAACAAACTGAACTTGAGCTTTATCAGACTGGAACACAAAGGGATCCGGATTGTCTCTGGGATGTAGCTCTAGGCTGCCAGAAGCCATGCTAGTAGGGGTTTAGACAAAGTCATGCGCCAAGAGTTCTTCTGTAGGTCTCAGAACGCAACTGCAAGATAAATTCTGGAAGTGCGGACACTGGGTCAAATTGCCCTCCTTAGAGATGACAGCAATTTAGCTCCTACCCAGTATGTGTGAAAGTATCTTTTTCCTCCTTCCCAGGCAACACATTTTGTCATGATGAATATAATAGATAAAACATATTTCATTGTAGCTTTAATTTCATTCATGTTATTGTAAATGATGTAGAACATCTTTGCATATGATTAAGTTTATTTGTCTTTTCTTTTTTGTGAGTTTCTGGGTCATGTCTTATGCCTAATTAAACCTTTTTTCTTTATTGATAATAGAATATGTGTGTATGCATGTAAGAGGGAGATGACCCTCTACAGGGTCTGTTCATGTCACAGTCCCCTTCCTCCAGCCCTCCAGCCCTTTGGATCCTGGGCACTGGTGTGTGCCTGGTGTGTTGCAGGCTGCCTGGGTCAGGATTCAAACCATGGTCTCCATGTGGGATCCTGCTTCTCTTGAGCAGTGCAATACTGCAGTGCCTTAGAGCCACCTCTCTTTTTCCTAATTTTAGATTGAATGGTTGGTATTTTTCTTAGGATATTTAATAGCTCTATAAATACTAAGGAAATTATCTCACTTTTCTAGTTTATAATTAGTATTCTAATTTTGCTTATAGTGTTTTCTAGCTATGATGAAATTTTTACAGAACATTTTTTTTTTTTTTTAGTTTTTTTGTGTGTTTATTTGTTTTCCATAGGGTGCATGCACTCATCAGAGAGAGAGGGAAAGTGAAAAATCATTTCCCGGGGGGGATGGTCACACCGCAATCCCTTGTCTTCCATTCTCCTCTCAGGATTTTGTGCTTCCATGCACACATGCCTGGTGTGACTTTCAAGCCACTGGGTCTGGGATTTAAACCACAGTCAGCCATGTGGAAATTCATTACCTTAACCACCACACCACCTGCTGGTCCTGTGAAATTGTATTTTATTTTATTTTTTTAAGGTCTTTGCCATAGGGCATGTGTGCCTGCTGGAGACAGACCGACAGAAATACTGAAAGGGAAGTGAGAAATCACCACCCCAGGCGGGGATGGCCATGCCACAATCATTCACCTCCTAGGCTTTTGAGCATGCATGCGCACTTGGTGTGATTTTCAAGCCACTGGGTCTGGGACTCAGACTGTGATTAGGGGACCAGCAGATGATATAATGGTTATGTTGCTGGACTCCCATGTAGTTGATCATGGTTCAAGTCCTGGAGCCAGTGGCTTAAAATGCACTGGGCACGTGTGCACGCATGCCAAAATCCTGAGAGGAGAATGGAGGAGAAGGGATTGCATATGGCCATCCCCCTGGGGGGTAATTTCCCGCTTTCTGTCTCTCTGGCAAGTGCATGCACTCTAGCAAAAATCTCTCTAAAAAAAAAAAATTAAAAATTAAAAAAAAACTGATTAGCCATGTGAGAGTCCAGTGCCCTTTCCACTATGCCACTCGCTGCCCTGAAATTTTATTTTTATGTAGCCAAATCTGTCAGTCTTTTTTGGCCCGGCTGGTGGCGTGGTGGTTAAGGTGACTGAGCACATGGTCTGATTTTCAGACCCAGAGGATTGAAAAACGTTCTGGGCATGTACATATGTGTGCGTCCAAAACCCTGAAAACAGAAATGGAGGAGAAGGGATTGTGGTGTGGCCATCTCCTTTGGGGGTTTCTTTCTCACCTCTCTCTCCAGCAAACACACATGCTCTCTGGCAAATAAAAAAATAAAACATATTGATTTGATATTTGTACAGATTTAGTTCAACAGGCAACCTCTGGAATACTGATCCT
The DNA here is from genome assembly GCA_026018925.1 of Tupaia tana. Lineage (NCBI taxonomy): Eukaryota > Metazoa > Chordata > Mammalia > Scandentia > Tupaiidae > Tupaia > Tupaia tana. The sequence goes on along the minus strand of JAKSZU010000007.1, from coordinate 56,551,440 downwards.
ATTCAGTTCATTAAAATTCAGGATTAAAGAAATTGCCTTCCCTCTAATATATTCTGGAGAAATTCAACTTCATATTCTTCATTTTAACTAAGCAGTAGCAATGCCTTTTCTGTCTGTGCTCTTATTCTATACTGTCTGACTCTCTTGGGTGATCCTATTTGCCTTTATTGTTTCAACAACCACCACTATGCCGATGAAAGTAAATTCATATCTTCTGCTTAGTTCTGTCCTCAAAGCTCCAGAAACCATCATGTACCTTAAGGTTAACTTGTTAAAATGAAATTAAGGTCCGGCCCTATAGCCTGGTGGTTAAGAGAGTCAGATCCCATATAGCCAACTGTGATTGGAACCCCAGTCAAGGCAGCTTGGAAACACACCTGGTGTGTATGTGTGTGGCCAAAATTCGGATGGAGAGGTGGGGAAGAAGGGATGGTTGCATAACTATACCCCAATGGAGGCTGCTTTCTGTTTCTCTCTGGTGAGTGCACATATCCTCTGGCAATTAAAAAAATATATTAATCAATGAAAATATGATCAACCCAAACTCTAAAAGAAAATAACATGCAGTCATCAACCCGAGTTAATGATTTTGTCTCCCAATTATTTATTAAATCCATCTTTTCTCCTTACTACCATTATCATCTACTGCAAAAATCTAATTTTAGTCTTGAACATCCTCCCCATCCAAACACATTGCCCATGTGCTGCCAGGGCTCTAACTCAATTGTCAGACTGTCTCGTGTAGCTTCTCATGATGTAGAAAGTACAAGTTCTCCTTGATTTCAGCTTTGCCTCTCTCTCCAGCTTCCTTCTACTACTGGTGCTCACTGTCCCCTGCTTTATGCTCAAGATATGAAACTTGTCCCCAAGATCATGTTCCTGGATTTCCCACCTCGATTCATGCTACTGTCTCCTTTGGTAAGGATCCTCTTCCTGCCTTTGGCACCTGCACCCTTTCCTTTCTCATTTTCAGCTCAGCAGGGAGCTGTGTTGGGGCACCATTCCTTAATTTCTAAATCTATGATAGATGAGGGGCCCCCTCTCCGAACTCTCAGAAATTATGTACTGGGGTCAGCAGATGGCATAGTGGTTATGTCACTGGGCTCCAACACGGCCGACAATGGTTCAAATCCCAGACCACAGTGGCTTCAATATCACGCTGGGCACAGGTGCACGTGTGCCCAAGGTCACAGAAGGAGAAGGGACTGCAGCATGGCCATCCCCCTTGTGGGGGGAGGAGCCGATTTCTCACTTTTCCTCTGACTGTCTCTGTCTCTCTCTCTCTCCTGGTGAATGCATGCGTCCTATGCCCAAAACCTCTAAAAAAAAAATTATGTACCTATTTTTAATCATTGTGGCTAGCACAATGACATTTTACATTTATTTACTTCTCACTTGTTTTTTTAAAAGTAATTTTTCTTTTGTACATATTAGTAGGATACAATGCAATTTTCCTTTTTAAAAAACATTTTAGTGTGGTTTTTCAAAACATGTATATAGTGTGTACTGATCAAATCAAGGTGAAACATACCCACCATCTCCAACATTTATCACTACTTTGTGTTATGCACATTGTCCATCTAATCTTTCTTGTTAATTTTGAAATATATACTGAATTGTCACCCACTTTCTTTACATTCATTTTTAGGCTGCCTTCAGTATCTTGTAGGTAGTAGGATAAACGGCTGAAGGCACTGTAGTGGTCAAAGCTACAGATGCTCCTAATAAACACTAGGTGTCACTCTTCTCTTTTATTTGAGTAAATACACTGCCACTAATTCTGCCTTTAAGCTTAAGTTTTTGTTTTTTTTGGAGAGGGTTTTTTTTTTTTTTTTTTTTTTTTTTTTTTGCTATAGGGTGTGTGTGCTCGCCAGAAAGATAGCTAGAAAGTGAGAAATCACCCCCCAGAGGGGATGGCCACGTTACAATCCTTTCTCCTCCATTCTCCTCTCAGGATCTTGGGCACGCATGCACACGCACCTGGTGTGACTTTTAAGCCACCGGGTCCGGGACTCAAACCATGGTAGATACATGGGAGTCCAGTGACATAGCCATTATGCCAACTGCTGGTCCTAAGTTTTTTTTTTTTTTTTTTTTTTTTTTTTAGAAAGATGTTTGCTATAGGGGCCAGAGAGACAGAGAGAAAGAGAGAAATCACCCCCTGGGGTGATGGCCACACTGCAATTCTTTCTCCTCTCAGGATCTTGGGCACACATGCACATGCGTCCAGTATGAGTTTTTTTAAATTATTTTATTTTTATTTATTCATTCATTTATTTTTTAGTTTGACCAGAGAGAGACAGAGGTTGAGAGTGATTGAGAGGAAGTGAGAAAGCAAGCCACCAGATTCAGGACTTGAACCCTGGTTGGCCATGTGGGAGTGTCCAGCGCCTTAATCACCATGCCACCTGCTGGTCCCCAACGTCCAGTATGAGTTTTAACTCACTGGGTTTGGGACTTGAACCACAGTTGAATATTTAGGAGTCCAGCGACATGACCATTATGCCATCTGCTGGACCTTGAACTCAAGTTTTTAGAATCATCTTGTTTTTCCTTTTTACTATTCAGAGAAAATAAATATGTAAATAAATAATTTCTGTCCTAAAGTTTTTTTTTTTTTTTTTAAAGAAACCAACTTTTTATATCTAAACAAGTTCAACAAGGAAGGGTTAAATCTCCAAAAATTCTTTCATATAAGTTACCTTAGCACTGCCAATCTAGCTAGTATTTGCTGACTCTTATAATTAATTTATTGATTTGAAAAAACTTCTAATTGTATTCATGTGGAAAAAGTCATGAAACATGGAGAAAGGGATAAAAAAAATTTCTTTTTAAATTTCAACTGTGGTCAAGTCCCAGCCACAGCAGCTTGAAGAGCATGACCGGTGTGTCTACATATGCCCCAAGTCCCAACAGAATGGAGAAACGGAGGGGAAAGGGTTGAGGTACGATGTGCCCCTTTTTGGAGGTGCTTTCTTCCTCTCCTTGTCTTTTCTGGCAAATACACATGCTTCTGGCAAAACAAAACAAACAAAACTCCAAAAAATCCAGAAAACCAAAAAGCCAAACTTTTCCTAATGGTATAAAAGATAAACTCTTGGGGGGTTGTCAGGTGGCCTGGTGGTTAAGGGCGCTGGACTCCCACATGGCTGACTACGGTTTGAGTTCTGGAACTGGCAGCTTGCTTTCTTACTTTCTCTCTCTCTCTCTGTCCCTCTCTGGTCAAATAAAAAATTAATTAATTAATGTTAAAAACAAAATAATTCTTAAAAATAGAAAAAGACAAACACTTGGGCCAGCAGTTGGTGTGGTGGTTAAGAGTACTGAAATATCACATGGTCGACCGCAGTTTGAGTCCTGGACCTGGCAGCTTGCTTTCTCATTTTGCCTTTCTCTTCCTCTGCCTCTCTCTCTGGTCAATTTTTTTTTTTTTTTAAGAGGTTTTCGCTATAGGGCGCGTGCACTCGCCAGACAGACAGAGAGAGACATAGAGACAGAAAGCGAGAAATCACCCCCCAGGGGGGATGGTCACTCCGCAATCCCTTTTCCTCCATTCTCCTCTCGGGATCTTGGGCACGCACGCACACGCACCCGGCGAGAGTTTTAAGCCACTGGGTCCGGGACGCGAACCGCGGTCGACTACTTGGGAGTCCAGCAACATAGCCATTACGCTAACTTCTGGTTCCCTCTGGTCAAATTTTTTTAAAAAGAATAATAATATTAACAAATGGAATGAAATAAATAAATAATTCTAAAAATAAAAGATAAACTCTTACCCTGTGCAATAAGAATAGCAAATATTTTATGATCTGTTATAATTATCTGTAGAACTAGCAAAGTATTAAATGGTTTAAAAGAGATCTGAAAAATACAGCAAAGCACTACCGTGCCAACAAAAGAAGTTCAAAGCATGTTTTCAAAACTAAAGGCTTGATAGTGCTTAACAAGGGCCAGGAGGTGGCGTGGTGGTTGACTCCAGTGGACAACTGACTATGGTTCAAGTCCTGGACCTGGCAGCTTGCTTTCTCATTCTCTCTCTCTCTTTCTCTCTCTCTCTCTCTCTTTCTCTCTGTGTGTTTTTGTCTGGTGAGTGTATGTGCCCTAACAAAACTGAAAAAAAATAGTAATAAGTAAAATTAAATAAATAATTATTTTAAAAAAATTTTTTGCTACAGGGCACATACGTACTCACTGGAGAGATAGTAAGAAACAGAGAGACAGAAAGCTAGAAATCCCTCCCCGGGAGGGACAGCCATGCCACAATCTTTTCTCCTCCATTCTCCTGTCAGGAGTTTGGGCATGCACACACATGCGCCCAGCATGAGTTTTCAGACACTGGGTTAGCACTCAAACTGTGGTCAGCCATATGGCAGTTCAGCACCTTGACCACCATGCCACTTGCTGGCCCCTGAAAACTTTTTTTTTTGGTGAGAGTTTGTTTTGCTAAAGGGCACGTGTGCTTGCCAGAAAGACAGAGAGAGACAGAGAGATAGAAAGCAAGAAATCACCACCACCCCCACCCCCCAGGGAGGATGGCCTTGCTGCAATCTCTTCTCCTCCATTCTCTCTCGGGATCTTGGGCACACACACATACGTGCTCAGTGTGAGTTTAAGCCACCAGGCCCGGGACTCAAACTGTGTCGACCACACGGGAGTCCAGCAACATAGCCATTATGCCAACCGTGGGTTCCCTAAAACCTTTTTTTTTTTTTTTAAATAAAAATAAAGGGACCAGCAGATGGCATAGCAGTTATATCACTGGACTCCTACCCAGCTGACCACAGTTTGAATCCTGGACCCGATGGCTTCAAAAATCACAATGGGTACGTGTGCGTGCGTACCCAAGGTCCTGGGAGGAGAATGGAGGAGAAGGGATTGCAGCATGTCCATCCCCCCTAGGGAGTTATTTCTCACTTTCCCTCTCACTGTGTCTGTCTCTCCCAGGAGCACATGTGCGCTAAGACAAAACAACCTCTAAAATAAATAATAATAATCATAAAAATAGAAACATAAAAAGTGATTTTGAATATTTCTTATACACAGGAAGACTAATACAAGCTAAACATTAACAATCCAAACCCAACAGTCACCCAGTTTATCATCCTTGTAAATGGTTCTACTCTTACCTAATTATTCTAGGCTAAAAGTCTGTGGTCATTCTTGATTTTTTGCTTTTCTCTTTGCGTTTATATACAAATCATTAGCAAAATCTACTGATTCTGCCTTCAAAATATATCTCATCTGCCCCCAACTCTCCACTGCCTCTGATTTGGTCAAAGCCTGTGACTCTCATCTACCACAGAACCTTCCACCTGATCTCCCTGACCAAGAGGTTCAAATCCCTGTGAACCCTAAAATCTGGGGGGGGGGGGGGAAACAGAGACCAACTCTATGCCAAATCTGTTCTACATAGATCCCTTAAGGAACCATCTCAGGCAGAGACTTCTCAGAAATTTGAACTAATCTAAGAAAGCTCACATCCTGAAAGGAACTAGGGAAGACTTGAAAGCAACTAATCCTAGAAACTTCATGTAGCCATCTCAGTCTTGGTGCTTCAAGAAAAGAGGGTTCGGCTCTCTATTACAGCCGATGTTACTGGCGATGTTCTTGTCCTTGCTGGATTCTAAATGATCAAAACCACCACCATTGGGTTATCTGTATTAGTGAAAGAACACTGATTCTTGAAAGTAATTCTCTTGTGACAATAATGCTCTTTATTGAAAGCAGCTTCTGCATATAACTGAAAATGTCATCTTCTGGGACCAGCAGTTAGCGTAATGGCTATGTCGCTGGACTCCTACATAGCTGACTGCGATTCGAGTCCTGGACCGCGGTTCAAGTCCCGGACCTGGTGGCTTAAACTCATGCCGGGCGCGTGTGCGTGCGTGCCCAAGATTCCGAGAGGAGAATGGAGGAGAAGGGATTGCAACGTGGCCATCCCCACTGGGGGATGATTTCTCGCTTTCTGTCTCTCTCTGTCTGTCTGGGGAGCACATGCGCCCTATAGCGAAAACCTCTCAAAAGAAAAAAATAGAAAGCACACGCACCCGGTGTGAGTTTAAGCCACCAGGTCTGGGACTCGAACTGCATTCGGCTACATGGGAGTCCAACGACATAGCCATTATGCTAACTGCTGGTCCCTCATCATCTTACTTTAATCAAACAGTTCTGCCTCTGTGCAATTTATTTTGTTGAAGAACATTTATTCAATGAGTCTCTGCTTCCAAGGTGATTTGTAACTGAGTTAAAAACAGAACAACAGGGGCCAGCAGGTGGCGTGGTGGCTAGAGGCACTAGACTCCCACATGGCCGACCATGGTTCAAGTCCTGGTGGCTTGCTTTCTCACTTTCTCTCTCTCACTCTGTCTCTCTCTAGACAAATTAAAATAAATCAATAAATGGATAAAGTTAAATAAAATTAATTCTTTAAAAAAAAAAAAGAGCGACATTTTATTCCTTTCACTAAAGAGGGGTAATTTCTTCCATAACATTTATGGTACAGTATGGACAATTCAATCTATTATGTTTTCCTGGTAATTTATTTTTAGCTCTATCCAGCAGATAAGCCTCTAGCCCGAGACTCAACAATATTTGTGTTTTATTGCCTGATCTAACAGAGAAACTAAGAATCATATTTTAAGGAGTGGAATGAAGTGTTCCTATCATCCTCAATTTTCCTTGTCTCTCAAGGTCTTCTGATTCAAGTTATTTTTCATCATGTTCTTTGATTCAATATCTTCATTCTCAGAAAATCGTCTTAGGCACTACTTTTAATGCACTGATGATTTTGCTTCCAAATTAAAATTATTTTGCTTTCTATTATTTGTGTAAACCTATGAAGACTTACTCCAAAAATTTCTTTTTCAATATTGGATTGAGGTAGAGAACAACAGTACAGGTTATAGTAGCCTACTTTATTTTAAAGAATAATTTATTTTATTTATTATTATACTATTTTTTTTTCACATGAGTTTTGTCAGAGAAAGAGAGAGAGAGAGAAAGCAAGCAAGTCACCAGGTCCGGGACTCAAATTGTGGTCAGCCATATGAGAATTCCAGTGCCTTAACCACCATGCCACCCAAAGGCCCCACCTACTTTTTTTTTTTCTTTTTCTTTTTTAATTTGACCAGAGAGAGAGAGAGAGAGAGAGAAGGAAAGTGAGAAAGCAAGCCACCAAGTCTGGGACTCAAACTATGGTTGGCCATTGGGAGTGTCCAGCACCTTAACCACCATGCCACCCGCTGGTTCCCTCATTTTTTTTCCCTCACCTACATTTTAAGTAGGATGAATGTCTTAGCTATCTCTTCTCTAATATGCTTTTAGTAATACTGGTTATTTTATATAGAATATATTCTATGTGCCAGTGCCTGAATTAGATACTTGCATATTTTCCCACTTAACTATTTAGTCTTTACATCAACCCTATCAAGCGAATTCTGCTCCCCTGTTTTACAGCTGAAGAAACTGAGGTCAATAATGTTAAGAAACTACCCAAAGTCAGATAGCCAGTATGTGACAACATAGGGACACAAAGCCAGCTCTTTTCAGACCCAAAGTATGTGTGTTTTTAACCATACTATACTTTCTTTCATGGCTTTCCCCCCAAATATTCTCAAGTTCATAAGAATAATTTACATGCTTCAAGTATTGGGAAGATTTTAAACCTTTGGCATTTTCTATCAGTTTCCATGAACTAGTCTACAATGCAATCAAACATGCAGAACTTACCTGAGTCAAGTGAACGATTTTAGAAAGCACTTGCTAGATTGTCTTTAAAATTGAATCCTCAGATTTACAAAATATTTCCCCAAAATTAAACTGAAAATTTTACTAATAAAAACCCCATACTGGGGCCAGCAGGTGGTGTAGTGGTTAAGGCGCTGAACACTCCCACATGGCTGACCATGGTTCAAGTCCCCGACCTGGTGGCTTGCTTTCTCACGTTCCCTCTTTCTCTTTGTGTCCCTCTCTGGTCAAATTAAAATAAATGAATGAATAAATAAAATTAAATAAATAACTCTTTAAAAATATTATATTCTGTATCTGTTACCTACATTCTGTGCCCATGATCATTGATATAAAGCCACAATCTTATAGAACAGTTGATTTTTTGTTGTGTGGTAGGTAAGAGTCTTATAGATCTATACGATTCTAAACAGCCCTCAAGCGCTATTAGTTCTCTACTCAGACCAACAGGGAAAAATGACAAAAAGCTTAGACTGATAGATTTGCTTTAGGAACCAACATAGACTAAATGCTAAAGACACATGATCACAAGTGAAGTAAGAGGGTCATCTAGTAAGACCCAGCGAGATTTTATACTGATTGATAACCAGATCAGTTTATGACTGTAGTGCCTATCTTAAAAAATAGGTGGTGGAGGGAAATGGGATAGGGAGGGACCAGCAGGTGGTGCAGTGGTTAAGGCTCTGGACGCCCACGTTTGACTGCAGTTCAGTCCTGGATGCATTGGCTTGAAACACATGCCAGGTGTGTGTGCCTGTGTGTCCAAAAATCTCAAGAGGAGAATAGAGGAGAAGGGATTGAAGTATGGTCATCTCTCTTGGAGGGTGATTTCTTGCTTTTGGTCTCTCTCTCCAGCGAGTGTATGCATCCTGTGTCCAAAAAAAGCTCAAAAAAAAAAAGTAACTAGCAATAGTTCATTTATTTTATTCAGAGGACTTTCCTCATAATCTCTGTTATTGTCTAAAGAGATTTATTTCATTAATTTGAGAAATCTTAGATCTTAGGTGAAAAATTCACTGAAGACTGAAAATATTGTCTATTTAGACTGTGACCACAATTATGGTCATGTATAACTTCTTTTTCATCCTTACTGTGTCCCCAAGAAAAATGTTAAATTTAGGTTTGATCGCCAAATCTATCCTTTCTTCCTCACTATATTTTGGTCCTGAAATCAATTATGATGTTGAGTTATAACAGAAAAAAAAAAAAAAACAAACAAAGACAAAACAAAATTTGGGAACTAGATGTCATACCAATTCAAGAGAAACTTCTTTGTTCTGATTATAAGAAAACTTACATGTAGAAATTTAAATTATGCATTCTAAAGGCAAGCTCTAAGGAACTTCTAATTAGTATTTGGCAATTCTAATGAAAGCAAATTAAAAATACTTTAAAATCACCTAAGTGAGAAGGAAAAACAAAACACACACACACACACAAAACTTCTAAGAAGCTAGAAATTTTTAGAGGGGAAAATGTATAGGCTTAAAATAATAGCTGGAACATTAGGAAAGCTGTTAAATGAGGATTTAGGTTTCTCTTCCTCCCCGACCAAGCACAGTAGTGCTATTAAAGGAAGTAACACCTATTTGAAGGATGTTAGGAAAGTAAAATTTTGTTTTGTTTCACACCACTAGCCTAACATTGTAGCATGAGGTTGGTCAGATGACACCTTTTGTAATTATGGTAGCAGATGCTGGTCTGTATAGAGTCCCAAGAGAATTCCAGGCTCTGGCTTAAAATCCTGGTTTCTCTTTGATATGGAAGACCAGAGAATCCTCCCCTACTTCCTAACACCCTCATCTCACCTCTCCTCTTCAAAAATTCAGGTTCAACAAAAATCCATCCAACTTTTTGTGTCTTCTCTCCTTTAATCAGTCTTATTTCTTCCAATCTCCTCTGTCTTTATTTGCAAACTATTTTTCTCTTTTTATATTAATCTTGGTTACCTTTTTCTCTTTTAGTCTTCTGTTTCCCAGCAATTTTCACACAAAACAAATTGTTTAGTAGTTATAGGATGTAACTTTTTCTTAAAAGAGAATATGCATTCGTATTACTTAAAGAAGATTGAGTCATGCATATCACTTTTAAAAGTCATGTAATAATTATGTCATTGTAACCCAGATAGCTCAGTCTCTGTCACTAATTACTTTTAAAACATATTTGGACAGCACTTAGGTAAATGCAAAAAGTTATTTTGCTTTTTTTGGTTATGTCTTTAAATATTGCTCTCAATATATTTGGTCTTTTTCAATGTTAAGATTCAGCGATTAAAATTTGTAGTCGTGTCTTACTTGAAAATGATCTCAACACACACTTAAGCACTTTTCCCAAATGGGAGCCGGCAGGAACTCTGATATGTAGAGAAGATACACCACAGTAATACAAAAAATAAATAAATAAATAAAAGAGAGAGAGAGAGAACAAGAACAAGGAAAACAAACCAAAGTACTTAAAGTTACCTGAAGAGTCTGATTTGTGCAAACTGAGTGAGTATTACTCAGTTCATTTAAATTTGAAAACGAATCATACTTTGAACCTGACCCTGGCCTCATAACCCAATGTGCCTTGATATTTGCCCCGAGTTTAAGTATTCTAGGGGCAGCAGTGACATTGGTGGTTAAGGCGCTGGACTCCCACATGCCCGAATGCAGTTTGTGTTATGAACCTGAAAGCTTGATTTCTCATTTTACCTCTCTCTCTTTCTCTGTCTTTCTCTGGTCAAATTAAAATAATTAAATTAAAGTAAATTAAATAATTTTTTAAAATCCCTGAAGCTAAGGTATTGACTGACAATGTCTGGTGTTCCATATGCTGCTAGGGCATTTCATCCAGGCACGATGATCACTTAGGATGATAGGGATTGTGGTCAGGACTTCTCCTTTTCTAGAAATTGTAGATTGTTATAAAATGTTTTAAAATTTTATTTATTTATTTATTTTTAATTTTTTTTTTTTTGGTTTAATAAATTTTATTTTTCCAAATGTACAGTGGGTTGTGCCTGTTTATGCATCTTCACCAGCAGCTGGGGCATCTCCACCCTTGGTATTTCTGGTGTAAATTACTTGCGCTCTGTGCTTTGAAACTAGTTTGATAAGTCCTTTACTAAGCAGCTCCTGAAGTGCTGCCCTGGCCAGAGAACCACGGATCTTCAGCCTCTCAGAAACCACAGCCAGGGTTATGAGCTTATAGTTGGGAACTTCCTTGCAGAGTTTGTCGTATGTAGCTTTGTCAAACAAGACCAGGTTATTGAGCTTGTCCCGAACTTTGCCTTTGGACCACTTCTTTTTGGCCTTGCCCCCAGATTTGTTCACTGGGTCTTTGTCCTTCTTGGCCGACTTTCCGGCGTCTTTCTTCTTCTTGTAGTCCTTGGGCAGCACCGCGAAGCTGGGAGAGCAGCTGCGGCCACCACAGCCTCGCTAAGATCTAAAATTTTATTTATTGAAATAATTTTTTTTAGGTTTTTGCCATAGGGGTGTGTGCTCGCTAAAGAGAAAGAGAGACACAGAGAAAAAGAAAGTGAGAAATCATACCCCCGCCTCCGCCCCCTACCAAGGGAGATGGCCATACCACAATCTCTTTTCCTCCATTCTCCTCTCAGGATTTTGGGCATGCCGGCATGTGCACCCAGCGTGAGTTTTAAGCCTCTGGGTCTGGGAACTTGAATCACAGTCAACTACATGGGAGTTCAATGATATAACCATTACGCCATCTGCTGGTCCCTATTATAATTTTTTTGAGAGGTTTTTGCTATTGGGCATGTGCGCTCGCCAGAAAGACAGAGAGCAACAGAGAGACAGAAAGTGAGAAATCACCCCCCAGGGGGATGGCCATACCACAATCCCTTCTCCTCCATTCTCCTCCTGGGATCTTGGGCACACACGCACATGTGCCCAGCGTGAGTTTAGGCCACCGGGTCCAGGACTTGAATCGTGGTTGACTACATGGGAGTCCAGCAACATAGCCATTACGCCAACTGCTGGTCCCAGTTTTTTTTTTTTAAGTTTATTTTTTTTGTCTCATGAGCTGAAGACACAGAACTGCCAACAAGATCTTCACACTGTAATTCATCCCCCACCTCAATCAGCTCATAACATGGGCATACATGTGGCATTCTGAGAGAGGTCTCTAGGACATAAACTCGAACTTTCCAACCTCACAACACATCATATTTTAACACTGTGCCAACATCATGGCTCCTGTTTACTATGAAATTCTGATACTTATAATATCATTTTATGATTTCTGAGTGCATATGTCCTCAGGAGTGCATCCTGGATCATTCTTCCATTTATTCCACAAATGTGTACCAGGATACAGGCACATGTGTTACAGATGTGAACAAGACACCATAATCCTGATTCTTCAAACGCATTCATGGCTGACCTTCACCCTCTGGACATCCACAGGGGACCTTGTTACTTCTTTGCTAGACTCCAGCCAGACCCATCTTGATTAATTCTTGCAAACATACTGTGAAAGTTTTTATTGTTAAGCCTTGGAATCCATTCAGTTTGTTTCAAAAACATTTGGAGATTCACCCTTTCCTTCAGAAAACTAATCTGAAGAATAAGAATAATAATGCTGATAATTAATCAGTCCTTGCTGTATTTTAGGTATTGTGCTATGTATTTCACGTGCATATTCTCATTTAATCCTTACAACAGCCTATCAGGTATATACTATCATTACTCCCATTTCATATTCAGGGAAAGTGAGGCTTGGAGAGAATGCGAACCTGTAAGAGGGTTGTGCCTAGTGAACTGAATATAGGTATCTCTGACTTCAAAGTTCCAATTTTTCTTTCTTTTCCTATCTCTCCTTTCTAGTTTAATTTAATTAAAACATACAGATACTTTTTCTTCCATCATGTGGATCATTAACCCGCTGTATAATTTGAGATTTTTGTATACTCCTGAGGGATGCTAGTTTCATTTCTAGTCCTACCCCTTGCCGAATAAACACAAATTTGTGGATTGGTTTCAATAAACACCTTTGGTTTTTTATCCAGTCAACAAATGTGTTGCAAGAGCATAGTGTCACCATTTGGCCACCACCCAGCATTTCATCTTGTTTATATCTTCTAGTAAAATACAATTTGGTGTTTTTTCCCCCTATATTTTTCTCTTAAGTGGTAAGTCCACTCAAACTGAAATTCTAGTTCTAGATTCTGTCTAGTTAATAAAGACAGTTCTAAAAAAAATTGATGTCTGGCCTATCAATGACTTATTTGTATGACTATGTCCATTTCAGCACTCACAGCTGCCAAGCCCTTCTCACTATTGATGTCCCTGCCCTGCCTTATGGGTGTCAGTCACCAAAGCTATTGTCCCCAAGTAGGTCTGATTTTCTGAGGTGGGATCGTAACTGGGATTCTGACTACATCTGAAGAGGACAGAAATAAAGTATTGCTTGCTACTATAATGGTAAGTAAACACTAAAGATAAATGATTGTTAGTTTTAATAACTATGATTATTATGCCTTATCATCAAATCTGTTTTCTATCTTGAACACGCCATAATGTGAGTGTTTTTATTCTTGAAGGTCATCAGTGTCTACTCTAAAAGCACAGGAAACAAGAACAAAATGCTTGATCTAGTTAAGCACATTAATCAGCGCTTTTCAAATCTGTGTGATCAAAGACTAAAGAGGATTAATTTAACAATATTATTTTACTGAAAGTTATGTTTGATGTAACTCGTCAAACGAGTTTAACTTCCAATGTTTATATAAGGAGAATAAGAATATAGCTCTCCACTCTTTTAGATGCCATATTTTGCCCATATATTTTTTTACCATAATGCTTCAAAAATAAATACAATGTAATAGCTCAAGAAAGTACGTCTTGGGAACCAGCAGTTAGCGTAATGGCTATGTCGCTGGACTCCCATGTAGTAGACCGCGGTTCACATCCCGGACCCGGTGGCTTAAAACTCATGCCGGGCAAGTGTGCGTGCGTGCCCAAGATCCTGAGAGGATAATGGAGGAGAAGGGATTGTGGCATGGCCATCCCCCCTGGGGGGTGATTTCTCACTTTCTGTCTCTATGTCTCTCTCTGTCTGTCTGGCGAGCGCACACGCCCTATAGTGAAAACCTCTCAAAAAAAAAAAAAAGAAAGTATGTCTTATTTAAGTATTTGAAAGAGATTCTATAATGTACTAAATGACATGAAATATGGACCATATTCCTGCTATTCTTGCTATCCACAAAAATTTCCACCTCTCTGAGCAACAACATCTGGAGAGTCAACCTCACATCATTGCCACTGGTCTACATCTAATGTGATAGCGCCCGCCCTATGGCAAAAACCTACATGAAATGCGCCCCATTACTCCAGGTCAAGGCTTAATCATGTGACCTCGACCTCATTAATCAGAGGCACTGTGATTGATTTGGGAGGAAATTTGTGACATTATCTGTGCCAATAAGAGTCTTTGGGTCTTTCTATTTCTAGAACCTTGAAAAAATATATGCATTCTTTTTGCTAAGTTTACTAAACTGCTCAGATTTCAGTTTTGAGTAGTTGCTGACCATCTCTGTAATAATACTTGGGAAGTGTGCCTGAGCTCATTCTCTCAGAGATCAGAGATAGAAAACAACTGATTTCTAGGACCAGCAGTTAGCCTAATGGCTATGTCGCTGGACTCCCATGTAGTTGACCATGGTTTGCATCCCGGACCTGGCAGCTTAAAACTCATGCCGGGTGTGTGTGTGTGTGTGCCCAAGATTCCGAGAGGAGAATGGAGGAGAAGGGATTGCGGCGTGGCCATCCCCCCTAGGGGGTGATTTCTTGCTTTCTGTCTGTCTGTCTCCCTCTGTCTGTCTGGCGAGCGCACACGCCCTATAGCAAAAACATCATTTAAAAAAAAAAGAAAAGAAAAAAGGAAACAACTGATTTGTGACGGTGATCTCAAAACATCCAGGTTCAAATATGCTTCTAAATCCTGCTCTACCAATGCAGTCTTTATTTACATTAGGTAAAATAATCCTTTTTTCTCCTCCAGCTCATTTTGTTTTGTTTTTGTTTTTTGATTTTTTTTTTTTTTTTTTTGGAGAGGTTTTTGCTATAGGGCATATGCACTCACCAGGCAGACAGAGAGAGACATAGAGACAGAAAGTGAGAAATCACCCCCCAGGGGGGATGGCCACGCCACAATCCCTTCTCCTCCATTCTCCTCTTGGGATCTTGGGCACGCACGCACACGCACCCGGTGTGAGTTTAATGCCACGGTGTCAGGGACTTGAACCGCTGTGGAACATATGGGAATCCAGCGACATAACCATTACCCAAATGCTGGTCCCATCCTCCAGCTAATTTTAATTAGGATTTTGTCATTTGCAACCAAAATAGTCCTGCTGACTAGTGCAGAAAGAAAAGTTAGAGAGAATCAGCGGATGGACATGATAGAGTTAATCTGTTCTCAAGGAAATGTTAGTCTGTTTTGGAAAGGAGACAATCAACATACATAAAAATAAAGCAGACAATTAAAATTGTAGGCTGAAGTCTCTAAATGCTGCATAACTTTAGCCAGTGCAGACAGCAACATTCTCTGATGTATCCTGGAGAGGAGATAATGGAGAAAGCAGAAGCTGAGTCATCAGTCTTAAAAGGTGAGGAAGAATTTGAATAAGGGTAAAGGTTAAGGAAAAGAATTCCAGGTAGGAAAATCCTGTAGGCAAAGTACTGAGGAGCAAGTGTGCATGTTGAGGGTAGAGGTTAATGAGAGATAGGTCAGACTGGAGTGGAGGTGTAGTGTTAGAGGTCACTGAAGGTGAATGTGCAGAGTTCAATGGGAGTAGGTCTTAGAGGCCTTGAATGCCAGGTGGAAAATTTATAGTTTTGGAAGGGGCAGGCATTAGGGAATCACAATATAAATTTGAGTGGCAGATTAAATATAAAATAGGAACATTAATCTAGGTCATAAATGACTGGTAGATCAGGAATATGAGCGAGACTAAAGTCAGTGTGACTATATAGCCACTTTAGTGGTTACACGCAATAGCTTTTGCCAATTTATGATTATTTCCTAATTTATTTTAAAACAATCTTGCTCCCAAGAATGAGACGATGAAAAGTAAAACATAAGTTATTTGAGAAGTTTTTAGTCAACAACATAGCAACCAACTAAAATGAATATAGTTAGGCAATATGAGCATATCAAACTATTGTACCAAGAACAGATCGTTCTAAGGCTTTTCCTTACTTTCCATTGAACTGTCTATGGATGAAGAGGAGTTATTCTTTTCCCTGGGAGGAGAGGTATTTTCTTGCTTTCCCATATTTCTTGTGGTCCTGTGGTGATTTCTAGTCATCTGATGGAGTCCAGCACCTTAACCACCTTAACCAAAAATTTTTTTGAGAGAATTTTGCTCTAGGACGTGTGCACTCATCGGAGAGACAGGCAGAAAGTGAGAAATCACTCTCCAGCGGGGATGGCCATGCTGCAATCCTTCTCCTCCATTGTCCTCTTGGGATTTTGAGCCCGAATGCACAAGCACCCAGCGTGAGTTTCAAGCTGCCAGGTCTGGGACTTGAACCACAGTGGACTATGTGGGAGTCCAGCGATGTAACCCTTATGCCATCTGCTGGCCCCATTCTCTTAACTTTTATTTGTCTGAGAAAGTCTTTATTTCTTCTTTACTTTTTTTTTTTTTTAAATTAGGATCCCTGGTTTACAAATAATTATCGTATATAGTATTTTTTTTTCAAAGCATGCATATAGTGTCTAATAAACAAATCAAGGATATAGATGTGATCTTTTTACTCAGTATTGGACATTGCATAATGTTGGATATATTCAGTAATTGTTCTACTAGTTTTTTCATTTGTTTACTGTAGGGCATGTGCATTTGCTGGAGAGAGACAGAGGGAGAGAGAGATAGAGAGAGGGAAAGTGAGAAATAATGTTGCAGAGGGGATGGTCATATTATAATCTTTCCCCTCCATCCTCCTCCCTGGAGTTTGGGCACGTACACACACACACACACACACACACGCCCAGCATGTTTTTCAAGCTCCTGGGTCTGGGGCTCAAATTTCATAGTCAGCCATGTGGGATCCAGCACCTTAACCTCCACACCACCCACTGGCCCTAGAAGGTATATCTATTTGTCAACATGTTTACTCAGTTATGGTATACAGTTCCACAACCTATTCTACTCATTCACATGCATTTTTTTTTTTTTTTTTGGAGAGGTTTTCGCTATAGGGCGCTTGCGCTCGCCAGACAGACAGAGAGAGACATAGAGACAGAAAGCGAGAAATCACCCCCCAGGGGGGATGGCCACACCGCAATCCCTTCTCCTCCATTATCCTCTTGGGATCTTGGGCACGCACGCACACGCGCCCGGCGTGAGTTTTAAGCCACTGGGTCCAGGACGCGAACCGCGATCGACTACGTGGGAGTCCAGCGACATAGCCATTTCACTAACTGCTGGTTCCCTCATTCACATGTATTTTTGCATCAGAAGTCATTTTCTCCAGATCCTCCCCATCCCCTTTTGGAGCTTTTGGTACCTGCGATTACTCCCTCTCCTTCTATTCCATTGAGTACTTCAGTTTCCACCATGAAGTGTAGACATTCAGTACATGTTAAGTGGGGACATACAGTATTTGCCTTTCATAGCATGGTTTATTTCATTTATCATTATACCCTCTTTTCTTTTTTTTTAAAAAAATTTTTAATTAATTAATTCATTTTAATTTGACCACAGAGGGACAGAGTGAGAGAGAGAGATGGAAAGTAAGAAAGCAAACCAGCAGGTCCAGGACTTGAACTGCAGTTGGCCATGGGAGTCCAGCGACAGCCATTACGCTAACTGCTGGTCTCCTCTCTTCTTACTTTCTGTCTCTCTCTGTCTCTCTGTTTCTCTGGCGAGTGCACACATCCTATAGCAAAAATCTTTCTCTCTAGAAAAAAATAAGAATTGTTTTATATATTTTAGATCCAATTCATTTATCATATATATGATTCACAAATATTTTCTACCATACCGTGGGTTGTTTTTTCACTTTCCTGCTTTTGTTCTTTGAAGTACCAAAATTTTCCGTTTTAAAAATTATAACTTTAAAAAGTATGCCAGAAGGCATGTGCACTTACCAGGAGGAGATAGAAAGAGAGAGGTAAAGGGAAAAAGCAACCCCCATGGAAAGTGATCATGCCACAATCCCTTTTCCTCCATTGTTCTCTCCTTATAGGATTTTGGGCACATGCACACATATACCTAGTATGTATCTCAAGCTGCTGGGTCCAGGACTCAAACCACACAGTTGGTCATGTGGGATCCAATTCCCTTAACCACCAGGCCATGAGCTGGCTCCCAAATTTTCCATGTTCAGGAGTTACAATTTATCTATCTCTTTCTTTAATCTATGCCCATTTTAAAGGAAGAACAGTGAGATTCAAATGTTCCTAATGTCACAGAACCAGTAAATAGGAAAAATGGGATTCAAACCCAGGAATTCTGATTCCAAATTTCTATGCACTTAACTACTTTACTGTGTTGCCTCCTGGGAATATGATTTCTCCCAGTCTATTTCGTAACTTTACAGGGAATCACATTAGCTGGAATTTTAAAGTTCCATTTGTATCTCATAGATGTATACTGTGTGTACGGTAATATGAAATGAAATAAATAGGCATTTCATGCAATGAAATAAAAAGATTGAGTGTGTGGGCATGGCATTTTTTTTAGACAGGGTCATGCTATGTCATAATTCTCCTGTCTCAGCCTCCCAAGTAGCTGGGCTGACAGATGTGCCACTATGCCCAGCTCTTTCAGATAGTCTCACTATTTCGTCCACTCTGGCAGTGAGGTCGTGATCTTCTGTCTCAGCCTGGGACTTCAAGCACAGGCCACCACCCATGGCTTTTTTAGGGTGGGCCAGGAATCGAACTTGGGCCTCCCGTGTAGGCTCTGCCTGCCAAGCAGCAGCATCCAATACACACTATTAAAGCTGGGGCACACACTGCTGTTTTAAATTCATTTTCTCAAATTGTTTTCATCATAAAATAAGTTTGATTCTCATTGCAGCTGTGGTGAAAGAATAAAAATAAAATGCCATCACTGCTGGATATTTTAACTTCCTATAATTTATCATTTATTTATAATATATTGTAAATAGGTAAGTATAACCCAGCACTACCTATGTGTCCATTCTTCTATGCTCAAAGAATAGCAGATGGCTTTCTGTTCCTATACTCCAGATCCCCCATCTCTAAGTCCTATACACATTAGTTCTCAAGCTAGACTACAGAATCCTAAAGAAATGTGCCCCTACCTTTCCAATCTATATTAGACTTCCCTGATATACACTTTTATAGTTCTCATATTTTATTTTCATAACACATACTATAATTACAGCCATGTTGTTCTCTGTATATCTGTTTATACCATCACACAGGCAGAGTATAGTGGGGTATGCCTGCAATTCCACTAGCTTGAGAAGCCGAGGAAGAAGGATCAAAGCTTAAGGCTGGCCTGGGCAACATAGGGAGATTCTGTTTAAAAATAAATAGATAAATAAATACACAATAAAAATAATGAACAGGCATTTTGATTACTTATGCACTGTTTAATCTCAGCACCCAGCACAGGGCCCAGTACATAGTATGCATTTTGTTTTATTTATTAAGAAACTCTATCCATGTAATTAATAACTTTAAAGATAATATGGCAAGTTATTGGCCTGACTCTGAAAAATAAGTAATAGAAGTGAGCAAACTTGTTTATAGGCTACTAAAATAACCATATATAAAAGTAACTAAAAAAGTAAATAGCGCAGGGTCCAGCAGGTGGCGTGATGGTTAAGATGCTGGACTCCCACAAGGTCAAATGTGGTTCCAGTTTCAGACCTGGTGGCTTGCTTTCTCACTTTCCTTCTCTCTCTCTGGTCAAATTAAAAAAATAATAATAATAATACATAAAATTTGGGGACCAGCAGTTGGCGTAATGGCTATGTTGCTGGACTCCTATGTAGTCAACCGTGGTTCGCGTCCCGGACTCGGTGGCTTAAACTCACTCCGGGCGTGTATGCGTGCGTGCCCAAGATCCTGAGAGGAGAATGGAGGAGAAGGGATTGCGGCGTGGCCATCCTCCCTGGGGGGTGATTTCTCGCTTTCTGTCTCTCTGTCTGTCTGGCGAGCGCACGCGCCCTATAGCAAAAACCTCTTAAAAAATAATAATAATAAATAAAATTTTAAAATAAATAAATAGCCTAGTGATTGAAAGTATATTTTGTTGTTGCTATTGTAGTTGTTTTTAAGAATAATTTCTGGCTTACATATATATTTTTTAAATAATTATTTTAGGGACCAGCAGTTAGCGTGATGGCTATGTCGCTGGACTCCCACGTAGTCGACCGCGGTTCGAGTCCTGGACCCGGTGGCTTAAAACTCACGCCGGGTGCGTGTGTGTGCGTGCTCAAGATCCCAAGAGGAGAATGGAGGAGAAGGGATTGCGGCGTGGCCATCCTCCCTGGGGGGTGATTTCTCGCTTTCTATCTCTCTGTCTGTCTGGCGAGCGCACGCACCCTATAGCTAAAACCTCTCAAAAAAAAAAAATTATTGGGACCAGCAGTTGGTGTAATGGCTATGTCGCTGGACTCCCATGTAGTCGACCGCGGTTCGAGTCCCGGACCTGGTGACTTAAACTCACGCCGGGCGCGTGTGCGTGCGTGCCCAAGATCCCAAGAGGAGAATGAGGAGAAGGGATTGCGGCGTGGCCACCCCCCCTGGGGGGTGATTTCCTGCTTTCTGTCTCTCTGTCTCTCTCTCTCTGTCTGGCGAGCACACATGCCCTATAGCAAAAACCTCTCAAAAAAAAAAAAAGAATTATTTTATTTTTTTATTTATTCATTCATTTCTTTCTTTTTTTTTTTTTTTTTTTAATTTGACCAGAGAGGGACAGAGCGAGAGAGAGGGAAAGTGAGAGAGCAAGCCTCCAGGTCCAGGACTTGAACCGTGGTCGGCCATGTGGGAGTCCAGCATCCTTAACCACCACGCCACCTGCCAGCCCCGAGGCTTACATACATTTGATGAATATCTTGCAGGGCATACCTTAGTTTATTTTTATTTTTCAAGAACTATTCATTTAATTTTACTCTTATTATTTTTTAACTTGGTATAGGGTATGTTGATTCACAAGAGAGAGAACAGAGAGAGAGAGAGAGAAGAGAAGGAAAGTGAGAAAGCAAGCTACCAGGCATGGGACTCAGACCATGGTTGGCCATGTGGGAGTCCAGTTGGCCCCCATTGTATGGCTTTTTTTTTTTAAGAATTATTTTATTTAACTCTATTTTTTTTTTTTTTTTAATTTTAATTTGACCAGACAGGGACAGAGCAAGAGAGAGAGGGAAAGTGAGAAAGCAAACTGCCAGGTCCAGGCTTGAACCGTGGTTGGCCATGTGGGAATCCAGCGCCCTCAATCACCACGCCACCTGCTGGTTCCAATGTTTTTTCTTTTAAACACAAATACAGTGTGTAATAATGAATTAATTCTAATCATAATAATCAAATCAAATAGATACGTATTTATCGTCACTACTGAACATTATATTACATCGTAATATAGATAATAATTAGATAATAATTCTAAGGTTTTTTTAATTCAATTTTTAAGAGAGATTTTTTGCTATAGGGTGTGTGCACTCACCGGAAAGACAGAAAAACAGAAAGTAAGAAATCAGCCCCTAGCTGGCATGGTCACACTGCAATCCCTTCTCCTTTAGTCTCCCCTTGAGATTTTGAGCACATATGCACATGTACCCAGTATGAATATTAAGCCAGCACTAAAATTGCAGCTGACTATGTGGGAGTCCAGTGATGTAACCAGTATGCCATCTGCTGGTCCCCTTTTTTTTGTTGTTTATTTTGTTTTGTTTTTGTTTTTGTTTTTTTTGTTTTTTTGGGTTTTTTTAGAGAGATTTTTGCTATAAGGAGCATGCACTTGCCACAGAGACAGAAAGAGAAAAAGCATGCCCCAGGGGGATTATCACACCACAATTCCTTCTTGTCCATTCTCCTCTTGGGATTTCGGGCATGCACACACACACACATCTGGTGTGAGTTTCAAGTCACCAGGTCCAAGACTCAAACCCCAGTCGACCATGTGGGAGTTCAGTGACATAACCACTATGTTATTTGCTGGTCCCAATAATTCCAGTATTTTTTTAAAGTATGTATTAAATTGTCCATACTTTTTACGCTGCTGTGGTACAACCTCCCATAGCTCCTTGCTCTTATTGGCATGCATTCGTCTGTCCATTAATTATTTTTCTCACAAGCTTCCCCTCCCCCAAGCATTTTCTGGTCTGTTTCATAATTCTATTTCTATGCTTTCGAGTCCTTCAGTTTCCATCATAGAGTGCAGATATGCAGTGTATGTTAAGGGGGGGACATATAGTATTTGTCTTTCAGAGTCTGGTTATTTTACTTAGCATTGTATTTTTAGTTTAAGCTACTTTGTGGCAAATGACAGGATTTTGTTGCTCTTTGGCTGAGCAGTGTTTCATTGTGCATATGTATCATAGTTTCCTAACACATTCATTGGTTGTAAGGTACTTAGGTTGATTCCATGACTTAGCTATCGTGAATAATGCTACAATAAGCATGGATGTGCAAATGTCTCTACAACTGAGTGACAGCCTGTCCTTAAAGTATGTACCAATAGTGGAGTTGCTTGGTCATATGGTAGTTCTATTTTTTTTTTGGAGAGGTTTTTGCTATAGGGCACGTGCGCTTGCCAGACAGACAGAGACAGAGAGACAGAAAGCGAGAAATCACCCCCCCCCCCAGGGGGGATGGCCACTCCGCAATCCCTTCTCCTCCATTCTCCTCTCGGGATCTTGGGCATGCATGCACATGTGCCCGGCGTGAGTTTTAAGCCACCGGGTCCAGGACGCAAACCGCGGTTGACTATGTAGGAGTCCAGCGACAGAGCCATTACACTAACTGCTGGTCCCGGTAGTTCTATTTTTATATATTTTAAGTAAACTCCATACTGCTTTCTACAGTGACTGTACTACTTTACATTCCAAGAAGCAGTGCACAAGGATTACCTTTTCTCTGCAAGTTCACCAGCACTTGTTCTTCTTCTCCTTTTTTTTTTTTTTTTTTTTTGATAAATATGCTGACTGGTATTAGGTGATATGGAATGTGGTTTTGATTTGCATTTCTGTTATTATAAGAAATAGTAGACATTTTTAATTTTTATTTTAGCCATTCATATGCTTAATTTTGAGAGTTATCTGTTCAGATGGATTGGCTTTTTTTTGAGAGATTTTTGCCATACAGCATGTGTGCTTGGCAGAGAGACAGAGAGATAGAAAGTAGGAAATCACCCCCAGGGGGATGGCCATGCTGCAATCCCTTCTCCTCCATTCTCCTCTCAGGATTTTGGGCACACATGCACATGCGCCTCACGTTAGTTTTAAACTATTGGGTTCGGGACTCAAACTGAGGTCGACTGTGAGAGTCCAGCAACATAACAATTATGCCATCTGCTGGCCTCAGTTGTAAACTAATTTTTATAGTAGATATCCTTTATTACTTTGGTTAGATTTATTCAAAGGTGTGTGTGTGTGTGTGTGTGTGTGTGTGTGTGTCTTTGCACAGAATGGAATTGAGCTCTTCATTTCCACCTCAGTTCACTCATTGTTAAGACTACAAAAATGCTACATAATTTTAATGTTGATTTTGTATCCTGCAACTTTGCTGAATTTGTTTATCAGCTCTAAGAGTTTTGGTAGATTCTTCAGGGTGTTTAAATTTATTTTTTGTTTGTATATAATCATGTCAATTTAACTTCTTCCTTTTCAATCTGGATGCCTTTTATTTCATTCTTTTATCTGATTATATTGGCTAGGACTTTCAGTGCTATGTTGAATAGGACTGGACAAAGTGGACATCCTTGTCTTGTTGAGAATTAAAGCTTCCAACATTTCCCTATTGAGTATGATGTTAGCTGTGGGTTTGTCATATATGACCTTCATTGTGTAAAGAAGTGTATCTTCTATACCTATTTTGTTGAGAGTTTTAATCATAAAGAGATGTTGTATTCTAATGCATTTTCATTATGAATTGGTATGATATACAATTTTTGTCTTCCCTTCTATTAATGTGATGTTTTACATTTATTGTTTTGCATATGTTGAACCAACCTTGCATCCTTGGGACAAACCCTACTTGCCTCATGGCATATAATCTTTTTAATGTGTTGTTGGACTAGCCTTGTTAGTATTTTTTGGAGGATTTTTGCATCTGTATTTATCACAGATATTGATCTGCAGTTTTCATTTCTTTTTTTTAAGCTTTTGTTACTTTATTGTTAACCAATGAATGTTACCCAAAATTAGAGATTTAATTGTAACTTAACTGTACAACACAAAATTATGCTAATGGTAAAAGCCTATTGGAATTTACCATATACTCACTAGTGTACTTTTACATTAGTCTTTGTGTGTGTGTGTACGTGCGCCTTTGTCTACTTTTGCTACGAAGATGATGGTGGCATCATAGAATGAGTTTAGGATGATTTGCTCCATTTGAATATTTTTAGAATAGTTTGAGGGGAGTTGGTGCTAAATTTTTTTTAGGGAACCAGCAGTTAGCGTAATGGCTATGTCACTGGACTCCCACGTAGTAGAGCGCGGTTTGCGTCCTGGACCTGGTGGCTTAAAACTCACGCCGGGCGCGTGTGCGTGCATGCCCAAGATCCCGAGAGGAGAATGGAGGAGAAGGGATTGCGGCGTGACCATCCCCCCTGGGGGGGGCTGATTTCTTGCTTTCTGTCTCTCTGTCTGTCTCTGTCTGGTGAGCATACGCGCCCTATAATGAAAACCTCTCAAAAAAAAAAAAAAAAGATTTATAGAATTCAGCAGTAAAGCCATCAGGACATGGGCTGTTCTTTGTCAAGAGACTATTACTAATTACATCTCACTACTTGTTATTGGTCTATTCAAACTTTCTATTTAAAAAAAAAATTCTATAGGGTATGTGTGCCCACCAGAGAGACACAGAGAGACAGAGAGAGAGGGAGAGAGAGAAAGCACCTTGGCCCCTAACCCCGGACATGGTCATACCACAATCCCTTCTCCTCCATTTCTCTATCCCATTGGGATTTTGGGCACGCATGCACATGCACTTGGTATATTTCTCAAGCTAGCAGGTCTGGGTTCTAAATAGCGTGATCAACCTTGTAGGATCCAGCTCCCTTAACCACCAGCCTACAGGCTACCCTGACTTTCTGTAACTTCCTGATTCAACCTAGGTATGCTATATGTGCCCACAAATTTGTCCATTTTTTTCTAGGTTTCCCCAACTTATTAGCATATAGTTGCTCATGGTACTATTCCCTAATGATTTTTCTTATTACTGTGATATTCATTGTAAGGTCCTCTTTTTTTCTTTCTGCTTTTATTTATCCAGATTTTCTCCCTGTTTTTCTTAGTTAGCATAGCTAATGGTTTGTCAACTTTGTTATTCCATTGAATAGCTAATTTCATTTCATTGATTTTTTTTTGGGGGGGGTAGCACTCTTTTATTCTCTATTTCATTTATTTTTGCTCTAATCTTCTGATCTTTATTATTTTTCTTCTATTATTTTTGTATTTAGCTTGTTCATAGGTTGCTTATTTACATTCTTTCTTTTTCTTTTTTTATGTGCACTAATTGCTATGAACTTACTCTAGGTACTGCCATTGCTGTATCTGGGAGGTTCTAGGATACAGTATTTTGTTATTACTTGTTTCAAGAAATTTTTACATGTCATTCTTTTCTTTCTTTCTTTCTTTCTTTCTTTCTTTCTTTCTTTCTTTCTTTCAACACATATTAACCCATTTGTTGTAGGCTAGTGATATTCCAAATGTCTAGGGAGCACCTACTGGTCTTTCAGTCTTCCGATGGAAGACTTTACTGTGACAGCCAAAGTGGTGGTGTAGGTCCAGGAACCACCCGTTACCATTTTCATGCAGGAACCCCAGTGCCAGATCCCCACAGCTCGTCTCTTCATCTTAGTTTTGCCACAGAAAGAGCAAGTGTATTTGGCGTGCTGGTTGATTTCAATTTTCTTCACCATTTTCTGCAAAGAGGCACCATAGTGGGTCCTGTATTTACTGACGATGCAGACCTTCTTGGTGTGTTTAGCCATATTGCTGCCAACTAGGTCCAAGCCCAGAGAGGCTTATATTTCATTCTTAATTTCTTCAGTAGATTTAATGTAATTCAGCAATTTTAAGAAGTTTTTGCCACATGTGCTTGACAGAAAGATAGAGACAGTAAGAGAGAAAAAGTGAGAAATCACCCACCAGTGGGGATGGCCATGCCACAATCCCTTCTTCTCCATTCTCCTCCTGGTATCTTGGGCACACATACACATGTGCCCAGTGTGATTCTCAAGCCACTGGGTCTGGGACTTGAATTATATGGGAGTCCAGCGATGTAACCACTATGCCATCTGCTCCCCTCTGCCATTTTGTTTTTTCAATATTTGAGTATTTTTGAGAATTCTTTTTATTGTGGATTTCAAATTTAATTCTACTATGGTCAGAGAAGATGCCAGATATGATTTCTATTCTTTTAAATTTGTTGAAGTTTGTTTTGCATCCATAATGTTATGTTTGTATCTTATGTGATCAATTTTAGAAAATGTTGTATGGGAAGTGCAAATCAAAACCACAATGAGATATCACTTAACTCCAGTCAGAATGGTTAAGATTAGAAAAATAAAGAATGGTAAGTTCTGGTGAGGCTGTGGTGAAAAGTTACCCTCCTATACTCTCAGTGGGAATATAAATTAGTACAACCAGAGTGAAAAACAATATTGAGGTTCCTCAGAAACTTACAAATAGAACTACCATACGATACAGTAATTGCACTCTAAGGTATCTACCCAAAGAATCGGAAAACACTTGGTTGGAAAAGCACTTGATATTCATGTTTATTGCAGCATTATTCACAATTGCTAGGACATGAATCAACCCAAATGTCCAAGAACAGACAAGCAGGTTAAAAAAATGTGGCACATGTACTTTATGGAATACTACTCAGCCATAAAAAAATAGTGAGACCCTGATATGTGGAATAAAGTGGATGATTATAGAAAATGTAATGCTAAGTGATGTAAGCTGGACTATGAAAGACAGGCATTGTATGTTCCCACTTAATATAAACCAAATGTCTATACTCTATAGCAGAAACCAAAAGATTGGAAGGTATAATAACAGGGAGGCCAACTGTAGGTACTAGAGACAATATAGAAGGGGGTGGATAATTAGAGTTGGGTATAGAGGGTTGGAGGGAGGGGATCAGGAAAAAAAAACATTTGATAGGCACAAAAATTAAAAGTTATCTGTTGATGATAACACATATGATAATTTCCTTGACTTGACTAATATGCACCATATTCTTACTGGAAAAAAACCATATTGCACACTGTAAAAATGTACAGTGGTTAAGTATAAATAAAAAAAATTTAAAAAAGAAAATGTTCCATGGGTCACTGGAAAAAAATGTATAATCTACATTTGATGGGTGAAATGCTATGTAAATGTCTGTGAGGTTCATTTGATTCATGGCATCACTTAATTCCAGTATCTCTTTATTTTTTGTTTAGATGATCTACCCAATGGTAAGAGTGGGATGTTGAAACCACCCACAATAAATTTGTTTGAGTGTAGGTCTCCCTTAAGGCCTAATAGTCCTTATTTTATGTAGTTAAGTGTTCTAAGTTGGGAGTGTAAATATTTAAAATTGTTATATCTTTTGGTGAGATGGTCCATTTAATAGGTCTCCTTTTACATATTTTATCTTGAAGTCTCTTTGTCTGATACTAGGCTGGTTATACTTGCCTGTACACTTCTGCACAGCTGGAGATAGAGCTGGAGCTGCAAAAGGCTGTGTCCCGGTGGGAGCTGTGCACACCACCCTGGAACCTGGGGCTGGAAAATGGGCCAGAGTGATGCCCAGTCTGTTATCCCTTCCACAAGGGAGATCCCTGGCACCCTCCTATTTGTCAGTCACTCACTATTCTGGGAAGTCCAGAGAAGCTGCCATATGGAGGGCAACAAAGGTGTCAGGAAGCTGTTCTGGTTTCTTGAGGAAGTGGGGAGGGCTAGTTAGCATGTAGTCCTACTAGTCAGTGTGAGAGGATGCTCTGATTCAGCTTCCAAATAGTGCTGTGTGTCCAGGTTTTGTGGGAAGGAGAGTTTCATGTTCACTCGGGGGCAGCAGAACCTTGCAGCTTTCCAAGGTAACCTAGCAGTCTGTGTTCCTTTTGGTGCTCTCCTGCAGTTGGAAAGAGCCAGGGTTCAAAACTGAAGCTGGGATCTGAAAGCTATGGGGAAGAATCCTGCTCACCTCTTTTCTGTTGTGAGAGGCCTCAGTCATTGCTGGTTCCTTTCTGAGTTTTGACAATTGACCTCTTTTTTCCATCTTCCACTTGAGACTCAGTGCTTCAAAGTTCCCCACAATACTGCTCTTGTGTTCTGTTGGCCTCATGTCACTCTTCTGCTCCAAGTGCAAACATTGGTCTAACTTTTTTGGCTGTTCTTATGGTATAGAAGACCAGGATGAATTTTCACTAGTCTGCCATCTTGCCCCTCCTCCAAAAGTGTTTATTTATAGAACTTCTGCCTGTAGCAATCAAGTATCAGGGAATTTCAAAGAATTAACAAAATGGTGTTGCCTAAAACTGAAAGAGACACTCTACTTTCTTTGCCTCAAATCCTGTTGCTCCTTCAATGCTCAACTCTTCACAGTTTCTTCATGAAGTCTTCTTTTATGACTGAAACTCCAATTGATATTCCCTGTTCACTGAATTTCTGTTTCAGCTAAAGTCCAAGGCCCCCAAGTCAATGCTGAATCATATATATCACATTATATTATTCACAGTGTTTCCAATAGGAGTCTTATCATATTAGATTGCAAATCTCATAAGGGGAAAAACTACCCCATTATACATCTTCTATAATATAAACTTACCACGCCCAAAACAGTACTTGCACAAGTGACACTCATTGATTTGTGTGTAGGTGACAACAGTTACTCTGACAGTACTGGTCAAGGTCTATTTTTTTTTTTTTATTATCATCATAATCTTCTTTATATTACATTGGGTTACATATAATTTTACAGTGTATTACATTGCTTTTTCAAAAGGGAATGCCATGCATGTCAGTCAATACAGAGACATTAATCTCCCCACTTCATCATTCAATATCTTTTCTAAGATTTTTTCCAATCATTATTATTATTATTCTAATTATTTTTTAAAACAGTCAATCACTATTTCTCATTTTGCTCGTAAAAAGACTTTACCCATCATTAAATACTTCTCAGACCAATCCAGTTGAGAATACTATACATGTCATCACCAACAGGTAATATGGTCCATGTCTATTGAAGATTTATAATGTAACAAAAGTTGTAATCCCTGGCACCCACTTTGTAGGCTTTGAGTTTATTTAAACTTTCTAGGTACAAAACTTGTCCTCTAACTAAAGTCATCTTGGAACATCAGCAACAAAGAGGGATAGGGACTTTCCTTTCTTTCTCTTCAACTTCTCTAGAGTTTTGCCACAAAACAGGCTATACCAATGTACTGAAAGGTGGCCCAGCAGTAATGCAATGATCTTTGAGGTAGACCCACATGAAAAGGCTCCAGGGTCACATCTAGACATTTTCTTTTTTTCTTTTTTTTTTTTTGAGAGGTTTTTGCTATAGGGCACGCGCGCTCACCAGACAGACAGAGAGAGACATAGAGACAGAAAGCGAGAATCACCCCCCAGGGGGGATGGTCAAGCCGCAATCCCTTCTCCTCCATTCTCCTCTCGGGATCTTGGGCACGCACGCACACGCGCCCGGCATGAATTTTAAGCCACCGGGTCCGGGACGCGAACCGCATTCGACTACTTGGGAGTCCAGCGACATAGCCATTATGCTAACTGCTGGTTCCCACATCTAGACATTTTCTTGAACAGATCAGGCCCATGATCCTGAGCTGGCTAAAACTGGGAGGGGATTGTGGTATGAAGATATTTGGAGGGGTGTCTCTCTTTTCACTTTCTCTGTCTTTCTCAGTCATGGCAGAAAGAAATTAAAAACAAAAACTAAAACTAAAAAAGGCAAAATAACAGTTAAAACTATCCCTCCTCTGGGATCAGCCTCTCTTTAAGGAAGACAGTTTAACTGAGTGTCAAAAAGGAGCTGTTTAGTACTTTTGGGGAATGAATTAATCAGGTGTCAAACATGTAGAAATAAAACTAGTATATCAGTTTATTATTGAGAAAAGATCATTTGATCTCCCAACAGGTTTTGGGTATGACATGTACTAGTCCTGCGGTTGATGAGCTTCTCACTGATTCACTAGATGCTGGCAGGATCAAGGACTTTGTCCCTAGCTTTCTGTGGCTACCTACAAGACTGCCAAGAGTATTGCAAGCCATAAAGCTGAGAGAGAAAAAAAAACTCTACACTGAAGGTAAAGAGAAAGTGGGAAATAAATTTAAGTCTCTTGATTCTCTAGTGTTTTCTCCAAAGATCCTGCCTTAGAGACAACATTTTGTACTTAAATTTGTCCATTAAATGGCCTCCTGTCCTAATCCTTCATGCTGATTATTTGCCCCTATTCTATTCAACTAGTCATTTGTGAGTCATTCAAAAGTATTTCTTTTTTTTTTAAAGGGTTTCTTTTCTTTAATGACATATTTATTAAATTTTATTTATTATTATTACTATTTAATTTTTCTGGAGAGAGACATGAAGAGAGAGAGAGAAGGACAGTGAGAAAGTAAGCCGTCAGGTCTGGGACTCATACCGTGGTCAGAGATGTGGGAGCCCCCAGCGCCTCAACCACCATGCCACCTGCTGGCCCCTCAAAAGTATTTCTTGAGAATCAAGTATATGTTTAAGATGACCCAAAGAAAAAAAGAACAAATTAGTTGTAGCTTTCTAGGAGCTTGCAAATCTGCTCAGGAACTATACATTCAACAATAGAAGACAAGATTTGATTACATATTGATCAGAGAAGGGCCAAATCACTGTGAATGGAAATAGTCTGGAAAGACTTTGTGAGGTAGTAGAAGCTACCAAACACTGAAAAAGCTACCTATGGTGGCACTTTAATAGCTATATCATTGGGGCCAGCAGGTGGTGTGGTGGTTAAGGATGCTGGACTCCCACATGGCCGACTGTGGTTCGAGTCCTGGACCTGGTGGCTTGTTTTCTCACTTTCTCTTTCTCTATCTCTGTCTCTCTCTGGTCAAATTGAAATAAATAAATGAATAAATAAAGTTAAATAAAATAAAAAATAGCTATATCATTAATAGGTAATTTATCCATCCTCCCTCCCAATAATTTAATTTTTTCCTTTATTTTTTATTTAATTTTCTTTTATACATTCAATCACATTATTTAGCTTACAAAGTGAATATTTCAATATGTGAACATTTTCCCTAGTCCAGTTGATTAAACTATAAAATATCTTCAACAGATAATACCACATTTCTTTGTCCCATTAATGCTTTGCCTCCATATTTTTCTTCTAAATGTCTTTCATCAGGCCCTTCTCTTACACACACACTATATCCTGTATTTACACCCATTTACTGTGTTTGTGTATATCCTTTAGTCAATCAGTTTCAGTCATAGAGTGGAGACATACAATGTCTCTCCTTCATAGCCTGGCTTGCTTCACTCAGCAGTAAATCTTCCATATTATTCCACTTTCTGTCAAGAGCCAGGGTTTTGTTGTTTTTATGGTTGAATAGTATTCCATAGAGTATATGTGCCACAGTTTTTCTATCCATTCATCTGTTGGTGGGCATTTGAGTTGGTTCCATGTCTTAGCAATTGTGAGTAGTGCCGCAATAAACATTTATGTGGAAGCACTTTTCCGATGAAGAATTCTTCTGTCCTTTGGGTAGATACCAAGGAGTGGGATTGCTAGATCATATGGTAGTTCTATTTGTGGA
The DNA here is from genome assembly GCA_026018925.1 of Tupaia tana. NCBI lineage: Eukaryota > Metazoa > Chordata > Mammalia > Scandentia > Tupaiidae > Tupaia > Tupaia tana. Next base: position 56,519,725 of record JAKSZU010000007.1, on the reverse strand, counting down.
TTTTTGAGGAATCTCCAAATTGTTCTCCACAGTGGCTGGACTAATTTACATTCCCACCAGCAGTGTAAGGGATTTCCCCTTTCACCACACCCCCGCCAACACTTATTATTATTATTTTTTTTAATCTTAGACATTTTGACTGGGGTTAGGTGGTATCTCATTGTTGTTTTGATCTGCATTTCCCTTACAATGAGGGATCCAATAATTTAATTTACATCAGATGCTGGATTATTTAATAGAGAAGATTGGACTGCATATACACCAAAATTCTAGCTGCAGAAACCAAGGCAAATTGAAATTGTTTTTGTCCATGATCACTGATAATTCAAAGCAAAGTTGCAAAAATTGATTTTGAAATAAAAGTACTATATAGTTTACTTATCTATAAGCTCCTCTAAATAAATAAAGGACTGTTTCCTTAAGCAAATTAGTTTATTCCTGTGTCCTCTCTTTCTATAAAAGTGAGGGTATTTGTCTAGAGTGGTGTTCCCCGAAAACACAAAACGTTAATAGATATTATAAGGAGGGGGCTCCATGGGCCAGCCAGTGGCATGGTAGTTAAGGTGCTGGATCCCACATGACCCGCTGCATGGTTGGAGTCCCGAACCTGCTAGCTTGAAAAACACACACAGTGAAGGTGCCCAAAATCCTGAGAGGAGACTAGAGAAGGGATTGTGGCACAGTAATTCCTCCTTGGGGGGTGATTACTCACTTTCCTTCTCTCTCTCTTTCTGGCAAGCACATACACATATCCTATAGCAAAAAAGGGGGTGGGTGCTCCATGGTTATGTACATTTTAGAATCTTTTGGTTAAACAAAATTGTCTTGGTTCTTATCGGATAAGTTCTTGCAACCTTTAATATAATTTTTTGAATTGTGAGTTCTCCACTTAAAGGAAAGCATGTATAATTTTCAAAAATTACTTAATTATAGAGTAACTTTTTCTTTTCTTTCTTTTTTTTTTTTTTTTTGGAGAGGTTTTCGCTATAGGGCATATGTGCTCACCAGGAAGACAGAGAGAGACAGAGAGACAGAAAGTGAGAAATCATCCCCCCAGGGGGGATGGTCACGCTGCAATCCCTTCTCCTCCAGTCTCCTCTCAGGATCTTGGGCACACACGCACATGCACCTGGCATGAGTTTAAGCCACAGGGTCCGGGACTCGAACCAAGGTTGACTACATGGGAGTCCAGCAACATAGTCATTACACCAACTGTTGGTCCTAACTTTTTCATAAAATAATATGTAGGACTATGTTTTGAAGACAGTTTGGGCAATAAGAATAAAATACTATGTAGGACTATGTTTTGAAGACAGTTTGGGCAATAAGAATGCCTTTTCTGACTTGAAAAATGCTATGATTCTGCATTTGTACAAATAAATGCATAGTTGTAGATCTATATAAAACCTAATTATTTGCTAATGCTAGTTTCACTTAGAATATATAAAAACCATATGATTTTGTTTTGCATTCCAAACATAGAGAACATGTTCATTGTTTCCTTCAAGTAATCCAAACAAGCGCACTTACAGGTAAGTCTGTATTACATTAAACACTGAAATGGTGCCAAGTTCTTAATTAAAGATTTTTCTTTTTGTATTAATTTATAGTCTCAAGGATAGCCAATGGTGTAATGGTTAAGGTGGCTGAATCTCATATGGTCAACTGCACAGTTAGACTTCTGTCCCAGACCTAGTGGCTTAAAAGCACACCAACCACATGTGTATTTGTGGCCAAAATCCTGAAAGGAGGGAGAAATGGAGAATGAATTGTAGTATGATCACCCTACATGGGGGGTACTTGCTCACCTTCCCTATCTCTGTCTTTCTTCAGTGAGTGAATGGCTTTCTGCCAAATTAAAAAAAAAAAAAAAAGTCTCTTGAGTCTCTAATGTTTTCTCCAAAGATTCTTCCCTAGACACAACTTTTTGTGCTTAAATTTGTCCATTAAATGGGCTCTGTTTAATAGGCAGTGAAATACTACCTTACTAAAACAGTATGTCTGAGAGAAATTACCTTTTTACTAGATAAGGTCTGAAAATAAAAAGACCCCCAACCCTTCCTCCTCCAAAAGATACCAAGTCACATTTGTTTCTTTCAAGAATTTGCAAACATTCACTTTTACATTATAAAAAACATACTCCATTGAAATGTCAGCCTGTGGGGTTTTGTAACACCCCTGCTGGTTGACCCTACCCTTGACCTTAGCTCCAAAGCCCAACTCCAATCTGGCATGCCGGTGTAAGAGAATTTATTTATTTTAACAGTAGGAAGCCAGGATTCCAGAAATATGCTTTTAAAAAAAAAAAAAAAACCCTTATGATATATTTACGAAACCACCAACTCCACATGACCAGGAGGCCTGTACTAACACAGAAAGTGGGTAATAGTGGGTGGTTACTATCAAGGACTCCATGGATATGGGTCAGCTCTAAGCAACAGGGCCTGGAGGGATGTAAAGAGTTCCACTAGAAATAGCCTCTTTGATCATCGAGGAAAAAAATGAAAACAAGCACATTTTAATAGCAGAGGACTTTAGTGAAAGGGAGGTGGTAGTGCTGTAGGTACCACAGATGATATTTATCAAAGCAAGGAGGCAGTCATAGGGTCAGTTCTCTGTCTGATTTGCCCGTCTCTATTCATGGATTCCCCTTCTCTCTCAAGCTTTCTGCTAATTTTACTATAGCATTGTAAAGTACAAATTACTCTGCACTTCTATTTTTAAAAAAATTTTATTTATTATGACCAGTGGACAACGTGATGGTTATGTCACTGGACTCCCATGTAGTTGACCGTGGTTCGAGTCCTGCACCTGGCGGCTTAAAACTCAAGCCGTACTTCTGTGCATGCATGCTCAAGGTCCTGAGAGGAGAAGGAATTGTGGCATGACCAACCCCCAGGAGGTGATTTCTCACTTTCTCTCTCTCTTTCCCTCTGTCTTCCCAGCGAGCACACAAACCCTGCAGCAAAAATCTCTCTTTAAAAAATTATTTATTATTATTTGTTAATTTGCTATAGGACATGTGTGCTCACAAGAAAGAAAGAGAAAGAGAAAGTGAGGAAGCAAACTACAAGGTTTGAGACCCAAATCACAGTTGGCCATGGGGATGTCTAGTGCCCCAACCATCACACCACCACTGGCCCATGCATATTCATTTTTTTCTTCTAAAAATTTTTTTATTTGACTTTATTTATTTATTTACTTATATCTTAATTTGACCAGAGAGGAACAGAATGAGAGAGACAGGGAAAGTGAGAAATCAAGCCACCACCAGGTCTAGGACTCGAACCTGGTTGGTCATGTGAGAGTCCAATGCCTTTAACCACCACGCCACCAGCTAGTGCCACCCCCCCACAATGCATGTTCAATTCTTTTAAAAAACTTTATTTTCAGGGCCAGCAGGTGGCATGGTGATTGAGGCACTGGACTCCCACATGGCCAATTGCAGTTCAGGTCCTGAACTTGGAGGCTTCCTTTCCCACTCTCCCTTTCTTTCATATTAAAAATAACAATAATAACAATAGGGACCAGCAGATGGCATAATGGCTATGTGGCTGGACTCCCATGTAGTTGACCACGGTTTGAGTACCGGACCTGGTGGCTTAAACTCACGCTGGGTGTGTGTGCGTGCGTGCCCAAGATCCCGAGAGAAGAATGGAGGAGAAAGGATTGTGGTGTGACCATCCCCCCTGGGGGGTGATTTCTCGCTTTTTGTCTCTCTCTGTCTCTCTGGTGAGTGCACGTGCCCTATAGCAAAAACCTCTCAAAAAATAATAAGTAAAAATTATTGAAAACTTTCTTTTCACTTATGCTGAATAGCATGTACATTAAACATTTGTAAAATACTAAAATGTACTCAAATACTCATATGATGCTAGCCAAATACAGCTACTATTAATAATTTGGTAAATTTCTTTTAGTTTCTTTTGGGAAGGCAGAGTCTCTGTACACATTTGCAATAATATTCATATACAATATTTTTTGTGCTTTTAAAAGGTAAGAATTTTTCTCTTTTTTCAATAAGTTTTTCTTATGATCTTACTATAAAAATTTTGGAGCATATAGAAGACTTGAAGACATTGTAATGTGACCACCCATATTCTCATTGCTTAAATTCCTAGATACAGTTAACATTTTATTATAGCTGCTCTGTCACATATCTTGCTTCCTCTTATCCATCCATCAAGCCATTGTATTTTTTTATACATTTCAAAGTAGGTACATAGATACCATTTTCAATCGCTATAATTCATGGAGTAAATTATAAATTTTTTTGAAGTTTTTGCCATAGGGCACGTGTGCTTACCAGAGAGACAGAAAAAGGGAAAATGAGAAATCGCCAACTGAGGGGATAACCACCTCTCAATCCCTTCATCTCTCCTCCCATCCTGGAATTTGGGGCATTCACACACACATACCTGATGTGATATTCAAGCTACCAGGTCTGGGACTTGAACTGTATTTGGTTATGTGGGAGTCCAGCACCTTCACCAACATGCCATCTGCTGGTCTCATGATTTTCTTTTAAATTATTCCTTGTGGTTAATTACTTACTTCTTCCTAGTTTTTGCTATTTTGTGTAAGACATCATAGGAAGAATACACTTCTTTTTACAAAGAATTTTAAATTTTATTTATTTATTTATTATAATTATTATTTGACCAGAGAGAGACAGAGAGAGAGAGAGAGAGAGAGAGAGAGAGAGAGAGAGAGAGAGAAGTGAAAAAGCAAGCCACCAGGTCAGGGACATGAACCATGGTTGAGCATGTGGAAGTCCAGTGCCTCAACCACCATGCTACCTCCAAGCCCCTGGAAGGATATATTTCTAAGATTTATTAGCAATTTCTGGCTATAGTAGAAAAGTAATACCGAAAAGATAGATTAGGGACTGTACTATGGAAGTCTTTGAATACCAGGAAAATCACATCAAATGTAGTATAAATAGCAGCATTCCTGGAATCAGATAGATAAAATACTTACCAGGTAACTGACACTGGAAAAAGTATTAAAGCTCTCTAAAGCTTTTTCTTACCTGTTAAGTGGGGAGAGTATTACTATTTATCTTACAGGGTAATTATAAGTATTAAATTACATGTATGCTAGTTAATAATGAATGGAAGAATTTACTATATGTACTTAAGAAAGATTTCTCAAAACAATGGTCTCATAACAAAATTCATTTTAAAAATGCATTGGAGGGGGGAACCAGCAGTTAGTGTAATGGCTATGTCACTGAACTCCCACATAGTTTACTGCGGTTCGCGTCCTGGACCCGGTGGCTTAAAACTCACGCCGGGCACGTGTGCGTGCGTGCCCAAGATCCCGAGAGGAGAATGGAGGAGAAGGGATTGCAGCGTGACCATCCCCCCTGGGGGGTGATTTCTCGCTTTCTGTCTCTCTGTCTCTCTCTCTCTGTCTGGCGAGCGCATGCGCCCTATAGCGAAAACCTCTCCAAAAAAAAAAAAAAAATGCATTGGAGGATGTAGAGAAGGGGAGAGATGTGACTAGATCTACGTTTTAGGTGGCTTAATCTTCTGCAATTAGGAGTGATGGGTAATAGTGCAGGTGGGTAAGTTATTAAGAGATTGATTTGTTTCTGTTTAACAAATAGTTACCAAGTATACATGAAACCCAAAACATTATGCTAGGTGCCTGGGACCATAAAGCAGAGTAGAACCTTGACAGTTACCACAAAGATTTGTAATTCAAGACCTAAAGCGATAATGTAAAATCAAGAGCTATGAAACCACGCAGAATTCATCCATCTATCTATACAGCCATCCAGTGAATACTTATTTTGCTCCTGCCCTATGCCAGTCACTGATCTAGATCTTAAAGAGATAGTATGAACCAAATAGACAAAAGCCCTTGCTTGTGCCTAGCACACATTCTAGGGGGGAGATGGATAATATATACAAATAAGTGCATTTAAAAAAAATCAGGTAGGTGAGTGTGGTGCAAGGCATCTCTAGTCTCAGCTACTCAGGAGACTAAGGCAGAAAGATCACAAGTTTGAGGTCAGCCAGGGTCACATAGAGAGACACCCTGTCTCTAAATAATTAATTAAATAAATATTGATGTAAAAGAATAAAGATGGGTGAAGCGATGATGAGAGAGCTGTTTTATATAGCATGGTTAGGGAGGTTCTCCGTGATGAAGTGTCACTTAATCGGAGAATTGAAGAGTAGTAAGAAGTAAAGAAATGTATTCATGTTGGAACATTCATTTCACAAGCTAAGTGACATATGCGATTGAATGTATAAAAGAAATTAAAATAAAATTTAGAAAAAGAAAAAAGAAGAAGTGAAGTGTGTTACTTCCTGAGTGAGTTAATTTTTCAGTCAACTAAAGAGGCAAGAGCGGGCTTGAAGGACCCCTACGGAGGGCAATGTAAATAGTTGGAGCTGAAGGGTGAAGAGCCAGTGGCAGGAAATCCAGTTGGAGAGCAGGCAGGGCTCAGGAAGGACCATTCAAGGCTTGGTGAGGAAATTGGCTTTTATACTCCCTAATCCAGGGAGCCACTGGGGCTTTGACATGGTAGTGAGGTGACATGCCTCAAATTTTAAAAAGTGATCCCCTTGACTATTTGTGGAGGATGGACTGCTGGGGATGGATGGTGCGGGGGCACCTTAGTGGAAACAAAGAGGCCATTGCAACAGTCCAGGTGGCTCAGAAAAGGGTGGTAGCAGTGTAGGGGGGAGAAGTGGTCCAACATAGCAGCTTATTAACACAGAGGCAAGATGTCTTTCTGGATTGAATGAGAGGAGTCACAGACGACTCCAGGTTTTGGTGTGGAATGACATGAGTGCCTTAGTTAACAATAAGCAAAGTGCTATGGCAGCACATGGGATAGGCAATTACTTATGACTGGGGTTTTCAAGAGTGTATAGATTCATTTACTCTCAAAGGGTAAACAGCTTTGCACTCCCTGGGCATGTGGGGTACAAAATATAGGGAGGCCCTCACTCTTAAGGTCATGAAAATGTAGGCCTGGCACCTGAGAGAAGTGAAGTATCTCCTTATATTCTTCTCCTCAGGTGCCTTGCCTGCCTTACCCTGGTATTGGAAAGAGGCAAAAGAGCATTTAGGCCGAAAAATGGCATAAGCCAAAGCAGGTAACATGAAAGGGTAGCCTGCCATTCTCTGGACAAGAGAAGTTCAAGGTGTTGAGAAATCAGAGAAGTTCCAGGCTCTTTAGGTGCAAGGCAACCTTCCTGTCTTTCCTTGCTAATGCTGTCACTGACTCTCCTTCTCGTTTCCCCCACAGGATACTGTAGAAACAAGCATGGCTTCGCAGATTCTATTTTCTTCAGAGGCCCGAAGGCTAACACGCTATTTTATGGAATTTATCATTAGTCAATAAAACTCTAGTAGCCTTAGAAAAGCTACAAAAGTTGAGGCCAGCAGATGGTGTTGCTAGACTCCCACGTGGCTGACTGCAGTTCAAGTCCTGGACCCAGTGGCTTGAAACCCACTGGACATGTGTGTGTGTGTGTGTGTGTGTGTGTGTGTGTGTGTGTGTATGTGCCCTAGATCCCAGGAGGAGAATGGAGGAGAAGAGATTGCAGAGTGGGTGTGTGTGTGGGGGGGTGAGTTCTCACTTCTCCTCTCACTGTCTCTGTCCCTCTGTCTGTCTCTCTCTCTCCCAGGCGAGTGCATAAGCCCTAAGACAAAAATCTCAACAAAAAAGAAAGAAAGAAAGAAAGAAAAGCTTCAAAAGTTAAGAAATTTCTTTTTTCTTATAAGAGAGTTTTGCTGTCATGTAGCTTCTACCTCAGCCTATCAGGTACCATGCTACCCAGCTGTTTTATAGACAGAGTCTTGCTATATTGCCCAAGTGGCCTTTGGCTTTCAGTTCTCCTGCCTCAGCTTCCCCAAATCACTGGGGTTATCGGGACACACCACTGTGCCCAGTTTCTTAGAGTTCTTAATATCTATCTCTGAGACGGTCCTACTCATAAAGCCTCTTGAGAAACTTGCTTGCTAGAGTGGCTGTAACATGTACTTCACAAGGCGGGTTAAACAACAGAAATGCATTATCTCACCGTTCTCGGGGCTAGCAGTCTCCAGTCATGGTGTCAGCAGGGTTGTTTCTTTCTGAGGGCCAGTAGGGAAAATCTGTACCATGCCTTACTCCTGGCTTCTAGGATTATCAGGATTTTAGTCATGCGCACACATCGTGCCTGCTTTTCAAGCCACTGGGTCCAGGGCTCACTGTGGTCAGCCATGTGGGACCCAGTTCCCTTAGCCACTACAAAGTGGTTTCCTGAGAATTTCTGGTGTTCTCAGGCTTACATTAATAGATGCATACCCTGATCTCTGCCTTCATCTTCACATGGTGTTCTTCCTGTGTGCTTGCATGAGTACAACTTTCCCCATATTATAAAGACTCTAGTTGTTTTGTATTATGGCTACCCTACACCAATATAGCCTCATCCTCACTTACTTGATTATAACTAAAATGACCTTATTTCCAAAAAAGGGCACATTCTTTTTTTTTTGAAGAAATTTTTTTGTCAGACAGACAGACAGAGACAGAGAGACAGAAAGTGAGAAATCACCCCCTAGGGGGGATGGCCACGCCGCAATCCCTTCTCCTCCATTCTCCTCTCGGGATCCTGGGCACGCATGCACACCCGCCCGGTGTGAGTTTTTTTTTTTTTTTTTTTTGGAGAGGTTTTTCACTATAGGGCGCGTGCGCTCGCCAGACAGATAGAGAGAGACATAGAGACAGAAAGCAAGAAATCACCCCCCAGAGGGGATGGTCACGCCACAATCCCTTCTCCTCCATTCTCCTCTCGGGATCTTGGGCACGCATGCACACGCGCCCGGCGTGAGTTTTAAGACACCGGTTCTGGGACACGAACCGCGGTCGACTACATGGGAGTCCAGCAACATAGTCATTACACTAATTGCTGGTCCCCAAATAAGGGCACATTCTGAGGTTAGGACTTCAACTTATGCATTTTTGAGGGAGGGACACAATTCAATTAATAACAACTTCCTTCTGTGATTTTTTTTTTAATTCCTAAAAGTAGGTCATCAAATCTTCTCCCCTTAAAACACAAGCTTTAAGATCTCATCACAGTTGGGGCTAGCAGGTGGCATGGTGGCTAAAGGTGCTGGACTCCCACACAGCTGAACATGGTTCGAGTCTCAGACCTGGCAGCTTGCTTTCTCACTCTCCCTCTCTCTGTCTCTCTGTGTCTTTCTTTGGTCAAGTTAAAAAAAAAATAGCAATAGATAAAGTTAAATAAAATGATTCTTAAAAATTTTTTTAAAAAGAGATCTCATTACAGTAGACTTTTAGCTTTTAATAAATGTCTGTATGTTTTTTTAAAGAAAGATTTTTGCTATAGGGTGCATGTGCTCACTGGAGAGACAGAGACAGAAAATGAGAAATCACCCCCCCACTTCCCGGGTCGATGGCCACATCGCAATCCCTTCTCCTCTGTTCTCCTCTTGGGATTTTGGGCACACACACACACACACACACACCCACACCCAGGATGAGTTTTAAGCTGCTGGGTACGGGACTCGACCTGTGGTCAACTAGGTGGGAGTCCAGTGATGTAACCATCACACCATCTGCTGGTCCCTAAATGTTTGCATTTTTAATTATCTATTTCTTTTTTTAAAAAAGATTATTTATTTAAAATTTTATTTATTATCATTATTCTTCAATTTTGACCAGAGAGAGAGAAAGGGAGAGTGATAAAGCAAGCCACCAAGTCCAGGACTTGAACCTGTGGTTGGCCATGTGGGAGTCCAGTGCTACCACCTGCTGGCCCCTAACTATCTATTTCTAACGATCTCCAAACTGAATATGTATCTCACTGGGCATCCAGCTCATCTTAGAAGGATTCTCTCATATTCTGAATTTAAGAAAGAGTCAAACAAGTGAAAACATGTGAACCTCACTCTGAGTGGTTGAGCAAGAAAAAAAATCAAAGAACTGAGGATATGAAACTGGATAAAATGGTCAAAGAAACAAATGTAGAGAGAGACAAGATGTAAGAGGAGTTATCAAAGAGACAGAAAAAAAGGACAAGAAATAACCAAAGAAGTTTGGAGGAATATAAACCAAAGTAGGAGATAGTGTTAAAAAGGTGGGAATAGTAAAACATTTTAAATATCGCCTTGAAGTAGAAAAGAATGGCAACTGAGGAAAAAACTACTCAATTTAGCAATTAGAAGGATGCTGACTAAGGCCTTGTTAATTGATGATTTAGACATATCTAAAGGATTCAAAAAATATTTGCCACAAGGTGTGTGCACTCACTAGAGAGAGATGGAGAAACAGTGACGGAAAAAGCATCTCCCTCCCAATGGGACTTGGTCATGCTGCAATCCCTTCTCCTTCATTTCTCTATCCTGTCAGGACTTAGGACACACGTGCACACATATCTGACAAATTCTTCAAACCACCAGGTCCAGGACTCCCTGTGGTCAGCCATGTGGGATCTAATCCCCTTAACTACTAGGCCCTGGGCTGGTTCAAGGATGTAAATATTATTTGAACATATGAAAAATCAATCGTAGAATTTTAAGTTTAGAATGGCAAGACAATAGAGAATCTAGGAGTAGATCTGTGTATGGAAAAGTGATAAGAGACAGAGGGGGAGTTCAGATCAGTGGGAGAAAATATGCTATTTATTAAATGGTGCTAAGAATATTATCCACATGGAAAAAATGAAATTAGAGTCCTACTTCATTTCATTTTCTTGTTTACTTTAGCTAGAGGGTGTATGCACTTGCCAGAGACCAAGTGAGAGAGAAAAAGTGAGACAGCACCCCTCAACAGGACATTCTCCACCTTCTTCCCACCCTTTGGAACTTTCGGGCATGCATGTACCTGGAGTGGTTCTCAGCTGCCAGGTCTAGGATTTGAACTGTGCAGGTGACCATGTATAGCCACCTTAATCATCATGCCACCAGCTGGCCCCCTCATATCATACTTTTAAAAATTAATTTCAGGGACCAGCAGTTGGCATAATGGCTATGTCACTGGACTCCCATGTAGTCAAGTGCGGCTCAACTCCCGGACCCGGTGGCTTAAACTCACACCGGGTGCATGTGCGTGTGTGTGTGTGTGTGCCTAAGATCCTGAGAGGAGAATGGAGGAGAAAGGACTGCGGCATGGCCATCCCTCCCGGGGAGTGATTTCTCATTTTCTGTCTGTCTGTCTGTCTGTCTCTCTCTGTCTTTCTGGCGAACGCATGCACCCTATAGCAAAAACCTCTCCAAAATAATAATAATAATAATAATAATAATAATAATTAATTTCAGCTGGAGTAAGAATTTAAATGTGAAAATAAAAACTTTAAAACTTTTAGAAAATATAGAGGATTATTTTGAACTATTTTGGAGCATGAGAAAATATAAACAAAAAATACACGTAAACTATGAGGGGCCAGACAGTGGTGCGGCAGTAAAACGCAGTGCTTTTGGTCCAGAGGCCTCCCTGAACGTACTTCCTGAAACAGTCCATGCACGGACTTTCCCATCATCTAGAGCTGGATCATGATATTGCAGTCTTGTCAGGGGTTCTGTCTTATGGAAGAAAAAAAGAAGGAAATTAAAAATATATGTATAAACTAGGACTAGAAGAGATTGATAAGTATAGGAAATTTGAATTGAGAACGTCTTTCCCTCAGAGTCACTAAAAGAGAGTGAAAGACAGAATACAAAATGAAAAAAGGTGGCTAGCAGGTGGCATGGTGGTTAGGGTGTTGGACTCCCATATGGTTGGCTGTGGTTCGACTCCTGGACCTGGCAGCTTGATTATCACTCCAGGCACGTGTGTGTGTGTGCCCAAAGTCCTAGGAGGAGAACAGAGGAGAAGGATTTGTGAAGTAGCCATACCCCAGGGGAGGGGGGCGATTTCTCCCTTTCCCTCTAGCTCTGTCTCTCTCCAGGGAGCATACTTGTCTTATAGAAAAAACCTAAAAAATAAGAGAAAAAGAAAAAGAAAAAAAGGTATTTTATACACATACCAACATACATACACATGCACACATTTACTTAAAGGAATTTGTGTATACAGTTATAGACACTAGCAAGGCTGAAATCCATAAGGCAGGCTAGCAGACTGGAAACTCAAGCAGGAGCTGATGCTGGTGTCTTCTTATTTATTTTAAATTGCCAGAAAGTGCATGTGGGCAGGGAGTGAGGGGGAGCAGAGAGCAGGGAAGCATCCCCAGTGAGGTGTGCCATGTCACAATCCTTTTTCCTTCAATTCTCCATTCCGTGAGGATTTGGGGCACATGTGCACACGGGCCTGAGGTGTTTTTCAAGTCTCAGCTGGCCTTGTGAAATGGGCTCCCTAAGCACAGCACTTAGCCACTGTGCTGCAAGGCCAAGCTGATGCTGCGAACCTGAGGCAACATTACTTCATTAGGGAAATCTCAGTTTTGCCCTTAAGGCCTTTCAACAAATTAGATGCCCCCCCCCCCCCCGCACATTAACAAGGATAACCTTCTTTTTTTTAAAAAAATTTTTTTGGAGAGGTTTTTGCTATAGGGCGCATGCGCTCACCAGACAGACAGAGAGAGACAGAGAGACAGAAAGCGAGAAATCACCCCCCAGAAGGGATGGTCACGCCACAATCCCTTCTCCTCCATTCTCCTCTCGGGATCTTGGGCATGCACGCACACGCTCCCGGGGTGAGTTCAAGCCATAGGGTTCAGGACTCGAACCGTGGTCGACTACGTGGGAGTCCAGCGACATAGCCATTACGCCAACTGCTGGCCCCAAGGATAACCTTCTTTACTTAAAGTTATTGTAGATCTTAATTATATCTGTAAAATACTTTTAGAGCAACACTTAAATCTGTGTGATGAACTATTGGATACTATATCCTAGCCAAGCTGAGACATAAATGAATGATCACAGTCACAGTCCCAAATCACAAATTATGAAGCATTCTTGCCAAATGCTATTAAAGCTGGAAGCCAAGAGAGAGTGCTTAAGAATTCACTAGTTAGCGTAATGGCTACGTCACTGGACTCCCACGTAGTCGACCACGGTAGTCCCGGACCTGGTGGCTTAAACTCACGCCGGGTGCGTGTGCGTGCGTGCCCAAGATCCCGAGAGGAGAATGGAGGAGAAGGGATTGCGGCGTGGCCATCCCCCCTGGGGGGTGATTTTCTGCTTTCTGTCTCTCTGTCTCTCTCTGTCTGTCTGGCGAGCGCACGCGCCCGATAGCTCTCAAAAAAAAAAAAAAAAAAAAAAGAATTCACTAGGCACCTTGGTACACCCTGGGGGAGTGTCAGAGACTGAGAACATACTCAGGATCTCTTTATCAGAGTGCAGTTGGCCTTAGTAAAAGCAGAGAATATTCCTGTGGAAACCAAATTATATATCACAGGGTATCTCAGGGATGTGACAGAAGTTATGTAACCATAACATTTTTTTAACATTAACAACCAACCTTTAGGCCAAGAAATGCTGTCAGGGGTAAGATGGAAGGGATGGAAGAAATGATTATTAGAGCACAGGGAAAAGATGTAAAAGCTTTTCTGTGCATAACAGTGTCTTTCAGAATGTCAGAAATTTAAAGGAGAAATGTCTATGGGAAAAGAATCTATTAAACTTCCACTAATGACCAAAAAGTATACAAATCATAACTGGGTCTACCTTGGTTTCCTTCCTTTCTTTCTTCCTTCCTTCCTTTCTTCCTCTGCTTTCTTTTTTTACCTTTCCAAATCTCTCCATCTCATACTATTCTTCAGCAGTCAACTCTAAAAGGTAAGTAATTACAATAAGAAAATATCAGCATGGAAAATAGGTATAAAAATGGGAAAATATGAGCCAGCTCCATAGCACAACAGTTAAGTGCTGAGAGGGAGCTGAATCCAACAAAGCTGTGTTTTGAATCCTGGCGCTAGAGTATTAAAAAACACACCTGGTCCAGGATCTTGATGGATGAAGAAATGGAAGAGAAAAGGATTGTGGCATGATTAGGCACCAGTGGGGCGGGGGATGGGATTCTCTCTCTGTCCCTCTCCTCTCTCTTTCTTGTGCATGCATATGCATTCTCTGGCAAAAAAATAAAATAATCGTTTGTTTTAATTTAATTACATGTATTTATTCATTGGTTCATTCATTCATTCATTCCCAGAGATCATGCATACTCACTAGAGAAAGAAAGAGAGAGAGAGAGAAAGCACCTTCCAATGGGGCATGGTCACATCACAATCTTTTTTCCTCTACTTTCCCATCCACTCAGAGATGTACGACATAGCTAATATACCTGAGGCTAAAAATCGAACTGCAGTTTGCCATAAAAGATTCAGCTCCCTTGGGGCTGGCAGGTAGCATGGTAGTTAAGGGTGCTAGACTCTCACATGGCTGACTTTGGTTCGAGTCCCAGACCTGGTGGCTTGCTTTCTCACTCCCCTTCCCTTCTTTCTGTCCCTCTCTGGTCAAATTAAAAAATAAAGACATAAAATTAAGTAAAATAGTTCTTTCTCTTTATCTCTCTCGCTTTTTTTTTTTTTTTTTTTTTTTTTGGAGAGAGGTTTTTGCTTTAGGGCATGCACTCACCAGAGAGACAGAAAGCGAGAAATCACCCCCCAGAGGGGATGGCCATGCTGCAATCCCTCCGACTTCATTCTCCTCTCAGGCACCCATGCACACGCAACCGGTGTGAGTTTTAAGCCACTGGGTTTGGGAATCCAACTGCAGTTGACTACATGGGAGTCCAGCACCATAACCATTATACCATCTGCTGATTCCAGTAAAATAATTATCTTCTTAAAAAAAGATCCAGTTTCTAATGCACAGTGTTTAACCACTGTACTACAGTGTCAGCCCCAAAATAATCATTAAATAGGTGAAAAATAGGAAAAGAAACATTAGCTAAGAAATATAGAAAATATTCTCTGTAGAAAATATTCTCAGAAAGATGAAGGAAACATAAGTAATTTGGATGATTACTTTTTAAAGTTTCAGATGTTTATTAACTAGTATAAATTTGAATGCATTAAAATGATTTCATGCATTTAGAGGAGAAATATTTACTGGCTAAGTGGAAAACTGTGCAGATGGCTTCAGGAAGACCTTTATTATAAGCAGCTTTATAGTGAAACATTTCATTTAGAAGTTTGGACCTTCTTTCGTCAGGGTGCTGTAATCCACATTCACTGAGTAAAACTTGTATTGACCATTGGGACCCAGCTTGCTCCAGGGCTCAGGGTTATTCTTTCTGTCCCAAGAGACATCTGGATTGAACAGTGCCAAACACATAAGATACAGTGCTGCTCAAGGACCTCCAGCTCCAATAAATACAAACAGGGGAATCAAATCGGATGCTTCTTGGCCTGGCTCAGGATCTGGCAAGCATGTTTACGGTGGAGGACTTTGGTCCAAAAACAGAGAAGGACAAATCTTTGGACAATTACTTTTTTATTTTCGGAGAGGTTTTTTGCCACAGGGCACGTGCGCTTGCCAGAAAAACAGAGACAGACAGAAAGCGAGAAATCACCCCCGAGAGGAAATGGCCACGCTGCAATCCCTTCTCCTCCATTCTCCATTCAGGATCTTGGGCATGCAAGCACACGCCCCGGCGTGAGTTTAAACCACTGGGTCCAGAACTCGAACCACGGTTGGCTACGTGGAAGTTCAGCGACATAGTCATTATGTTAACTGCTGGTCCCTGGACAATTACTTTTGTGTTGTCTCAAAGAAATAAAATACCTCTCTATTAAAGGTATCTACAAAGAGATGTAATCATTTAAAGAGGATATTATAGGGACCTCTGGGGGGGGGGGTGATTTCTCACTTTCTGTCTCTCTGTCTCTCTCTGTCTTTCTGGCGAGTGCATGCGCCCTATGGCAAAAACCTCTCCAAAAATAAAAAATATATATATATTTAAAAGAGAGAGAGAGAGAGAGAGAGAGAGAGAGAGAGAGAGAGAGAGAATTTTGGATTATTTAACTGAGATATTTCTGAGAGAAGTTTCAAGCACGGTTTGATGAGGGCTCCAACTCTATCTCCAGGACTGTTTGTTTGTTTTGTTTTTGATAATAGTCATTCTAAAGGGTGTAAGATGATATCTCATTGTGGTTTTGTTTTGCATTTCCTCAGAGGTTAATAATGCTATGCACCTTTTCAGGTGCTTACTTGCCATTTGTATTTCTATAATACTCTGGAGAAATGTTGATTAAAGTCCTTGTCCATTTTTAATTTTTTTTTTATTGTGGAGTTGTGCTTTTTTATATATTCTGGATAATAGATCTTTATCACCTATATTATTTACAGAAATTTTCTCCCATAGCTTGGGTTGTAGTTTCACTTCTTTAATGCTGTATTTTGATGTATAAAGTTTTTTTCAAAGAATTACTTATTTTATTATTATTATTTTTCAGTTTGACCAGAGAGAGAGAGAGAAAGAGAGGGAGAATAAGAAAGCAAGTCGCTAGGTTCTGAGACTCACACTGCAGTTGGTCATGTGAGAGTCCAGCGCCTTCATCACCACACCACCTGACAGAACCAGATGTACAGGGTTTTAAATTTTATGAATCAATTTATCCAGTTTTGTTGTTGTTGTTGTTTAAGCTTTTGTTACATATGTAGAAATAATTGCCTAACCCAATGTAGAAGAACTATACAAATACAGTTTGATAGTTTCACCTCTTACATTTAGGTCTACAATCCATTCTGGGTTAATTTTTAACTGCTATAAGGTAGATATGAAATTAGCCCTTGTGTATGGGGATATTCAGTTGTCCCAGAACCATTTATTGAAAAGATAATTCTTTCCCTATTGAATTATTTTGACACACTTTTTTTAAAAAAAGAATTATTTTATTTAATTTTATTTATTCATTTATTTTAGTTTGACCAACGAGACCATACACACACACACACACACACACACACACACACACACAGAGAGAGAGAGAGAGAGAGAGAGAGAGAGAGAGAAAGCAAGCTACCAGGTCTGGGACTCAAACCGTGGTCAGCCATGTGGGAGTGTCCAGCACCTTCACCACCACGCCACCTGCTGGCTCCCTATTTTGACACACTCTTAAAAATTTTTTTAAATTGTCAGAGGGCTCATGCACTAGCCAGAGACAGACAGAGACAGAGGGAGAGGAGAAAGCACCCTCCAAAGGGGTGTGGTCATGCAATTTACTCTCCACCCTCCTTTTGGTATATGGGGCAATCATACATATGCAACTGGCAAGTTTCTCAAGTCATAGGGCCCTGGGTTTGAACCACAGTCAATATATAGGACTTTGCTCTTTTAACCAGTATGTATGGTTAGGTTCCACACCCTTCTAGAATATCATTGACCACATGCGGGATCTTCAAAAAGTTCATGGAAAATGCATATTGTGAAAAAATTATGCATGGATTTCAAAATGTTTTGCATCAAAATAATCTTGTGCTTCAATTCCACTTTTCCATAAGCATTGTTTCTTTTTTTCTTCTTCTTATATTTATTTCTTTTTAAAATAGAAAATGACTTGCTGTGTTGCTCAGGGCAGTCTTGAATTCACAGTCCTCATGTCTCAGCCTCCCAAGTAACTGGGATTACAGGTACATGCTACTGTGCCCTCTTCACAAACTTGTTGAAGTTTTCTTGTACTTCATTTCTTTGCATCCTCACTATGTTCCCCTTTTTCTCATCTTAAAGTTTCAGGCTTAGTGGCTCAGTATCTTTGTGCACTATCATAATTATACATCTGCTATAAAGAAGGGGAACGACCACTTTATCACTCAGAGCCAACTGATTAGAAAGAAAAACCAACCTCCAGCCTACCACCATCATCCTCAGAAACTAAGATCCACTCTGGGGAATTGAACAATGGCCTTTCTAATTCTAAACAGGATGCCAGTGACCAACACTTAATGAATGACCTAGCTCTCTATAAATATAAGCAGATTAAATATCACTAACCAGGCAGGCCCTATGTCCTGGTGGTTGAGAAGCCAGTTCCTACATGGCCAACTGTATGATTTGGGTCCTGGTCCCAAGTGGCTTGAGGAACATATGTGTGCATGCCCAAAGTCCCAGCAGGATAGAGGATGAAGGAGACTGGATTTCGGCATGACCACACCCATTGGAGGGTGTTTCTTCCTCTCCCTTTCTGTCTCTCTGCGTCTCTCTCATAGGTGCACATAAACTCTAGCAAATTAAAAATATCATATATATATATATATATATATATATATATATATATATAACGTATGTATATATATATATGTATATATATATATATATATATTATATATATATATATATATCGCTAGTCACGAAGAGAATTCATCATTTGAAAGAAGTGCACCAAATGAGAGCAGATTCACTCACTAAAGTAGAATCACTGTGGGAAATAGAAAAATTTTGTAAAAATTCTATTCATATTCTTAGCGAAATTTAAAGAGTAACAGGCAAGTTGTGAAAATGGAGCAACCTGAGAATCAGTATGTCCTTAGAAATTGAAAACTAAATGAATACTTAAGTCAAAAAGACTATAGAAGCAGTTAATGGAAAAATGGATACTTAGTGAATTATAAAACCATCTCGGGACCAGCAGACGACATAATGGCTACCTAGCTGGACTCCCATGTGATTGTGATTCGAGTCCTGGACCTGGTGTTTTAAACTCATGCCAGGTGCGTGTCCATTTGTGCCCAAGATCCCAAGAGGAGAATGAAGAAGGGTGGCCATCCTCCTGGGGGGTGGGGGTGATTTCTCACTTTCTTTTTATTAATTAATTAATTTATTTATTTATTTAAATTTGACCAGAGAGGGACAGAGTGAGAGGGAGGGAGGGAGAGAGAGAGAAAGAGAGAAAACAAGCCACCAGGTCCAGGATTCAAACCACAGTCAGCCATGTGGGAGTTCAGTGTCCCCAATCACCATGCTACCTGCCAGCCCCGATTTCTTGCTTCCTGTCTCTCTGTCTCTCTCTGTCTTCCTGGTGAGCACATGTGCCCTATAGCAAAAACCTCTCTGAAAAATAAAAAACATTTCTTGGGCCGATAGGTGGTGTGGCAGTCAAGGTGCTGGATCCAACATGGCTGACTCCATGGTTTGAGTCCTGGACATAGTGGCTGGAAAAGGTGGCTAGAAAACCATGCTAGGCGTGTGTGTGTGTGTGTGTGTGTGTGTGTACCCAAAAACCCCAGAGAAGACTGGAGGAGAAGGGATCACAGCATGGCCATCCCCCCAGGGGGTGATTTCTCACTTTCCCTCTTTGTCTCTCTCCTGTTAATGCCCTATGGCAACAATCTAAAAACAAATAAACAAAAACCTCAAAGAAGTCTTCCAGCATGCAGGGCAAAACTACAGAAGTACAAATCATAAATGAAAAAAGACAAAAAATGTATAGCTCCGGGAGATCCAATGTTTATATGCTGGAAATTTTAGAAAAATGGAATAGATGTTATACACAGATACTTCATGGAAAATGGAGTTAAAGTACAAGTTTATTTAAGTGAAAACTTTCTTGACACCCATGCATAATTTTTTTAAATATGCATTTTCCATGAACTTTTTGAAGACCCACGCACCCTCCCAGTACAAATGAGGCCACTAAAATGGAGTCAAGAACCTTGGCAAAGTTTTATAAGTACCTCCAGAATGTTTTCTTCTAACCCTGTCATATTTTGTAATCACAGATGTCTACTGAGCATGAAGAGGCATATATAGATCCCGAAGGGAAGAAAAGGCATATTTGCAAATTCAAGACAAGCAAATGTATAATCTAATAAAAATGACATTGAACTGTTTTCAGTCTGCCAGAATGTAGATAATTACTATCTTTAACTTTTAACCTTGTGGGGGAACTTGTCTTATTTACTGACGAACCACCACACACTCCTGGTGCACTCTCCATCTGGGTCACAGTAGATACTCAATAAATATTTGTTGAACAGATGAAGAATGAATACCGGAGTCCTGTAGTATTAGACTAAGGTTCTTGAGCAACTGCATCATTTGCCTTACGTTTCCAAAGACCATTGAGCTCAGCACTCAACTGTAACTACACAGAGAGAAAATCACAGCGTGACTTACTTGAAGGCTGCTCATTGCTTGCAGTCTCCTTATCTTTAAAATGGAAGGTGTCCCTTCCCCAACTCTACAGACCTTGTGAAGGACTGAATTATTCAAGATTCTCACTCGCTGTAACTTCTTATGAGCTTAGTTTAGTCTCATGGTGAACTTGAAAGCTCTGGTTTGTACTTACTCTCTTTTCCACAGTATGGTCAGTTCTTGCAATGAGTTTCCTAAATAACAGGGAATTCCATTTTAGACATTTTGTGTTACAGTTATGTAAAAACCCTATTCATTTTATTTACCAAGCCTGGATCATGTGCAAGACCCGGAACCGTCGAGAACAGCAGTGAGGGAGGAAGCCACATTTCCCACCCTCATGGCACTTAATGTCATGTGTTTTTAAAGGCTAAACAACAGGAAATTCAGCTGTGAAACAACAAAAACATTTATGCACCTTAAATCCATCAGGAGCAAAACAGAATTAAAAAAAATAAAAAATAAAAAAAGTAAGCTCAAGTCGTCTTCCCAGGAGGGAGAGAAGACAATTCAAACCACTAACGAATGGCTCCCCTTTGCTAGTCATATCTTAGCCATACCTTGACTTATTTTCTGGCGATTCTAGACTTTCGATCAGTTTTCACTGAAAGGGAAGGGAAAGAAAATGTATTTCAGTTCTGAAGGGGGGGGGGGGAGGAAGAAAGAAGAAAGCAGAACAGGCATTTGGAAGTACTGACTTAGAGATCATGGGGGATCTCGTTTAACTGATGTCTTACAATTGGTGATGATACCGTAACACTTGACAACCGACCCATGCGGGACCGGGTGCCGAAGAAGCCTCCCACACCTATGAACACGCTCCACTTTCAGGGTCTCCACTACCTCAAGGGCACTAAAAATACATGCCCTTTTCTCTCCCTTGATTCTTCCACCACATCCAGCATGAACTGCTTCTTCTAGAAGGTACAGTTGCCTATCTCTGGCAACAATTACAGCTTAAAATATGGAAGAGCCTCTAGCTGTGAAAATGGAGCTACATCTGTCACTAGCCGGCCTCAGCATCTCTCGCAAACGTTTGTCTCTGCAGCCCCGTCAAGGCCCTGGGCCCTCTGGAAGTGGCTGCCTTTGGGGCGGAGCTTCCCCGGTGGCCCCAGGAGGCTCCAGACCCGCCATGGCGAGCCCGTAGCGTCCCTGGGCCGGTGACCTGAGCGCCGTGCCGGGGTCCCGGGGCCGGGCCGGAAAGCGTGCTCATCCAGAGGTGCACAAGTCTGCTCTGGTCTGGCGCTCCCGAGTTTGTTTGGTTTTGTCCATGCCCTGTCCCCGCCCTAACCCCCTTCATGCAAAAGGCCACGGGTTTTTGACCCACCATTGCCCAAGCCGAGTTCACGCTTGGGGCTCTTTTGCCGCCGTCCAGGCAACAGAGAAAGCAATGAGGCGAGCGCTCTGAATGAACGCCGGCTAGGCGAGAAAATCATGTTTCCCCTTGGCTGCGCGCGTCGTCGTTCCCAGAAGACGCCCCTGCCCATCCCACCTCCACCCCACGGCGGCCACACGCACATCTGGGCGGTGGAGTTCGGGCTCACAGTACGCGCGGGGGCGGCTCCGAGGGCCCGGGGAGGGGAACGCGCGCCCACCACCCCCGCGGAGCGCGAAGGAGCCCCGCAGGCCAGTCCCGGGCGCCCAGGCTGCAGAGCACGAGGGGCGGGGCGGGGGGAGGGGGCGCGGGGGTCCCCGCCGCGGAGGCTCTGGGCCAGCGGGAGGGGCAGCACCTGAGGAATCCGCCTCCGGCCCCGGCGGCCGCCGCCTCGCTCCGCCCCGGGGAACTGAGCGCGCGACCCGCGCGCCTGCCAGAGAGACGCCAGCCGGCGGCGGCGCTAGCACCGCGGAGGAGGGAGCCGGAGCCAGCGGAGCGCAGCGCTAGGAGCAGGACTGGGGGTGGGGAGACGATCCCAGCTGAGCGAGGGCCACCCCTGGTCCTCGGCCCTCGCGCCCCACTAGGGCCAGGTGAGCGGCTGCGGGGACTCCCGGGCGCGGGCGCGGGGAGGTGAGAGGGTGCGAGCCCGGCGCGAGCGCACGCCGGGCCCCGCTGGAGCTGCCGTTTGGCGGGCCGGACACCCCGCCTGGCCGGGAAGCGCCGCCGCTGACTTTTCGGATGAAAGGGAAGGCGGAGCGGGGGTGTGAGCGCGAGCGCGGCGGAGGGGCGCGGGCCGGCGCCTGTGCCAGCCGCGCGTCCGAACCCGCGCTCTCCCGCCGCCTCGCGTCAGCCCCGCGAAGGGACCCAGCCGGCGCTGCGGGCGCACGGAGGCCGAGGCCTGTCACCCGGGCTCTCCTCGCTGCCTCTGTGGCGGGAGCGAGGCGGCCCGGCCGTGGGATGAGGGAGGCTGCGGCGCGCCGCGAAGCGCGGGCATCGCCGAGGCGGAGGGGCGAGCCGGGACCATCTCTCTCAGCCCGACCGGCAAGAGGGGTCGCTGGGGCGGTGGACCGCAGGTAGGGAGGGAGGCGCCGAGGCGACCGGGGAGAGGACGGGTCGAGCTCAGCTCTGGGAAAGTTGAGAGCGTCCTGAGGTGGCCGGGCGTTCGCTCAGTGGCCGTGGGTTTCTTTCCTTCTCTCCAAATGTCACTTTGTCACGAGCGCGCGCGCATGTCCTCCGGCCATCATTTCCATTCTGCTGTGAGTTGCGGAGGACCACTCTTATTCTGCATGAGACACAAAGGGTTGTGTTGACAGCTGACCCTGACACACGGAGACGGCGAGGTGAACTGAGCGCGGCCGGGCGTGGGTGATGAGGAAGCGGTTTGCTAAAGTAAATCAATTCCCGCAGTCCCTCTTCCGAGCTCCATTAAAAGGAAATTACCTGTGTAGATTCGATGTGTGGCGTTTCTCAGTCACTCCGAGCCCAAGTAACGTCCCAGAACACGATTCATTTGCACGAGAACAGCTGCTGCCTCCCACCGAGGCGGACGATCCTGGAGAAACTCCTCAATCGAGCCCCTTTCTCCTAGGAACGTAACTGTTGCAAGGTCTTTATCCCTGCAAGGAAGGTCCTTATCCACCGCACCCGGCCCTCTGTCTCCCGCTAAGAAGATAACAAACAAATTTTAATTTCTACTTATCACAACTTAAGAGTTTCTCCTCTCAGCCCTTGAAACAGGAAACCCCATTTAAATCCCATTTAAAAAGCTAACCACTTGTATAGAACTTTTCTTCAAAAGGTTTTTTGAACCAAATGTCCTCGGAGAAACCTATCATTCTCGGTACATGTTCTTGTACTTCAAATTCTGGAATTCTACTGTGAGATTTGTGACTGTGTTGGTTCTTTTTCTTTCTGAAAATTCCCATGAGATTTACAAATGGCATTACTAAAAACTGATTTAAAAGAGGGGAGAATGAGCATAATTGTTTAATTGAAAATACCTAATAAAATTGCATGCATCTAGGTACGTATTTAAACGGGAACATTTTAATTGATGAATGTTGAAAAGTAGTGAGTAGGGTAAAAAATTCAAACAATAGTGAAAAGTATGCGGTGTAAATTAAGCCCTCTCTTTTCCATACTCTCATACTCTACTCATCCTCTCCCAGGCATTCACTTTTGTAAATTTCTTGCCTAGCCTTCCGTAAATCTATTAAAATGGAATTATATTATGGAAACAGAGGGTGAAAGGAGCTGAGGAAGATGGAACTGTATCTGAAACAGTGATGAATATTAACTTTGATATCCACTCAGGATGACATTAGAGCCTCTTAGTTGGCCAATGGTGGACACGTTGCCTTGAAGATCAGGATCAGTCAGAGTGCTGAAAATCTTAGAACAAATACTCATGCAAAACTATTAAACTATTCCACACCACCAGTTTTTCTACACTGGTGTTTATAACCTTTGTTGAATGCTCTCTCCCTTTTGAGACTCTTTATGAAGAAGAAGAGCGCTGTGGTTTAGACTGCCTGCTGCAGTGTGTATCCGAAAGCGTTGAAATATATGCTTCCACTGATAATAACGTGACCTTTGAGCAGTAAGGGGGAAGCACGGAGGCCAAGTTTAAGACATTTAGGCACATCTGTTAGTTTGAGGCCTTGGTTTACCATCTACTAGCCAAACAAATTTTCTTGGAAATGCTTTTGCTTACCCCTCAGTTAGAGGAATTGGTCTAGGTGGTTTTCAAGGGTCCTTTTAACTCCAAAATTTTGTGTTGAAAATAGTAGTTCTGTGTGTGTCCTAAAATTGGCTAAATATAATGCAGTTGGACTGTAGATATTGACAGTGGGAGTGCCAAAAAAAAGTCTTGGATGGTAGATTCATAAAAAGGAGGTGAGAGATGTTTGTACTACATCTCACTCTTTTTAAGTTTGATATCATTTTCACTTTCTCACAAAATTGCTATTTGTGTTGCTGACAGAGGCCAAACCCTGGGCTGAATGAGCCCCTGCATGTCACCTTGTATGGCTAAGGAGAGTGAATTCTTTTCACAGCTCATGGTGCCATTTTTATGGAAAGTACTCTTACCAAACTCTTTCTTTTCTTTTTGGTAAAATGGAAATAAAATTCATTTGCCTACTTCAAAGAGCGTTGATAGAATTTAATTAGTAATTCTCAAAAATATTTAGATTAGGACTATCCTTTGCAGCTAAGATATTTTAGTTACTTTATAAGTCTTCACATAGGGTTTTTTTTTTTTTTTAATTTTCACTGGGGTGTGTGCACTCACTTGGAGAGACACACACAGTGGGGGAGTGTGTGAAAGGACCCCCTACCCCCAGGGGGATGGCTATGATGCAGTCCCTTCTCCTCTATTTTCTTCTTGGGATTTTGGGCATTTGTACACACTATACACACGTACCCAGCGTGCTTTTCAAGGTGCCAAGTCTGGGACTTGAACCTTGCAGTTGGCCATGTGAGATCCAGCCACTGTAACCACCATGTCAGTGGGTGGCCTGAGATCACATTTTTAGTTGAAAACTTTCCAGTTCCTAAAACACCTACAATCTGTAGACTAATGATCCCTAGGTGGGTACCAGAGCTGGGGAGTGATTTCAAAGTCGTGAAAATAGAAAGCATTAGCTAATTTTGGTCACTATGTGTGATCTCAAGGGATTTCAAGAATTCACTTAAATAGTGATTGCAAAAGTTGTTGATGTTAAGATGGAGATCTCATAAGCTTCAGAACCACTGATTAAAAAATTAAGCAATTATTTCGAATAGGTCTGTAACAAATACATTGTAGTGAAGTTTTAGGAATTGTTTGGGAGACTTAGAATACAAACCAGAAGAATAGATTTATGAGTACTTAGAGTGATCCTGATTGACAGAACTGACAAAAACAAAATAAAATACAGTAATGAAATCCTAAAAATTTTTAGCTTCATTCTCAATCTTGGTGTGTTAATGTTTATTTTTGTACATGTTTTGTCATATTGCAGATATATATTTTTACTCTTAATTTTTTATAAGCTCTTCTCTGTAATTTACTTCCTATTATTTATAATAACTTTATGATAGCTTATGTAATGAATGTTTCATAATTTATTCACTCTTTCTATTTTCCAGTAGTTTCCTGCATTTAAAAAAAAATATATGATGACTATCCTTATGAATTTAACTACTCTTTTTTCTTTAAACTTCCATAGGGTGGTTTTCCTGGATAGGCAGTATAATGTAGTTATACCGGGCTCTAAAGTTAGAGGCTCAGGATTCAAACCTAGCTTCCTCACCTAGTGGCAATATTGGGCAAATAACTATCTTCTCAGAACTTTATCTTGCTAACTTGTAAAATGTCTTAGTAATTGCTTTCTACAAAGTTTTTTTTTTTTACATAAATGAAATAACAGGAAAATACATATATATGTTAACTCTTATTTTTGTTAAGAAATTTCCAGATTTCTGGTAATTTCCAAGTTACTTTATTATTATTATTATTATTATTATTTTAATTTGCTACAGGGTGCATGAGCTTGCTAGTGACAGAGAGAGGGAAAGTGAGAAAGCATCCCTGGAGGGGATTGACCACACTGCAATTCCTTCTTCATTCTCCTCTCAGGAGTTTGGGCATACTTGCACATGCTCCTGGTGTGTTTTTCAAGTCTCAGGGTCTGGGACTTGAACCATGCTGTAGGCCATGTGGGGTCCAGCCACCTTAACCACCATGCCACTGACTAGCCCCCCAAATTCCTTTTAAAAAAGTTATATAAATTTATTCTGTCATTAACAACCTATATGTATGCCTGTTTTTTTTAAAAACAAAACAAAACATTTGTATTATTGTTACTAATTTGATCAATGTAGAATTGTATCCCTTTGTTTTGATTTGCATGTTTGGTCTTACACAAAGGGAGGGATAGTTCTTTCAGTAGTATTGCTACTGTTTTCTGAATGGAGTGTTAGAAGCTTCATTCTCTCAGCCATTTTGATATAGACTATGATGGGAGTATGAGTTATAACACTAATAAAATGTGAACAAAATTTTCCAATAGGCACTTTTTTCCAAATTAATGATAGTTCTTTTTTTGTATTTTAAGTCTATGGCAATGTTTATTAGCTATTGTAATTATTTTAAATCTTAAGAAAAGTAGCTGTTAAAATAACTAATGTTAGATTAGATCTTACTTAGATAAAAATATAATTATTTTCTTTGAAGGGCTGATTTATAATTATTACTCGGGTCACAATTTGATAGGTTTGTTTTTTTTTTTTTTTTTTTTTTTTTTTTACACTAGGAATGCTTCTCAAAACTTGGGGGAAAAAAATCAGAGAGAAAATTTACCATCCCCACTCATGTTATCTTTGGCTACAAATGGATAATGAAGTTATGCCCTTTGACTTGAGTTCTTATATAGTCAAGGTAATTTAGACTGCACAAAAGCGTGCCCTTGTAACTCCTGGAGTCCCGGCAGCCCTGATATTTCTGGCAAACACACACCCAACGTGGATAACAGCAGCTCTTTGTGCGGCAGAGCCCCAGGAGGGCTACCCATTGTGTGCTCTTCCTCTCCTCCCATTCTTGACTGACTGGCGATAGCAACTCCTCCAAGTCCAGATGTGATATCCCACCGCGAGTCCTCTTTTCTGTTCCACATTCTGTTTACTCCTGACGCCCAGCCCTTCAGTGTATTTACCTTTGTGCCCTCTGTAATCTAGAGAATTCACTATCTTTTCAAGGTTTGGGTTTCAGATTTTATTTTCATGTTTCCCTAAGCTCTTTGAGTCTCTTCAACAGCCCCTACAGTGGGGACTGTAGCCATGATTAGCATATAGATTAACACATAATCAGCGCTTGATAAATGTCTGTCGCTGTGAACCATATCTCATATTGTCTCTGTCCTGGGCATGGCTCTATTTTTATGGTACCGATCTGCAGAAGCACGCTCCAGTTTTGTCTTGTATTTCTGTGTTTGCCAATATTACCAAGGTTAGGAGTTAGGAAACCTGCTTGTTCTGGCAGTTCTAACGTCTTGCGTGCTTAGCGGGGATCAATTACTACCGACCTGCATGGGATCGCTGTGAAAAGAGGATGAAATAATTGATGTGGACATATTTTGGAAAAAAGGGTCTACAAATTCTTGTATATTGTCAAATTTACACATTATCACTTCCCTTTCAGGAGTGTTCATATCTTTGAGACAACCTCATCTCAATGTAGAGTTGCTCTTAAAGTTAGGGGTGAGATGCAGATTTTTGTTTTTGTCTTTGTTTTTTAACTATAACAGTTGACAATTTTATTATTTTCACATTTCACCATACAAATGAAAACTACACTCTTTTATCTCACTTCTCTCCTCCAAAACTACTCTTATTTTTAATTTTTTTTAATAGGAAGGAGGAAAAAGTCTTCCTTGACATGCTGTTAGAAAACACCCAGAGTCACAGCACCATGATCTCCTGGAGAAGTAGAACAAATTAAGATAAAATGGACATAAAGAAGCCTCCCTTCATTCTTATCTGTCTGGCCGAGTCATCCCTGGCCGAGTGGGCACCATCATGGGCTGGGCAGGAGGTCTCATCATTGGGGGCCCAGGCATCATGGGCATGTGGCCTCCCATGGGTGGCCTCATTCCAGGAGCACTAAGCGTTTGTTCAGAGCTGTAGGAAAGGTGAGCAGGAGGCCCATGCTGAGAACCAGGTCCTACTGGCATCATCCCAGGAGGAGGAGGGCCCATCATTGGCATCATGGGAGGGCCCCCCATATGGGGTGCTGGCATCATGCCAGGGCGGAGAGGACCTGGGAGACGGGGGAGGTGGGATCATCGCCCCTACAGGAGGAGGAGCAGAGAATGGAGTAAGAGGTATCGTCCCTTGTTGAAAGGCAGAGGTTGTTTTGTCAATCAGGCTTTGAGCCTGCTCTTCCATCCATTTCTGATGGTAGTCTTTCACATTCTCTTTGTGTTTCCTACCACTGCAGTGTGTTTTTCTCACGGATGGAGAATTGTGGGTGAGGTCACAGTAGTCACAATAAAACTTAGGCATGTTGCTCCTCAGGCCATTGGACTTTCCGCCTAGATGCAGATTTTTTAAAATTAATTTAATTTAATTTATTTATCTTAATTTGACCAGAGAGATACAGAATGAGAGAAAGTGAGAGAAATGGAAAGCGAGAAAGCAAGTTGCCAGGTCCAGGACTTGAACCACGGTTGGCCATGTGGGAGTCCAGCACCCTTAGCCACCACACTACCTGCAAATTGGAAACTCCGAAGATGGGAGCCTACCCATCTGCATTTTAACAACCCTTCTGATGCTAAATCACTGTTCTAGAGAGTAAGAAACATCAACAATCACTGAAAAAGAATTCTACTGGCTCAGCAGTGGTGGTGCAGGTTCTAAGGCAGAACTGTACAATGCAGGAGCCACGTGGAGGGCCTGTGTTCAGTTCCTAGACCAGCTTGAACATGCTGAGCTTGGTGGTCTATGCCTGTAATTCTAGCTAACTGGGACGCTGGGTGGGAGAATTACGCTATGACAAGACCCTGTCAGCAGTTACACCTCTTTCATAAAAATAAACAAACAAACAAACAAACAAAACTAAAATGTTCTTCTGTTGGTTAAATATTAGTTACAAAATAATACAGAAATATCATAAAATAACTTTTACATATTAATCACAGAATGAAAATTCACTGTTGTGATTGGATGCTATTTGTCATTAATCTCTCAAAACATTTTTCTTAAGAATTATTTTATTGACCTTTATTTATTTGTTTATTTTAATTTGACCAAAGAGAAACAGAAGGAGAGAGAGAGAGGGAAAGTGAGAAAGCAAGCCACCAGGTCTGGGACTTGAACCATGGTCAGCCATGTGGGAGTCCAGCACTCTTAACCACCATGCCACCTGCCAGCCCCAGTCTCTCAAAATTTAATTCACACAAAAGTTGTAAATTCAGATGTGTAGAGGGGACAAGCAGTAATTTGAGCAGGGAAACAAGACACCTATAAGCTAATGGGAGATGATGCATTCTGGTGGATGATAAAGTCTGAAGGAGGCAGAATTTCTAAGGTTACACTGATTGCTGCTTATAGTGTGGGCAACTGTTGCTAGGCCATTTAATTTTTCAAGTGAAGCCAGAAATTCACATTATTATATGAATTTAAATGTTGGCAATGCATTCTTTTTAGAGAGATTTTTGTTATAGGGTGTATGCACTTGCCAGAGAGATATATAGAGAGAAAGACAGAGAGACGAAAGCATAAAATCATCCCCGAGGGTGGATGACCATGCCTTCATCCTCCTCTTGGGATTTTGGGCTCACACACACATGTGCCCAGTTTTAAGCTGCCGGGTCTGGGATGCGAACCACAGTCAACTACATGGGAGTTCAGTGACATAACCATTATGCCATCTGCTGGTTCCAACGATGAATTTTGAAGAAAACATAGACCCAACAAATCTGGAAGCCACATAGTTTTCTGCCTCTGGCTTAAGTAGTATGGGCAAAAATATGTGGTTTTGAATGAGAAAAAGTAACTCCACTCAGCATTATTAATAATCAAAAAGATACACGTTAAAACCACTCCTTTTGGGTGTAGTGGTATGTGTCTATAGCCCCAGCTACTCAGGAGGTTGAGGCAGGAGGATTATCCCATTTGAAGTAAGCCTGGGTAACATAGCAGGATTCTGACTCTTAAAAACGAAAAGAAACCCAAACAAAAGCAGACATTTTTCAGTTTTCAAATTATATACATTTAGTAGATTGACAAAATCTCATGTTGGAAGTTGGTTACTCGGACACACTAAGAGTGAAGGCAAGTAATTACAACTTTTCTGGAGAGCAATTTGGCATTATGCAGCCACACTTTAAATGGCTACACCTGCCCTGTCCAATTTAGTAGCCCCTAGCCTCCTGAGGATAGTTAAATATATGTTAGTTAACATTACATACAACTAAAGATTCAGTTTATTAGCTGCGCTGATCACATTTCAAGTACTCAGTAATGGCCTGTGATTGCTGGCTACCGTGTTGGACTGTGTAAATATACAACATTTTCATTACTGGAGAAAGTTCTGTTGGACATTATTGGTCAAAACTCTGACTCAGAAACATTTGCTTCTATTTGCTAGAAACAAATAATTAAGCAAATATACAAAGGCATGTAAAAAAAAGTCACTTGAAATACAAGAGTAGAAAATTAGAAACAACCTGAACGATTGTTATTAAAATCAAGTTGCAGTGAACACTAAAAAAAGGTTAAATTTGTGAAAATATCCCTGTTGTAGAATAATTTTATTTATTTGGGTAGGTAGCTTATGTACATAGAGGTTAGGAGAACAATTTTTCTCTTCTGATGGGTACACGTGTGTGACAGAGCTTTTCCTCTTTAGCCTACAACTTTTCTCAAGTAGTAGAATAGGTTGACTTTCCCTGACAAGTGAGCAGAAGCACTTGATAGCGCTCTGGCTGTATCAATATCAGCCAGCTTCTGGTTAGAAATTCGTGGTCTCCGGTCACACCTCAAGTCTACTAAATCAGAAACACTGGCAGAGCTGAGGAATCTGCGTATTAACAACTCTTCTCTTACTGCCTTATCTGCCTCCTATCACGGAATCGCTCAAGCTTCATTTATTTCATTTTATCTTGGCCAGGGTAAATCTTGGTAAACTATCCAGGCACTGTTTTCTAAGTGCTGAGGGTGCTGCAGTGAAGAAAAGTGACAACTATCTCTGTGCTCATGGGAATCAAACAATGAACAGCAGAAAATGAGTAGTAGATCCAGGCAGGCTGAGGTCACATGGGAGGCCTGGGTTTGATTCCTGGCCCATCCCCAAAGCCAGGAGTTTATAGTCCCAGCTACTCAGGAGGTGAGGGCAAGAGGATCATGACATGGTGAAGATCCTGTCATTAAAATAGGGGAAGAGAACCAGCAGTTAGCGTAATGGCTGTGTCGCTGGACTCCCACGTAGTCGACTGCAGTTTGAGTCCCGGACCCGGTGGCTTAAAACTCACGCCGGGCACTTGTGCGTGCGTGCCCAAGATCCCGAGAGGAGAAGGGATTGTGGCATGACCATCCCCCCTGGGGGGTGATTTCTCGCTTTCTGTCTCTCTGTCTCTCTCTGTCTGTCTGGTGAGCGCACGCGCCCTATAGTGAAAACCTCTCAAAAAAAAAAAAAAAAGGGTAAAAAAAAAAAAAGAAAGAAAATGAGTAAGTATGTTGGATAGTGAAAAGTGCTAGAGAGAAAAATAAAGTAGAAGAGGAATTAGAAAGTGAGATGAGGACTGTAATTCTCTACAAGGTGTCCTTGAGAAATGACACCTGAGTGGAGATCCATGGGAGATGAGGGACTGAGTTGTTGGAAAGTTCAGGGAAAGAAGGTTCTGTCCTGTTGTTAGAGAGGGAATGAAGGGACCAGTGAGTTTAGGGGGAAAGACATGTGCGTGAATGAGTGAGGATTAGGAAGAGAGGTAATCTAGATCCTTTTACTTCAAAATTCCTTCCTCTCTCTTGTGTACCACACTCTTTGAATTCTTTGGTTAATCACTTCATAAATAAATCAGACATTCTGAAATCCACTATTTTTCTGTCAATACCTGCCACATTTGCCCCACAGTATTGTTAAATCTGGATTATTGGTCACTATGCTTACTGAGTAAGAATTTAGGGGGTGGGACCATCAAATGTGCATTGTAACAGGTTTTTTTTCAGGAGGTTTTTATGAACACTAAAGTCCAAGAAACACTACTTGAATTTATCATTTTGTAAATTTAATTGAATTTAATTTTTTTTTTTTTTTGATTTGCTATGGGGCACTCTACGTGTGCTCACCAGAAAGACACACACACACACACACACACACACACACACACACAGACACACAGAGAGAAAGGGAGAGAGAGAGAGGAGAGAGAGAGAGAGGGGGGAAGCAAGCCACCAAGGTGTGAGACTCCAGTCAGTTTCCCAACTACCACGCCAACTGCTGGCCCCATAATTTAGTTTTTATAGAATAGATGTACCTAGAGTTGTCACCACTGCCTGTGTAGGCTACAGTGTGAAGAGATGTAATTGGTATAATGCCTCATTTACTTTCTGTATTTAAAAACCATTTAAGTAGAACTTAATGTAGTATGTAACTTATGTAGGCAGCTGTGAGGAATATTAGAAAAACTGTTTGACTCTTACCATAATTCATACCCAGTCAGAGGATGGAAAGCCTTTTACTCACTAGTTCTGCCTCTCCCCCCTCCCCACCCGCCATACCTTCTGTTCTGTTTTTAAGAAGGAGTGAATTTAAGTCTATTTTATTATTTTTCTTTTTCTCTTGTTTCTCTCTTGTGTAATTTCTTCTTCCTCTTCCCTATTCTTCTTGAAATTTCACCATCCTAAATTAAACACTGTTAATGTCTTGGTGGTCATTCTTTTACATTTCTCTATGCTTATTTATATATATATTCACCAACATAAACAACTTTATAGACATAGGATTATATTATGTTCTTAAAATAACTGTAAGCACTTTCTTTTTTTTTTTTTTTTTTTTGAGAGGTTTCGCTTGAGGGCACTTGCGCTCGCCAGAAAGACAGAGAGATAGAAAGTGAGAAATCACCCCCCGGGGGGATGGCCATGCCACAATCTCTTCTCCTCCATTCTCCTCTCGGGATCTTGGGCATGCACGCACACGCGCCCGGCATGAGTTTAAGCCGCCGGGTCCAGGACTTGAACCGCAGTCGACTACGTGGGAGTCCAGCGACATAGCCATTACGCTAACTGCTGGTCCCACTGTAAGCACTTTTTAAAAGAAAAGTTCAGGGTGCTCTCTTTCCCTTTTACTCTTTCTTTTCATACCAACAATGTCACTGCCCTGTTATTTATGTTGTTATAACTTTTTCTGTGCTCATGTAATTTACATATTTAGTATGTTTTTCAGCAGCTTATGTATATATCTTCTATATATGCATGGATATAATAATATTTTTATTTAATACTTAGTAAAACATAAGCGATGTAACTTTAAGTTAATTGGCAAAGTTGTTATGTATTCTTTTTAATGAGTACATAATATTCTAATATATATATGTATATTCCACAATTAAACAGCCATCACTTTAAATAAGAAACCAGAGCTATATATGAAAAAATATTCATATATGATTACACAATTAAAAAACATTTTGGGGGCTAGCTCCACAGCCTTATAATGAAGGGAACTAGATTCCATATGGCTGACTACAGTTCAAATCTCAGCCCTTGCAGTTTGAAAAATATGCTGGGGAGAAGGGGGCCAGCAGGTGGCGTGGTGATTAAGGGCTCTGGACTCCCACATGGTTGACCTCAGCTTGAGTCCCAGACCTGGCAGCTTGCTTGCTTTCTCTCTCTCTCTCTCTCTCTCTCTCTCTCTCTCTCTCTCTCTCTCTATGTTTCTGGTAAGCACGTGTACTCTGTAGCAAATTGAAAAATAGTAATAATGATAAATAAAATTAAATAAGTGATTCTTTAAAAGAATGTTTTAAAGAAAAAGAAAAGAAAACACACTGGGCGCATGTGCATGCATGCCTCAAATCCCCACAGAATGGAGAGAGTGAGGGGACTGCAGCATGATCACACTCCATTAGGGGTTGCTTTCTCCCTCTCCCTTTCTCTCTCTCTGTCTCTTTATCTCACTCTCTGGCCAGTGCATGTGCCCCCTGGCAATTAAAACAAAACAAAACAGAAAAAAACAGTTTGTAAAGCAAAAGGAATCATAAATACCATAGACATTGACAGCTTGGGGAAAAGTCTACATATGCAGAAACTTCCAGATGGACAATAAATACGAAAAAATGTTTTGACTTATTAGTTTGGAAATGCAAATTACAAATAATAAGAATTGGGCCAGTAGGTGGTGTGGTGGTTAAAGGTATTGGACTCCCACATGGCTAACCGTGGTTCGAGTCCTGGACCTGGCAGCTTGCTCTCTCTCTTTCTGTTTCTCTCTAGTAAAAACTGAAAAATGATGATAATAAATAAATTAATTAATAAATAATTCTTTAAAAAGAAAAAAGGTTAACACATAATTATTTCCCAAAGTTTCTGATTTGCTCAGAGAATTTGCAGGATATTGACTTTTATTCTTTTTAAGACTCAGCTCATAAACCAAATAGTGAAAATAGAGCTTAGAAGATGAAATTTTGTTATAAATTCCATGACATTTTCTTTCTTTTTTTTTTTTTTTTTTGAGAGGTTTTTCGCTATAGGGTGCGTGCGCTCGCCAGACAGAGAGAGAGAGACATAGAGACAGAAAGCGAGAAATCACCCCCCAGAGGGGATGGTCACGCCACAATCCCTTCTCCTCCATTCTCCTCTCAGGATCTTGGGTACGCACGCACACGCGCCCGGCGTGAGTTTTAAGCCACCGGGTCCGGGACATGAACCACGGTCGACTACATGGGAGTCCAGCGACATAGCCATTACACTAACTGCTAGTTCCCGACATTTTCTTTTTTGACAGGTTTCCTCCCATTCAAAAACAGAGCTGTGCTAGATTTTAGAGCCATAGATTTTAGAGCCATCCTGAGAGGAAAACAAAGCCATAGAGTTTACTTGAGTTGTTCAATATCACCTAGCTAGTCCTGCATGCTTTTTGGTGTATCTAATTGGTTCTCAGAGCCTTTTCATACCTTTGATTGCAGCTAATATAGAGAAATTATGTCTTGAGAATTATTTTCTATTTTCCAAAAAAACACTGAATTATAACATTTAGAGAATTTATACTTCTTAAAATTTATTTAGATTTTGGGACCAACAGGTGGAGTCATGGTTATGTCACTGGACTCCCACATAGTCGATGGCTGTTCAAGTCCTGGAAATGGCAGCTTAAAACTCATACCCTGCATGTGTGTATGTGTGTGCTCAAAATCCCAAGAGGAGAATGGAGGAGAGGAGACTGCAGCATGGCCATCCCCCCTGGGGGGAGATTTCTTGCTTTCTCTCTCTCTGTCTCCTTCTGTCTCTGCAGT
This sequence comes from Tupaia tana, assembly GCA_026018925.1. Lineage (NCBI taxonomy): Eukaryota > Metazoa > Chordata > Mammalia > Scandentia > Tupaiidae > Tupaia > Tupaia tana. Next base: position 56,484,306 of record JAKSZU010000007.1, on the reverse strand, counting down.
GAGCACACATACCCTATAGCAAAATCTCTCTTTAGAAAAAATTTTGTTTAGATTTTAAGTAGAAATAACAGCATGAGGACCACATTAAAAGTAAGAAAAGAAGTATTACTTAGAATCCTACCATCCTTACAAAATGAGCTGTTACTGCAGTTTTGCTTCAGTTATTTATCTGTATGCATCAATGATTTTACACACTATTCATAGTAACATTTTTCTAATACTTTGAAAATCTTTTGGTAACTTTGACTTTCAGGCTTTGAAATTGGTTTCTTGTCTCTTTTTTCTTGCAACCTATTTTTTTAATGCATTTCATCTTTTTCTTATTTCTTTTCTTTCTTTTTTTTTAAGTTATAAGTTACATGCTCTCATCAGAGAGAGAGAGGGAAAGTGAGAAATCATCCTCTAGAGGGGATGGCAGTGCCATAATCCTTTCTCTTCCTCTAGGGATTTTTTTTTTTTTTTTTGAGAAGTTTTTTTGCTATAGGGCCCGTGTGCTCTCCAGAAAGACAGAGACAAACAGGGAGACAGAAAGCGAGAAATCACCCCCCCAGGGGGGATGGCCACACCGCAATCCCTTCTCCTTTCTCCTCTTGGGATCTTGGGCACGCATGCACACGTGCCCGGTATGAGTTTAAGCTACCGGGTCTGGGACTTGAACCGCAGTCAACTGCATGGGAGTCCAGTGACATAGCCATTACACTAACTGCTGGTCCCTTCCTCTAGGGATTTTGAGCACACTTGCATATGCATGCAGGGTAATTCTCAAGTCACTGGGTCTAGGAGGGGAACTGCACAGTCAGCCATGTGGGATCCCGTTCCATAACCTCCACACCATCTGTTGCCCACCCCCTACCGTTTTTGTTAGTTTTTGTTATGTGGCTTGTGTACTTGCCAGAGAGCAACAGGGTCAGAGAGAGGGAAAGTGAGAAAGCGTCCCCCTACATTGAGGGGTTGGCCTCACTGCAGTCCCTTCTCCTCCATTCTCCTCTCAGGTTTTGGGCACTCACACATGCGTACCTAGCTTATTTTCAAGCTGCTGGGCCCAGGACTTGAACTGTGCTGTCAGCTATGCGGGATCCAGCTACCTTATCCACTATGCCACCACTGGTGCCAGTGCATGTAATTTGTAAGCCTTGAGCATGTTTTGTATCGGTCTGTAAACCTGATCGAAAACCTGCAGTAGCTACCAGTTGCTTCCCTTAGCATTTCCTAGTGTTGCCCTAGTCAGTAGTATTCCAGTCTAATGCTGTCAGCTACATGTAACAAAACAAAAACTAAAGGCATCAAACAGCAATAAGCTTGTTATATCACCAAAATGTCTAGGGGTGTTAGAAGGAAGAGGACAATTCCTGAGTTAATCTGATGTCATCAAGGACCTGGGTTATTTTGGTAATTTTCTGTCATCCTCAGTTTGTTGGCATTTGTCTTTCAGCTCTTCATCATCTAGAGTTGTTAGTAGCCCACCAAAGACACATCTTCACAGTTTTGTCTGGAATCAGAAAAAAAAAAAAACTCTTTTCTTCAGATTACATGCTTTTAAAGAGTTTACTCATGGGTCTGGAAGGTGCATGGTGGTTTGGGTGCTGGACTCCCACACGGCTGACCACGGTTTGAGTCCCAGACCTGGTGGCTTGCTTTCTCACTTTCCCTCTCTCTCTCTCTGGTCAAATTAAAAAATCATCATCATAAATAAAATTAGATAAGTAATTATTTTTTAAAAAAGTGCTTACTCACATACATAGATATTCTAATCTCTCTGACCAGAATATACCACATGCTCATTGCATAAGCTGGTCGCTGACAAAGAAAATGGAATTACCATGACTGGTGTAGAATATTCAAGCTTTACCCCATAGCCTGAGAAAGTGTCTTAGGATACCATGCATAAACTCTGGGGTTGTTAATATGGAAGAAGATAAAAAAAATGGCTTATTAGGCAACCAGCAGTGTATATCATGAAACTGAATATCCTCAGTTCTTTTTTTTTTTTCTTTTTTTGGAGAGGTTTTTGCTATAGGGCGCGTGCGCTCACCAGACAGAGAGAGACAGAGAGATAAAAAGCGAGAAATCACCCCCCAGAGGGAATGGCCATGCCGCAATCCCTTCTCCTCCATTCTCCTCTCGGGATCTTGGGCATGCACGCACACACGCCCGGCGTGAGTTTAAGCCACCAGGTCCGGGACGCGAACCGCGGTCGACTACATGGGAGTCCAGCGACATAGCCATTACACTAACTGCTGGTCTGGTCCCCCGATCCTCAGTTCTTTTCAAGGCTTCTCCTAATCTGATCCCGTGATAATCTAATATAAACTTCTATTACTTTTTTAAAAAGAATTATTTATTTTAATTTGCTATTAGTGTTTCTTTTTAAAATTTGACCAGACAGAGAGAGAGAAAGAGAAAGGGAAAGTGAGAAAACAAGCCACCAGGTCTGGGACTTGAACCAGAGTTGACCATGTGGGAATCCAGCACACCAACCATCATGACACCTGCTGGCCCCCATAACCTCTATTACTTGTTCTTTTCCTCTTCTTTCTTTCTCTCTTTTCTCTTTCTTTTTTCCTCCTCTTCCCTCTTCCTCTCCCTCCTCCTCCTCTTTCTCTTCTCTCTCCTTCTCTTTTTTATTTATTCATTTATTTTAAGATATGGAGTTTAGCTATGCTGCCTCAAACTTACGATCTTCCTGGCTGGCCTCAAACTTTGATCTGCTTTAGTCTCTCAAGTAATTATAATCACAGGCTTGTACTACCATACCCTGCCCTAAAACTTCTATTCTAAACAAGCCAATCAGGTGTCTATTCTGCCTATACACCCTGCTCACGTGTGTCTCGTTCTATGGCTTGACTTATGTTTCTCTTTTTTGGAAAGTTCTCTCTATTCTCTTGAGATAGTAACTATTTTAATTAAAGTTAATTAAACTTAAATAAAAAATTTTTGAGAGGTTTTTGCCATAGGGCGTGTGCGCTCGCCAGACAGACAGAGACAGAGAGACAGAAAGCGAAAAATCACCCCCCAGGGGGGATGGCCACGCCGCAATCCCTTCTCCTCCAGTCTCCTCTCCGGATCTTGGGCACACATGCACACGTGCCCAGCATGAGTTTTAAGCCACCAAGTCCGGGACTCGAACCGCGGTCGACTACGTGGGAGTCCTGCGACATAGCCATTACGCTAACTGCTGGTCCCAAACTTAAATAAAATTTAAAAGTCAGTTGTCAGGCACACTAGTCATATTTCAAGAACAAAATGGCCACGTATCACGAGTGACTACTGTATTGGATGGCAAATGTACAGAACATTTCCATCACTGCAGAAAGTTCTGATGGGCCTGCACAGCTCTAGAGATTCTTACAAATCATAGTTTTTGTTCTGAAGGTGTTTTATATATTTATTTTTAACAGCAGAGGATGTGTGCATGCCCCCTGTTCCCGAAGCAGGGAAAGGGGGGGGGGGGAGGAAACACCCTCCCCCAGTCATGCTGCAGTCCTTTTGTTCCAGTTCTCCATTGTCCAATGGAGGTTGGGATTCAGACCTCAGAAGGACCATGTGGGATCTGGCTTCCCCTGCACATTGCTTTAACTGCAGTGCCAAGGAACTTGCCCTGGTTTTGTTTGTTTATTTGTTTTATAGGTTTCTTTCTTTTTTTTTTCTATTAGTGAGAGAGTGAAAACAGCACCTGCATCAAAGTCTCAACACCTTGCCCCCGATCAGCTCAGGCTTTAGCCAGGTCTGAAATACATAGCAAATACAACGTATGGACTGATTAGTTACATTCTACGGAACTGACGATCTATAGTCTATTGTGGTCAGTAGATTTTTTTTTGAAAAATAGTAATACTGTCTGCAATATTAAATGTGGAAGTTGGCTGATGCTAAGAGTATTTTTACAATATTTCTCCTCTATTTCATTTGTTAGAAATACACCTGCAAATTCTGTGTGTGTGTGTGTGTATTGAGTCCTGGACTCTTCAGCTTAAAACTCATCCTGGGCATATGTGCCCAAAATCCTGAGAGAAAAATGGAGAAGGGATAGCATGGCCATCCCCCCTGGGGAGTGATTTTTCTCTTTCTGTCTCTCTGGCGAGTATACAAGCCCTATAGCAAAAATCTCTCTCGGAAAAAAAAAATTCACCTTTCACTCTTGTTCATACACATGAAACAAATACTAGAGGTATTTTTTACAGTGCTTTTGGCTAAAATTCACATAGGAGTTGTTTGATAGTGGTAGGTATTAAATGAACCATCTGCATAATCTGTTGAAGCTCTGTTGGGTCTGGAGGTATATTTTCTGAGTTACGGTATTTCATATGTCCCGATGTCTGAGGTTTTATGTCATCATCAAGACCACTGAGCCAGTGGTGTGCTTTATCTCACCTTCTTCCTCCAGAGCAGGAGCTGTAGTAGAATAGTGTAATACATGGCATCGTTGCATTTCTGGAATTCTAAAGACAGTAAATATATGTCAGGGTATGTGTGTGGGCTCAAAACATAGCCTTTAATTAAAACAAAACAAAATAAAACAAAAACAGCCACAGGGGTCAGCAGGTGTGTGGTGGTTAAGGCGCTGGACTCCCGCATGGTCAACTGAAGTTTGAGTCCCAGACCTGGTGGCTTGAAAATCACACCAGGCATGCTTGTGTGTGTGTGTGTGTGTGTGTGTGTGTGCGTGCGCGTGCACGCGCATCCAAAATCCCAGGAGAATGGAGGAGAAGGGATTGTAGTATGGCCATTCCCCGGGGGGTGATTTCCCTTTTCCACTTACTGTCTCTGGTGAATGTATGCACTCTATGGCAAAAACCTTAAAAAAAAAAAAAAAAAAAAAAAAAAAGGCCATAAAGCTCTTTATAACCCACATTCTCTTCTCTTCTTGTCATTTAATCATTCATAACAATAATTAATAACTCAATTCAATCATTCAAATTCATGTCCACCACCTCACATATTGTACACGCATTATCTCCAGTCCTCACAGCAGCTCTGTAAAGTAGGCATCATCGGGCCAGCTGGTGGTGTGGAGGTTAAGGGGCCGGATCCCACATGGCTGACCATGAGGTTTGAGTCTTGGACACGGTAGCTTGAGAAGCATGCCAGGTGTGTGTACATGTGCCCCAAATCCCCAAAGGAGAATAGAGGAGAAGGGATTGCAGTGTAGTTGTCCCCTTTGTGGGGTGATTTCTCACTTTCTCTTTCTGTCTCTCTCTGCCAAGTACAAGCATCCTATAGCAAAAAAAACTGGACGGGGGGGGGGGGGGGGAGGGGGGGAGTAGGCATCGTTACCTTCACTTTTTTTGGGTGTATTTTTTTTTTTCCACAAGAGAAAGATATTTAGAGAGACAGACAGACCCACACTCCCAACAGCTTGTTCATGCTACGATCCACCCCCAGCCTCAGCCAGCTGGGATTGCAGGCACACGTGCACATGGTATGCACAGGAAGACCTCAGGGTGCCTACAGGGGACCTTCCCATGTGGCCTCAGCATTATGGACCAGCATGCCACTGCTGTGCCATCATGGCTGGCCTATTTTCACTTTTACATCTAGGAAAACTAAGGCCCAGAAAGGTTTTAAGTCAATTTCACAGGAGCCCATAGGAGAAAGTATCACCATGATTCAAACCTAAAGCTGACTGATTTCAAAACCTTTGTTCTTTTTTTCTGCATCATACTTCTGGTGACATGTTTTTGACTCAATTAGATTGTAAAGTCCAAGTGTCAGGAATATCTTAAAATGTTCTCATATTATCTAGAAAGGTAACTGGCAAATGTTTCTGCTCTTGCTTAAGGTAGGTGCTAAGGGGTATATAGACTATTTAAGACCTGTGGAGGACCATTAGTGCCTATTTTTGGAAAACAGATTGGACTAGGCTGTATCTTGGTTGGTAAGGAATTGCAGTCTTTGGGGCTCAAGTCTTGGATTTACTCAGTAACTTGGAATAAAGCTCTGACTGCAAGTGCTTCACCTCCTTGTGCTCAGTGCTCTCCTGCAGCACCCAGGACAAGCACATGGTTGCACTTCGATAAATATTTGTTAAGACCTGAGTGAATTTAGGGACCTGTTAGCTTTCTTCCATGGCTTACTGTGGGCCAAACTTCTTTCAGATCTAAGCCGCTGACTACAAAGGAGCTGAGGGAAGGGAGGGAACATGGAATTACATAAGCTTATCATCTCCACTGGAAATACCAAGACAAGGCCCCTGGCTTTTGGAAGCAGCATTGTCAGTGGTATTATCTTTTGAATAAAGAATAGGAACAGGGAAAAATAAATCCAAAAGAAAACTGTGGCTAAGGTAGAGGAAGATGTGTTTCATTTCTGCTTTTTTTCTTGAATATACGAAATGACGATGTCTTCATGTGTGTTCGGTTTATCATTATATTTACTTATTTACAAATTTCCTTATATAGCTTAAGTAATAGGGGTTTTTAATTTGCCATTAAATATCCTAGTTAATAAATTAAAAAAATTGAAGCTATATATTTCCAAGGTAACACTGCATAGCGGGATAGAATCATGGAATTGAATTTTGTTTATTTTTATATAAATTTACTTAAATCACTTGTTTATTTATTTTAATTGGAGCAAAGAGGGACAGAGTGAGAGAGAAAGTGAGAAAGCAAGCCACCAGGTCCAGGACTCAAACCTCAGTTGCCCATGTAGGAGTCCAGCATTCTTAACCACCACACCACTTGCTGGCCCCAGAACCGTGGAATTGATAACTTAAGGAAAAAAGTATTTTGAAAAATGTGACGCACTTCTTGTAATGTATAGATGTTATAATTCATATTGTTTATTAAATTTTAGAGAAGACTTTCAAAATCAAAACATTGTGGGTTTATTTTAGATACTGTTGCATGGGAGATTAGCAGACATTTGTATGGTGTTTACACTCGAGAAGTTAAAGTTCATGTATTGTAAACAGACACCATAGGTCCACTTTAGATTAAGGTTTGTGTTTAACCTGCACTGATTTTTTTTAAAAGACTTTGAAATAATACTTTTGGCAATAGTAACTGTAATATCGAATTGTCTCCCAGTTTTCATTTGGATACAAAGTAATTACTTCATCAAATACATTTGTCACGTTCTTAAAAATTAGTTTTCCTGTTCATACCTTTCCTACTGAGCAAGAGGCTTATACGCAGTGGTGATAATAGAATTCTCCACTGGGCAGGAAATTAATAATAAAACTAAGTTCCTAAGTCTTTATTAAACACCTATAATTGGGTCGGATGCTGTAGAGATACAGAAAAGAAAATCAAGAGCTCCCCTCACCCTTGGGAAAACCTATAATCTAGTTAAAACACCATAATGTAGTTTGTGGTATTGTGGAGTCAGGTCTAATCTTACTCAAATCATGTTCCTCACGCCATTACTGACATAGTAGAAGATTTATATAACATAATAGTAAGGGTGTTACTTGTTTTGTTCTTCAATTCCAAAATGATGGAAGAATTCCATTCAGCTGATATCTAATGGTGTGTTAATGTCTAGTTCATGTTTTCTTAGCTAGAAGATGTTTTTAATTCGCTTAGGAAGCATCAACTATAACGTTGAAACAGTGCTGCTGATGTTAAGGAAATCATGGTATGAGCCTTAAATTTGTTAAGGACACTTCATGGATATTAAGGTGTCTGTAAATAACACCAAAGCTGAGGCATGTGTGTTTGTGGGGAGGGTATGAATTTGACCACTGTTCAAGTCTTATCTTTTTTATGTTTTGTTTGTAGAGCAGAAATTCATTTTAGTAGTATGCTCCTTTTGAGGTAGCCCTTCTGTAGTAAATTTAAGGTATGGGAAATTATCTTTCAGCAAGAAAATGAATGAAGGCTCATTCTGACCTTCAGACTATATTTAAAGTAATTAAAATTATACAAGATTACTGAATATGTTACCATTCTACTGATGCCTATAAATTATACTGAGAAGAAACATCCAAAGCATAGATCTTAAAGCATTTCTTATCAATTTAATTTACTCTAGAAATTTGGACTCCACAATTTTTCATCAATGAAAGCTATGTGTTTTCTAATTTGGCCATTAGTATGTTCTTCATTATGCCATATAGTATTTAAAAAATAATGAGATGAGGGGACCAGCAGATGGTGTGGAGGTTAAAGTCCTGGAAACTTCCACATGGCTGACTATGGTTCAAGTCCCAGACCTGGTGGCTTGCTTTCTCACTTTCCCTCTCTCTCTCTAGTCAAATTAAAATAAATGAATGAATGGATAAATAAATAAAAATTGATGAAATCTTAAATAGTTGTCATTTTGCAAGTTTTCTTGTAATCGAATGAATTAAAATTTTCTTACCAATTTGTGAACTACAAGCTAAAGGAAGGTACATGCTAAAGAAAAAAAGAAAAAAAATTAATAGGATAATTAGAACACAATACTTACACAATATTGTTTTAGGCTTAAATTCTATTAGTCCTTTTTGTTAGGACTCATTGAAAAGGTAATAAGTTAGTCTGCTTAATTTTAGCTTACTACTTTTAAATAGTCACATTGTTATTGACACAGTTTTTATTCATTAAAAAGCTAGTTTTTGAGAAATGTATGTGCATGGAAAGTGTACTGAGTTGACTTTTGTTAGTAGAATTCTGTTAGGACCTAGCTGTTCAGTGGTACTTGTCCCTTACCCTTATATTAAGTTACAGTATTAGTATAAAAATCCACTGAAATGATGTATCAAATTGACTGATCAAAAATAGTGTGTAGTCACAATTTTCTTTCTCTTAAGAATTAGAGATTTTTGAGCTTTAAATCTCTAAAAACATTAATGTGTGTGGGGTAGTTATCATAGTCCAGCTGCCTTTGTGTGTGTTTCATTTAAATGTAAATTTATCTTAGCCACTCTAAAGATGAGCTCAGAAGGTAGATTTGAATAGTCATTTTCTTTTTTTTTTCCATAAATACTGAAATCCCTGTTTTACACCAAAGGAAAAAACCTCATTAAGCAGCCAATACTCGATGAACTTTTTAAAAAGTTTCTGAATGGATTGACAGTTTTCCATTAGCAGTTTTTTTAAGATTATGTAACTCCGTTAAAAGAAAAGTAAGTTATATGTTGTAAAAGCACATACGACCGTAGTTCAACAATTTCCAGTATGATGCTGAGTATTATTCTGTAGAGCTGTATAAAAGAAAACAGTCGTGTTTTAAACAGAGATCATGTTGTGTAAACAGATTTTAAATAGTTAAATCTGAGGTGTCAAACAATGATCAAAGTTAGCAGAAGCACAGTAACATATGTATCACACACACATATCTACCTACAATGTATGTATTTACTATGTATTTTCACCACGGATTAAAACTTGGTCTTCTACTATAATTATAAATCAGCTTCTAGAAGCAATTTTTGAGTGCAAGTTTTTGGGGAAGTTTCTACTTATGACTATTCTCTTGATGGGAAGTCAAGATTGGAAGCTCTGTAATTTTGCTTTATTTTATAGTCACTGTTGGCATTGTGAAAACTGCCATGAAAGTTCTCTTAAGGGAGGTTAATTTCTGTTGTCTTTAGCAGTCTTTTCCACTACCCTACAATAAAACAGGCTATTTGTGTGAGTCGCTGTAGATTACGTATTTTAAAGTCATTTTTTTCTTTAATCATTGCATTACCAGCCTGTGATTATCTTGTGTTAAAAAAACAAACAAATGGACAAAAACCTCTTTGATCTACTCTAACCTTTCTATATGTAAATTTTGGAAAAGTGACACAGTAGCATGCTAATAAAATGTACTTCTGCATTGACATTTCCAAAGTAATTATTAAAAAGATGATAAAGTTTACTTTAAAAAATGACTATTTGTTGGTTGATAAAATTTTCTGAAACCACATAAATGTAAATATTTCCCAAGCAAGTCCTATAGATTCATGGGTTCCCTCAAAGAAAGGTCCTTTGTTTCTTCTAAAATATCTTTATTTTGTACAATTAGGAAAAGTAAAGGAGTACCTTCTGAGCAGTATTAAGAAATTTTGGGTTTTTATTTATATCACTTTCTAATATACATGTTCCCATAGAGCACTTAAAGATTTAAGACATAATTCTGCATGTGTTGCTTAATTAATAGCTGCTTTTTAGAATTTAAGTGGAGTTTTATAACAACTATTAGGGATGTGAAATGTGTATAACATTACTATCTCAATTTGTAGATTCTATGATACAAGCTCAGAAACATTGGTTTATACTTAAAATAGGTGATTATTTTTCTCCCATTTTCTCTATAATTTCAGTAGAAATATCTGGAAGTGTTTTTCTTGAGACCAGGAGTATTAGTACCATTTAGAAGAATAATAAAAGTTACTACTTCCCTCAAACACAAATCTCTTTTCTGTTTCTTCCCAATCTTTCCCATTCCTCTAAACTTCTGAGGCACAGAGAAAGTGAATGCTAAAAACCACTCTTTTTCTATTTCGAATGACTGACTTTATAAAAGGCAGTCTTGTGGGGGAGGTTCTCTTATCCCCAGTAGAGTATGTAAATACTTTGTAAAATACTATGCTGTGGTTACACCTTCATTTTCTCAAACAGTTGCTCCTATTTTTAGACAAAGGAAATAATGTTCTACTTTATTATTTGGATCAAAGCCCTGTTAAAGAATCATATTTTATAACAAAAAAATTTGTTTCTTAACGCTGTTTAGAAATCAGTATTAGCATTTGTTACAATGAACTTTTGTTGGTAGTTCGCCATTGGTAATTGTAAAGTGTTTCTAGATTACCAATCATGAGATTCTGCAGGGCGATAGCCCAGTGATGTAACCTGTAGAAAATGACTTGATGAATCAGGTTTTTTTTTTTTTTTCCTCCTGGATTTATTCTATTTTGTGTCACGGTTTGAGAAAACAGTAGATGAGAACAAATTAATATGAATCTTTTTTGACCATTTCACCTGATAAAACTTCATACCATGCCTGTGAAACAGACTGTGTGGGTTTTCAGAAGTATTTTCCTTTCAAGAACTGCTGCTTAACTTCCTCATTTATAAAGACATTCTCTTTTAACAAGTTAGCTTGTGTTAAGGTAGAGGGGGAAGGGCATAGGTAATTGAAAAAGATTTATACCTCACACTCAGGGTTATTACCTGGCAACTGAAAATACTGTCGGAGTCTATTTTTGGAGTGCCAGGGTGGTGGGGGGTGGGGAGAATGAAACTTGAATCAGTGACCATCTGGCCCAGATTTGGCTGATTTCCTGTGCACTGCCCTTTGTTTCAGCCTGACAATGGACTGTTCCTTTTACAGATAAGAACTCTGGTGATGACTTTGTGCTGAATCAGCAGGTTTGGTTTAGGATGGAAAGCATTGACTCATATTAAGGTGGCTTTTTTTTTTTTTTTTTTTTGGTTCTGAGTTCACTGTCCTTGTCTTACTCTACTACAGAAATATTTGTAAGGTTCTTTTCTATATTAATAAAGTGGTAGGATTAAAATGAAATAATTGGGGAGGTAGTTTCCTAGCCTGATACTACTTCCCTTTAAATGCCGGGGTTTTCCTTGTTAGTTGCAAAAGTTAAAATCTCCTTGATTGTGATTTTTGATGAAGCTTTATATCAAATCTTATGTGTGAACTTATTTTCCATTTGAACCTTTATTGATTTAAATGTAATGTCTTAAATCTAAGTTAGGCTTTTATGATATGGCTATGTAAATGGTTAAATTTTCTATCACATCTGTTGCCATATACCTACAAATTACATTTGAGGACAGTACAGCTCTTTTCCTTTTAAATGCTACCTAATCACTGTGACACTGGCAATATATATATTATATATGCATATATATACCCCCCCATATATATATATATATAGAGAGAGAGAGAGAGAGACAGAGAGACAGAGAGAGACGGAGAGAGAGACAGAGAGGATATTGACTTGAAGTAGGGATCCTGTTGCCTAGCATTCTAAGTCAACCGTCAGTTTTTGTAGGTTATCTCAGAAGCAGTAAAGATCAGAATGTGATTAAATGCCACTTTTCAGAAGACAAGAGCAAATTTCAGTGCTACCAATCTCACTGTGTGGGTGAAAAATATAAAAATAATAATTCTACCTCTGAAGTTATAAAGGCATTGTGGGCAAATTTTAAGACAACGTTTTATGTTAGCTTTCATCTCCTTATGGCTGAATTGCCATCTAACACTCCAGAACAGAATTTTCTCCACACAGCTTTCTCTGAAACCACTTACAACTGTAAAAACACACATCTGATCAAAACCGACTGGTTTGAGATCTAATCTATAAATTCTTTTGTGTAGATAAAGGTATATCCTTTAGGTGGAATCAAGGGGCATGATCATAAGAACAAAGCTTAATAGTTAGGTTCTCAGGGACCTCATTATGTAGCAGATGGGACCACACAGCACAGTTCACCAGTGTCATTTGATGTCATTAATTTTAGGTCTCATCCAGCAAAAGTGAATGACAACGAATGACATGAAATCTTAGTTTGCCCCCATATGGGGCACTGTCTATTCATATACAAGGGGTCTTTGAAAAAATTCGTAGAAGATGCATACTGTGAAAAATCTATGCGTGGATTTCAGAATTTTTTGTACTAGCCTACACTTGAACTTTTTAATTCCATTTTTTCCCACAATCTTTTTGGAGTCCCTTCATATTGTTGTTCTCCTCTTTTGGATTTTTTTAATCAACTGCTTACCTGATCTATCTGCTGCTACGAAGACCAAAATTGCCTGTTTGGTTTAAATGCGTGGATGGTTTGGATACTGTGCATGTTAATCAGATTTAGAAAACTGATTAGTTAAATTGCAAAATAAGGCAGAATGTGAATATCTACACCACCACCTAGACAAGTTCTACTTTATCCCCCCTGCAACACTCCTTCTTTAATCAGATACTAGTTCAGGGAACTAGTTCGAGGTGGAGGGGAAGGTCTTATCCTTTCCTTCCCCTCCCCCCAAGTCACCCTTCACCCCCAACCTCTGACTCTCCTTCAAATCTCACTGAGGAATTATAGTCTCTACAGAGGCTTGGTTGCAGATGCCTGGAAGGTTTACACTGCAGAGAGTTGTTTTGTTTGGCATAGCTAATCAGGAGCCAGGCTGGAATTGCTCATAGCTGTCATTTAGGTTTTGTTTCAAAGTCCAAGGACCTGCTGGGAAAAACAAAAAGCTAATGAAAGCTGACTGTATTTAGGCCTCGAATCTGTGGAATCTGAAATGATGTCCTGACAGTGTATTCTTATTCTTCCACATTCTTGCTGTTACTAAGGAAACAGATTTTTAGAGGCTTTCCATCTTCATTGTCAAGTATTTGCTACACTTATTGTTGTTTTTCAGATTAGAGCAATTCAGATTATCTCCTTTTGAGATGAAGGAAAAAGAAAATAATGGATATAAAAATGTTTGAATCAATTACCCTGGATGCTAGTAAGATCAGCTTTTTTTTCTTTTTTTAGATCAGCTTTTTTTAAAAAAAAAAAAAAGCCTTAAAATTCATAAATTCATAACATGTATTAATTTAGGACAAGATCAACTTCCCCAAGTTTGTGAGTGCTGTGTGTATAAAGTTCTCATTCCTGTAATGTGCAATAGTAAGTATCCACCTAATTACTAAAGAATACATTTCGTGAGAAAAAAGAAATAGAGTAAAATACTCTGCTTGTCTTTAAAAAGATATTTACTTGTTGACTGCAAAACCAAATTATGTGAAAAACTGATATGCTTGAATTCTTATCTGTAATGATAAAATCCAGGAGCATGAGAAAATGGACTGTGATAAATATATTTACTGAAAAAATATCGAGTTTTTAATATTTGTTTTCACAGAATGTTTTGCTTTGGTAAATTAGAACTCATCTATGAAAATGCCGTTGTTTTGACAGTTTATTTGGGGCACATATTATATGTGGTTTGATAAGTGATGAACAAAAGATAATTTTGTGGAGACCGTGTTCTTTGGGTTGGCTTTTTTTTTCTTTTTTTGGAGAGGTTTTTGCTATAGGGCACATGCGCTCGCCAGACAGACAGACAGAGACAGAGAGATAGAAAGCGAGAAATCACCCCACAGGGGGGATGGCCACGCCACAATCCCTTCTCCTCCATTCTCCTCTCGGGATCTTGGGCACGCATGCACGCACGCACACACGCCCAGCTTGAGTTTAAGCCACCGGGTCCGGGACTCGAACCGTGGTCAACTACGTGGGAGTCCAGCGACATAGCCATTATGTTAACTGCCAGTCCTTGGGTTGGCTTTTGATTTGAGGATTCCCTGGGATATTCCGCAATCATGTTATAGCCTTTATAAATCTCCTAGTCAGAGGCTGACATGTTGGAAGATGGCACAGTTTTTTCACAGACTTATTAAACATTTTCATAAAGTACTCTCTCCCCTGTTGCAGTGACTGTTAATATGGAAATGATCTAGTTTTAGTACTGATTGAACCATATCACTAATTTTGTCCCAGCACAATAAAGGCCTACATTCATAGAGATAAGATCTGGCTTAATTTTCTTCTGAGAAATGAATAAGAGAGAGGGCAGCTGGTTGAACAGAAAAGAACTCCTGAGGCCTGAAAGAGAAGCGTTCCTTGTTTTAATTTTTAAATCTTTGTTCTTGCTTGTTTTCCAGCCAAGAATGATTTCTTCTCTCCTCTCTACCTATCTCTACCTATATGCTTCTCAAGGTCCAGTTTAGGTCTTTCTTCATTCATTAAGTCCTCTTCAACTACTGATGTCCAAATAGTAAGAGAGGCTGTATCCTCAGCTGGTCATGATATCTAAAGAATTGTGTTCAGATATGGTCTTGACATTTTTAAGAGGAGAATGATTAGGATGGGGGAAAATAACATAAAGAGAATAGATCATTTGAAATGGGCAAGCATAATACAGGAAAGATTTAGGGAGAAACAAGATAGCTGGCTTCAAGGGCTGGCATGTGCAGCCTGCATTAGTTCCTCGAATTCCCTTTAAAGCAGTGCTTTTCGAATAGTTCTCTGCAGAGCTGCAGGAATTTTGTGGTGTGCTCTGGGCTGCAGGGGGCAGAGAAGAATTGGGGTTAGTGGACATGCTGAATGCCCCCTGCAGCTGCCCACAGAAGAGTTCCACTTTTAACTGCTTTATGTATTGGGTTTGTGCCTAATATTTCATTTAAAGACACATTGCATTGCTTTGGAAAAAAAAATGAAGTTTTGAAAAATCATTGCTGTATAGAATAATAGGTGAGAGTTTTGATTCAAATTAGGATTACATGTTCTAACAATGAGAGACTTTGAAAAAAAATTAAACAGACTGCTTTGTGAGATGTGAGTTCCACATTAAAGGAGAAAGTCAATGACCCTGACAAGGATGTTGGAAGATTTCTGCTTTTGGAGAAAAGTTGGGTTGGACACTCCTTAGAATTCCTGATTTCTTCTCTTACAGTCAGTATCAGAAAATTTGGCATGTAACTGTTCTCAATTGGGTTTTGGATAAAACCCACCTCCCCATTGAATCATGAGTTTCCAGAGCTAGGAACAATGTCTCCACTGCTTTTGAATTCTTCAGACCCCAGCACAGAACTAGGGCCTCAGTAAACACCTGTTGATACAAGAAATGACTGCAAGGTGCTCTTGCTTGATTGCCTTATGACCCCATCTAATTATAGAGGGTGATAAGAAAAGGTATTTGCAGGGATTTTTTTCTACAGTTGCATTCTGCCTTCAGGAATAGTATAAATGACAAAAGAGATTTAAGATAAGCTCCTCCCTTCTTTCTTTTTCTTATGCCAGAAGGCCCACATGCTGCTGTATCTGAAAAAGTGACCATGGCTTCCTAGGCCTAATAGGTAAAAAGTTAAACATGGAAATCACTTCCATAGAAAACATAGAAGTCATAATTTGAGAACTGAGGCATGACAGAAGAAAGAAATGAAAATTTCAGGTGTTCAGAGTGCTGACAGGGGAATACACCATCAGGGACTTCAGAAAATTTATAGAATTAAATAACAAGTCTATTTTTTTTTTTTTTTGCTATAGGGCACGTGCACTCTACAGAAACACAGAGACAGACAGAGAGATAGAAAGCGAGAAATCACCCCCCAGGGGGTATGACCACACGCAATCCCTTCTCCATTCTCCTCTCTGGATCATGGGCACGCACACACATGCGCCCGGCGTGAGTTTAAGCCACTGGGTCTGAGATGCGAACCGCGGTCGACTACATGGGAATTCAGTGACATAGCCATTACGCTAACTGTTGGTCCCAATGACAAGTCTATTTTGATGCAAAAAAAATTTTTGAAATTCATGCATAATTTTTTCATGGTACACATTTCCATAAACTTTTTGAAGGCTCCTCATATAAGAGATCACATTGGCAGCCTGGAACTTCAGGGGGTTTTGCCCTATGATTTTTGTTGTGAACTACAGTTAAAGGGTGTGAATAATAAGATAGTTTTCCAGATGCAAAATTGGAATCAAGTATTCATGGTAGCATTGATAGGGGCAGACAGGCTTGATGAGTGCAGCATAATTTGAAGCAGCTCTTTCATTCATAGCAGGCCTTACCTACTTCCTCTCTGTACTGGGTGGGAAAGGTGAAATGTTTCCCTAACTCCTGACATACTCTCTTGTACCTGGTACAGCCTAAAAAAGTGTTTATGAACTCAAGCTGAATTTCTTTCTTTCTTTTTTTTTTTTTTTTTTTTTTCTTTTTTTGGAGAGGTTTTTGCTATAGGGCGCGTGCGCTCGCCAGACAGACAGAGAGAGACAGAGAGATAGAAAGCAGGAAATCACCCCCCAGGGGGGATGGCCACGCCGCAATCCCTTCTCCTCCATTCTCCTCTCGGGATCTTGGGCACGCACGCACACGCGCCCGGCGTGAGTTTAAGCCGCCGGGTCCGGGACTCGAACCGCGGTCGACTACGTGGGAGTCCAGCGACATAGCCATTACGCTAACTGCTGGTCCCTCTTTTTTGTTTTTTAAGAGAGGATTTTGCTATAGGGCACATGTACTTGCTGGAAAGACAGAGAGACAGAAAACAAGAAATCACCCCCCACCCCCCGAGGGGATGGCCTCGCTGCAATCCCTTTTCCTCCATTCTTCTCTCGGGATCTTGGGCACGCATGCACATGCGCCCGGCATGAGTTTAAGCCACCGGGTCCGGGACTTGAACCGTGGTCGACTATGTAAGAGTCCAGTGACGTAAACATTATGCCATCTACTGGTCCCTCGAGCTGAATTTCACTAATGAGACTTTCAGAGCCAATTACCAATTACAGTGTACACTGTAGCCTTATTGCTTCATGTCCCCTACACCTCTGAAAACTCGTGTGAGTGTAGGTTCAAGAAATTTCATGATATCCATATCTTACAGTTCAAAAAGAGACATTGGTCATATCTGAAAACACAAATAAGCTTGTGATTTGTGTGTACCAGTTGTTCATTGTTGCTAAGTGACAGAGAGAATGGCTAGAACCAGTAATGATTATGGCATTAAGGAAGACTTCCCATGCCCCTTGAAAAAAAGGCATATTTTTCATTAGGTGAGTAGTTACAAATTCTGATTATGTGCACTGTAATGTCTGTGTATATTCTTGGGTAAGGATGTCATAAACAGAAAGCCAGATTCGAAAGGGCTCCAACAAAAATGATCAAGTACTCCTGTTTATTTTACTGATGGAAAAGAAATAGGGGCCCAAGAATACTTAAAGAGCCAGAGTTGGAGCATAGGTTATTTGATTCCCAGTATAAATCCTATTCGAAACGGTGAAGGATAATATCTTTATCTATTCTGTGATTTTGGGGGTGATACTTAGGAATGGTCTTTCTTCCCAAGGCTGTTTGTATTTTGTGAATTATGCATAGTTCTGAAATTGTTTACATTTCCTTAAAGCTACTAAACAGGTCTTATGGTTTTGTAATAAGAGAGCATGACAGATGTCCAGAATATCACAAGCTACTCATATAGGATACAAAATAATACCATAATGCCTTCGATAACAAGTGGCTCATTCCAGTAAGGATGATAATAAAATATAGGCCTATGGAGAAAGTTTAATTAAGAAAACTGACTTAGAAATTGTGTATCTATTTAAAGAGAAAAATAATCGTTTAAGCACATTGAGACAACTTTTAAATTTTATTATTAGTTTTTTTTTAAAGTATTTTTTATTCAATTTTATTTTTTCATTCATTTATTTTAATTTGATCAGAGATGGAGACACACAGAGAGAGAGGAAAGCGAGAAAGCAAGCCACCAGGTCCAGGACTTCATTGAACTGTGGTCAACCATGTGGGAGTGTCCAGCATCTTAACCAACACACCACCTGCTGGTCCCTACTATTAGTTTTTGCTATAGGATGTGTGTGCTCCCCAGAGAGCCAGAGAAAGAGAGAAAGTGAGAAATCACCCCCACGGGGATGACCATGCCGTAGTCCTTTCTTCTACATTCTTCTCTTGGGACTTTGGGCACACACTTACGTGTGCCTGGTGTGTTTTCCAACCCACTGAGTCTGGGACTCAAACTGTGCAGTTGGCCATGTGGGATTCAGCTGTCTTAACCTCCATGCCACTTGCTGGCCCTCAACATTTTTTTTTAAAGGATCTTGCCATGTTGTGATCCTCCTGCCTCCTGAGTCTTCAGGATTACAGGTGCACACCACTGTGTCTGGCCTTTGGGTTCAACCAGATTCTAACCAGCTGCGCTAACTGGCTGATCTTAGGTTGGACCAGGAGCCAAACTTGGGCCTCCCATGTGTTTCCACCTGTGGAGCACAGGGTCATAGCAACACATGCCACTGCAGCTGGGCCATGGAATGATTTTAAAACTCATTTAAATGAATATACTTTAAGGACCTTAATAAACCTCAGTTATATGACCTTATTTATATGGTTCTTGGCAATAATTTATTGAAAGGTCAACCTGTTAATTAACCAGCATATTTGAATTACACTGTGCAGCTTTAGGATCAGAAATAGGATCAGGATAAAAATTTCACAGAGGATGGGGGACCAGCAGTTTGTGTAATGGCTATGTTGCTGGACTCCCATGTAGTCGACCGCGGTTTGAGTCCCAGACCTGGTGGCTTGAACTCACACTGGGCACGTGTGCGTGCCCAAGATCCTGAGAGGAGACTGGAGGAGAAGGGATTGTGGCATGGCCATCCTGGGGAGTGATTTCTCGCTTTCTGTCGCTGTGTCTCTCATTGTCTTTCTGGTGAGCACACGGGCCCTATAGCAAAACAAAAACAAAAACACAGAAACCACTCAAAAAAAAAAAAAAAAAAAAAAGGCAAGAAAAAAAATTTCACAGAGGAGGACTGGCAGGTGGCATGGTGGTTAAAGGCACTGGAGTCCCACATGGTTTACCATGGTTTCAGTCCAGGAACTGGTAGCTTGTTTTCTCACTCTCTCTCTCTCTCACACTTTGTACTTCTCTGGTCAAATTAAAATAAATAAATAAATACAGTTAAATAAAATAATTCTTTAAAAACAATTTCACAGAGGATATAAACATATAACAAGAAAGAACTTATAACATATTTTACTTTATTGTTAAATATAACAAAGAGTCTGATATTTAAAATTGGATCTGCTTCTATTCCTGTCTCTCAGCCTTTCAAATCCCATCAACCAAAGATAAGCCCAGATCTGTCTATCCTTCCTGAGATACGTTGTCCCTGTACATGTATTTAGGGATGGATATAGAAAAACACTGAACATATTGCTTGGTACTTTGTGTTTTCACTAGCTGTAGTTTAGAGATTGATGAAAACCTTTCTATTAACAGGTACTTTTCAATAGTGAAACAGGCTGTCTTGCAATGTCGCTGTAAGGTGTCACTAGGGGATTCATCCAAGGCTGGAGAATGGGCTGTGAGGAATGTCACAGGGATTCCCACCCTGGGTGGAAGTTGGCCATAGATGACATTGAAAGTTCCTCTCTCAAATTTTGTGATATATTTAGGTGCTAATTATTGTAAGTACAAAAAAGAATGATAAGGACCTTACATTTTAATTGAGAAGATAAGATACATACTGACATGTGAAAAATTCCGTAAGACGAGATTAATGACATAACAAAGCTCTGTACCAATGGTTGTTGAAGAGCCAGGTGCCTGACTCCTTACTCCTCCAACTCTGTGCTTCTCCACTCAGAGTGGAGACGTCTAAGAAAACGTTTCTTAGGAGATAGAACTGTACTTGAGCCTTGAAGAATTGAGTTTGGGGGCCGGCAAGTGGCATGGTGGTTAGGGGCGCTGGACTCCCACATGGCTGACCACAGTTCAAGTCTCGGACCTGGTGGCTTGCTTTCTCACTTCCTCTCTCTCTCTCTCTCTGTCTCTCTCTGATCAAACTGGAAAATAATAATGATAATAATAACAAATAAAGTTAAATAAAATAATTCTTTAAAAAAAAAAAAAAAAAGAGAATTGAGTTTGAATTAATAAAGTAGTTTGTCATGTGGGACACCAAAAGTGAATACAGAGACAGTAAATAGGACCATGAAAGTAGAGGAACTAAGAGGCAAAAGGGAGTAAAGCGGATAGGTTAAGACCATGTTCTGAAGTAGTCGAATGCCGAGGTCTGAAGTTCAGTCTATAGAAAATGAGTAACAAGAGCCACTGAATGTTTCTGACAGGAATGCGACTATGTGGTATTTTAAAAGGTGACTCTAAGCTATTGCATAAATAAGGGTTCAGGATAACGTGGACCTGAATGTTTGTACTAGATATAAGAGAATGAAAGAGACTAAAAAACAAACAAACAACAACAACAAAAACAAAACAGGAAAAGAGATATGTTATTGCTGATTAAAATTTGGAACTAAGAGAAATGAATAAGAAACTGCTGACTCTGTTTCCAAGTTTTCCATTACTGGGGAGAAAGAGTTGCCATGAACAGAAACAGGAAAGGCAGAAGTCGGTGTTTTGGGGAGAGAGGTGTTGAATTTGATTTTAGACTAAGGTTGAGGTAGTGGGAGACATTCAGATAAAAATATGTAGTTGAAAGAGTGGGACTAATGTTCTTGAAAGAAATTAGAACTGTGGAGGGCAACATATCCAAAGCCATACCTTTAAAGCCAGACTATCTGCTGAGTGTAATATCTTCTGGCAAACAGAAAAGGTGAGCTGTTTTCTTTTAGCCGAACTCACATCAGACCCGGTTTATGTGGAAGAGAATTGTTTAGTAATGACCATGTAATGTTCAATATATGAAGAGGTAAAAGTGAGTACACTTTTATTATACTATTCAAACATTCTATTTCATATCTATAGGATGTGTGTTTTGTTGTGCTGTGATTGACATTCATTTAAATCCTTGCATACTATTTCAGCTCTTTAATTGTGAAAGAGTTCTAGGATGGTGTTCAATATTGCCTTGGCTCTTATTAACAAATATAGCACTTAGATCTAAGGAGTTTAAAATGTAAGGAACTAGTCTGTTTTTTAAATGTTTATTTATTATTTTTTTTTCTTTAGGTTTTTGCCATAGGGCACATGTGCTTACAAGAGACAGAGAAAGGAAAGTGAAAAAACCATATTCAAGAAGGGATGGCCGTGTCACGATACCTTCTCTTCCATTCTCCTCTTGGAATTTTGGGCATGCATACACAAGCGTCTAGTGTGATTTTTAAGCTCCTGGGTCCAGGACTCAAACCTCAGTTGGCCATGTAGGAGTTCAGCACCTTAACCACTGAGCCGGCCCCAAACTAGTCTGTACTTTATGGCAGATGGTCTATGCCTCTGATTTAGTATATTTTTTTTGTTTTGGCAGACAAAAAGTTTACTAATGACAATGTAATGTCCGATATTGAATGATCTTTTTTTGAATTTTTTTTTTAATCTTGCCAGAGGGTGTATATGATAATTAGAGAGACAGGGTTGGGGGAAGATTATCCCCCATGGGAAATGGTCATGCCACAATCTCTTCTTCATTTCTCTCTCCTTTTGAGATTGTGGGCATGCACACACATGTACCTGATGTATTTCTCAAGCTACTGGGTCCCAGTCTGGAGTCATGCATTTGGCCATGTGGGATCCAGCCACCTTAACCATCAGACCAGAGGCTTGCTTGAATGATTGTTATTTTTAAGTTTATTTTTATTCATGTTAGAGAGTATGTGCATGACACACACACACACACACATACACATACCCTCAATAGGATCTTAGCATGCTGTAATTTCTTTTCCCCAGCCCTTCAGAGCCTCAGGATTGTGGGCACATTTGCATACACCCCGCATGTTTTCAGACCAGTCTGGGGATCCAGACCTGTGGTTGACCATATGACTTTTAGCATTGCAGTTCACTTAGCTACCCCCAGGTTAGGCTAAAGACAGTTCATGGAATTACTGACCTATGTAATTCCTGAGGCTACTATATAGCTCCAAGGAGAGGGAGCTTTATTTTACATGATCTTTGGACAGAGTCCTGAACCCCTCTTTGGCGGGGAGCTGAGCCTATGGAGTTTGTTGATTTCTTGGCCTCAGACTAGCTGCCTCAGGCTGGTCAGCCAGGAGCTGCTTTGGGGCCTTGTCTGCCTTCACCTTTGGATATATTCTTGAGTTTTTGCTCACTTCCGAACATGCTCCTCCTCACCTTCCAGTCTAGGCTGTGACACATGTGGTGGTCCATCTTAGGTTCAGCCTTTTTAACCAGCCAGTGTGGGGTTCCCACCCTTTTCATCCAGGTCACCTTCTCAGGTGTTTGAGGCCTGTGAGTGCCCTTTCTCTTACGTATGCCCACGTGTCTGCTCTTCTGGTAGACCAACGGCTTTCCAGGCATCGAGCTCAGGAATGGCCAGTCACAGGCTTCCGGATGATTAGCCCATCTCTGATCATCCCCCAGGTCTGTTGGCAGCACCTGTCATTGGCTATTTTCCTGGTTTCTTTGGGGTCCAACCAGACCTTGTTTTTGCCACAGTGGAGGACGCTGGAAATTAGCGTCTTCAGAAGCATGATTATACTCATGGCTGGGGTCTCAGTGCCTAATGGAAAGCTGTTTTAGCAGATTTGTTTGTTTGGTTGTTTTTTTTTTTTTTTGAGAGGTTTTTGCTGTAGGGCACATTCACTCACCAGAAAGAGAGAGACAGACAGAAAGCAAAAAATCACCCCCCTGGGAGGGATGGCCACACCGTAATCCCTTCTCCTCCTTTTTCCTCTCAAGATCTTGGGCACACACGCACACGCACCCTGTGTGAGTTTAAGCCACCACGTCTAGGACTCGAACCACGGTCGACTACATGGGAGTCCACCAATGTAGCCCTTACACCATCTGCTGGTCCCTGTTTTAGCAGTTTTGAAATTGAAATATAATTATTTGGGATTGCCATAATTATTATAAGTGAGAAATTATTTGATGTTTTAGGATGAGATATATTTTATTTGTCTTGAGAAGCTAGTATGCTTCCTCTTCTTTGTTGATAAAAGTCCATTCTCTTACCTAATAATAAGTCTTTTTAGCCTTGTTCCCTAGGAAGGTTAGCTTAATTTGATGCCAAACTATATATTTACTGGTTAATATATTTGTCTTCCCCTACCTATTGGACCTGAACTTTATTTTACTCTTCTATTTTTCAGTGCATATCTCTCATTGTAAACCAGTAATTATCCTGTTGGGGAAGAGAAAAGGTGCTGATAGATTAAATTTATTATGACCATTAAACCATTCCCAAAGATTGTGACCATGTCTCTTCAGCACATAGAACAACTCCAAGGTCATAGTATGTACTCTAAAAACATTTTAGGGGTGATGTTTACTAAGGGTTCAGAAAAATCAGGAAGACTGGCAACGCCTTTGGAGGTTGGAGGATCACAGTGTGAGAACCTGTTCAGAATTTTAGAATACTTGCCTTTCTTCTCACTCTCATGAAATAAATAAATACAATTTTATTTTTGGAGAGGTTTTTTTGTTTGTTTTATTTATTTATTTATTTGCTTTGGGGTGCATACGCTTACCAGAGAGACAGAGACAGACAGAAAGTGAGAAATCACCCCTCCACGGAGATGGCCACGCTGCAATCCATTCTCCTCCATTCCCCTCTCGGGATCTTGGGCATGCACGCACAGGTGCCTGGCGTGACTCTAAGCCACCGGGTCCAGGACTTGAACTGTGGTCAACTACATGGGAGTTCAGCGACATAGCCGTTATGCTAACTTCTGGTCCCAATAAATACAATTTTAAAAAAAAGCAAAGAAAGAAATTTCAGGGAGACTATTTGACTGAGAAAACTTGAAGAGATGTTATCTTGGAGGCATTTATGCTTGATCCTGAGAAATGAATAGGGTTTTGACAGGCAGAGATGGGCTGATAGGGGTTTTAGGGAAGATCCAGCAGTCTGGCTCCAAAGCCTGGCACTTAGCCAGTACACTATGGACAGTTCCTGACTTATGATGGTTCAACATGAGCAGAGATGTGAAGATAGAGAAATGTGGGCCACTTATTCCCTGAGGTGAATAAACCATGTTAGAGAAGCATGGAGAAGGTGAGTGAAGCAGTAGGAGGGAAGCCTGGCTCGCTGCTGCTGTTCAGATTACCATTTGGGGCTGTCTTGGGCTCTCCTCTGTTTATCGTCTTGTCTGGAGTGAGGCCCCGGAGTCCACAAGCCCAGGGCGTAAGAGTTCACAGGGACAGGAGATGGCAGAAACCCCACTCTTCGAGTGTCCTCTCTCATCCGCCCTTGACTCTTAGTCATTGACTCTAATCCTTTACTTAAAACAACAAAGCCACAATGTTATTTTAACCATGCTTAAACCCCAAGCAATCCAAAGGCTGTCAGGCAGCCTTCATTATTTTTTTAGTTTACTCACCCAGAGTCCTGAACATAAAGCACACTTACACACAGAGGAAGTAAGGACCCCTTCACAAACAGTGGGTTATTTCACTTCTTAAAGCTGTATAGCTGAATTTTGGAAGTAATAAAAACAAAAATATTTATTTATTAATTGTATGCCAAGCACTCTACTGAGTTTCTTATACTAACTGTGTCATTTAACCCATATCACCATCCTTGGAATAATAAGCTATGATTACCTCCATTTTAGGAGGTAATAATAATGAAGAAAAATGACAGAACTTTAGTACCTTTTAAGTTCATACAGTAAGTGCCATAATTGGGAGTTGAATCCAAGCAGTCAGTCTCCAAAATGACTCTTTTTATTTTTTTAAAAGAATTTTATTTTACTTTATTTATTGTTGTTATTATTATTTTTTAATTTGACCAGAGAGAGAGAGAGAGAGTGAGAGAGAGAGAAAGTGAGAAAGCAAGCTGCCAGATCTAGGACTTGAACCACAGTCAGCCATGTGGGAGTCCAGTGCCTTAAGCACCACACCACATGCTGGCCCCACAAAGCCTGACTCTTAGCCAGTACACTATGGACAGTCCTTGTTCAACTTATGATTTTCCACTTTATGATGGTGCAAAACATTTCTACATTCAGTGGAAGAGTACTTAGAATTTTCAATTTGATCTTTCCCTGGGCTCACGATATGTGGTATGATCTCTTGTGATGCTGGGCAGCAGCAGGGATGCTGCACAGGTCCCTGTCAGCCACACAGTCTTGAGAGTAACAGCCAGCACTCTACAGGGCACTGTGTCCAACCAGCTACGTGAGCTAGTCAACATGAAATAGGCCTCGTGTTACATGATTTTGCCCAGCTGCAGGCTAACGTAAGTGTTCTGAGCACGCATAAGGTAGGCTAGGCTTAGCTATGATGTTTAGTAGGTTAGGTGTGTTAAATGGATTTTTGACGGGCTATCTGGACATAACTCTATTGAAAGTTGAGGAATATATATATATATATATATATATATATATATACTGATTACTTATTTAATGAAAAAAAATTTTTCTTTTATTCATAGAATATCCATGTGTACGCAGGACAGAGAGAGAGAGAGAGATGAATACCCTCATAAGGTCTGGTCATGCTGTGATCCCCTCCCTCCAGTCCTCTAGCTCATTAGACCCTGGGTACTCATGCACCTGCCCACCTGACCAGGCTGGGAGATTCAAACCATGATTGCTTTGTGGGATTCACCTTTTCTTTATTTTTTAAAAAATAATTTCCTTTTTTATTATTTATTTTATTTGTTGTTTTTATTTTTTTATTATTTTTCATTTTGACCAGAGAGAGACAGAGAGAGAGAAAGGGAAAGTTAGAAAGCTAGCCACTAGGTTCGGGATTTGAACCATGGTTAGCCATGTGGGATTCCAGTACCTTTAACCACCATGCCACCTACCAGCCCCAGAGGATAGATATTTAAAAAGGGGCTAAAAGTATGTGTCATCACTATGTTCTTTAACATTCTGATAGACAACATATTATCTTCACCATGGAACGATGACTTAGAATAAGCTAACTGCTGTAACAAACATCCTCAAAATTCACCAGGTTTGGCCCAGCCATGGTAGCACAGTGGTAATCTACCACTTTATGATGCTGGAAACCACATAGATGATTAGAGTTTGGTTCCCAGGTCCACTTGTACATGCTGGGTGCACAAGCATACCTATGATCCTGGCTGGCTGGCTGACAGGTGCCTGGGGGAGGATTGTGGCATGAGACTTTGTTGAGGGTACTTGTCTTCTCTCTCTCTCTCTCTCTCTCTCTCTCTCTCTCTCTCTCTCTATTGCATGAAAAAAGAAATAAATTTTTAAAAATTCTCAAGTGGCTTAACTAATTACTTGTACATGTTGTAGTCTGACATGGTGAGGCACTTCTTGTAGTAGTTCAGGGATCCAGGTTCCTTTCATCTTGTGCTGCCACTTCTTCTAATTCTGGATTCCCAAATGGCTGCAGAAGGAAGAAAGGATGAAGATAAGACACACAACTCTTCACTGTCTTGGCCATTGCATGAGGCACATACCATTATGAAAGCTAGGAGATATTTGGTCAGGTCTCTAGGGAGAGGAAGTGGGCTTGATGAACATCTAGCCAGCCTCTGCCACATTACAGTTGAGTGAAATCTAGCTGTCTTTGAAGAGGGTTGACAAAATGGATGGAGGTGTTCTTTATAGGCCCAGCTCTGCAGTCTGGGACCACACGGGAGGTCTGGTACAACCTAAAGGCTAGACATGGTGGTGTGTATCTATAATCCCAGTAACTTGGGAGGCTAAGGCACAAAGATCATGAACTTAAGGTTGGCCTGGGTAACAAAGTGAGATCCCACATTAAAAAAAAAAAAAAAAAAAAAAAAAAAAAAAAGAGGCCAGATTGGCAACAGCTAGGAGGCTAAGGCAAGAGGAATGATATGGCAATACTCTGTCTTTTTTAAAAAAGGTATCATTGGGCCAGCAGGTGGCATGGAGGTTGGGGCAGCTATATCCCACATGCCCAATTCTGTTGTTTGAGTCCCAGACAACCTGGTGGCTTGAAAACCATGCTGGGCATGTGTGCCCAAATCATGAGAGTAAAATAGAGGAGAAGGGATTGCAGCATGCCCATCATGTGGGATAATTTCTCTTTTCTTCTTGCTCTCTCTTTCTCTCTCTCTCTCTCTTTCTCTCTTTCTCTCTCTAGTGAGTGCACATCCCTTATAGCAGAAACTAATAAAAAAGTATTGTTTATAAATGTGAAAAATGACTTTCACAAGAATAAATGGAATTTGCTCTCTTTTGTTCTTTCTTAAGTGTATTTCACCTGATATTCTTCATTATCTCATTAAAATTTGGATAATAAAGTATCAAGCATATCATTTTGAAAAAAAGCCTTTTCGACCTCTCCAGACAATAAGCAGCCTTCTGTGTTGTGTACTTCTGTGTCGTGTGCTCCTTAGCTGTATTAATTGGTTGGCGTGACTCTCACTCGGCTCTTTGCCCTGTCAGAGGGCAAAGAGTATGTATACTTCACCTTTCAATCACCAGGGATTAATGCTGAGAGGGCAATTAATAAATATGTAAATATGGTGAATGCAGTTCACATCTCCAGCCTGGTCAGCCTGAAACATGTCAGGCACTCAGGCATGTCCAAGATCCAGCCCACTGGAAGACCACAAGCAGGGGATCCCAGCATGGTCAGAGGGCTCCTCTCTCTCTGTCTCATGTGCTTTCTATCTTGAATATTCAAAACAAAAAAGAATATGTAAGTAAATTAATGATTAAATGGATGAATTCATGAATGGAAATAATAATAGTAAAACTTTAAGTCACACTAAAAGATGAAAAACCTAGTTTTGAGAAGGCTAGAATTTATGAAAATTTAGATTTATAAATTTTTTTAGAGAATCATTTTATTTAACTTTATTTATTCATTCATGTATTTTAATTTGACCAGAGAGAGGCAGAGAGAGAGAGTGAGAAAGCAAGCTACCAAGTCCAGGACTTGAACCGTGGTTGACCTTGTGGGAGTGTCTAGTGCCTTAACCATCATACCACCTGCTGGTCCCCAATTTATGACATTTTTATAAAAATGTTTTTCTCTGCAGCATAATTTGAACTAGCTGCTCATAAATAACATATGTAGTAATATTTAGTAGCATATAGTTGTAATCAACTTATGAGACAGAGATCTTAAATTAAAAAATATATTTATTTAACTTTATTATTATTATTTTCAGTTCGATCAGAAAGACAGAGAAAGAGAGAGAGAGAGAGAGAGAGAGAGAGAGAGAGAGAGAGAGAGAAAGTGAGAAACCAAGCTACCAGGTTCATGACTTGAACCACAGTCAGCCATGTGGGAGTCCAGCACCTTTACCCACTATACCACCTGCCAGCCCTGAGATTAAAAAAAAAAATTTAATAAATATATTAAGCATACAGTTTAGCTTGAGTGGCTTTAAATTTCACACCTGTGGAGAATGTTAGTGAGATTTTTATTTCATTTGTGATATTTGTCATACATAGACTTTTGCTTTAGTGCATTAGCGCATATGATTTTTAAAAGTAAAAAAAAAAAACACTGTTTTAGATGGAAGCATAATAAACATTTTATCCTCAACTTTTAGCTAACATAAAACATTTTGGGATAAAACATAAATATTGCGTTAGTCTGTTTGGGCTGCTATGACAAAATAGCATAAACTAGTTCAAGGCTGGGGAGTCCAAGATCTGGACACTGGCAGATCCAGTGTCTGGTGAGGACCCTTTCTTGGTTCATAAACGGTGCCTTCAGCGGTATCCTCAAGTGGTGGAAGGAGTGAGGGAGCTGTCCGGGTCTCTTTTATAAGGGCACTAATTCCATTCATCAGGGCTCCACCTTCATGATCTAATACTCCCACAGTGTCTGTCTGTCTGTCTGTCTGTCTCTCTCTCTCTCTCTCTCTATATATATATATATACCCCACAGATATGAAATTTAAAGCCACTTAAGCTAAACTACATATAGAGTATTTGAAATAGAATTTTTCTATGCAAAAATACATCATGACTTTTTGATGACTATATATATATATATATATATATATATATATATATATATATATATATATATATAAAACCATCGATTTGGGATTAGAATTTCAACATATGAGGCCAGCAGGTGGCATGGTGGTTAAGGGCACTGGACTCCCACATGGCTGACAATGGTTCAGGTCCTGGACCTGGTGGCTTGCTTTCTCACTTTCCTTCTCTCTCTCTCTCTCTCATTCTGTCCCTCTCTGGTCAAATATAAATAAATAATTAAATAAGGTAAAATTTTTAAAAAAAAATTTAAATACTTAAAGAGAATCTCAACATATGAATTTGGGGAGATACAAATATTCACATCATAGCAAAAACCAAGGATATAAATACAATACAATTTTTATTTTTAATAAAAAGATACCACACTTGTAACAACAATAAAAAAATAGATGTGGGGGCCAGCAGGTGGCATAGTGGTTAAAGGTTCTGGACTCCCATGTGGCCAACCGTGGTTCAAATCCTGGACCTGGCTTCCTTTCTCACTTTCTCTCTCTCTCTCTCTGTCTCTCTCTGTCTGTCTCTTGTCAAATTGAATAATAATAATAGTAATAATACAGAAATAAAGTTAAAATAAAATAATTCTTTTTAAAAAATGAATGTGTTGGTTGTATTTCATAAGGTGAAGGAGGGAAACTGAGCAAGATTGAAAGAAGTGTGGAGGGAGATAGATTTAAGTAAGTGGGGGAGGGAATAGAATTTGATGTTCAGTTTCCCTTTTTTGATCAATCCTTTCCAGATGAACTAAAGATACCAAAATAATAATAGGTAATACTCATTCATTTTACATGTCAAGCCCTGATTTAAGTACCGTTTATTATTTTTTATGTTACTTTTATGGTATGTGAGCATGTGCATGTGAAAGAGAGAGGAAGAGAGAGAGAAGCGCCCTCGACAGGGTCTCAGCATACTGCACTTCTCATTCCCCAGCCCCAGCTCCTCAGGGTCTTGGGCACCCGTGCGCATGTTCATGCTCTGGGTGTTTTCCAGCTGACCCTGGAGATCCTAACTCATGGTTGGCTACGTGGCTTACCGCCTTGCAGGGCACTTGCATTTCTGCTATACCACAGTGGCTGGGCCACTTTTTATGTTATACATATTTTACTCATTTAGTCCTTGGAACAGCCCAAAAACTTAGTTATTTTTCTTTCATTTTACAGTTAGGCAACGAAGGCTTGGAGAGATCACGGGTAGTACTCCAGGCAGTATCAGTCTTGGCATTCTGGTTCCAGAGTCTGTGTTCTCTATCACACACACACTGCTTCTAAAAGTTCTAGGGGAGAAAAGTAGGTGAGTACTTACATAATATTGGTGTAGGGAAGATCATTTCTTTTTTTAAAAAAAAATTATTTATTTAATTTTATTTATTACTATTATTTCAAAATTTGCTATAAGGCATATGCACTCACCAGAGGTAGAGGGGGAAAGTGAGAAAGCAAACCATGAGGTCTGGGACTCAAACCACAGTCGGTCATGAGGGAGTCCAGTGCCTTAAACACCATGCCACCTGCTGACCCCCAGGATAGATCATTCTAACCATGATTATAAAGCCAAAAGAAGAGAAAAGAATCAATAGATTTAACTACATGCATTATGCATTTATTTAAGCCTTTATATTTCCTCCAAATATTTAAAGCAAAAATATAAGCAAAAGGAAAAAAAAGTCTGGGTCATGTATGTAATAGACAAAGCATTAGTATTCTCTGTATATAAAGCATTCTTA
Organism: Tupaia tana; assembly: GCA_026018925.1. Taxonomy (NCBI): domain Eukaryota; kingdom Metazoa; phylum Chordata; class Mammalia; order Scandentia; family Tupaiidae; genus Tupaia; species Tupaia tana. Next base: position 56,453,249 of record JAKSZU010000007.1, on the reverse strand, counting down.
CAATCAATAAACAGTAACAAATCCCTCAAGAGACAGTGGTCTAGGCAGGTTGACAAATGTCCTGGACCAAATCTAGACTTTTCTTAAAAAACTAAAATTTGGGAGAACCAGCAGATAGTGTAATGGTTATTATGTTGCTGGACTCGCACGTAGTTGACAGCAGTTTGAGTCCTGGACCCAGTAACTTAAAACTCACACCAGGCATTGGGACTAGCAGATGGCATAATGGTTATGTTGCTGGACTCCCATATAGTCGAACATGGTTCGAGTCCTGGACCTGGCAACTTAAAACTTATGCCAAGTGTGTGTGTCGCATTCTCAAAATCCCGAGAGGAGAATGAAGGAGAAGGGATTGTGGCATGCCTATCCACTCGGGGGGGGGGGGGGGGGGTGATTTCTCGCTTTCTGTCTCTCTGGTGAGCGCATGTACCCAATAGTAAAAATCTCTCTAAAAACAAAACAGAAAAAAATTCACACCTGGCACGTGTGCATGCATGCCCAAAATCCCAAGAGGAGAATGGAGGAGAAGGGATTGTGGCATGGCCATCCTCCCTAGGGATCGATTTCCTCCTTTCTGTCTTTCTCTCTCTCTCTCTCTCTGTGTGTGTGTCTCCAGCGAGTACACACGCCCTATAGCAAAAATCTGTTAAATAAATAAAGTTTGGTTGGAGCATGTCATGCTTATCATTTGTGTATTTATGACTTCTTTTGAGTTACAGTGGCAGAGTTGAATGTAACATCAAAACCAACTCTCTGGCCCTTCACAGAAAAAGTTTTCTAACCTTCAATATAGAACAATATTTACTTTTGGTAGTCTTGAAATATAATGTACAGAGACTTCAAATATTTCATGGAAAATATGGATTATAAAAACACTATACATGGGGACCAGCAGTTAGCGTAATAGCTACGTCACTGGACTCCCACGTAGTCGACCGTGGTTCGCGTCCCAGACCCAGTGGCTTAAACTCATGCTGGGCGCGTGTGCGTGCGTGCCCAAGATCCCGAGAGGAGAATGGAGGAGAAGGGATTGCGGCATGGCCATCCTCTCTGGGGGGTGATTTCTCGCTTTCTATCTCTCTGTCTCTCTCTGTCTGTCTGGTGAGCGCACGCGCCCTATAGCAAAAACCTCTCCAAAAAAAAAAAAGAAAAACACTATACATGAACTGGCGAGTACACGCGCCCTATTGCAAGAAAAAAACCTCTCAAAACAAAACAAAACAAACAAACAAAAACACTATACATGGATTTTGAATGTTTTTGTGCCAAAATAAATGCATACTTTAATTTTTCCACAAACTTTTTTTTTTGAGAAGTTTTTGCTGTAGGGCGTGTGCGCTCGCCAGAAAGACAGAGAGAGACAGAGAGACAGAAAGCGAGAAGTCACCCCCCAGGGGGGATGGCCACGCCGCAATCTCTTCTCCTCCATTCTCCTCTCGGGATCTTAGGCACTCACCCACACGTGCCTGGCGTGAGTTTAAGCCACCAGGTCCGGGACTCGAACCGCGGTTTACTACATGGGAGTCCAGCAACATAGCCATTATGCTAACTGCTGGTCCCTCCACAAACTTTTTGAAGTCCATATAAAATCTCTTTCCTTTGGGATGACTTTTGGTGGTCCTGTTCAGCAGTAGGAGAATGGACCATTTGGGCTCTTAAATTTCCTTTCTCACCCTCATCCTGATTTATCTTCAATTCCTCTTGGGTTGAGTTATTCCATATGAATGCCTGTAGATTTCTGTCCTCTCTTATTCATTTATAGTCACATGCCACATAACAGTGTTTCAGTCAACAATGGATTGCATATGTGACAGTGGTCCCATAAGATTATGATGGACCTGAAAAATTCCCATTGCCCAATACGTCACAGTCAAGTGTGTCATAGCACAACACATTACTCCCATGTTTGTGGTTATGTGGTGTAAACAGATCTCCTGTGCTGCCAGTCATATAAAAGCATAGTCATTCTGTTATGTACATGTGTAATACTTGATAATAAATGACGCTACTGCCTTATGTATTTCTTATACATTTATCGTTATTTTAGAATTTACTCCTTTTACTTACATAAAAAAAATTGACTGTCGGACAGAATGCCATGTACGCCAGCAGCAACCTGATGTATGTTTGCTGCATTGTTTTTTCTTGCACTTATTTAATATCCTGTTATTTTGTTCATGATCGCTAAAGGTACAAAATCTACAGCTAATGTTGCCAGTGAGGGGACATGTCAAGTGACTGTTTTGGAAATGAAATTAACAATGATTAAGGACTATGAAGGGAACTGATTTTTTTTGAGAGGTTTTTGCTATAGGTGCGTGTGCTCACCAGAAAGACAGAGAGAGACATAGAGACAGAAAGCGAGAAATCACCCCCCGAGGGGGGATGGCCAAGCCGCAATCCCTTCTCCTCCATTCTCCTCTCAGGATCCTGAGCACGCACACACTTATGCCCGGCATGAGTTTAAGCCACTGGGTCTGACACTTGAACCGTGATTGACTGACTACATGGGAGTCTAGCGACATACCCATTATGCCAACTGCTGGTTCTGGGAAGCCATTTTTTTAAAGAGAGATATTTTGCTATAGGGCACATGCAGTCACTAGAGAGATAGTGAAACAGAAAGTGAGAAATCAACCCCCCCGCCCCCGGAGGCATAGCTACACTGTAATTTCTTCTCCATTCTCCTCTTGGGGTTTTGGGCATGCATGCACTCGTGCCTGATGTGAGTTTTAAACCACCAGGTCTAAGACTTGTGGGAGTCCATCATAACCATTACACCATCTGCTGGTCCCAGGAGTCCATATTTATATTTTATTTTTACTGTACCTTTTTCTCTTTTTTCTTCTTTTTTGGTGACAGAGACAGAGAGACAGAGGGAGAGGAAGAAAGCCCCCCCATCATGGGGCATGGTCATGCCACAATCCTTCCTCTTGCACTTCTCTATCCCATACGGATTTGGAACGTGCATGCACACGCGTGGTGTGCGTTTCAAGCCACTGGTGTAGAGATTTGAACTGCGGTCAGCCCTATGGGATCTGGCTCCTTTAACCATGGTTCTAATAGGCCATCCTTTTACTGTACTTTTTCTATGTTTAGATACACAAGTACTTACCATAGTTTAATAGCTGCTTCCAGCACTGGGTACAGTAACTTGCTATACAGGTGTGCAGTCTAGGAGCAGTAGGCTATCCCATGCAGCCTAGGTGTGCAGTGGACTGGACCATCTGGGTTTGTGTAAGTGATGTTCCCACGGCGATGGATTCACCCAGTGACACATTTCTCAGACCATATCCCCTTCCTTAAGCAATGCATGACTGTCAGTCCTCCTACTCAGATGTCCTTCTACCCTTACCTTTTCCTCTGGCCCACTTTTTTTTTTTTTTTTTTTTGGAGAGGTTTTTGCTATAGGGCGCGTGCGCTCGCCAGTCAGACAGAGAGAGACAGAGAGATAGAAAGCAGGAAATCACCCCCCAGGGGGGATGGCCACGCCGCAATCCCTTCTCCTCCATTCTCCTCTCGGGATCTTGGGCACGCACGCACACGCGCCCGGCGTGAGTTTAAGCCGCCGGGTCCGGGACTCGAACCGCGGTCGACTACGTGGGAGTCCAGCGACATAGCCATTACGCTAACTGCTGGTCCCTGGCCCACTTCTTCCATGGTAAACAAACCCTAGAGAGCTCGGTGTTTTCAAGGCTCATTTTCTGACCTTCATCAGTACCTGACTCTTCAAACACCTCTTTTCTGCTCTCACACCCAGGCTGTTGACTTTTGCTAGAGGAAGTCAAATATCTTGGACAACAGATGGGAACCACTACATTCATGGCCTTTTGCCTGGGTTGAGAACCCTGTCCTAACATCTTACAGGATCTCAAATCAGTTTCTCTCTGATGACCTCTAAAAGTGGGCCAGGCTAACCTTTCTTCAGTATTCCTCATTCAATACTCCTGTTCCACCATCGCTTATCAGCTCTGAAAATGAACATGCTTTCCACTTCACAGAGAAAATGGAGGCCTTCTGTGCATAGTGGATCCTCACCTCTTTTCATTCCTCAGAGTGAGGAATCCATTAATATTACCTTCTGCCTGTTTTAGCTTAACATTGTGCCTCTAAAATGCTTTCTTTCCTGTAGCTTATAAACTAGTGTAGCTCCGGGACCAGCAGTTAGCATAATGGCTATGTGGCTGGACTCCCATGTAGTGGACCTCGGTTCACGTCCTGGACCCGGTGGCTTAAAACTCACGCCGGGCGCGTGTGTGTGCGGGCCCAAGATCCCGAGAGGAGAATGGAGGAGAAGGGATTGCGGCGTGGCCATCCCCCCTGGGGTGGGGGGTGATTTCTCGCTTTCTGTCTCTATGTCTCTCTCTGTCTGTCTGGCGAGTGCACGCACCCTGTAGCGAAAAAAAAAAAAAAAACTCTCAAAAAAAAAAAACAAAAAACAAAAACTAGTGTAGCTCCAGTCTTTTTATAGAAAGGAAGGGAATGGGGAGGAGAAGGGAAAGAGGGAAATGGGATGAGGAGAAAGAAGAAAAGAAAGAAAGCTCTTTTGATATTTCTTTGGACCTTACACAGTGTGATAGGATTTGTGAGGCTTGGAAGGTGCCCAGGCCAAGTCGCCACATTGGGGGTCCCCCTTCCGTCCTTGCCCTCTTTGACTCATTTGAGTTTGTGATACAGTTGGATGTTACTTCATTCTTAAAAGTTGTTTCATTTTCTTTGTCGGTACCATTCTCCTTTTGTCTTCCTCTTTTATGTTTCCTCAAGTGCTTTCCATACTATTATGTGTTTTCTCACTTCTATTTTTTTAAAAAAAAATATATTTATTTAGGAGCCAGCAGGTGGCGGGGTGGTTAAATGAATTCCCATGTGGGCAACTGTGGTTCAGGTCCCGGACCTGGCAGACTGCTTTCTTACTTTCCCTTTCTCTCTCTGGTCAAATTAATAATAATAATGACAACAACAACAACAACAAATGGAATTAAATAAATATTTTAAAAATACAAGTTTAATTTTATTTATTATTAATTTTTAAAATTTTGCTATAGGGCATGTACACTCTCCAGAGAGAGACAGAGAGAAAAAGAAAGTGAGAAAGCAGTCCTCCAGGTCCAGGATTTTGACCACAGTCAACCACGTGAGTCTACTGCCTTAACCACCATGCCACCTGCTGGTTGTGCATTTTCCCATTTCTTAAGTAGAATTCCATTCTTAGTCCCCTCTTCTCTCCTTTTCACTCTTCCTATCATTATCTCTTTACTAAAGAGTCACAGATCGCTATTCTCAGCCTAGACCTTTTTTTCGGATTCCTCCATCATGTGCCTGCTACATTCCTCATGCCTGGATGTCCTAATGTCATCTCAACCGAAACATAGCCGAAGTTCAACTCCCTGTCAGCCCGTGTCATGCCATATTACATCTTACCTTACTGTACCCTGTTGTGTCGAACGGATACATTATATCATGAAGCTGTGTAACTTGTCTGCCTAATGCCATTTATAACTTTTTTTTTAAAGTTTATTTATTTCAGGGAGAGAGAGAGAGAGAGAAGTACCCTCAGGAGGGTCTTAATCCGGGATCCTTCCTTCAGCCTTTTCCAGCCAGCTAAGACCGTGGATGCATACACATGTGCCAACATGTGCAAGTCCGTCTGGAAACTGAACCCTTATCTTCCATACGGCCTCCAGCATTGCAGAGCTACTGCTGCATCACTGAGGCTGGGCCCATTTAGGGCTTCTTGAGAGCAGAAATCACATGTCATCTCTTATCTTCAGTGTCTAGTACATTGAGTTTGCTCAATAAATGTGTAAAATCAAGAAAAGATTAACCTTATGTTTTAAAAAAAAAATTGTAGAGAGATTTTTGCTGTCAGGCATGCATGCCTGCCATAGAGACAGAAAGAGACAGAGAGCCATGCCACAATCCCTTCTCCAGTCTCCTCTCGGGATTTTGGGCACGGATGCACATGTGCCCAGTGTGAGTTTCAAGCTGCTGGGTCCAGACCTCAAACTGTGGTCAACTATGTGGGAGTCTAGCAAAATAACCATTATGCCATTTGCTGGTCCCGATTAACCTTATTTTGGATTCAAGCATTTCCAACAAAATTTACAAATAATTAGTAAATTGTCCTCTGGAATTAATTGAATCTGGAAATTGGTTGAATGATGAAGTGCCTAGAATGTTCTTCTTAAACTAGGGCCTGATAATAAAACGCAGTAAGGGGCCGACAGGTAGTGTGGTAGTTGAGGTGCTGGAATCCCACGTGGCTAACTGGTTCAAGTACCAGACCTAGTAGCTTGCTCTCTCTCTCTCTCCCCCCCCCACACACACTCCTGTCTCTGGTCAAATTAAAACATTAATAAATAAAAATTAAATAAATAATTCTTAAAAAAACCTCAAACACAACAAAAAGTCCATGAGGCCTGTTGAAATGGATGTAGCTAAGATAGATGACTTTTTATTTAGTATTGAAGCATTTAGGGTACTAAGGCTATAATGGCATTCTCAAAAGTTTAGTCCTGAATATTGAAAATTTTACATTTAGCACTTCACATGCTTTCCTGTAGCACCTGAGGTTTTGGTACTTGGTGGCTCTGAAAACACTCAGTGTAAAACGTTCTGGTATTAAGTGTTGTATGTTTATGTCAGAATACTAACTCTGAAACAATTTATAACCCAACTATAAAAATATACAAGAAAGAAAACACAAGTCATGTTGTATTTTAAAGTAGAAAAATTATAATTTTCAGAGCCAAAATTTGAATGAATAAAGTAGCAGTCAGAAATCATAAGGAAAAAATAAGTATGCCACACACAGTCTGGAAACAAATTCATTATACATTTTAAAAATTGAGATGCTCTTAATTCTAACAGTAATGTTTTATTTAAAAAGCCAATTCAAGACTTTTAGACTTGCATAATCAATGGATACTAGAATAGCCTAATAGTTACATTAGTAATCGTTCCTGTACAACACGGAACACATGTCTAATACGATAATGTTACCTACAGCTAACTTCACATTTCTCTTAATTTTTCAGACAAATATACACAGACAGAGAGATAGAGAGAGACAGTACCGCCCAACAGAGTATTTAAGAAAATGCCTCGATTCGACCCAAAATTCAGCCAGGCCTGGGTCATGGACACACAGGTGCTTAGCATACATAGGGAGGGGTCCCAATGTGAATCTGGAGCCTTCCCACATGGGCCGGCCTCACGAAGTGTTGCCTTTTACCACTGTGTCACTGTCTGACCCTGTGACACATATTTTACTGCAGAAATACGCATTCAAAGTTTAAATTTTCCATAGGGGGAAAAATCATTAAGACATTATCAGATCTAATATTTATATTAAGGTTATTCTAAAACTGAAGCTTGCTACTTCACTTCAAATCCCTTCTCTGTTTAAAGGAAATAAAACATTTTGGAAAGTTTGGAAAATAGAGAAAAAGGGTATCTATAATCCCATCACTTCACACAACTTATTGCAGAGTTTTATTTTTCGGAATTGTAATTGTACATGTAATTTTGTCTTCTGCTTTTAAAATTAATACTTCTCTCATGGATATTTTTCTGTGATGTTACTAAATAACTATGATTATTATTTTTTATACCAGCCTAATTCCATCTCATTATGTATCATAATTTTTTTTAACCATTGAGCTACTGGATAATTGAGATACAGTTTAAATTTTACTTGGTACTTGTGGGTCTTTCATTACCATATTTGTATTTACATCTTAGAGTAAAGTTCCAAAAGCAAAATGGTTCAGTTGAAAGTTATGCTTCTGGGGGCCAGCAGGTGGCATGGTGGTTAAGGTGCTGGACTGCCCGTGGCCAACTGCAGTTCGAGTCCCAGTCCTGGTGGCTTGCTTTCTTACTTTCTCTCTCTCGCTCACTCAGTCACTTTCTCTGGTAAGCGCATATGTCCTATAACAATTTTTTTAAAAAAATGTTAAATAAAATAAATCATTAAAAAAAGAATGTTATGCTTCTGGGCCAGCCCTGTGGCCTGGTGTTTGAAGTACCTGGATCCCACATGTCCAGCCAGGTCCTCAAATCCTGGCCCCAGTGGCTTGAGAAACACACTGGCCATATTGTGTATGTGGGTGTCCAGAGTCCAGGCAAGATGGAGGGATTACTGGGTGGACACACCTCGTTCGGTTGTGCTTCCTCTCTCTCTCTCTCTCTCTCTCTCTCTCTCTGGTGAGCACATGGCAAATTTAAAAACAAAACAAAAAATTTTAATTGACAAATTAAAAAAAAGAAAGAAAGTTATACTTGTATGAGCCAGCCTTTGTGCTGATGGTTAAGGTGGCTGGATTTCACATGGCTATCATGCAGTTTGAGTCTTAGGCCTGGTGGCTTGAGAAATACACCAGGCACATGTGTGTGTATGCCCAAATCCAAAAGGAAAGGAGAATCAGAGAAGAATTGTAGTGTGAATTACTCACAGGATGGGGATGAATCTTCCTTGCTTTCTCCCTCTCTCTCTGTCTCTGTCTCTCTGGTGAGTACATGTGCTCTCCAGCAACGGAAAAAAAAAAAAAAAGAAAAGTTATACTTCCAGATACATAATACCATGATGACTTCTCAGAGGACTCGTCCAATTTACAGTTCCTCCTACAATGTAAGGGTACCAATTTCACTACTAATTTGGCAGCTGTTTTGAATACTCCATTAGTGGTATTGTGTTTTGTTTTGTTTTGTTTTGTTAGTTAATAAACTTTTAGGATGGTTTTAGCTTTACAGAAAAATGGAACAGCAAGCGCAGAGGGCTCCTGTATACTCCATATTGCACCTCTACAGTTGCCTTTTATTATTAGTATCTTGCATTAGTGTGGCCATTTGTTTCAATTGATTAAAAAATACTGATACATTGTTATTAACCGAAGTTCATAGTTTACATTATTCACTCCTCATATCACACATTCTATAGGTTTTAACAAACACCTAGTGTTACATATCTGCTCCTACCATATCATACAGGATAGCTTCATTGTCCTAAAAAATTCCCTGTATTCTACCAGGTTAGCACTCTCGTCCTCGTTCCAAGTCCTAGGTCAGAGATATGTTTACTGTCTGCTTAGTTTTGCCTTTTCCAGAATATCATATAGTTGGAATCATAAAGTAGGTAGGTTTTTCAGATTGCCTTTTTTGCATTTAGCAATATGCCGTTAAGTTTCTGCTATGCCTTTTAGCACATTTCTATTGATCACTGAATAATATTTCATTATATGGACGTACAGGGAGACCTCTCTAAATATGCCAGGCTTGCGCTTGCCCATGAGTGGACTGGCTGAGGCTGGGGTGGGACCCTTCTGGGGGTGCTCTCTCTCTCACTGATGGAAGAAATAAATGAGTAAACATAAAATGAGCAAAAAAAAATCACCCTTCTCTATAGGTAATATAAGCTAATTGGTTAAAAACTTCAAAAAATATATTTCAAAATTGTAATTAATATTATCTGTAAATAGACCACTACATAAAATTTGATATATGTCCATTCGGACTTTTTCAAATATACGATTATATCTACAGAGTAGAAATCAGATCCATACAAATGTGAGTGGGAGTTGCCATGCCACAATCTCTTTTCCTCCATTCTCTCTCAGGATTTTGGGGATGCCTGCACACTTGTCCAGTGTGAGTTTCAAACCACTAGGTCTGGGACTCAAACTATGTTCGACCACGTGGGAACAGTGCTTCAGCCACTGCCCCACCTGCTGACCCCAAGAGAAACCATCTTTTAAGCCCAAAACTTAGTTTGAAAAAATTTTTAAAGATTTATTTATTTGATTTCATTTGTTATTTTATTTTTTAAATTTGACCAGAGAGAAAGACAGAGAGACAGAGAGAGAGAGAGAAAGAGAGAAAGTAATCCTCCAGGTCTGGGACTTTAACTGGCTATGTGGGAATCCAGAGCCTTTAACCACTATGCCACCTGCCAGCCACAGTTAAAAAATTTTTAATGAGCATTAATGGATCAGTGCGTGGCCAAGTGGGTAAGTGACAGGCCATTCTGGAGATGGTACCAGGAGTTCTCAGCATCTAGGAAATACACCTCACTCTTTAATTTTTTTTTTTTTTTTGAGACATTTTTCTGTAGGGACATGTGCACTCACTGGAGGAAAGCAAGAAATCCCTGTGCCCCAGGATGGATGGCCATGCTATAATCCCTTCTCTTCCATTCTCCTCTTGGGATTTTGGGCACACATGCACACACGCCCAGTGTGAGTTTCAAGCCACTGGTTCCGGAACTTGAACTATGGCTGACTGTGTGGATGTCCAGCACCTTAACCACTATGCCATGTGCTGGCCACACCCCCCCCCCCCCCCCCCCGTTTAATTTGTAAGTTCTTCTAGAGGGCGCATGTGCTCACTGGAGAGAGACAGAAAGAGAAAGAAGAAAAGAAAGCACCCCCTCCCCCATGGAGGATGATCGTTCTGTCTCTTCCATTTTCCTTTCTGGATTTTGGGCACATATGCACAGGCTCCCAGAGTGTTTTCCAAGCCACAGGGTTTAGACTCAAATCATGCATTTGGCCATATGGGGTCTAGCTGCTTTTAACTACCACACCATGGGCTGGCCCACACGTCATCCTTTAAATGAGCAAGTATTCAGGTCACTGGAATCAAGAGTTTGAAGAATGGTTATGATTTGTTTGGTTCTGAAATAACCAGTCACTTGCAGTCTGTATCAGCTCTCTTCAGGATATGCACACTGTGCTCAATGGACAGGTTAGGTGGTAAGGACTCAGGAAGCGCAGGTTAAAGTACAATGGGAGTTTTCCTCCAATTTTCCTGTACTTTGCTCTGTGCTATAACCAGGGCACAAGTGGAACCTTGTTACAGTCATTTAAAAGATAAATTTTAAAGATGTGCGAAGCTGGCTTTCAAAGCTAGCTCTCTCCTTGGCAAATATTCCCCCTTTTCTCCCCTCTTCGGTCCCTATATAGCCAGGAAGCCCAGTAGACAGGAGGCGCTCCATTTTCCTCTTTGTGTGGTACCTGTCGGGCTTTCACAAGCTCCTGCTTCACCCACTAATTGATTCAGTCTTAGACATCGCTAATCTCTCTATCTCTAGAGCTTTGCCTAGTCTAGACATTACATACAAATGGATTCATACAAGGTGGACCTTCATGACTGGCTTTTTTCACTAAGCATGTTTTCGAGGTTCATCCACATTGTAGTATGTATCAGTACTTCTTCTTCTTTTTTAAATTTTGGCATAGGGTGTTTGCACTTGCTGAAGAGAAACAGAATCAGAAACAGAGAGAGGGAAAGTCAGAAACCACCCCCTACCCCGAGGTGATGGCCATGCTGCAATCCCTTCTCCTCCATTCTCTTTTCAGGATTTTGGGCATGTACACACATGTGCCCAGCGTGATTTTCAAGCCAGGTCTAGGACTTGAACTGTGGTCAGCCATGTGGGAGTCCAACACCTCAACCACCATGCCACCTGCAAGCCCCAGTACTCCATTTTTTTTAATAGCCAAATACTATCCCGCTGTATGGATATACCACATATTGTTTATCCATTCACTAGTTGATAGACATTTGTTTTTTCCCTGCTGTAATTGGCTATTATAAATAATGCTGGGGCCAGCAGATGGTGTGGTGTTTAGGGTGCTGGACTCCCACTTGGCCTACTGTGGTTTGAGTCCCAGACCCTGTGACTTGAAACACACTAGGCACATGTGTTTCTGTGTCCAAAATGCTAAGAGGAGAATGGAGGAGAAGGGATTGCCACGTGGCCATCCGCCATAGGAGGGGGGTGATTTGTTACTTTCTGACTCTCTTTGTCTCTGGTGAGTCCATGTGCCCTATAGTAAAAATCTCTCTTAAAAAAAAGAAAATCAGTTGACCATAGAAGTAAGATTATTTTCTTCTTCTTTCTTTCTTTTTTATTTTTTTAAGTAAGGCATGCATACTTGCTAAAGAGAGAGAAGTGAAAATGAGAAAGCACCGCCCCCGCAGGAGAGATGATCATGCCACAGTTCCTTCTCTTCCATTTTCTCAGGAGTTTGGACATGCACGCACATGTACCTGGAATGTTTTACAGCTGCAGGGTCTGAGACCCAAACTACACAGTTGGCCATTTGGGATCCAGTCTCCTTAACCACCATGCTACCTGCAGGCACAGGTTTTTGGGTTTTTAAGACTTATTTTATTTCATTTTATTTGTTTATGTACTTATTTTTAATTTCGCCAGAGAGGGACTGAGCGAGTGAGAGAGAGAGAGGGAAAGTGAGAAAGCAAGCCACCAGGTCCGGGACTCGAACCATAGTCAGCCATGTGGGAGTCCAGTGCTCTTAGCCACGACTCCACCTACCAACCCTGCACAGGATTTTTTTTCCCCCTTGACTTTCAATTATATTGCATTGATCCATATGTTTGTTTTAATGCCAATTGCATATAGTCTTTATCTGTATGTTAAAGTTGTAGCTTTAGACTAAGTTTTGAAATTGGGGGTGTGAATCCTTTGATTTTGTTCTTATTTTTATAGATTATTTGATCTTACTTTATAACTAAAAAAACCATGTTAATATTATAAATATAAGCTGGGACTTTTTCTTATACTTTTTTTTAACATTGGAAGCCTGGTTTTTTACATTCACTTTTTGAGTTAATGACCACAAAATACAGTGATGAGGAGATAGATTTCCTCAGCAGTTTATTATTTTCACAAATAATGTAATACTTTTTGGTATAATAGACACCAATTTTGAGGAGGAATACACTAATGACTGTGTGAGTGTGTGTGTGTAACTACATGCTCATTTCTTCATTCTCTGTGTAATACTAATAGCTATTGGTATTAGTATCTTTTTTTTTTTAAATAATTATTTATTAATTTTTATTTATTCATTCATTTATTTTTTTTTAATTTGACAGGGAGAGAAAGAGAGAGAGAGAGGAAGTGAGAAAGCAAGCCACCAAGTCCGGGACTCGAACCATGGTCAGCCATGTGGGAGTGTCCAGTGCCTTAACCACCATGCCACCTGCTGGTCCCCCTTGGTATTAGTATCTTTTTAGCTTCTCTTGAATGTTCTCTGTTACATTAAACCTTTCTAGACCCTCCCAACCAGATGTGAGATTGTCGTCTTTGAACTTCTACATAAACAGAGGTTTATAAGTTGCTCACAGCACCTACTAGATGCTACTGTATGTAATAGTTGTTTGTGTACTTGTGTTATTTTCCTACTTGGTTATAGTTCCTTGAGTCTAGGCACTGTGTGCTATTAATGGTGCCTTTCCTCATGTATGGGTTTTTGTTTGTTTTGTTTTTGAAGTAGAATGTGTACAGTTGCCAGAGAGAGACAAAGAGAGGGAAAGTGAGAAATCACTCCTCCAGGGAAGATGGCCATGCCACAATCCCTTCTCCTCCATTCTCCTCTCAGGATTTTGGGCATGCATGAACATGCACCTTGCGTGTTTTTGAAGTCCCTGGGTCTAGGATTCAGACTGTGCAGTTTAGCCATGGGATCCAGCCTCCTAACTTCCACACCATCTGCTGGCCCTCCCACCTGAGTGTTTAAATATGTTTGTTGAATTAAATTTCTGACTCAGAAAAGAAACTTGGACAGCCACACACTTAAGTAAGTGACCATTTTTGTGCCCTTCACTGGGGTTAGTTCATCAAGATACTCCTAGACATTTACTGTATTTGGTTCTGTCCTAGGACACTGGGACTAGTAATTCATGTGGAAGGCATTGTTATCATCTGCTTACAGATAAGGATATACTATTGATGAATTTACACTACTAATAAAAGAACAAATCAACTAGAACTTTCTTATAATGTTTTTGAGAGTCATGCTATACAAACACTTATTTTAATATTTCTTTTCCTTTTGATACATTTAGCTGACCCATCTGGAGATGACTTCTAATTAGAGAAGCTCATTAAAATAGTGAGTAAAAACTTGGAGAATATTTATAAGACATCCCAAAATGGGCTTATCTTATTTCAAATTCCATGCCATAGTAAGTTATCCAGTGGGCAAAATATAACCAGTACATGTGTATAAATTTATGACTCTGTTTGCTGCTGAGATGGAGAAGTTTCTGTACAGCTTAGCATTGACTTTAGTGTTGAGATTACCTAGAACCTACCACATTTAGCAAGGACGACTAACCGTGCTCTAGGAACCTAGGAAGATAGCGTTTAATAAAGCAGGGCACTTTGTCAGAGCAGTGCTTCTTGAATTGTGTCTGATGAAGACCAGCGTATTTTATTTTTAGTTTAGGTTAGAACGACAATTTTGTAAAGTAAGGTAAATATAAAGAACTAGAAAGTGACATTTTAAAAGACATACGAAATAGATCTCTTAATTTTTCAATAGTACATTCAACAGGCATAAAATTCCTCTGACAAATTGCTGTTCAATACTTGTCAGATCAGGGTCTCTGGTCCATGGACCACACTTGGAGTAGCACTGGCTTAAAGGGTGGACCATCCTGATAAGCTCTTGTAGGGGCCTAGACTAACTGTATATGGAGTCAGTTAGGAGATCTGTCTGACTCCAATGAATGCTCAGAGGTGACAGAAGATGCTTATGTCTTGAGGTGAGACTAGGCCTAATATTTAGCTATTCATTCAGTAGGGTGAAAGATTTCAGCAGGGAGAAAGTTGTAATATAATTGTAATGGCACCTTTAGAAATAATTTTCATGTTTCAAATTGATGATAGGGAGAAAAATAAAATTCTAGCCCTGTAGCTTAGCAGTTAAGGGAAACGAATCCCACATAACAAACTGCAGTTCAAATGTTGGCACTGGTAACTTGGAAAATACACTGGGGCCATGTGTGTGCATCCCCAAAATCCTGACAGGGAGGAGGAATGGAGAAAAGAAGATTGTGGCATGACTGTACCTCATGGAGGACTTTTCTCTCCTCTCTCTCTGGTGAGCTCATGTGCCCTCTGACAATTAAAACAAGAAAGAGATATAAGTCATGAAAATTCAAGCAGGAGATAAAAAATAAATTCCTTGTCAAGTCTGAGGTTGTCGAGGTAAAATGGAGCAGCAGCAGAAATGTTTACTGAGCCCCATTATGTACTACATATAGTAGTAAGCACTATATATGCAATCTCATTTCATCTTTACAACAATCCTGGGGTAGTAGTAACCTCATTTTTAAGATAAGGAAATAGGCTCCAAGAACTTGGATAACTTGTCCCAAAGTCACATGACTTTCAGATGGGTGGAGTGTGCAACCCAAAACTCAGATTTATTGGGTTGTTGGAAAACTCATGATGTATTTTTCTGTGCAAAAATGTGTCATGACTTTTCCAGTGACCAAATATTAGGTTCTAAGGTGAGTGTCTAAATAAAGTGATTTTGGCAAATTTTGCTTAGCATTTTGGGCCATGATGTGGAAGACATCACTGTCCTTTTATCACCAAATAGTCCATTAAGCACTCTTCTCCTCCCTTTAACTGCTTTGTCTAAATTCTTGAATACAAAAGCCGGGATGGCTTAACAGGAGACAGTTAATGCAGTTGTAGTCAGGGCCAGCACAGTATAAATCTGTGAACTGGATTAAACCTGGATGACTTTTTAAGATTTTTTATTTTAGGTTTTTGCCATAGGGTGTAGTGCGCTTGCTGGAAAGAGACAGAGAGAAAGGAAGTGAGAAATCCCCGTGGGGATGGCTACACCACAGTCCCTTCTCAATTCTCCTCTTTGGACTTTGGGCATGTACGCACACGCACTTGGCATGATTTTCCAAGCCACTGGGTACGGGACTCAAATCACCACACCACCTGCTGGTCCTGCCTGGGATGACTATTAACACTGGGCGTGGGTTGTTAACCTAGGTGAATGTTAATACCTTGTAAGTAGGAATCTTAAAATATATTTCTAATAATGTAGTCTCTTTCAATTATATGATTAGATGTTTTAAAGTTTATTCCTTTTTTTCCTGAGAGACACAGAATCAGCCACCCCCAACAGGGTCTTCATATCATGATCCATCCCCAGTCTCAGCTGGCCCAGGTCCTGGGCATGCACACACACCCAAGGTACTCAGGGAGGTCCCAAGATGTGAAAAGAGGATCTTTCCCATGGAAGTCCAGTTGCATTACCACTGTGTCATCATCTGGTCCCACTGATTAGATTTTTTAAATCATATATTTTGGGGGGCCAGCAGGTGGCATAGTAGTTGTGGCATTGGACTCCCACATGGTCAACCACTGTTCAAGTTCTGGACTCAGAGGTTTAAACTCAGCTGGGCATGTGTGAGTATGTGCCCAAAATCCCAAAAAGGAATAGAGGAGAAGGGCTTGAGGTGTGACCATCCTTCCTGGGGGGTGAGTTCTCAGTTTCTCTCTCTGTGTCTCCAGTGAACCCATATGCCTTATAGCAAAAATCTCTCTTTAAAAAAATTATGCTTTTGGGACCAGCAGTTAACGTAATGGCTATGTCGCTGGACTCCCACCTAGTTGACTGTGGTTCGAGTCCCAGACCTGGTGGCTTAAACTCACGCCGAGTGAGTGTACGTGCGTGCCCAAGATCCCGAGAGGAGAATGGAGGGGAAGGGATTGCAGCGTGGCCATCCCCCCTGGGGGGTGATTTCTCGCTTTCTGTCTCTCTGTCTCTCTCTGTCTGTCTGGCGAGCGCATGTGCCCTATAGCAAAAACCTCTCCCTCCCCCCCCAAAAAAAGGAAGTGCAGTATTTATTGCCATTTGAGAGACATATTTCTGAATAAATTACCCAAATATTTGGAGTTGTCTGTTATCATACATTTATATTGAGTCCTGTAATCTATTCTTCATTGAATTTTGTTTTTCTTACATATAACTAAAAATGAATTTCAATTT
Organism: Tupaia tana; assembly: GCA_026018925.1. Classification (NCBI taxonomy): domain Eukaryota; kingdom Metazoa; phylum Chordata; class Mammalia; order Scandentia; family Tupaiidae; genus Tupaia; species Tupaia tana. Next base: position 56,436,423 of record JAKSZU010000007.1, on the reverse strand, counting down.
TAAACAGCTATTTTATATTTTGATTCCTTGGAAACAGATGAGTTTCTTATGACTCACTTCTCCATGGAACAAGAGAAACATTGACCTTGAATATATTTCTATACCAGCATGAGACTTACAACTTAGCATGTTTTCTTTTGGATAGAGCTGTTGCTTTAGCGAAGTGAAGGAAGAATCCGTAATAGGTCTTGGCAGCCTTGTGGTAGAAGGAAAAAAATATCGAGATCAACTTAAACCGATCTGCATGAAGTAAGTTAAAATCATTTTAATTTATTATAAGTCAGTTTAAGGAACCACCAGATAGGTTAAGGCATTGGACTCTACATGGCCAACTTTGGTTTGAGTCCTGGACTGGGTGACTTGCTTTTTCACTTTCCCTTTCTCTCTCTGGTCAAATTTAAAAATAATAATAACAACAACAATAATAACAAATAAAAGAAAATAAATATATTTTTAAAAGAATTACTTTATTGTGTATAGTATTCTCAACTGGATTGGTCTGAGAAGTATTTCATGTTGGGTAAAGTCTTTTACAAGCAAAATGAGAAATAGTGATTGACTGTTTAAAAAATAATTGGAATAATAATAATGATAATGATGATCGGGAAAAATAATGAAAAACTATTGGAGGATGAAATGGGGATTTTCATATCTCTGTATTGACTGATATGCATGGTATTCCTTCTGGAAAAAGAAATGTAGTACATTGTAAAGTTATATGTGATTCAATGTAATATAAATAAGATTATGATGATAATAAATAAATTTTAAAAAGAAGACAAAAAAGAATTACTTTATTTAACTTTATTTATTTATTTATTATTTGATCAGAGTGGGACAGAGTGAGAGCAAAAGTGAGACAGAGAGAGAGAGGGAAAGTGAGAAAGCAAGCTGCCAGGAACAGGACTCAACCGCAGTCGGCCATGTGGGAGTCCAGCATCCTTAACCACCATGCTACCTGCCAGCCCCCAAATAAATATTTTTTTTAAAGTCAGTTTAATATTGCCTATGTTTTTTTGGGGGGGGAGCGGTGCATAAGACTTTTTGATTGTGTTAGCTGAAATAGTTCTAAAAGCTTTTTTCCCCTAAATGAGCAAGATTATCCAGAAAAAGAGGAAATTGGTCTTTTTTCCACTTGGGGGAGATGGTTGTGTGTCTTTAGAGTGGAGATGTACTGGTCACTCATTTTTGACGTTAAAGCATTTCTGCTGCTGCAGGGTTGTGACTGTATTGCTGCTTTTGGAAGGAGGGCCACTCTTTTGAGTGGACCAGACTGCACTTAGTATTAATGGATGATGATGAACTCAGCTCTGAAAAATGCCTCGGAGGTTATTTCTTCCTTTTCCACAGTAAATAAAAGGCTGCATTTCATAGTAACTGAATATTATTGTTCTAGTTTGTCTCTGAGTATACATCCAGGAGATCTTTTTAGAGTAGAGCTAAAAATATCCCTTTTATATACAACTAAGAACTTCTGTACAGGTTCAATTTTTAGATAAATTCTAAGGATGTATGGGAAGTTATGATACTTAAAGAATCAAAGCAAGTGGCATAGACTTGATAAGACCACCATGCTTTCTTTTCCTTTCATGTTCACCCTCCTAATGGCTGAGGACAGAATGAAGATAGTGGTTACGCCCTTCAGTTAGATAGTGAGCCACCCAGCGTTACACTCAGAGGGCTCTGATTTACTAAGTCATCTCTCTTTCCTTCTCTTGCCCTGAACTACAGTGATAAAGATTCGCCAGGGAGGATCTTCAATAAAATAAGCTTTTCATTCTTGTCCTTAATACATGTACCTATTTGAATGAAGTGTAAATGCCCATTTTACTGATGTTGGCTTAAATAATTGTATTCATGGATTCCATTTTACTTTGCATTCATTCTTACCCATAATTTAGTATAGGAAGGGAAGCAACCCATATTTATTTGGATGGTGAAAGTGGTCACTGTGACAACTTGGACTGTGTTCTGCTTTATCCAGGCAATTAAATCAGAATTGTGTATTTATTCATGGGTGATATTTGATGGTGGCATGCTAGTGCCATAGTAACAGGCTACATTCTTGGCTGCTATTAATTGCCTCCCAAATTGCGAGGACATGAAGGGGGTTCCCTGCTGGCAATGGATAGTGTTTGTAGAAAATGCAGAAAGGGCTGTATAGAGCTGTTTTTTTCAGAGCCAACAGCTCACTGACTACAGTGACCGAAACAGATGGAATTGTTAGCGGCTACTAGTGACTTACTGCCTTGTTTTTGTGATTGCTGACGAATGCTATGCTGCTGTTTAGCTTCTGGAAAATGGGAAAAGGAGAGCAGGATTTGGCCTTGACATGTTTCAAAGGCAAATCTAATAGCACCAATACTTGGTTTCCTATCTTCCTTCTTTATTCAACTACCAAATGGATCATTTTAATTACATTTCAGATGTAGCCAAAACAAGAATGAGGGCCTTCAGTGAATGCTATTCCTTTCAAGGGTAAAATAAGATTTTTAGCTTTCATCTTCTAGAAAGGCTTGCTTGAATTTTCTATGAAATGCATGAGTCATCCTTTGATATTTAAACCACTGTTTTATTTTGCTATCACAGTACTCTAATATAAATATTACTTTAAAAATAGCTTATATTAATGCTTATCTAATCCTTAACTATGAGGCAGATAGTTCCATTTTCCTTTTCTAAATCATAGTTTGGATATTTTTCCTAAAAAATAAGCTCATTTAAGACAGACTATTTCAAGTTTATGATGAGGTATACTTTGGACTCAAGACAGGTTACATTTCACAGATGTGTACGAGCCAACAGTATTAACTGTCATTTATATAATGAGACTTTCCCTTTTGAAAGTGCTTTATAATGAGCAATATTTGTCATATAGGTTTTTTAACTTTTTAAAAAAAATTTGCCAGAGGGCATGTATACTGGCCAGAGAGAGACAGAGAGCGAGAGAAAAAGTGAGGAAGCATCTCCTGTGAGAAATTGTCATGCTGCAATCCCTTCTCCTCCATTTCTCCCTTCTTTTGGGATTTTGGGCACACATGCACATGCTCCTGGTGTTTTTGTTTGTTTGTTTGCTTTTTTAAACAATTGCTTTATTAATTTATTTAATTTGACCAGAGAGGGACAGAAGGAGAGAAAGGAAAGTGAGAAAGCAAGCCACTAGGTTTGGGACTTGAACTGTGGTCAGCCATGTGAGAGTCTAACACCCCCAGTCACCATGCCACCTGCCAGCCCCCCTAGTGTGTTTTTCAGGTTGCCAAGACCAGACCTCAAACTGTGTGGTCAGCCATGTGGGATCCAACTCCATTAACCATCAGGCCATAGGCTGACTCTGTGTGTCTGTTTTTATTCTAGTACCATTTTGTTTTGGTTATTATACCTTTGTAGTATGTTTTGAAATTCAGTAGTGTGACACTTCTAGCTTCGTAATTTTTGTTTAGGAGTGCTTTGGCTTTTTGAGATCTTACATAGTTCATATGAATTTTATGATTGTTTTTCCAAAACATGTCATGGTTATTTTGATAAGTATTGTATTGGATCTGTAGTATGGGCATTTTAACAATATCCATTCTTCTAAACCATGAATATATGGAGTCTCTTTTCATTGTTTCATGTCTTCTTCAGCTTTTTGAATCAGTATTTTCTAGTTTTCAATGTAGAGATCTTTCTTATCCTTGGTTAAATTTATTTCTAGGTTGTTTTTGTTTTATAGCTATTGTAAATAGAATTGCTTTCTTGAAATCTTTTTTAATCTAGTTTGTTAGAAAATTCACCTTTTGGGGGCCGGCAGGTGGCATGATGATTAAGGGCGCTGGACTCCCACATGGTCAACTGCAGTTTGAGTCCTGAACCTGGCTGCTTGCTTTCTCACTTACCCTCTCTCTGGCTCTCTCACTCTGTCCCTCTCTGGTCAAATTTAAATAAATAAATAAATAAAGTTAAATAAAATATTTCTTTAAAAGAAGAAGGAAATTCACCTTTTTAAAGTGTAATTTGGTGGTTTTAAATATATTCATGAGGTTATGTAACTGTCACCACTATCTAATTCTAGTACATGTCATCATCTCACAAAGAAACCTTGTATCTACTAGCAGTCACTCCCATTCCCATCTCCCCCCAGCCCTTGGAAACATCTGGTATTTTCTATGTCTATGGGTTTGCCTATTCTGGATATTTTATATAAGTGGAGTTATGTAGAACATTGTCTTTTGTGTCTGTCTTTTGTAACTCAGGATAATAATTTCATTGTTCATCCACATAGGAGTATAGTAGTACTTAATTCCTTTTTAATACTGAATTAAGAAACATAGATCCCACCCCAGTGGGGCCTTATTACAGTGTAATCCAGTTTTTTTCTTCTCGGGACCAGCAAATGACGTAATGGTTATGTTACTGGACTCCCAAGTAGTTGACCGTGGTTCGAGTCCTGGACCTGGTGTCTTGAAACATGCTGGTCACATGTGCATGTGTGCCCAAAATCCCAAGAGAAGAGAGTCTCTTCCACAGACTGTGGTGTGGCCATCCCCAGTGGGGGGTGATTTCTCTCTTTCTGTCTCTGTCTCTCTGTCTCTCTGGTGAGCGCATGCACCCTATAGCAAAAATCTCTCTTAAAAAAATAAAAAGAAAGTAGGGACCAGCAGTTAGCATAATGGCTATGTCACTGGACTCCCATGTAGTAGACCGTGGTTCGCGTCCCGGACCCAGTGGATTAAAACTCACACTGGGTGTATATGCGTGCGTGCCTAAGATCCCGAGAGGAGAACGGAAGAGAAGGGATTGCGGCGTGGCCATCCCCCCTGGGGGGTGATTTCTCGCTTTCTGTCTCTCTGTCTCTTTCTGTCTGGCAAGCACACGTGCCCTATAGCAAAAACCTCTCTAAAGAAAGAAAGAAAGAAAGAAAGAAAGAAAGAAAGAAAGAAAGAAAGAAAGAAACATAAGAGTACACCCCAATGGAGCCTTATCACACTGTAATACAGTTTTTTTCTTTTTCTTTTGGAGAGATTTTTGTTCGGTTTTGTTTGTTGTTGTTGTTGTTTGTTTGTTTTTGCTGTAGGGCGCGTATGCTTGCCAGAAGGACAGAGAGAGAAAGAGAGACAAAAAGCAAGAAATCACCCCCTGGTGGGATGGCCACACCGCAATCCCTTCTCCTCCATTCTCTGCTCGGAATCTTGGGCACGCACGCACACATGCCCAGCGTGAGTTTAAGCTACTGGATCCGGGACTTGAACCACAGTCGACTACATGGGAGTCCAGCGACATAGCCATTAGGCCAACTGCTGGTCCCTACAGTTTTTTCTTCTGTTTGTGTATGCTTTCTGAAACCTGGGCATATATTCATGTGTCTAGTGTGTTTTTCAAGCCACTGGGGCTGGGTTTGAATTGTGGTCAGCCTTGTGAGATCTCTCTCCCTTTGCACAGTGCTTAACCACTGCACTAAGGGGCAATCCCAAAAACCATAGTTCTTGTTCAAAAATCAAATAAGCAGGGGCTGAACAATGGTATACTGGTAAAACATGACACTCTACAAGACTGATTTATATGGGAACGTTCCCGGTTTGTATCTGGAGATCTTCTTGAATACACAAAGCACATATGTGCCCAGGGCTGGCTGAGGCCAAAGTTACATCATGGTGTCAAAACCCCACTGGGGGTACTGTCTTTCTCTCTCTGTTTCTTTCTCATGGAGAAAATAAACTTTTTGAAAAGGGCTGGTTCTATAGCTCAGCAGTTAAGGGAGCCAGATGTTACATGGTCAACCATGGACTTGAGTCCTAGCCCTGGTGGCTTGAAAAGCATGCCACGCTTGTGTGTGTGCATACCCAAAATCCTGATGGAAGGGATGAAAGGAGGGCAAAGGATTGTGGTGTGACCATGCTCTACTGGAGGATGCTTTCTCTCTCTTTCTATGGTGAAAACATGTACCCTCTTGCAATCAAAAAAAGTTAGAAAAAAAAATTTTTAATCAGATAAGCAAAAGATACTCTGTCACTTTCTGCCATGAAAAATTTTATAGAATTAAATAAATGCCATTATAGGTAGGTCCTAACGTTTGGTCACAGGGGAAGACCTCTGGGATACTGCAGCAGTCATAGTTAGGTTCATTAACTTGATGAAGTAAGGGAAAGAGCACAGCAGGGGAACCATAGGGCAGTCAGCAAGGTAAAGGTCTGTAGTGTTTAGACTTATGAAGAATGATTAAAGGGGACTGAGAAAGAGAAGGTCAGCACTGGCTTGGGTGGCATCCTGAACGGGAGCAGTTTAGTCATTGGATACTCAACAGTGCCTGTTCAGGATGGGGAAAGAACAAAGGGACTGGAGAAAAGACATTGGCAAGAACGCCAATGTAATCACCAAAGGAGTGATTCTGCAACTCTGTATAACCTTGGGAGAAATGATGTTTTCTGTTGGCTGTGCTAGTGGCCTCGTCTGTGCTGTTAGAGACATGGCAGAACTGATTTTCATGCTCTCATATGGTTCTGAAGTTAGGAGCGAGTAGACGTGATGAGACTAAGAAAGTAAAACACGACCAAATTAGTAAATAGGACTGAACATTTACCACTGGAGTGTTATCTTTAACATAAAGTCTCGGTGGTCTTCTGGCAATAGAAACTATGAATTATCAGGAGACAAGAAGGAAGACTTCTCAATCTTCTCATTCAAGGATTAATCACCCTTTACTCATTGCCTGCTATGTGATGACCTTCATGCTAGATATTTTGTGTGTGCTGTTTATGTTTCCTCTCATAGGTTTAAACGGTCATGAATTATTAATCCCTTTTCATTCAGACAAAAGAGTATGTGTAAAATGGCTGTATTTGTTGATATAATCATTCATTTGCAAATCCATTATAATTAGTGCTAGCCTCTAGGAATGAGATCTGGTCCCTTCCCAAGAGATTAGAATAGTGCTGTTCAATAGAACATTCTGGTGATGGAAATGTTCTATTTTACAGGTTTCAATATGATGGTTGTAGCCACATGTGGCTCTTAAGTACTTGAAATGTAGCTTATGTGATTGAGAAGTTGATTTTAACTTCAACTTACTTTTTTAAAAAAAATTGTTTTCTTAAGGGACCAGCAGGTGGTGTGGTGGTGAAGGCGCTAGACTCCCACATGGCTGACTGTGGGTCAAGTCCTAGACTTGGCAGCATGCTTTCTCACTTTCCTTCTCTCTTTCTGTCTTTCCCTGGTCAACTTCAAAAACATTAAAAAAATTAATAATGACAATGAGTAAAAAAAAAAATAATCCTTTAAAAAAAGATTTTTTTCTAAATTTTATTTATTTATTTTTTATCTTTATTGTTATTTTTAATTTGCCATAGGGCACATGTGCTCACCAGAGAGAGAGAAAGTGAGAAAGCAAGCCACCAGGTCCAGGACTTGAACTTCAGTTGGCTATGCCCAGTCCTTTAACCACCATACCACCTGCCTGGCCCTGACTTTAACTTACTTTTAATTAGGCCAGCACGAATTATAATTGAAATATCAAGTGTTCTGTGAGGCCAGTAGCTATCAGATTAGACAATATGGCTTTAGAAATTCAGTCACATCAGAGAAACATGAAAGATCTTCAAAACATTCATAGACATGAAAATTATGAAAAAATTATGCGTGGATTTCAAATTTTTTCTTGCACCAAAATAAACTCATACTTTAATTTTATTTTCCATGGTCTTTTTTGAAGTCCCTTGTAGACACAGATATGTAATATAGACTCCAGCACTCCCTGTCAAGTGCTCTAGAAGTTCAAGAGACAGCCTCTGGTATTGGAGGTGACAGGGAAAACATCCATGGGAGAGGAGATAGCATGAAAGTGAGATTTTAGAAACAAAATAATAGTAATGTAGTAGAGAAGAAAGAGAAGGAGTGGGGAATGTTCAAAGTAAAAACCACAATGTACAGAACCACTGAGGCATTAAAAACATGTATGCAAGTTCAGGAAAAGATGGCTTGGTAGGGTCAAACTGTAGGCTATTGTAAGAAAATGTATATTTCTATACATTTTGTATACAAAATGACTGATGATAAAAGCTTATTTAAACAGGTTAAAAGCAAATTTAACACACTTAGGATTTATTGTGTAGCATACATTATTAGAGAAACTTTCATATTTATAATTTAAAATAGATATATAAATGATCATTATGAACCCCATTTTGCAAAGAGAAAACTGAGGCTTAGTGAGCTAAAGGAATTTGGCTGAAGACACACAGAGTGGAGAAAGTCAGAATTTGAAGCCAGACCTATTTGGCTTTAGAGATCAATCTCTTCATCAATAGGTCCCCTAATTTAAATTCTTCCCAGGTTGGAATTGATAAATTTTCATAGGTATATTTTTAATAATTTGTTTCTGACCATTGGAAGTCTTCTTTTAGTTTTTAGATTTTTAAATTAGATTTGGTCTGTGGTTTCATGTTGAAAAATGTGGAAGAAGTGTCTAAAAAGTTAGCTAAAACGCTTATTATAAAAAAACTATGCATGATTAAAAAAAAATTGCACCAAAATAAACCTGTGTTTTAATTTTACTTTTCCATGAACTTTTCCAAGTCCCAACATAGTCTTATTTCATTAATGAAGCATTTCATAAACTCAGGTTTTGGAAAATCATCCTATTGACAACCCCCCCCCAACACACACACCTTTTTGCATATTTATGGCTGTGGGAGCCTTTTATATCCTAAAATGGAGCAGTTAGGGAATTAGTTAAATTGGAGGACCCAGTCCATTCATTCCCAAATTTGAGTGGGCTCCTGTGACCATGATGCCCAGAAGATTCTTGCTTCCGCATGGTGGGGAATGACTTGTTATTTGAGCCTCTTCATATCTTAACCTAAAGGTCATGACCCTGGGCTCCAACTTCTTTCAATGTTTTTACCCTTTCCTAAGAGCAAATTTTAGTAACTGGACAGAGGCTTTGCTTTTCTTAACGAAGAGGAACTGTATCTCTGCACCTGTCTGACAGGCATGGTCAAGTCTTGAGAATAATTCCTTCCTGGCTGAGAAAGTACTTATGCTTTGTGAGGACTTTATTTTTCTTTCTTTTTTTTTCTTTTTTTCCTTTTCAGATGCAAAAGAACCCACTTGCTGTTATCTGCTGAGTTTCCCTGAAAGTGTCTCAAAGTCATGGTAAGGTAAATGGAACGTTGGTACTTGCCAGGCCTTGAGAATATGAAAGCAAAAGAGCATCTGCTTCAAGGAACGCACACTCTGCTCCTAATGTAGGATAGATATTAAAGAATGGGACAGGCAGCCTGAATATCTAGGATCGGAGATGTCTTTGTAGAGGGAGGACTGGCATCAGGTTTTACAAGGGGGTTCAGCACGTAGTTGAGAAAAGAAAGGGCAGTCTGCATGGAATGCACACATGGGCAAAGGCACAGGTAGAGGGAATAAGCAGAATGGTTTGTCTGAAGTAGAACATGCAACTTTGTCTGCACATTAGGATCAGTTGGGACCAGCAGATGGTGTAATGGTTATATCACTGGACTGCCACGTAGTCAACCACGGTTCGATTCCTGGACCTGGTGGCTTAAACTCACACCAGGCATGTGTGCATGCATGCCCAAAATCACAAGAGGAGAATGGAGAAGGGATTGCAGTGTGGCCATGCCCTCTGTAGGGTGATTTTTCTCTTTCTGTCTCTTTTTCTGTATGTCTCTCCAGCAAGTATACACACCCTATAGCAAAAAAAAAAAAAAAAAAAAAAAAAAAAAAAAAAAAAAAAAAAAAAAATCTCTTTAAAAAAACAAACAAACAAATAAAACAGCTTTCCTGGAATTGGCAGATGGCATGACCGTTAAGGCACTGGACTCCCACATGGCTGACTGCAGTTCAAGTTCCAGACCTGGTGGCTTGCTTTCTCACTCTCTCTCTGGTCCAATTGAATAATAAAAATAATAAATAAAATTAAATAAATAATTCTCAAAACAAAACTCCCCTAGTGATTCTGCCTTATGTGGTAGCGTGGGCATCAGAATTTTAAAATTTGTACAGGGGATTTTAATATACAGCCAAAGTTTAGGACCATTGCTGGAATCTCTTCATATGGAATGTGATCCTCAGACTGGCAGAGCCAGCTTCACCTGGAAGCCATGACTGACTCCTGTTCAAGTCCTGGACCTGGCAGCTTGCTTTCTCAGTTTCTCTTTCTCTCTCTGTCTCTTTGGTGAGCACACTTGCACTATAGCAACATTTAAACATTTAAATAAATAACAACAAATAAAATTAAAATGAATAATTCTTAAAAAAAAAAAAAAAAAAAAAAAAAAAAAAAAGGAAAGAAAATCTTGGGCCCCACCCCAGACCTAGGGAATCAGAATTTTTATTTTCACAAAATCCCAGGTGACCTCTATGCACCTTAAAGTTTGGGAAGTCCTGCTGTAGAGAAAAGGTGAGAAATCTATTTGAAAAGGGCTAGATGACCTAGTTATATTTTCCTGGCCCTTTTGCTAGTCTGGGAGTGAATAACAGGTATGTATTGTTGCTACTTTCCCCTCAATCCCTTAGAATGCGTATACGTCTTGTCGGCAAGGCATCTTATTGATTATCTCTATGTGTTCCACAAATACTACTGTAAGAGAAAAAAAGCAGGCAAGCACCAGCTATAGAATTGGATCTCTCATTAGTGTAGACCCCCCTGAAGACTTTTTTAAATTTAAGAATGATTTAGTTTATATTATTTATTATTATTATTATTTTAAAAATTTGGGATCGGGCATATGTACTCACCAGAGATAGAGAGAGAGAAAGTGAGAAAGCAAGCCACCAGGTCTGAACCTCGAACCACAGTTGGCCACGTGGGAGTACAGTGCTTCAACCACCACACCATCTGCTGGCACCCCCCCTCCCTTAATCTTTTTATCAAAGGGTTATGTATCTAATACTATGATGGATGTAGGAAGATTTTCCTGACAGAGACATACAGAATGCACTGGGCGAGGGGTGTTCTGAGGTTTGGGAGGCATGATAGGGAAGAGCTGCAATAATAACAAGATGAGAAAGGCCAAGACTGAAAGTCTGGTCGGGCTTAGGAATCTGAATAGCATTTGAATACTAGTCCCTGGATCTTCAGGGCAAAGCTTGGAAGGGATTTTAACAAATTCCATTGTACCTTGTTGGAGACAACTTCTAACTTTTTGTTTAGTTTTAGTTTATCCTTGTGTGGCATTCCCTCCTAGAGTGAGGAGAATTTCTGATTAGGATCTACTTGGCATAAATAAGGTCATAAACATCCAACCCTCCACTGATCCCATAGTTCTTGGTGGGTGGAACCATCTGACTTGAGGGTTATTAGTGATTTCAAAAGAGAAAGGAAAACAATGATGGTCATCATTTGGTGACTAAACAGCAAGGAGTTGTTTCAGGAACTGGAGAGGTTAAAAGTCCAAGTATGAAGGGTCTGCTGTCTTGGATGACTCAGGATGGTACGTTCTATCTAGTAGGGTCAAATCTCACAGGGGAGCCCATACATACATTCTGGGAGATTATTTTGTTTGAAGAAAAAATGTTGGAAGTATTTGTACACTAAATTGATTTACTCTTCGAGGCCAAGCTGAAATTGTACCTCTTCTGTGAAATCTTCTCTGGTGACCGAGGTTCATAGTGCGCCCTCTCTCTCTTGCTCTCATTCCCTTTCTGGCTTCCTAAGATTATCTTTAATAATTCAACAAGTATTTTTTTTTTTAGTCCTGATATTTGAAAAGTACTTATTTTCTAATAATTCATTTAGGGCTGATTTTATTTTTGTTATTTATGATTGTATCCTATCTCCCAAAGAGTTGATAAGCACCTTGAGAATATAGGCCATGCCTTCTTCTTTGTTTTCCCAGGGCTTTGCCATTTGGGACATGTGTACAAATAATGAGATTTTCTAAGATGAGTCATTTCCTTGGAAGATTTGTGACTCTATGAAATAACTATTTTCAAGGATGTTCATAATCAAATGTAATCAATTAAAAATAATTTGCTCCAGGGCTGGCAGGTGGCATGGTGGTTAGGGGCGCTAGACTTCCACATGGCCGACTGTGGTTTGAGTCCTGGACCTGGTGGCTTACTTTCTCACTTTCTCTCTCTCTTTCTCTTTCTGTCTCTCTGGTCAAATTAAAATAAATAAAGAAAGTTAAATAAAATAGTTCTTTAAAAAAATAATAATTTGCCCCACAGCCTAGTAGTTAAGGGACTGGATTCCCACATGACAGACTGCAATTGGAATTCCAGCCCTGGCAGCTTGAAAAACACACCAGGTTCATGTGCATGCTTGCCTTAAATCCCAACAGAATGGAGAAATGGAGGAAGAGATTGCAGTATGATCATGCCTCATTTGGATACCTTCTCCCTCTCTCTCTCAGTTTCTCTGATGAGTGTACATACGCTCTGACAATTAAAGTAAATACAATTTTATAATAATAATTTGCCATATACTTTTTTATTTTCCAAGTTTGTTGATGTTTCTAATGGGAAGAAAAGGAGGGGTCAAGTAGGGAAGACTGAAGAATCTCTAAAACTACAGTAGAAATACAAATGCATAGTCGTTTAAAATTATCAGAGAAATATCGGAATCTTTTTATGCTTTTAGGAATTTATTTCAAAACAGTTTTTTTAAATGGTAAAAAGCATAGACTCCTAGTTAATATTCCTGTTTTTCTAATCTTTCTATATGTTACGCATTTCCCTTAGTAGCTGTTCTCATCTTGCCATTTGAGCTTCTTTCTTTCTTTTTCTGATTGAAATCAGTATCATTTGGGAAGGTAACTCATGCCATGTTCATCGTCAAGAGTGTCACTGGCCTTCTGGATATGATGTACTAAGATGTTTAAACTGTTAGATTGTGTTTTATGGGCAATGTATTTAAAGGCTCTAACACTTTATTTACTTTCAAATGATGACATACTATTTTCATGTCTTAGAATTAGGAAACCTAGTATCTGATAAATTTGTATGTTCTGAAATTTGGGACACTTAGATGACACAGAATTGTCAGTGTCATCTAAATTTGTGGCAGGATTATTTTAATTGCAGCATGTTCTGATATCAGCCATTTGTGATATCGGCCATTATGGTAAAAGAAGTGGGTGTGATACAAACAAATAACAGCTAGAATGTGGCCAGATAGAGTGAAACTACTAAGATCAAATCAACATTTTAAGAAATCATAGTGAGCTGGGAAAACCTTTTTAAAGAATTCCTTGATGAATCCATCAGTAGTTTATACCCTTAAGGAATTTTTTATGGTATAATCATGAACATTTATAACAGAACAAAAATAAGCCATTTCCTAACATTAGCCTCTCTGTCTGCGGAGGTCATAAAAATTGTTAATGCAGATGAGGTTGCCTTCTCTTGTGTGATGCTAATAGGAAATGGATCATTGTGGTTTATGGGGTACTTAGCCATTTTGGTTCATGATAAATGGCTGACTTCAAGTGACATTCTTTCACTGATTTCCCACTGTTCATCACTTAAAAGAATAGAACCCAAACATGAAGTTGATTTTGAAGTTGTGGAGCATTTCACTGTGATGTAAATCCACCCTAAAACAATGTTTTAATTGATTTAGGAAGAAATCGTATGAAACGAAAATACTCATAAATGTTTTATGTTCCTGTTTTCTTTTGTTTAAAAGCCAGTTTTGTGACTCTATCTTATCCTGCTCTAACTTCTGTTGCCTCTTCCCTTTCCCGCCCCCTCTCTAAACATTCTCCAGTTTTGAATACTCCCTAGATTTTGTCTTTACACATGCTTCTATGTAGTTTCATTGTTTTATTCTATAAAATAAGCTCAAAATGAGTAAAATACATGGAACGTATTTTGAAATGTTTTGTCCATCTTCATGCTAGGTGTTATCCAAACCCAGTATAGAAATCTTTCACTATTTTTTTTTCTTTTTTTTTTTTTTTTTTTTTTTTGCTAAGACGGGTTTTTAAAAAGTCGGTGTAAAATACACATTCTGAAAAAATTATGTACGGACTTTTTGGGCATCAAAATTTATTCATTCTTTAATTCCATTTTTTATGAACTTTCTGAAGTCCCCTTGTAGTATCCTATTTCCTTCCCATTTTAGTCCTCTTTTCTTGAAATATGCCCTCCTCACTCTTCCATTCCCTCCTCCTCCCCCCCAACCCCCCCACCCCCCCCCACCCCTGCCCCAGGACACACACCAGCCCTGAGTAGGGAGGAAAGGGGCTGCCGATTGGAGTGTCACATTATTGCAGGCTCTTGGCCTTTGAAAATTATTCTCTAGCTCTAGCTTATTTCAGGACAACCTTTTTGGCGTTGTAATTCACGCATATCTAGTCATACTTAATGCATGACTAAAGGCTGGGAGTCTCCTCTCTGTTGTCTTGATGTCAGAATGCTTATCTGTGGTAGAGCCTGCATTTAACTCTCGCGTGATGCTCCTCACGTCAATGGCATTTGGAAAGTGTTCCGTATCTGGCACGATTTGTAAAAGAAAATGTGAATGTTCCCTCAGATTGCCTTACAATCATTTAGTGTAATTGAGGTAATATGCCATTTATTTCATTGGTTCTTAAAGGGATTTTGAGCACAATGAGGGTGACAACAGATTATTGTGTTCACTTTGTAGAACTTAACAGGAGAAAACCATCCTTGGCTTTACTTGAGAAGTTGGTGTCCTGGATGTGAAGCCAGTGAAACTTGGCCTCCCAGAGGCTGTCTTTTGATGCAGAACTTTTTAAGTTTCCAGCAGATTCCTCTGAGGTGCTTCCGTGGAGCCCTGCTACGCTGTTGGCAAATGTATTTGTGTATACCTTGTTCACAAAGAATTTGGGGCCAATAAATTGAAAGCATTTGAGGTATCTGAATTCTTTTTAGTCTCTAGAACCTCACATACTGGTGATATTTTTAAAAAAAACGGCTGGAAGTGCTGGAACTGAAATACTAGTTAGGTTTCTTTTGGTCATTTTTTCCCTATGGAAACCCTTGAAATAGCTCACATGGTCTTAGATAAACCCTGATTCCATGGTCTTAGATAAACCCTATCTGTCTTTTATAGCTGATTGTAATGTCTGATTAGATAGCACAGACTATCTTTTTCTCCCCCAAATTTGTTGAATGATAGGCCAACCCTTAGTGCAGTAATTAAGTGTTGTGCATAGGGAGCCGGGTCCCACATGGTTGACGTGGTTCGAATTCCAGCCCTGAAAAGCTTGAAAAACACATGAGGGGCCTGTGTGTTCATTCCAAAAATCCTGATGGGATGGAGAAATGGAGGAAAGAGGATTGCAATATGACCACTCCTCATTGGGGAGGTTTCTCTCTCTTTCTTCCTCTCTTTCTAGTGAGCTTACATCCCTTCTGGCATTAAAAAAGAAACAAAATTATTGAATAAGAGTCACTAATGTTGGATTCTTGAATACTTATTCAGCTCAACTCAAACCAATCAGCAATCCTTTAAATGACCAATTCTAGGAGCCATCCCTATAGCACTGTGCAGAGGGAACCAGATCCCACATGGCTAATCGGGATTTGAATCCCAGCCCCTAGTTTCTTGAAAAAAGATGCCAGGTGCTTGTGTGTGTTTGCCCAGGATCCTGATGGGATGGAGGAATGGGGGAAAGAGGATTACAGTGAGACCATGCTCCATTCCAGAATGTTTTCTCTCTCTCTCTCTTCACATGTATACACCCTCTGACAATTAAAAAGACAATAAAAATGACCAATTCTAATATAGTGCAGTAATTACTTATACTGTTGAAAAACATCCGTAGTTTAATTTTTGACCTGCATTTCCATTGATGATATTGAGGCTGGGACTGGGAGAAGGTTGCTAAAGAGAGGAAGAACAAAGGAAGAGAAATGTAAAAAGAAAAACGAGGAAACTGCAGAAGAGCTCAGAGCTTCGATGCTCTGGTAGACTAGATACTTTAAACACTTCTTTTTTTTGTTTGTTTGTTCTAAAGTTTATTTATTTCATGAATGAAGCAGAGACAGAGATAACAACACTCCAACAGGGTCTTGATGCTGCAGTCCACCCCTAGCCTCTGCCAGCCCAGATCGTGGGCACACATATGCCCGTCATACTCAGGGAGGTCTCTAGATGTGGACAGGCAACTTTTCCATGCAGGTCTTCCTTGCAGAGCATTGACCACCATCCAGTTCCCAGCAGTGGCCACTTCTTAGCTCTGTGTCACCATCCAGCCTCCCGTATTGACCACATCTTATCTCTGGCATGTTAAAATAAACATCGATAACCTCTTACTTTCTTCATCTCTTTTTCCCCCTTTCTTCTGTCTTACCTCCACATATGGGTATAAATATGTTGAAACTAAGAAAAAGCAAGTGGTGTGCTTGTTAAGACAACTGGACTCCACATGGTCCACAGTGTTATTGAGTCTAGGAACTGGCAACTTGAAAGATATACAGGCCCGTGTGCCTGTGTGCCCAAAATCCTGAAAGAAGGGAAGGGAGGGAAGTGTGGCATGATCATCCCCCAGGGGAGTTGCTTTCTTACTCTCCCTCCACCATTCCTGTCTCTCTTCCATAAGCACAAGTACCCTTTAGAGGAAATTAGTAAGAAGAAGAAGAAGAAAAACAAAACAAAATTTAAGGAAAAGCAAACTAAGATCTAAGCTAGGCCAGTTTGGAGGGGGGGTAGAAGATTTAGAAGAAACACACCTCACCACCCAAAGTATGCCTTATGAGTGAATAGTAAGTAATAGTATGCTTATTTTTTTTTTCCCTTTGAGGAGGAGGAGAAGGTGGGGATTCTGTATTCAGAGGGTTGTCATTATTACCTTCAAAGTATGTAGTCAAATCTTTTGAGCACAATGTGTTTTTGTAGTCTGGGTGTTCACAAGAATACCTTTAAGGTGAATCTTGGAGTGCTTATTCACTATATTCTCATTCTCTCGGTGCAGTTACTGTCATTCATTGGATTTGTACAGAAACTGCCAAATAATCCCTCACAGTTAAACTAAAAGTAAATTTAAAAAGGAAAAGTAAAGGGAACCAGCAGTTAGCGTAATGGCTATGTCGCTGGACTCCCACGTAGTCGACCGCGGTTCGCGTCTCGGACCCGGTGGCTTACAACTCACGCCGGGCGCGTGTGCGTGCGTGCCCAAGATCCCGAGAGGAGAATGGAGGAGAAGGGATTGCGGCGTGACCATCCCCCCTGGGGGGTGATTTCTCGCTTTCTGTCTCTATGTCTCTCTCTGTCTGTCTGGCGAGCGCACGCGCCCTATAGCGAAAAACCTCTCCAAAAAAAAAAAGGAAAAAAAAAAAAGGAAAAGTAAAAAAAAAGTCCCCAAATAGAAAATTATTGTTCTTTGGATGTTTTTCCTTTTAATTCTGAAAACCATTAGAAATAAATTCTTGGAAAGACTATTACACAGAAATATAACATTTTCCAGGGACTTTCTAATTGGTTTTGAAATTCTTACTAAAGAATTGGTTAGCTGTTAATGATTTTCTCTCTTCACATACTGATTCAAAGGTGTGATATTAGTTTTAGCCTGTGGGCTGTTCCTCTGCTTCTTTGCACTTCAAAAAGATCTAAGTTCACTCACTGATTATGACTGCCACTTCCTGCCCTATTTTCCTTCCAAAGGGCTTGTGTGGGTTTAAACCTTACTGTAAAGAATTCAGCCCAAATTAAAAAAAGAAAAAAAAAAAAACTTTATGTTTACATGCCTGTTTCGGTTAACTTGTTTGCTTTTCATTTGAACCTGTTTAATTGTGTAGTTTATAACGTGATACTGGACTAGCGAGTTCCTCTCCTGATAGTTGAAATGCTTTTCTCTTTCCTTTCATGATGAACCATGTCATAGAGTAAAAGATCCAGTTAACCAGAAGCAATACTGTGTTGGGAGAAACAACCAGATCAGATGTTCACATTTCTATGAAATTTTGTTAACCGACGATCACATATGCACACACACACAGACACACAAATCCCCCAGCATTGAATACATATCAGCACTCCTCTCCTAGAATTTGCTGTTCTTCGGTTGTAGCACGTTGCAGTTGTCATACCTCTTCTTAGATATTATCTGTGATGATCATCCTGTTCAAGCTTGAACTAGCAAACCAATACATCTGGTTCTGAACCAGTTGAATACTGCATTGACTTGTTTTCAAATCTTTATTGGCTAAACCTGTATTCTTTCAGTCCTGATTATGGTGATTCTCTGTTACACGTAATCATCAGTCATATGGTTTTTCAAAGATTATATTTCAGTTTTTGGTTTTATGATTACTATTTTGCTTGTGTCATCCTTTTTTTTTTTTCCAACTCATCAGTATGTGCACAGTAGACAGAGTAAATTTAAAGTTTCCACCTCTCTTGAGCATATATTTCTCTTAATATTTTTCTTTTAGATCTCTAAAAAAAATATGTCCTGGCACCAGCAGATGATGTAATGGTTATGTTACTGGACTCCCACGTAGTCGACTGTGGTTTGAGTCTCAGACCTGGTGGCTTAAAACTCATGCCAGGAGTGTGTGCGTGTGTGCCCAAGATCCTGAGAGGAGAATGGAGTAGAAGGAATTGCACTGTGGCCATCCACTCTGAGGAGTGATTTCTCACTTTCTGTCTCTGTCTCTCTGGCAAGTATATGTACCCTATAGCAAAAATCTCTCTTAGAAAAAATAAAAAAAGAATGTCCAACCTCTCCCCAGAACTTCAGATTCATATATACACCTCCCCACTTTACAACTCCATTTGGATATCTAATAGGAATATAAGTATATAATATATATGAAGGATTTATAAAATACATAATTTCCTAACTATCCCACCTACCTCATGTATGCTTTTCTCCATTTCTTCTCTCTTCTTGTTAATGACAATACCTAGCTACTCAGGTCAAAAACCTAGGGGTTATTTTTTATGTTATTTTATCCTCCATTTAATCTGCCATAGGCCTGTCTCTAGAATAGGTTCTTAATCTGTCCCCTTCCTATGTGCATTTTCCCACTACATAGCTCTAGCCACATCATCTTGAATGACTTCAATGGCCTTCTCCTTCCTACTTCCTTCTTCCTTTATTCACCATGCATAGTCAGAATGATCCTTTTAAAACAGAAGTCAGATCTATCCAGCTCCAGACACTCCTGGAACAAACTAGCAGGGCGGCATGGTCTGGTATCTGGCTACCTCTAATATCTTATCTTCTATCATGTTCCTCTCACTTACTGGCCATCTTAGTATTCCTCAAGCATACCCAGCTCGTTCCCTCCTCGGGGCTTTTAGCCTTGCTGATCTTTGTCCAGGAATGCTCTTTGCCCAGACCTTTACAAGGTTGACTTCTTCCTGTTGTTCAAGTCCTACCTAAAATGTCAACTCTTCTGAGAGACCATTTCTGAACTTCTCATCTAAACTATATTTATCCCTCTCTCCCCTGTTATTCTTCCTGGCAAAGATCACTACCAAAGTTCTTAGCTAGTTACGTGTCTGTGTAATTTACCATCCCCTTAGCATATGAGCTCCATAAGGGCAGGGGCTTGTCTGTCTTGTTCTCTGAGTGAACAAGATACCCACTATTTGTAACATTCTCTGGTGTGTACAGTAGGTGCTCAGTAAATGTTTATGGTCAAATTAATGAATAAGAGTAAGAATATTTAGATCCACAAGGAATATAAACTGGTGAGTCAGTAAAGGTGAGTGTAGATTATTTTAGTGAAATTATTTCTGCCAAAGTTCCACAATAATTGGGTGGCCCATAGGAAAGGGAATGGACCTTTTTCTTCTGGTTATTCTATTAATTTGTGACAAGGAACACGAGATTGGTAATCAGAGTCAGCTGGCCTTTTCTCTTTCAGATCTGTGCATATAAACTGGCTATCATTCATCAGTTCCTCACCTTTTTTATTTGTGACTTGATGTGAGTGTTACATGCTTGAATAGCAGTACAAAGTGTACTCCTTGCAGATAAGCGTCTGAAACTGTGGTAAGTACTCATTATGATGAGGACAGCTTGCACTGAACAGGCTGTAGCCATGCATATGTCCCTCTCAAGACAGAAAATTGCAGACCAAATGTGGTAAACAGCAGTTCATTTAACAGTACATTTGTTGAACATATAATGATTTCCCAAGAATTGATGACTATATAGATAATGAAAACATATTATTTTTTTAATGTAAATCTTTGCAAATCAGGCAGTATAAATTGGATGTATGCCTCTAAGACAGAAGACAGAAGAAAATTAAAATATCTTCTTTTTTTCTCTTGCCACAGTTTGCTAGTAAATGTCAATAGGCTATAGGCCACAGACTTATTAAAATTAAAAGACACTACCAATGTTTTATTTTTTTTCTTTTATTTCTGAGACGGCTCCAGAAGTTCTTTTATTTTAAGAGGTTTTTGTGTTAGGGCACATGCACTCGCCAGAGAGAGAGAGAGAGACAGTAAGAGGGAAAGTGAGAAATCACCTCCTGAGGGGAATGACCACGCTGCAATTCCTTCTCCTCCATTCTCCTCCTGGGGTCTTGGGCACACATGCACACACACTCGGCATGAGTTTTAAGCCTCCGAGCCTAGGACTCAAACCGTGGTCGGCCATGTGGGAGTTCAGCAACATAAATTGCTATGCCATCTGCTGGCCCCCCATATTCTTTCTGCCATTTGCTGGTAACGTTTTCCTTCCTACTGTCTTAGGGAAAGTAGCAGTTTTCAAAGTTAGGGACTTTTCTGACTGACATTCTTCATAAATCTCCCATTCTTAGCTATCTTCTGTGTTCTATTGCATGGTAGCAACTTTTCCTGTAGGAAAAAGTTTTCTTCTCCCCTGTTCTACTGGCAAGTCCCCAAATGTAAATCACGCTGTATTCTCTCACAATAAAAGCATTAGTTGTATGCAGCTATTACTGTTAATCCTTTGATCAAGTCCTCTGATGGGAACTGGCAAGGAATCCAGTTGCTATATTTGCGGCTGACTGGTTCAGGTCTGGCAGGATTGAGAATCACAATTTATGTGTTATTTGAACTTAACTTTCTTCTTTATTGGGATCTGATTTGGTCCTGCATGCAATTTTGTTTTCAAATTAGAGTGGTGGTCCTAACATTCAGATTTTGATCATTGGCACAGAAGGAGAGGATAAAAGTGATCCTTTCTCAGGGCCAGTAGGCGGGGTAGTGGTTAAGGTGGTGGGCTCTCACATGGCCAACCACGGTTCAAGTCCTGGACCTGGCAGCTTCAAAATCATGCCAGGCACGTGTGTGTGCAAGCCCAAAATCCCAAGAGGGGAATAGAGGGGTGGGGGTTATGGTGTGGCCATCCCCTCTGGGGGGTGATTTCTTACTTTCCCTCTCTCTCTGTCTTTCTCCAGTGAGCGCATGTGTACTATGCAAAAACTCTTTTTAAAAAAGTGCTCCTTTCTCATTGTATTGTGAATAGATTGATCATGAGTTAACATCTTGAAGATTTCCATACACCACCAGTTAGAGAGGATGATCATCTCTTGTTAAGGTTATCTTCGCTTTGCCTCTTCTGATCTCCTCTCCATCCTCCTCTACCTGACTCTCCTTACCCAAAAGGCTGCCCATAAGAAGCACAGCCCAGGGTTCCTGTGCCCCCTGACTTCCTCCAATGGCAGAGTCCCAGCAGGAGACACAAGGGAGGGAGCGAGTGAGGTCAGTCTAATTATTCTCTTGGCTCCCTCCTTGTTGGGTTTCCTTGGGCTGCCTGTCCTCTCCACCTAAGGTCATGGTTCTTCACTGTAAGACTTTCTCCTCTTTGGTTACTGTAATCAATCCTTCCTCTCATCTCTTTTCCCCTAGGAGTGGTAGCCATTCTGCAGTTATGAGTGCCAAATTAGAGCACCGTCTCTTATTAGTTCCCCTACATGACAAACATATCTTTGCAGATAGTCCCTTTCTAATAAATCTCTACAAACTATTCTAAAGTGAATGTGCCATCTGTTTCCTGTTTGGGTCCTATCTGATACACCTATTATCATGTCTTGGATTTTGGATTCTATTTTTTACTAAGTACTTTAGTTATCACCTCAATAGGGTTTATGGAGTGGATGCAAATAAAAGAAAAAGTTGCTGCCTTCTGGGGGATCTCTCATGTGAGACAGACATCTTCTCTTTTACCTTATTCAAGATTCAATCAATGTTTACCAAATAACTACTGTAAACCAGATATGGCGTATAGATCCCAGGCACATACAAAACTAAGCCCTATTTGGCACTTGCCATCATATTTCTTTATTTTCTTTCTTTCCTTTTTTTTTGAGAGATTTTTGCTATAGTGTGCATATGCTCACTAGAGAGAGAGAGAGAGAGAGAGAGAGAGAGAGAGAGATGAAGTGAGAGAAAGTGAGAAAGCACCCCTAATGGAGCTGGCCACACTGCAGTCCCTTCTTCTCCATTCTCCTCTTGGGATTTTGAGCACTCATGCACATGTGCCCAACATGATTTTCAAGCTGCCGGGTCCAGGACATGAACCACAGTGAGCCCTGCAGAAGTCTAGTGCCTTAACCACTATCCCACCTGCTGGTTCCCGTATGTCTTTATTTTAACTGTGTATTTGCAAAACAATCTAGGTGTCCAAAGAATTATAATTCACCATCCTGGACCAGGCAAAACTTAAATCTCTCCATTCCATTGTCGCACGTTTACCTGGATTAAATATGGCTAAGCATATCCTCACCACTGTCACTGTCATCACTGTCATTGGTCCATAATGAGCTGATGGTGAGCAGGTGGAGGGCATGGGCTTTGCCTCTGCGCATCTTTTGGGTTTAGCACCTCACAGTGCCTTGCTTGAGCCTGCATGGGCCACGTGACTTATTTTGTCTTGTTGGGTCATACCACTAGCTTTGCAAACCTCTCTTATGTCTAGTTCGTGTACCTCTACCAGTGCTCTTTGTTACCTTGGAGTGAAGAGAGAGTCTGACTTCTGTGTGCTGCAGCATATGGTGATAGAAATCTTCATTTGTCCTCTGTAGTCTACTGCCTTGAGAGCTTAATGAAAAAGCAGAAAATGATCAGCCTGTCTAGTTGTACCTGATACCCTGATCCTGGCCTGTTCTGTTCCTAGTCCCCAATTCCTAGTTTCTGTGTGATGACCTCTATGGTTCTATATGGTGACCATTTCCTGAGCTTATAACAGAACCTCTTTTGTGGCTTTATCTATTTGGATGGGAATCTTGTACAGTGGAAGGAAACCCTTTTGGACAGATGGAAGATTTCAGTTGAGCACAAGTCTTTTCTCTATGTTAGTAGAGTAAAACATATTGAGTGGGTATATTTCAGAAGAAGGGGCATATGGTTAAATAGATTTGGGCAGTTATCTTTAAACAATTTTTTCATAGTTGGCCATATTTTAGAAAAGCCTGCTTTGCATAGTTGAGTTGTAGCCACCAGTACCTCAGGCTATAGTGACATTTTCCTACATTTCTCTGGATGCCTGCTAACTTAGAAGAGCTGCTAGAGTCACAAGACACAAAATAAGGCAGGTCAAGAAAGAAGTGAGGGCCAGTCTGTTCCACAGTGGTTAAACCATGTGCACTGAGAGCTGAACTTCACATGGCTGATTGGTTAAAATCCCAGCCCCCAGAAAGCTTGAAAAACTAGCCAAATGTGTAGATATGCATGCCCCAAATCCTGACAGGGTAGAGAAATGAAGGAAAGGAGCATGGCATGATATCATACTAGACAGTGCAAATCTAGACCATGGACCCCTGGTTTACCATGGACCTTGGTTTACAAATGATGGGCATAGGGACCAGCAATTGGCGTAATGGCTATGTTGCTGGTCTCCCATGTAGTCGACCATGGTTCAAGTCCTGGACCCGGTGGCTTAAACTCACGCCGGGCGTGTGTGCATGCGCGCCCAAGATCCCGAGAGGAGAATGGAAGAGAAGGGATTGCGATGTGGTCATCACCCCTGGAGGGTGATTTCTCTCTTTCTGTCTCTCTGTCTCTCTCTGTCTGGCAGCGCACACGCCCCATAGCAAAAACCTCTCAAAAACAAAAACAAAAACAAAAACAAAAAACAAATGATGGGCATAAAACATTGGCACGGAGAGAAGGGAGGATTGATGAGGGGATTTAGAGGAAGCTGGAGGGGGAGTAGGCATTCAAAAAAGCCATGAACCGATGGCAGTGCCATGTCCTGTGGCAAAGACAGATTTTTTTTTCTTGTTTTTCTTCTAAAACAACAGCCGTTTTATTATACTCATAGATTTTGTGGGTCAGTAAATTAAATTGCAGAGTAGTGATGGCTTTGTCTCTGTCCTGGAGTATTTGGGGCATCAACTGGAAAGACTGGAGGGACTGGGGGCTGGAATATTTAGTGTTCTGACGGGCTGGATTCAGAGAGAGCTGTCAACTGGAGCCCCCGCTGATGGCCCCTACATGTGCCTTGGGCTTCTCCACAGTGAAGGCTTAAACTTCTTCCTTGATGAGACTGGGGTCCAGGAGTAAGAGTACCTAGGGATAGGATAGGTACAAGCTTCATAATCTTTTATGATCTAGCCTCTGAGGTCAAATAACATCATTTCTAGAGGCTAGCAGGTGGTGTGGTGGTTGAGGTGCTAGACACTCCCACATGGCTGACCACGGTTTGAGTCTTGGACCTGGTGGCTTGCTTTCTCACTTTCCCTCTCTTTCTCTCTGTGTCTCTCTCTGGTCAAATTGAAAAATAAATGAATGAGGGAACCAGCAGTTAGCGTAATGGCTATGTCGCTGGACTCCCACGTAGTCGACCGCGGTTCGCGTCTCGGACCCGGTGGCTTACAACTCACGCCGGGCGCGTGTGCGTGCGTGCCCAAGATCCCGAGAGGAGAATGGAGGAGAAGGGATTGCGGCGTGACCATCCCCCCTGGGGGGTGATTTCTCGCTTTCTGTCTCTCTGTCTCTCTCTGTCTGTCTGGCGAGCGCACGCGCCCTATAGCAAAAAACCTCTCCAAAAAATAAAAAAATAAAAAATAAATAAATGAATGAATAAATTAAATTTAATTAATAACTATTAATTATTTTTAAAAGCATCATTTCTAGTGCTTTCTATTAGGTTAAAGTCACAAGACTATTCATAATCAAAGTGACAATACATAGACCTTACTTTTCATCAGAATAAGTATCAAAACATTTGCAACCATATTTTAAAAAGCACTGTGTATTTACCTGAGTCTTTACGATTTATTTTTAAAATTAAAAAAATAGAAATTGTATATCTTTATTGTGTACAACATCTCCTTTTGAAACACAGTCACATGTCATTTAACAACAGAGATCCATTCTGAGAAATGTGTGAGGTGATTTTGTCCTTGTGTAAACATCATAAGAAGCACTTTCACAAGCCTAGATGGTATTATCTGCTACATACCTACACTTTATGGTGCAACCTGTTACAACCTCATGGGACACCGTCGTATACGCAGTCTGTCATCGACCGAGATGTCATCCTGTAGCCTGTGACTAAATGTGTACTTTGTGAAATGGCTGTATCAAGCCAATGAACATACACATTACCTTACCTATTTATCATTTTTTGGGTAAGAATAAAGTCCATTCTCTTAGCAATTTTCAAAAATACAATAATTGGTAGTAACTATAGTCACCATTTTATACAACAGATCTCTTGGACTTCGTTTTCCCTTTGTAACTGAAAAATTTGAATCGTTTAGCCAACAGCTCCCCAATCTCCCTCTCCCCAACACATCACCTGGGAACCACCATTAAACTCTGTCACTGCTTTGACACTCAGGTGAGCGAGATCATGTGATATTTAGAAGACAGAGAGTATGGAGAGGCCCCGTCGTCAGGAAGTTTGGATAAGGCAGGGCCCTGAAAGCTACTTGGTGCGTTATGTTGAAAGATGAAACCATGTATTTATTTCAGAATGAACAAAGAGTTGGATAAACTGTTCAGGAAAAGAAGAAGCTTCAGTTAGTGAACTAAATGGAGTGGATATGGAAGGAAGAGATGATGGTGGATGAAGTAAAGTAATGAGGAAGGTGGATAAAGCAATGTGGAAAGAGAAAAAGGTAATATATTGGGAGAGGGGCTGGAGGAAGAATGTGGCCGAGACAGATGAAGGGTATGTTTCATGGAGGAAAATTAAATATCAACTTTTATCCTCCTCCTCCCGCCTATTTAGTGTTATTGTTTTTTTCTGTACCCATGAGAATCAGTCAGGATCTCAGCAGGAAACACGTGACATACTCAGGTTGGGCTGATTCGAGGAGAGTTTCATAAAGCAATCATTTATGAAAATGTAGGCAGGACATAGAGCGGCACGTGGGGTAGTGCAGGTCCCCATGGTAACAGGGGGAGGTGCTTACCACCTCTAGGCCTGAGTGCCAGGGGAGGGAGCCATTCCTGGAACCCAGCAGCAAGGAGGACTGTGAGGACCAAGCTGCGGGCAGGAGCTATGGTTCACGCAGCAGTAACAAGTCTGGATGGTAGGAAAAGACTCAGACTTCCCTCTCCTCCTTCCTTTCAATGTTCCTCTCTCCAGGAAGCCAGAGCACAGGTAATCTTGGTGCGTGTGATGCATACTGGTCAGCCTCCTGACAGAGTGGGGGTAAATTCAGCGTACCTTGCCCATTCTTTTTGCCTTCGACCTTTTCCTGCCCTCTCAGGTAACTTTTTTCTCCTACTGTTACTCAGCTTGCCTCGTTAACCTTTTTCTGTCTCTCATCGCTAAGACTGTTTAACTCCAAGTGCATGTATAGTATTAGCATTATAACTCTTCAGATCAAATGATCTGCATCTGTGCTCGCTCCCCCACCTACCCACCCAGCGGCAGAGACTCTTAGATTCTGTCACAAACCAAAGTTTTGCTGCTTCTGCCTAACACGAGGTCAGTTTTCTGTGCTGGAAGCAGCCCTGCACCTGCACCTACACCTGCACCCAGGGATAGAGTGAACCATAAGTGACCACAAAATAGAATCTCCAGAACTTTATAAGAGTTGTAGAGTACTTACCTGCCAGCAGATGGCATTAGAAGTCATAGGGGCATTGCAAGTTGTTTTTCAAATCATTGAGAACATGACTTTCTTGATACTCTTTTGCTAGGTGATTTAAGTATCCAACTCGAGTTGGAAGTGGACAGGAGAGATACATGGGGTGTTGTGGAATGTTATCAGCTGGGGCACCCGGTTAGACATGGGAGTAATGGAGAAAGAATAAAAGGTAAAAAAAAATCACTTCATTAGTCCAATTTTGAGTAATTGGGATAACTGTATTATTAACTCAGAAAGAGAGCAGAGAATGAGTAGTAGATTTGCTTGGGGGGGGGGGGGGAGGACCAGCAGGTGGTGTGGTGGTTAAGGTGTTGGACACTCCCACATGGCCGACTATGGTTCAAATCCTGGACCTGCTGGCTTTCTTTCTCACTTTCCCTCTCTCTTACTCTGTGTGTGTGTCTCTCTATGGTCAAATTTAAAATAAATGAATGAATAAATAAAATTAAATAAGTAATCATTTTTTAAAAAAGATTTGTTTGGGAAGTTGAGGAATTATATCTGGGCCATGGTGAGCTTTAAGTGGTGGCAGAATAGTCTGTGGAGATGTCATAGGAACATGTCTGGTGTTCAAGACAGTGGCTGAGGCTAGAGAAGCAAAAAATAAATAAATAAATTAATTAATTAATTAATTAAATAAAAGATACATATATTCATTCAAGTATGTGGAAATGAGTGAGACCTCCAAGGAAGAAAGTGTTAGGCTTCTCAGAGACATCATGAGCATCACTCCTTGATAATTCAAAGTTGACTGCTATACCCTTCCAGAGACTTGTGATTCAGTAGATTTGGAATGATACAGTTGTCCTAGGAATATTCCTTTGTAGTAAACACCCCCAAGTGATTCTGATGCACCTTGGGAATTTAATTTAGCACAGAGAAGTTTCAGAGACTAAATTAAGGATTACTGGTGCTCTGTCAGGTTAGAGGGAAATGGGAAGGGTGAAGAACAGGGATTCAGAGCGGATTCCTTGTCAGCCAAGCCAAGAGTAGACAGAGTTAGGGCTGAAAAGGGAGGTTGGGTAGCTGAAGTCCCAAGAATGTATCAATTAACATTGTTAAAAATGCTGTAGGAGCAAAGATTCTCTTTTATTTTTTTCTTTTTGGTCTTAGGAGCCTTTCACATTCATAAAAATTATGGAGGATTCCGAAGAATTTTTATTTTAAATTAGTTATATCTAGTGATGAGTTGGTAAACCAATTCTCCAAAACAAAAGCCCCGATTTGTGGTATTTCTGTTTCCATGGTGTAAACTCCCACCATGGACTATTTTAAACTGTGAACAGCTTATTTACAAACTGGCGCAAGCCAGGTCTAACACAATGCTAGATATCTTTCGATACTTACCATAATGACGTTTAAAACTAATAAAATATTAGATAATTAAATATTAATTTCATTTAAAAATATTCATTACATTTTAACATGATACATTTTAATAATAACTATTTTCTGAAACAAAAAATTTAATGGTAAGAACAGCACTATTTTACGTTTTTTTGCAAGTCTCTAATATTTAGCTTAATAAGAAAACAACTGGATTCTCATATCTACTTGTGTTCAATATGTTACAATATCATTTCATGTAGTGTCTTGAAAACTCCATTGTATAGTCACTGTATACTGAGTTAAAAAGCAAAGGTTCACCTTAATATTATTATGAAAATAGTTTTGACTGAACAGACATCTTGAAAGAATCTCAGATACACACATACCTATAAAGAGACACTTGGAGAACTACTGCTATTAAAAAAAGTGGGCCACAGAACTTTATTGATTTCATATTCTATTAGTAAAAGTACAAATAATTGTTCTTTCTACTGTATTGATAAATTATACACATTATAAAAAAATACACCAAAGAAAAAATTTTAAGGTTCAAGCTAAACACATGAATGAGAGTCAAACATTTTTCTTCCTGCACGCCTGGTTCAAGGCCCATTAATGTGGAGGGGGCACCTGAACACAAGGCCTTTGGGTTTGGTGAATATAGGATAAGTATTGTCAAATTTTGAGGAAACAGTGTCCATAAATAGTGAATGTATTTATTTATTTATTTACTTACTTACTTACTTACTTACTTACTTACTTATTTATTGGAGAGGTTTTTACTACAGGGCGTGTGTGCTTGCCAGAAAGACAGAGAGAGACAGAGAGATAGAAAGCGAGAAATTACCCCCTAAGGGAGATGGCCATGCCGCAATCCTCCTCTCAGGATCTTGGGCACGCATGCACACGCGCCCAGTGTGAGTTTAAGCCACCAGGTCCGGAACTCGAACCACAGTCGACTACGTGGGAGTTCAGCGACATAGCCATTACGCTAACTGCTGGTCCTGTGAATGTAGAAGAAATATTTACAAGGAGTGAAGGGAGTGATGGAGGATAAGGAAGTCAAGGTAAATGGCTCTCACCCTT
Organism: Tupaia tana; assembly: GCA_026018925.1. NCBI lineage: Eukaryota > Metazoa > Chordata > Mammalia > Scandentia > Tupaiidae > Tupaia > Tupaia tana. The sequence continues at coordinate 56,407,071 of JAKSZU010000007.1, read as the reverse complement.
GATGAGAACAGAAGGACAATTATTGTTTTTTGTTTTATGGTTTTTGTTTTCTTTTTGCCAGGCAAGGACTAAGCAGAAGGAATGTTTGGATCGAAACACTGTAAAAGCAGTCAGTTATCAATAGCAGCATTAGTTATCTTTGAATTCTCTCATAAGAGCAAAATAAGCAAAACAATAAAGTCCTTGGCAGGTACTTGGAGATATCCTGAGAACAGTGTTTTTATAACAGAGGCAGGCAATATAAATAGTTAACAATTGCATGGAGGTTTGTTTATTCTAAGTAGGTCAGAACAAGTTATTCTAATAGTTTTGAATTGACATGACCAGAGACTGGCTTATCTTTTTTCAGATAGATACTCCTCTTCACAAATGAACATATTTCCATAAGTGAGCCATTGGATTTAGCCAGCTAAATGATTAAATTATGCCCAAAGAAACATCCATTCATTTGTCTGCTTGATGTGGGGAGTAGTCTTCAAAAAGTTCATGGAAAATTATTATGATGAAAAATTGTACATGGATTTAAGTTTTTTGTGTGTGCCAAGATAAAACTTGTATTTTAACTCCATTTTTCATGAACTCTTTTTTGAGAGACTTTTTTGCTATAGGGTATGTGTGCTGGCCATAGAGACAGAGACAGAAAGCAAGAAATCATCCCCTAAGGAGGATAGTCATGCTGTAATCCCTTCTCCTCCATTCTCCTCTCAGGATTTTGGGCATGCACGTACACATGCCTTACGTGAATTTCAAACCACTGGGTCTGGGATTCGAACTGCAGTCAACCACATGGGTGTCCACCACTTTAACCACTACACCACCTGGTGGCCCCTCCATGAACTTTTTGAAGTCCCCACGTATATTTTTCTCTTCTGCAAGTATATGAGATACTCAAAATGAGAACTTTATTTTAAAGATCTATGCTCTGTTAGATACCACATAATCCCCAGAAAGGACTCAGTTGTAGCATTTTAAAATGTCCAGCATGCAGAGGTATACACATTTTTGCTAGCTACTCTCAATGGCAGAGGGAATTTTCATAGCCAAAGGAAGATATATCTGTAGTAGAATTTTAGTGACTGTGAAAGAAAAATAGGAGCCAGGAAGGTAATTACCAAACCATGGAAGCAGTTATCTACTTCATCGACTTTGAAAAGTCCATTTTGAAGACTTTAACATATATACATTATGATGACAACAACAACAACAACAAAAAATGTGTTTTATTTAGTGCTTAGTAAATGCTAGCAAACTTAGGAACTAACTCAGGTTGCCTCATTTAATGTTCAAGACAGCCCAGCAAGGTAAGCGTATGAATATTTTGCAGAGGATGAGGCTTTAAGAGGTGGGGAAACTTACACACATTTGCCCAGCTACTAAGAGACCAAAGAGGGGCCCAGACAGTTGTGCAATGTTAGAAATACAATGTACCGGGGGCCAGCAGTTAGCGTAATGGCTATGTCGCTGGACTCACACGTAGTCGACCGCGGTTCGCGTCCCGGACCTGGTGGCTTAAACTCACGCTGGGCGTGTGTGCGTGCATGCCCAAGATCCCGAGAGGAGAATGGAGGAGAAGGGATTGCGGCGTGGCCATACCCCCTGGGGGGTGATTTCTCGCTTTCTGTCTCTCTGTCTCTGTCTGTCTGGCGAGCGCACGCGCCCTATAGCAAAAACCTCTCCAAAAAAAAAAAAAAAAGAAATACAATGAATCGCAAGGTTGATCCGCATGGGAAGGTTATGGGTTTGCATCTAAAGACTTCCTTAAGGACATTGGATTCATGTATGGCTGAGGCTGGGGGGAGATTGCAGTGTCAAGATCGCGTTAGGGGTGCCTATCTTTCTTTTGCTTGCGTGATCATAGAAAAAAATCAATCAACTTAGAAAGAGTCAAAGGAGGAACACACGCCCTCAGACACAGACTCCTCTCTTTTTTCCCTATGGTGTAGGATAGCCATACCAGTAATTATCCAAAACAACGGATCATTCCTAGCCACTTGTTTATAGATTGTAGTTTTCTAATGTAATTTTATAACAGACTGATATGCCAACAAAAAGTGAGGAAGTATCTACATTGTCAATATATTCTTCTCCTTTTTATCTTTTCACTAAAACAAACAGACAAACAAACAAAAAACCACATTCCTCAAACCTAGACCCAAATGACATTGTTTAGATCCTCCGAAATACTTGACTCAGGCTTGTGTCCTCTCCCGAAGCCGGGTTACACTGTTCTTTTCCCATCTGTATAGAGATTAAAGCCAACCGATGGCTTCTGTCGTCTCTTTTCCCTCACTATGCTTGTATGAGCCGTTTCTTAAGTATGCATTTTAATTATTTAAGTAAACAAAATAACCATTTAACAATCTCTTGCATATTTTAGTATCAAAAAGTAGGCAATCTGGGGGCTAGTAACACAGCAGTAAAACACGATGCTCTGCAGGGCAGTTCCACTTCAGAAGGTTGCTAGTTTAATTCCAGAGGCCTCCCTGAGGACCTCCTTGAGGAATAGAGGATTGGAGGAAAGGGACACAGGGACTTGATCCTGTGTGGGGTGTTCATCTCGTATCAAGAACGCCAGCCCTGCGAGCTGGACTGGCTGAAGCAAGGTGTGAATTGTGGAGTCAGGACCTTGCTGAGGGTGTTGTATCATGGGCTGTCTCTGTTTCTTTCATTCATGAAATAAATGAATAAACTTAAAAAATAAAAAAGTGAGGGATCAGCAGGTGGCATGGTAGTTGGGGTGCTAGAGTCCCACATGGACCTGGTGGCTTGCTTTCTCACTTTCCCCTCTCTGTCTCTCTCTCTCTGGTTAGTGCATGTCCCCTACAACAAAATTTAAAATAATAATAATAATAAATAAAGCTATATAAATCATTCTTTTTAAAAATACATTGACAAGTGGACAGTTCTTTTCCCTTACTGGCTAAAGCAGAAACAATAAACTCCTCCTGGAGGAGGACTTACTTGGTATATAGGAATTATTTATCTTATCTGTTTGCTTACTCTTTCTGTGTCTGCTAGCAGTGATTTTTTTACCAGGGCAAACTAATAATTGTGGTTTAAACCCCAAGTTGCTATGGTGAGAATGCTTCTACTCCGCCACAGTTTCTTTAGAACACTTGTTCTTTACACAACCTATTCTTAGAATCTCAGAGGTGATGGGAGATAGTCTAGGAAGACTGGAAAGATCCACTGGCTTTGTGAAAACTTAGCAAAAGATACTCGGAAAACTAGTAGACTCTTTAAGGCTGGAAACAAAGAATTTTTCTTTCATCAGCCCTTAGCACCTGGAATAAATTCTGCTTGACACATAGTAGGTGCTTCATGGCAAGTTTCTATTAGAAAATGATAGCTGCTTAAGATATCAGCAAGGGAACCAGCAGTTAGCGTAATGGCTATGTCGCTGGACTCCCACGTAGTCAACTGCGGTTCGCGTCCCGGACCCAGTGGCTTAAACTCACGCCGGGCGTGTGTGCGTGCGTGCCCGAGAGGAGAATGGAGGAGTAGGGATTGCGGCATGACCATCCCCCCTGGGGGGTGATTTCTCACTTTCTGTCTCTATGTCTCTCTCTGTCTGTCTGGCGAGCGCACGCGCCCTATAGCGAAAACCTCTCCAAAAAAAAAAAAAAAAGATATCAGCAAGAACACCAAAACAATAGGGCCCAAGGCATCATCTGATTTGTGAAATGCAAAGAAGAACCTATTGCTTATTTATGATGCAGCATTGTCTTTTATAAAAAAATAATTATTTATTTAATTTTACTTATTACTATTATTATATTTTTTTAAATTTGACCAGAGAGAGGCAGAAAGGAGAAAGAGGGAAAGTGAGAAAGCAAGGTATCAAGTCCAGGACTCAAACTGCAGTCAGCCATGTGTGAGTCCAGCGCCTTAACCACCATGCCACTGCTGGCCCCTATGGTGCAGTGTTTACTAACTTTTTGTTTAATGATTTTTATTTTGTGATAATTTCATTTATTTAAATTTTTTTTACAAATTCACAAAAGAGCATCTGAGTCCATGTGAAAGTGAAAGAGAGAGAGAGGCAAGCACCCTGCATGAGATCTGGTCACACTGTGATCCCTTTCCTCCAGTCCTCCAGTCCTCCAGTCCTCCAGTCCTCCAGTCCATTGGATGTTGGGCATTCACACATGTGCCCTGTGTATTTCAGATGGAGCAGACTGGGGATGTCAACTACAGTCACCACCTAGAACCTCTTGAGTAGTGCATTACCACTGTACATGGAGCCATTTTGTGATAATTTTAGATCAGAGGTTGACCAAGTTTTGCTCTAAAGGGCCAGGTAGTATTTTAGGCTTTGTAGGCCAGCCATATTTAGTCTTTGTTGAAATTACTCAGCTCTGCCACTGAAGCGTAAAAGCAGCTCTAGACAATATGGAAATGAATGAACATGGCTATGTGCCAATAACATTTTATGTGTTAAAGCAGGTTGTGAGCTGGATTTGGTGGGAGGGCCATGGTTTACCCATCTTGATTTTAAGGGCTGAAATTGAATGGATTTCATATCAAAAGATATGTTGTGAGTCAGCTTCCTATTCTGACACAAGAAAAACCATATTAGAAAAGTCTTCAGATAGTCTTGGACTTTGTATTGATTAATGAATATAGGTCAATGGATCTGGCTTATAGGAGAGGGTAGAAAGGTAGGAATTGCATTCAGTGAGATCTCCTGTTGGGACCAATTGGCGTAATGGCTATGTCGCTGGACTCCCATGTAGCCGACCGCGGTTTGAGTCCCGGACCTGGTGGCTTAAACTTGCACCAGGCACGTGTGCATGCATGCCTAAGATCTCGAAAGGAGAATGGAGAAGGGATTGTGGCATGACCATCCCCCCTGGAGGTGATTTCTCACTTTCTGTCTCTGTCTTTCTGGCAAGCGCACACACCCTATAGCAAAAAACCTCTCCAAAAAAAAAAAAAAAGATCTCCTGTCAATCTAACCATTACTTTAAGACGTTACTCATTAAAAGTTTAAACCCAGGGCCAGCAGGTTGCGTGGTGGTTAAGGTGCTGGACTCTTACATGGCCAACTGCAGTTGGAGTCCCAGACTTGGTAGCTTGATTTTTCACTTTCTTTTTCTCTGTCTATCTCTGGTGAACACATGTGGCCTATAGCAAATTTAAAAAGAAAATAAGGGACCAGCAGGTATGTATGTGCCACAGATTCCAGGAGGACAATGAAGGAAAAAGGATTGCAACATGGCCATCCACCCTGGGTGGGTGATTTCTCACCTTCACTCTCACTGTCTGTCTCTCTCCAGCAAGTGTGAGCCCTATGACAAAAACCTTAAAAAAATAATTTAATAGAATGTAATAAATAATTATTTTTAAAAAAACTTTAAACCCTTTGGTCTAGTAATTTTTCTTCTCCAAGTACATCACAAGATGTGATCAGCAAAGAAGGCAAATATTTATAAGGGGTCTTTGAAAAGTTTGTGGGAAATATGTGCTTTTATGCATGTGTAGATGTTTAACTGTTTTTTACACCAAAAATAAACTTGTTATTTAATTTCTTTTTTCCACAAACTTTTGAAAGTCCCTTTGTATGTACAAATGTCTAACAAATGTCATTTTAAAAATAGCTTTAGGAACCATACACATGTTCACATTACAAGAATTATTAGGCAATATGTACATAAAAATATATGTCTGGGTTAGGCTATATCTCTATGAAAATGTATCTCTATATAAAAATATATATCTGGTGCAATGCTAATGCAACTCGGCCCCCATAGAAATGCCCTGGCTTTACATCCTGGGACCTCCTCGGGCATCCTGTACTGGCGAGGTCCGGGGTGGGTATTGTGGGTTGGGGATCCTGTTGAGAGTGCATGACTCTGTCACTCTATTGCTCACAGGAGAAATAAATAAAGACATACATACATACACACATGAGGGTGCTTTAGAAGTTCATGGAAAAAACTGAATTAAAGCACAAGTTTATTTTGGTGCAGTTTTTTAAAAATTGATGCATAGGGGGCAGCCAGTGGCATAGTGGGTAAGGTGCTGGACTCTCACATGGCGGACCGCAGTTTGAGTCCTGGACCTGGTGGCTTGAAATTCACACCATACCCAAAATCCAGAGAAGAGAATGGAAAAGAAGGGAATGCAGCATGGCTGTTACCTTTGAGGGATGATTTATCACTTTCTCTGTCTCTGTCTTTCTGTGTCTCCTGTGAGTGATGTGCCCTATGGCAAATCTCTCTCTAGGGGGCTAACAGAGGGCATAGTGGTTATGTCGCTGGACTCTCACATGGACAACTGTGGTTTGACTCCTGGACATAGTGGCTTGAAACTCATACCAGTGTGCGTGCATGCATGCCTAAGATCCCAGGAGGAGAATGGAGGAGGAGGGATTTCAGTGTGGCCATCCCTCCAGGGGAGTAATTTCTCACTTTCCCTTTCACTATCTCTGCCACACTCTTTCTCTCCAGCAAGCACACATGCCTTAAGGCAAAAAGTTTCTTAAAAACAAACAAACCAAAAAACCTCCTCTTTCTCTCAAAAAAAAAAAAAAATCGATGCATAGTTTTTCATAATATACATTTTCCATGAACTTTAAAAATTTTCTTAGCTTTGGGGAGGGAACATAATTCTACTTAATTAAGGAAAACTGTTTTATAGACCATAGATTAGTTCATTTTTAACACCCATCGTATCATGAATTTATAGGGAATAGGTTCCAGAAGTTCAGGCTCCTTTCCATTGAGTCTCACAAAGTGTGCTTCTCTGGGTGGAGAAGGCTGGTGCTTCAGTTGAACCCAGGTACCTTTTTCTTTGGCTTCCTTCTTTTTTTTATTTGGAGAGATTTTTGCTATAGGGCATGTGCGCTTGCCAGAAAGACAGAGAGAGACAGAGAGACAGAAAGTGAGAAATCACCCCCCAGGGGGATGGCCATGCCACAATCCCTTCTCCTCCATTCTCCTCTCGGGATCTTGGGCACGCACGCACACGCGCCCAGCGTGAGTTTAAGCTACCGGGTCCGGGACTCAAATCGCGGTTGACTACATGGGAGTCCAGCGACATAGCCATTATGCTAACTGCTGGTCCCATCTTTGTCTTCCTTCTTTTTTCTGGTCATTTTCCTTCACATGTTTTAGGAAGCTATCTCTACTCTTACAATGCGTAATATACTCAATATACACATTAATTTTCTTGGAAAGAATCTTGCCCTTAACTTGTTAGTTCACAACAATGCCAACAGCATGCTGGGTAACATTGTAGACTCTTCCAGTTTTGCCATGGTAACATTTGTAGGGCATTCCTTTTTGAACAAAACCCATTCCCTTGGTGTCTACAATATCACCTTTCTTATAGATTTGCGTATATGTTGCCAAGGAACCACTCCATGTTTTCTAAAAGGCCTAGAGTACATATATCGGGTGCCTCTCCTCTTTCCCTTTGTGTTCGTCATTTTGGTTAATTACTGGAAAATGGCGGTTCTGGCCAAAAGGCTTCCACAAACTTCTTGAAGCCCCCGGTACATCTGTTATCAGACTCTCTTCCCACCCCTATCCCCAGTATTTTTAGGGTTCAGGGTAAGAGGGCAAAGAAAGGCCCACACAATACATGTCAAAATATTTAAAAGTTGTAAGTCAAGCTAACAGACTATTAAAGTATATTTCATCCTCCTACTTTGACACATATTCCTTCTTTATGACCTGGAAGGCAAGGTTTAAATTTAGAATCCTCAGGCTCCTTGGAATTTCATGCTGGAATGTGGTGGCTAGGGTGGAGGCAGCTCCCTGTTCTTTCCAGCTCTCCTCCAGCCCACACCAAGAGAGGTCTTACACTTGTGAGGACAAATACCCTCACATCTGAAGTCCATCAATATTCTCTGACCTCCTGACCCTGCCCCCCCTTAGCCCTAGGGTACACATGGTACTATGCAATCTTCCCTCAGGGAATGGGCCTGTGGAAGGGCTTTTACCAGGGTCTTTTGGTCATGATATTTCAGAATTCTGAATACTTTGAAAATGGTATTGAAATGGTCTGAGAGGATGGCTTAGATTGTGTGGGTACATCTTTCTTTCCCAGTGGACTATTTCATCTCATGGCAAGGGCCCAAGATGAAGGAGCATTTGCCTGGTTTAAGGGCAGTACTGCTCATTACCATGTTAGGCGAAGGTTTTAATAACATAAGAATACTTCTCAGGGGCCAGTAGGTGGCATGGTGGTTGAGGCACTGGACCCCCACATGGCCAACCACGGTTCTAGTTCCGGACCTGGTGACTTGCTTTCTCAATCTCCCCACTCCCCTCTGTCTGTCTCTGGTGAGAGCATGGGCCCTATAGCAAATCAAATAATAATAAAATAAACAAAACAATTATTTAAAAAAGCTGTTCTCAACTTTTTTTTAATTGCCGGAGGCATGTGTGCTCCCCAGAGAGAACACAAATGCACTCTTCAATGGGCATGATCACACTGCAATCCTTTCTCCTTCATTTCTGTATCCTGTTGAGTTTTTTTTTTTTTTTTTTTTTTTTTTTTTTTTTTTTTTTTTTTTGAGAGGTTTTTGCTATAGGGCGCTTGCACTCGCCAGACAGACAGAGAGAGACAGAAAGCGAGAAATCACCCCCCAGGGGGGATGTCCACTCTGCAATCCCTTCTCCTCCATTCTCCTCTCGGGATCTTGGGCACGCACGCACACGCACCCAGCGTGAGCTTAAGCCACCAGGTCCGGGACTCGAACCGCGGTTGACTACATGGGAGTCCAGCAACATAGCCATTATGCTAACTGCTGGTCCTTCCTGTTGAGATTTGTAACATACACAACACACCACACGTCTGGAGTGTTTTTTAAGCCAGTGGGCTGGAATTAGAACCATGGTTGGCCATGTGAGATTTGACTCCCTTAACCACTAGGGTATGGGACTGTCTCCACAACACAATTTTATATGAAAGAGGTAAAACTAAATATGCAGACAGATCACAGCAGTGTGAAGAAAAATACGCATAGAAAGAAGGGAGGAAAAGGCAGAACTAGAAGAAAGCATGCCAGAATGTTAAATGTGGTTGTCTCTGAGTGCTGAGCTTAGAGTGATTTTTTAAAGGTACTTTAACTTTTTCTCTATCCACCACATTTCATCTAATGAGCATGTGTTACATTGATATAAAATACTTCCTACAATTCCCAAGAGTCTTAATAAATGCAACATTGTTCTACAATAATTTATTTTCTTTATCATAGTTCTGAGGAGGCTGAAAAAGGAGTTTTGGTTATTTGGTGTTGTTTGTGTGTGTGTGTGTTTTGTTTTTTTTTTTAATGAGAGAGAGGTATTTTTGTTTTATTTATTTAATGAGAGAGAGAGAAGCACCCTCAACAGGGCCTCACATCCTGATTCCCTCCTCACCCCTAAGCCTGTCCCAGTCAGCCAGGATGCTGTGCAGGTCAGACTGAAAACTGAACCCCAGTCTTCCATAGAGCTTCCAGCATTGCAGGGCGTGGGATCACCTCTGTGCCACCCCAGCTGCACCGAGAGATAGGTATTTCTGTTGTCATGGTTGTGATCCTTCTGTCCCAGCCTCCCAGCTAGCTGGACCAGAGGTGCATGCCGTCATGGCCAGCCTGTTAGAGGTTGGACCAGGGACTGCACACAGGCTCCCATAGAGCCTCAGCACGGCAGCAGCGTCCTGCTCGTGCCACCATGACTCGGCCTGGGAGGGGTTATTTTTATTCTCCCTTCTTTTTTGAGAGGTTTTTGCTATAGGGCGCGTGCGCTCTCCAGACAGACAGAGAGAGACAGAGAGACAGAAAGCGAGAAATCACCCTCCCAGGGGGGATGGCCACGCCGCAATCCCTTCTCCTCCATTCTCCTCTTGGGATCTTGGGCACGCACGCACACGCGCCCAGTGTAAGTTTAAGCCACCGGGTCCAGGACTCAAACTACAGTCGGCTACATGGGAGTTCAGTGATATAGCCATTATACTAACTGCTGGTCCCTCCCTTTTGTTCTTTAAAATGGCATTTGTTGCTTTTGTATTATAAAGGTCTTACAATGAAGGCTGTTTTAAAAATGAGTAGTGAGGGCCCTGCAGATGGTGTAATGGTTACATCGCTGGACTCTCACGTGGTTGATGGGGATTTGAATCCTGGATTCGGCAGCTTAAAATTTGCCAGGTGCGGCGGAAGAATGGGAGGCAGGTGGCATGGGGCTCAGGTCAGCCGGCTCTGCTTCTGACTCACTGGCTGTTCGCTCTCACTAAGGAACAAGTCGGCCAGGAAGCCGCACTGCAGCCATGGCTTTTAAAGATTCTAGGAAAACACTGATGGAGCCAGAGGTGGCCATTCACCGAATTAGAGTAACTTTAACCAGCCACAATGTTAAGTCCCGGAGAAGGTGTGTGCTGACTTAGTCAGAGGTAAAAGGAAAAAAATCTCCAGGTGAAAGGACCTGTTCCAATGCCCACCAAGACTTTGAGAATCACTGCAAGAAAAACTCCTCATAGTGAAGGTCCTAAGACTTGGGGTGATTTCCAGATGAGAATCCACAAGCGACTCATTGATTTACAGTCCTCCTGAGATGGTTAAATAGATCACTTCCATCAGTATTGAACCAGGATTTGAGGGTGAAGTCACCATTTGCAGATGCCTAAATCAACTATTTTAATAAACTGATTATCATCTGTTTAAAAAACAAACAAACAAACAAAAAAGCTTACCAAGTACGTGTGAGTGTGTACCCAAAATCCCAAGAAGAGAAGGGATTGTGGCCTGGCCATCCTCCTGGTGGGAGTGTGTGTGTGATTTCTTGCTTTCTGTCTCTTTGTCTCTCTGGTGAATACAGATACCCTACAGCCAAACTCTCTCTAAAAAAGATGGTGGAGAGGGAACCAGCAGTTAGCGTAATGGCTATGTCGCTGGACTCCCACGTAGTCGACCGCAGTTCGCGTCCTGGACCTAGTGGCTTAAAACTCACGCCAGGCGCGTGTGCGTGCGTGCCCAAGATCCCAAGAGGAGAATGGAGGAGAAGGGATTGCAGCGTGGCCATCCCCCTTGGGGGGTGATTTCTCCCTTTCTGTCTCTATGTCTCCTCTGTCTGGCGAGTGCACGTGCCCTGTAGCAAAAAAAAACCTCTCCAAAAAAAAAAAAAAAGATGGTGAAGAAAGAGCGCAATTTAGTTTGATCTCATCTCAACCATTGACCAGCTGTATAATATGGAGAAAATCTTCCAATTTCTCTGAATCTCAAGTCTCTCTTTTGGAGAAAGAGGACTAAAATAACTACACCATGAGACGTCTATTGAAATACTGTAAAAGCCTGTGAAGACGGCTCTGCATGCAGTAGGCCATCAGGAGTCCTTTCCTCTTCCTCCCACCCTCTTCCCCATTCTGTGTGACTAGTGGGGTAGGAATGAGAACAGAGATGGAAGTTGCCTGTCTCTCAGGAAGTTTGTAAATCAGTGAGAAAGATAACACCTAAAACATGTAATAACCAACCAGCGAGCAGTGTTCAGACAGAATGTAAGTAAGTACAAAGTAGTATAATGAGAGTTGGGGTAATTAGGGACTGTGGGCAGCTCATTTTTTTCTGCATCTGGTTAACAATTTCACGGAAATAGATGATATTTATGCATGTGTGTTAAAATAACTCAAACCAGAAGATTTAAACCCAGCACTCCCCAGAGACTGTAACTGGAATTTCCATGATCTTGCATATATTTGTTAATTGGACAAAAGGGCACACAAAGTAGACATTTCTTGTCAAGAGTCACTTAGGGGCTAGGTAGAAGATGTAGCTATTAATTTTACTGCAGAGTGAGTTTCTAGCTGTAGTATGCTTATGCATGAAACCAGGGAAATGTGTTTGTGATAAGCAGAAACCTTTACCACATGCATTATTTAAGGTATCAGCAAAACTAGGGCATGAACAATTTCCTTTTGTTCCAGTCTTTGTCTCTGTGGTGGAAGAGACACATCTGACTCAAATTATAGAAAACCAGAAAAGGTGAAATATTATGTTAAAATGCTCCTGAGATTACAGCTGAAATTTGTCTCCTAGATCTTTTTGTCTCTGGTGAATGATGGTGACTCATTTCGAAGGTGACTAAAGAGATAAAACCAAGATTAATGGGCATTACACCAGGCACAGAGATGATTATTCTTGTCTATTCACAAGCTTTTGTGTTCTTGGGACTTTCTGAACTTAACTTTTCCCATGTTACCTGGCAGTAAAAACCTCATCGGGGCCTGCAGGCAGTGTGGTGGTTAAGGCACTGGACTCCCATATGGTTGATTATGGATCCAATCCCAGACCTGGCAGCTTGCTTTCTCACTGTCTTTCTCTCTCTCTGTGTCTCTCTGGCCAAATTAATAAAAAATAATAATAAATAAAATTAAATCTTAAAAAAAAAAAAAAACACCTTGTTGCTACTGGGCTATTAGGGTGTTGTATAAGATAGAAGGAAATACTTCCAGAAAGTATTTAAGTTGTTGGAAAGAAAGTACCTATAATATTTTTTTTAAGGATTATTTTCTTTAACTTTATTTATTTATTTATTTTAATTTGACCAGAGAGGGACAGAGTGAGAGAGAGAGGGGAGGGAATGAGAAAGCAAGCCACCAGGTTTGAGACTCAAACCGCGGTCAGCAATGTGGGAGTCCAGCACCCTTAACCACCATGCCACCTTCCAGCCCCGAAAATACTTATATTATTATAGTGTGAAGTTATACTGCCACTATGGTTATCATCACATATTACCATGACTTTTAAAAAATTTCTCAAGGGCACATGTGCTTTTCAGAGAGAGGCAGAGAGGGAGGAGAATTAGCTAGCATCCCCCGTGAGGGATAGTCACATCACAGTCCCTTCTCCTCCATTTTTCCTTTCAGGATTTTGGGCATTCTTGGACATGTGCCTGGTGTTTTTCTCAAGCCTCCGAGTCCAGGACCTGAAACTCCGTGGCCATGTGGGATCCAGCTGTCTTAACCACCAGATGACCACTGGCCCAGCTTATTTATTTATTTATTTATTTATTTATTTATTTATTTATTTTCGATAGATACAGACTCTTGCTAGGTTGCCAAGGGTTGGCCTTGAATTTGTGATCCTCTTGCCTGAGTCCCCTAAGAAGCTGGTGTAATCATTTTTTTTAAAAATTGAGCTGTGAATTAAGTTCATTAGCAAATCAATTAAATGAGGGGAAAAGGCATAGAAAGTAACCATGGATACCAGAGACAATGTGGGAGGAAGGTGGGACATGGCAGAGGGTGAGGGATAGGGAATCAAGGATAGCAAAACAAAAAACAAAGTATACAAGACATAAGAATTGCTGATAACATGTATGTTGATGTGCTTGATTGAGTCAATATACAGTGTATTTTGGATGGAAAATTCATTTGTATGCTGTAATGATGTATAGTGAATTAATGTAAAAAAATAAATGAATTTAAAGAGAGAAAAAAAAAATAGAGCTGTGACCCAGCCACAGTGTGATGCACAGTTAGACCCTGTGTCCTACAAGCTGTGACAATGTGAAAGGCTTCGGTTTGAGTCCTGATCCAACCTGAAGACTGGGCAGGGCGGCATGTGCTTATAATCCCAGTAACTTGGGGAGGCTGGGGCAGGAAAACTGCTATGATAAATACAGAAACCTCACTAGAATAAACCCGAGTACATACTGAAACTTAGAATATAATAAAGAAGACCCTTTATATCAGATGAATAACTATTCATTATCCAGTAAATAGGCTTATGTTAATTAGATGCAGTCTGGAAAAATATAAAATTAGATTCATGTTTCATACCTAACAAAAATAAATGTAAAATTACCGGGTTGTCAGAAAAATCATGACCTATTTTTTCTATGTAAAAACATGTCATGACTTCTCTGATGGCCCAATAATCAATTATTCAACTATCAAAAATTTGTATGACCTAGCTGTACTGGCATGTGCTTGTAAGATTCAGCTTCTCTGTAGATTGACACCAGATGGGAGGCCCAGGTTATATTCCCAGCCCACCCTAAAAGCTGGAGTTGGTGGTGCATCCCTATAATTTCAGTTACTTGGGAGGCCAAGGCAGGAAGATCAAGGGCTTAGGGCTGGTCCAGGCAATATGGCGACATGGCGAGACCCTAACTAAAAAAAAAAAGAGGTAGGCACTGTAGTCCTAGCTGGGAGGATGAAGGCGGCAGGATCACAACATGGTGATGTTATTTTTATACATAATAACTTGATTTTCTTAGTACCGTTTCTTAGCAACTAGTTGTAAGTTTATTGCGATAATCATCTCCTTTTCTCATACATGTTTTTAAATCTCCTATCCAATGTTATATAATGTTAAAGAGAACTAAAAACTTGGAGCCAGCAGGTGGCATAGTGCTTAAGGCACTGGACTCCCTCATGGCCAACTATGGTTTGGATCTGGACCTGGAGACTTGAAACTCACACTGGGCAGGTATGTGTGTGTGCCCAAAGTCCCAAGAGGAGGATGGAAGAGGAGGTACTGTGGCGTGGCCATCCCCCTGGGGGATGACTTCTCACTTTCTCTTTCTCTGTTTCTTTCTGTTTCTCCAGGGAGCACATGCGCCCAATAGCAAAAATTGCTCTAAAAACAAAACAAAACAATACTGAAAACTCATCATACAATGATTTTGTAATTATAAACAAATACTTGTTTTTCAAGTTTTTTTTTTTTTTTTTTTTTTTTTTTGGAGAGGTTTTCGCTATAGGGCACGTGTGCTTGCCAGACAGAGAGAGGCTGAGAGACAGAAAGCGAGAAATCACGACCCAGAGAGGATGGGCTATGCTGCAATCCCTTCTTCTCCTCTTGGGATCTTGAGCACGCACACACACGCACCCAGCATGTTTAAGCTACTGGGTCCGGGACTCGAACCGCGGTCGGCTACATGGGAGTCCAGCGACATAGCCATTACACTAACTGCTGGTCCCTTTCAAGTGTTTTATCTGAAGTTAAGAAGTATGCTCTTCTTCTCATGCTCCTTCCAGTAATGAAGTGAAAGCCATTCAGCTGACTTCCAGTCAATTTTTGCTCTACCATTTCTGTCTGGGTCGCATTGGTTAAGTCTCCAAACCTATTCATCTGTCTCTTTATATAGAAAATTGGAAAAATCCCCCAGGATTGGTAGAAGGGTTAAATGATATGATATTGTAAAAATAGCCATTTCAGAACTTGCTATGCAGTAAGTATAAGAGATCTTCAAAAAGTCATGGGATGTGCATATCATGAAAAACTAGGCAGGGATTTCAAAAACTTTTTTCAAGTAAAGATTTTTTCTTTCTTTCTTTTATTTATTTTAATTTGACCAGAGAGAGACAGACAGAGAGAGAGAGAGGGAGAGAGAGAGAGAGAAGGAAGGTGAGAAAGCAAGCATCCAGGCCTAGGACTCGAACCATGGTTGGCCATATGGGAGTCCAGCGCCCTTAACCACCATGCCACCAGCCGGTCCCAAAGTCCCCTCATATTTAACAAATGGCTAAAGAATCTGAGTCTGTTGGGTCGTACCACAGCAAAGAAGGCAGTTAAGGACAAAAATAAGTAAATAGTTGGCTAGTTCTTAAGTTCAGATGAAGACTCCATGGTCCAAGAGTGTCATATAGGGTCTTCATTTATTTTTTTCCCTCAAACAGGTATAGACAGTGTACTGATCTTCAAATCTACCTTATCCTTTCTAAATTATTTTGTGTGCTTCTTAAAAATTGGTCTATATTTTTCCAAAGAACAAGTGTGGCTGAGTTTTGAAAACAGGGCATACATCTATAGGTCAAAACCCAGAAATAATTAGTTTCTACCTTTTACTATCTAAAATTTTCAAAACACAACATAAATCTAACGAGTATACAACTCAGATACTTCTATTTTTTTTTATGTGTAATATGTTGTTCTCTGACTTTGTGACAAGGAAGCAAATAAGTAAATGTGCCAATGTCAGAAATATATTCAAAGATAGTTTGTGGGATGTATCAAATTGAGATTATAGTGACAGTTCTTAAAACCTTTCAGGAGTCAGGACCAGCAGGTGGCATAGTAGTTAGGTGCTGGGCTCCCATGTGGCCGACCACAGTTGAGTCTGGACCCGGCAGCTTGAAACTCACACCGGGTGAATGTGCACGTGTGCCCAAAATCCTGAGAGGAGAATGGAGAAGGGATTGCAGCATGGCCATCCTCCCTGGTGTGTGTGTGTGTGTGTGGGGGGGGGGGGGGTGATTCCTCACTTTCACTTCTATCTCTCTCTGTTTCTTTAGCAAGTGCATGCATCCTATAGCAAAAATTTCTAAACAAAACAAAACAAACTTCCAGGAGTAACAAGGGTTGTCTGTTCCATATGTAAAATGGACTCGCCAAATTCCCACTGATGGGCCAGCAGGTGGTATAGTGGCTAAGGCAGTTCAAGTCCTGGACCTGGTAGCTTGAAAACCATGCCGAGCATGTGTATGTACATGTCCAAGATCCCAGGGGGAGAAAAGAGGAGAAGGATTGTGACATGGCCATCCCCCCTTGTGGCTGATTTCTCACTTTCCCTCTCACTATCTCTCTCTGTCTCTCTCCAGCAAGTACACCTGCCATATGGCAAAAAAACAACCAAACAAAAGAGATGGTAGCTGATAGCACACAGATCATGGTGATTAGGCTACAATCTATCTATAGTACCCTAAGCATTTCTCCTTCCAGGAGTGATTTATGTTTATTTTTAGACATGCATTTGCCAATTGTTATTATAAATCACACTTTAATTAGATGTTAAATAACCAATTAAATATAAATTAAAAACAAAGATATTTGGTTGTCAGAAAAATCATGACACATTTTGTATCAGAAAACATAGAAAAAATGTCATGACTTTCTTTTTTTAAATAATTATTTATTCATTTTATGAATCATTATCACTTTTTTTCTTTAATTTGTTATAGGATATGCAGGCTCACCAGACAGAGACAGAGAGAAAGTGAGGAAGCAAGTCGCTAGGTCCAGGACTCAAACTGTGGTTGGCCATGTAAGAATCCAGCACCTTAACCATCACACCACCTGCTGGCCCTGTCATGTCTTTTCTGACAACCCTATAGTTGTTTTTTTCTGTGAAAAGTAGATTGACTGATTGAAAAAGATTATAAAACTGAGTTGCCAAAAACAATTCCTAGTAAAACAGGTGTGAAGGAATGTAAAGGTCTTGATAGGAAGAATCATAAAAATATGGAACTATTCTGAACTCACATTTTTTCATAAGTGTCTTTAAATTATCTCACTCTTAACAGATGGAAACTGGAATTGCAGACAGTGTATTATGGATATATTTCATCAAAGGAACTTCCAAACACCTGACTCACATACAGAGCAAAAAGTCTCATCCTTTTTTCTGAGATTGGCCAATTAATTTAGATTTATATATTTTAAATTAAATGTATAAATAGATCGTGTGAGTACCCAGTTTATTTTTTTAGAATTATTTATTTTAATTTTATTAATTCATATTTATTTTAATTCAACCAGAAAGAGACACACAGAGAGAGGGAAAGTGAGAAAGCAAGCCACCAGATCCAGGACTCGAACCATGGTCAACCATGTGGGAGTCTCTCTGGTGAGTGTACATGCCCTATAGCAAAAAATCTCTCTTAAAAACAAACAAAAAACCATAGGGAGCCAGATTCCACCTGGCCAGCCATAGTTGGGATCCCAGCCCTACTGGCTTGAGAAACATGCTGGGTGTGTGTGCATGTGTGCCCCAAGTCCCAAAAGGATGCCCAACTTTTGGGGGGGATGATATTGCTTTCTCTCTCTCTGACAAGCACATACATCCTCTGGCAATTAAAAAAATATATTTGTTTAAATGACCAAATTTAAAGAAGTAGCATTTTATAGAAATCTTTTTGAAGTAAAATTTTAAAAATCTAAATTACAGATTATTGACTGCTTAATAAGTGCACCTTTATTTTAATTACTTAGGCTATTTTTACCATGTTTGTTTTGGGCCAAGTCATAGACAAGTACCATTGTACCCCAAATGGAACTGGCCTAAATTGTATATTTTTCAGTTCTTTCTCCTTAAAATTATTTTTCTATCTTTACTGTCAGTATCAAATAAAGAGCTTCGCTTTTTGTCATTGTTTTTGACTGTTACTGTCATTGCCCCTAGCACCCCACTTTTGAGCTGCCAAGCCTAGGGATCCTATAAGCAAATTTCTTCAAACTGTGGGTAAAAATGAGAGGAAATAAGTTTGGGGTAGTGCCCTTGATTGTAGTACAAATACCTTTAGAATGTAAATTTTGTGTGGTCTGCTGTGTCTATTTATATCCTTATTTGCCTACTTTTAGATACTATATAGTAGTTAAGAATTCTGGGTCACTGACCCCCTAGAGACAGAAGTTCGTTACTATATTTAAATTTGAAAGATTTGGGTTCATATTTACACTTTTTATTTTTAATAATTATTTTATTTAGCTTTATTTATTTATTTATTTATTTATTTTAATTTTTACCAGAGAGACACAGAGTGTGAGACACAGAGAGAGAGGGAAAGTGAGAAAACAAGCCACCAGGTCCTGGACTAGAACTGCAGTTGGCCATGTGAGAGTCCAACGCTGGCCCCATATTAACACTTCTTAACAAATTATTTTTTTAATATAATTCTTATTTATTTGTGTATTTATTTATTTTAATTTGATCAGAGAGGGACAGAGTGAGAGAGAGAGAGAAAGTGAGAAAGTCGGTAGGTCCAGGGCTTGAGCTGCGGTGGGCCATGTGGGAGTTCGGCACCCTTAACCACCACGCCACCTGACAGCCCCTTAACAAATAATATTTAATAAAATAACTAGATGGTCAGCACATAGATGCCTAATTCAGATTTACTGAATCAAACTGGAGAAGCGCTGTTTTCTTATCATTCTGGATAAGAATAACAGCTGAGCGCTTACTTTGTGGGAGGATGAGTGCAGATGTATTGCTATTTCCGTGACGTCATTTGGCTCTGGGGAAAAGTTGAATCTTGATTAAATACGAAAGTCATGTTCACATAATAAAATGACTGGTAACTGGAAATCTAGGTAACTGGCCATTTTCTTCTCTTTAAAAATCAACCAGAAAAACAATTTTTGTTTTAATCTTCATTATTAAAAATGTTCCTGAGGGAAATTAGTCCATTTTCTGCTCTAGAAGGAGACCATGTTTGGCATAATTTAATTGCTGCATTTGAGGCCTCCTACTGGGTCCAAAGGTTACAGGCCTCAATAGCAGTTACCTAACGATGTAGTTTAAACTCCGATAACTGAATATACAGGATTGACTTCGTTACTGTCAGGGTACTCACTGAAATTTCAGAAGGGTTTAAATAAAATTACTGGTAGGAGTTAGATTTATTGATAGTTTCCTTATTTTTGTCATGTTTAGACGGAATCTTATAGTTTCTGTGTTCCCTAACGACACCAACATTTCTTTAGTAGAGAAATCCTAACCAAGTCTTATTACTTTCTACCCAATTATACTAGAGAAGTTGCCATAGAGCTTAAAGAGAGTGTTTTTGTGGGGTGAACAGTTGAGTCTGAAATTTTGTGGTAAAGTGATAATTCTAATAATTTTATACAGATGGGCAGCATCATCTACTGTCCTCTACCTTGGATGCATGAACAACCATATAGCTGCTAGATTATTTTCTGTACCTCTGCTCCATGCCAAAATGCAACAGAAATGGCACTGCTCAGCGCCAGATGGCACAGAATGTGTTTTATCATCACGCCGGCTCATCGTGA
This sequence comes from Tupaia tana, assembly GCA_026018925.1. Lineage (NCBI taxonomy): Eukaryota > Metazoa > Chordata > Mammalia > Scandentia > Tupaiidae > Tupaia > Tupaia tana. The sequence continues at coordinate 56,387,351 of JAKSZU010000007.1, read as the reverse complement.
GCTACAGCTGTGTAGTATTTGACCCTGGTGTTGGTTACTAAATTACCACAAAATAGGGAAGTCTATTAATAAATAAAGCTACTTACTAATGTCCCTAAGCAGGAAATTAGTCATCTAAATAATGATACATTTATGTAGAATTCTAAGAAAGTCTTCAAAGATTGTGTCACTCGTCTGGTTTTTTTTTTGCATAAGAAAAATCACAAATTGATCAAACAGCAATATACAATATGTCACATCCTTTTTTGTGAAAGGAATTACATACACATATGCAAAGATGCTATAGGAAAATTGTTAAAAGGGGTTGCTTTTGTTAGGAGTAGGTTTGGCAAAGAATAACAAAGAGCTAAGAAATATGACTTAGGGGCCAGCGGGTGGCATGGTGGTTAAGGTAGCTGGATCCCACATGGCCAACTGTGTGGTTTGAGTCCTGGACCCAGCAGTTTGAAAAATTCCAAATGGAGAACAGAGGAGAAAGGATTGTGGCATGACCACCCCTCCTCCAAGGAGTGATGTCTCATTTTTCGTCTTTTTCTTTCTGTCTCTCTTCAGCAGGCACACGTGCCCCATTTTCTATTTCACTTTTAGGAAGTCTCAAGCAATCTAGGCCCAGGATGGTGACTTATGGTTTTGGGGATCTGGGTTCTTTTGCTTCACCATATTCCCAAAGACGCTTCATGGTCCAAGGTAGCTTGCCCACTGCTTTCCTCCACTTTCAATAATAACTTTATATTCTTTTTGTGAAAGTGAACAAACTGGGAAAGCATGCAATTTAGTGAATAAGCCAAGTTGCTTTTCATTAAAATATATTCATTTTATTTGTATATGTAACACTTTAGTTCTTTGTTATAAAAATAATCTTTTGGAGACGGCAGGTGGCATGGTGGTTAAGGGTGCTGGACTCCCATACAGCTAAAGACGATGCAAGTCCCAGACCTGATGGCTTGTTTTCTCACTTTCTCTCTCTCTTTCTCTCTCTCTTACTCTGTCCCTCTCTGACCAAATTAAAATAATTAAAAAAAAAACACAATCATTTAAAAAACAGATCTTTTAACCTGATTTAATAGATGCACACACATTTATATACATGTACCCATGTGATCATTTCTCAGCCTTTTGCCCAAGATCGGATGTAGCTATGTGCACATGTAAATTGTATCCACGATACATACATGTATAATAGTATCTATAAGATACATGTAAATGACATGAGAATAAAGGGGCTACTGCCTTCTCAAAAGTTCTCACTGACCTGGGCCTCTGTGTAGTAAGCTTGTCGTTAACAAGGTCTTCCCAAACAGAAACTTGCCCAGCAGTAAAATGGAAGTGTCAGCGCCTGTTGTTCCTTCTCCCCCTTCCCCACACTTGCTCTCATTCCCCATTTGGCACATACAGCCTTTTGGCAAATGTCTGCTCCACTTTTTTTTTTTTTTTCTTTTTTCTTTTTTCACCTAGCTGTCTCATACTGAAAGACTAGTCTAGCCACAAATGAGTCATTCAATTTGTGGAATAAACCATGACATTTTGAATTTGGGGGCAACTGTTGGAATTATAATGGGTATCGTAGGATTTCTTTGTAAAAAGAAATAGACATAAAAGAACAGGTGATTAAAAACCAAATTTTTAACTTATTTTCCTAAGGTTTTGTTCTTAAATTTTCTCCTGGTGTTAGTGACACAGGGTAAAGAAGAGGTCCTCGGCACGTGATTCTACGAATTTACACACGCAGAGACACACAGGGCACCACTTCCTTGCTGCCTACCCCACCCAAATTAATGGAGTGGCATTTAGTGGTGGTCGAACTTTGGATAGAAACCTCCCGGTTTTCTTAGACTTCCTTTCTGCTCCTCAGGCCCCAGGGCTGCTGGGTCAGTAAGGCCTGTCGATTCAGCAGCCTGCATAAGTCTTAGTGACAGACATTGATCTCCATGGTCCTGTGAGTCCCTCATGTCTCTTGCCTAGATCATTTTAACCATCTCTTTACCAAGCTGTCTACGTTCTGTTTCTCTTCTTGTTCCCACTCCAGTGTCTTTCATTTAGTCCTGAAATTATCTTTTTGAAAACCAATTTGATCATGTCACTCCTACATTTATTTTTTCTTGGTTTTGCCATAGGTTGCCAGAAAGAGACAGGGATAGTGATAGGGAAGGTGAGAAATCACTCCCCATGGGGGATGGCCACACCACAGTTCCTTTTACGCCATTCTCCTACTGAGATTTAGGCATATATGCACACATGCCTGATGTGATATTCAAGCTGCCAGGTCTGAGACTCAAACCACAATTGACCATATGGGAGTTCAGCACCTTAACCACCATGCCATCTGTTGCCCCCTTGCCTACAGTCTTAAGAGACTTCCCTTTTTCTGTTCAAGACAAAGCCTAATTGCCTTTATTTTTTTCCTATTTTAAACATGTTTGTTTATTCATCTTTATTTGCCAGAGGGCATGTGAACTTGCCAGAGAGAGAACAAGAGTGAAAGCACCTCTCAGTGCGTCACAGCCATGCCTCAGCTCTCTTTTCCTCCATTTATCTGTCCCATTAGGATTTGAGGGGTGCATGTACACTGACTTTGTGTGTTTTTCGAGCTGCTAGGACCAGGATTCAAATGGCTGCTGGCCATGTGGAATTTATGCACAGCGCTTAACTGCTTCACTATGGGACTGGGTCTCCTTTTTTTTTTTTTTTTTCTTTTTTTCTTAAATCATGATACAGTGAATATGTGTGAATGCTAGAAAGAGAGAGAGAGAGAGAGAGAGAGAGAGAGAGAGAGAGAGAGAGGTGCACCCTCCACAAGATTCAGTCATACCACAATCTCTTTCCTCCTGTCCTTGAGCATTGCTAGGATGCCTAACTTTTCAGATACACACACAGTGACACTTCTTCTGCCCTCTGTTGCTTTGTGTGGATGTCTTCAATTCCACCCCTTCTCTGTCATGTGCGTTTACTTGGTGTCACCAACACCCTCACTCCCACTTTCCTCTTCGAGATCCCTCACTACCCTGTATGGACTCTTCCCCGCTGTGACTTTCTGGATGCTCTGGTCTCTCCCAGCATCTGTCCCAATGCGTGTCACCTTCATTAACAGAATAAATATTCATTAAATTGATCAAAATGAAAGCAAGTACATAACATACTTAGTGTATCCCAGTAAGACCTCAACCCAGAAATGGTGCCAAGTAAACTAGAAAACTGGGTGGTGAACCTGAGCTGTACAAAGGGACTTCATCAAGTTTCTAAAAAAAAAAAATGAAATTACAACACACGTTTACTTTGGTGCAAACTTTTTAAAAAGTCCATGCATAGGGGCTGGCAGGTGGTATGGTGGTTGAGACACTGGACTCCTACTTGGCCAACAGTGATTCAAGTCCTAGACCTGGCAGCCTGAAAATCACTATAAATAAATAAATAGATAAATAAATAAATAAACGTTCAAAAAAATCCATGCATAGCTTTCCTTTATTATTCTTTTTGATGTTTTTTTTTCATTTTATTATGGGATGGGGTGTGGTGGAGTGAAGGGGTCCAATAGTAAGGTTTTAGTTTTTAATGCAAAAACAATTTATCCTGTCTTTGGAAACCAGATGAGGCTTTAAGGATCTCATATTTCCATACCTGCACACATTTCCAAGGGAAGTGTTCTAGGCTCAGGTGACTCTCATACCTAGGAAGACCTGGGCCGTGACTGTAAAGACTGCTTGAGACTCAGCACCACACAGGTTTGAGCTTATGTAGACCTTGACAAGCTTGCTGACAGGGATGGTGCCCTCAAAGCTGATTTCAACCAGGGCTGACATGTCACCACTCGGTTCGGGGTGGGGGTGGGGGTATCTTGGAATGTGAGTACTGGAGTTCATGCGTAGTTTTCTTTATACTATGCATTTTCCATGAACTCTTTGAAGACCCTGTTTTTGAGATGGAAGCACACATGGTCTGTGGTAGGTTCAAATAACGTTCTGAGGAATTGTCTGTTTCCAACCCTCTTATCACCCTGGCCTGCCTGTTTTGTCTTTTTTTTTTTTTTTTTTTTTGCTTGTTCTGCCTAATTTCCTCATTCTTTCTCCTCCATTGTTCCATTGCTGTTCCTGTCTCAGTACCAAAGGCTACCATATCTATTGTGTTCATGTATGTGTGTGCATGCGTGTGCGTATGTCTCAAGATAAATGCTCAAGAAATAGAACTGGGTGTGCTCCCTTAGAGAACTGCATGAATGAAGGAGAAAAGGAGGCAACAGATAGTGACTAATAAGCAGTTGTTATGTACTGAGTGTTTGTCAACTGGCAGGATTTATATTACATCTTTACAAATACTCCTTGAAGTATAGGCACCTTATTACTGTCCCTAGTTTACAGATTCATTAACTGAGACAAAGAGAGACTGAATTACATGTACACTTGGGAAGTAGGGAGGTGGATTCACAGGTCTTAATCCCACGTCAGAACTATAAGCACAGCTAGTCCTAAAATACTGAAATGGGGCTGGCTTCATGGCCTACTGGTTAAGGCAGCTGGATCCCATATAGTTAACTGCACAGTTTAAGTCTCAGATCTGGCAGCTTGAGAAACACACATGTGTGCATATGTGCCCAAAATCCCAATAGAAGAGGAGAAGGGATCGTGGCATGACCGTTTTCCATTGGGGGAGGAGAGGAATCTTTCTTTTCTCCCTTGTCTCTCTGGCAAGTGCATGCACTCTCTTGCTTTTTTTTTTTTTCTTTTTAACTTATTCATTCATTTTATCCTAATTTGACCAGAGAGAAACACTGGTACAGTGTGTGTGTGTGTGTGTGTGTGTGTGTGTGTGTGTGTGTGTGTGAGAGAGAGAGAGAGAGAGAGAGAGAGAAAGCCACCAAGTCTGGAACTCAAACCATGGTTGGCCATGTGGGGGCGTCCAGTGACTTAACCACCACACCACTTGCTGGCCTGGCATGCTCTAGTTTAAAAAAGAAATTACATGAGAGGCCGACAGATGATGTGGTGGTTAAGGGTGCTGGACTCCCACATGATCAACCAGGGTTCAAGTCCCGGACCTGGTGGCTTGCACTCTCCCTTTCTCTCTCTCTCACTCTCACTCTCATTCTTGCTCTGTCCCTCTCTGGTTAAATTAAAATAAATAAATAAACGAATGAGTGAGTGAATGAATGAATGAATAAAGTTAAATAAAATAATTATTTTTTAAAAAGAAATTAAATGGACCCCATTACAACTGACCTTGTCTTACATAATAGATACCTCTGAAGGAAGGCCAGGAGGTGGTAGAATGGTAGTGCAACTGAATTCATATGGGAGAGGTCCTGGGTTTGTGTCCTGGGACCTCCCAAGCATGCTGGGAGCACATGTGCATGCCTGTGATCCAGACTGACTGAGGCCGGGGTGGGTCAGAGTGAAGAGCTCATTGTGGATACCTCTTTCTCTTTCAGGAGAAATAAATCAATAAACTTAAAAAATTAAAAAAAAAAACACAAAAAATGAAGGGCAGAAGGTAGAAACATTTGGATCTTTTCCCCCTGAATTTCTTGTGAACACTGATAATTTTTTCTCATCGAGAATTTAACTCCAAAGATCATTGTAGGCAAGAATATATTCCTTTTGAACTTGGACTTAATCTCAAGGACCTCATTGCCTTTCTACCCAGAGTGTCCAAAAAGATGTGCCTGTCCCCTTCCCAGGTCTTAAACACCTGGCCTTGGACTGCACTCATAACCTGCTGCTCACATTCCGTTCTAACCACTGAGTAGGTGTCTGTGGATCTCCTTGACAAGATGCTATACAATGCATAATAGGTGCACGAAAATGATGAGGACTGGTGCTTCTCCATCGCCCTCCCCACAGAAAACAACAAAGCATCACAGCGCTGTTGGGAAGACAAACCATTCATAAAAGAACTATTAACCCAGTTATGTGGAGTCATTGGTGATGTGAGCCCTTGAGGATTTCTGGCCCTCTGCTGGTGAGGGACACTTCAGCTGTATGCACTCCCCACTAGCCCTTTCTCCTGTAGTATTTTCACTACCAGTACATTCTCTGTAGATTTCCAGCTTCACTATATTCAAAGTCTGGGGTGTATCCTATATTCAGAATTCCTAGCAACCTTCTTTGTCCACAGGATTTTCCTAGAGTTCCTCCTGATATAATTCTTGTCCTCCTAGATTTTCAGAGGGGTGATCAATCCTGAATTTAAGGAAAACCAAAACTAAACCACTCATTACAGAGTCCACAGGTCCTGGCTGTGGGCCAGCCAACAGTTGCTTCCTTGACTATAGAAGAAGCTTCACACTGAGCCAGGCAGTGGCATTCTGTTCTTTTAACTAAGTCAAGGAAAGTGCCAATGAGCTGAGGCCCTGGCCTGTGAAGGCTGACCTCATTACTTGGGCATTGGAAGGATAAACAAATACTTGCACAGGGTGCATCCAGACCTGAGTAGTCAAGGTCACTGAGGTGCAAACAGAATGCCTGGTGTCAGAGTGTCCTGGTGTCTGGTCTCAAGTGCCCTTTCTTGGCAGCATCTGTAAAGAACAGAGAGCATGCTGTAACTTCTGCTGTTGATATTGGGCGTGCTCTTAACACAGCTTAGTGACATCTCCAGCGTAGATTGCTTTGAAAGGATCCAGGCTTGCATTTTTCTGTAGATCGGACCTTTGCCCAATATGCTTTGCTTCTTTACTGAAAACTGACCCATCTTGCTCTGATTCAGTAGTTCTACCCAAGGAAGTAGCAGGTATTCACCAGGAGTCTCAAATGGCCTTCAGTTTTCTTTCACGGATGAAGGTAAGGACATACAGATATTCCTAAATCTCTCTTTGAATAAAACTTTCCTAGGATGAGTATGAAAAAAACAAATTTCAGGGAGAGTTGGGAGCACTTTCATCTTTAACATTCCTGACTTTTGTGAACTGGAATATATACGCAAGTGTTCCCTAGGTGGCCACAATGTAGGCTAGAAGTATTGAGTGACTCTTAGGAGCAAAAGAAAATCACAATATTACACAAGACTACTTTTTTTGAAAATAATGGGAATGTCCATCTACATACAGTGTAATATATAACACTTTCTAATACGTATATACTGTTCCAATTCTCAAATTTCCATTTTGAGAATTTTTTTTTTTTTTTTTTTGGTAAGCAGACATCAGGCTAATTTAACAGCAGCGTTTTTATCTGACTTCAAAATCAGAGCTTTGTCATTAGCAAACTTCACTTACTAGTTTTAGTCAAGGCTGAGCTGCACAATGGCTGAATTGGTGACTATTATATTTGTTTAACTGCTGTAAAGTAAGTTTGCAACAATAGGTGCTTGCACTTAAATAGGCCTGCAGAGCATCGGCGCCCTATCCATCATGCAGAGATTTCCCTCCTGCTGTCTCTTCTGATGGACAATTCTGCTGATGTGGATATTCAAAAAGAAGGGATCAGGAAGAACAGATGATGGATAAAGACAATCTTCTGTCTTGAGAGGAAATCGGAGAAATCCTTTTAAGGAATTTCTTTGTCAGGGTGTCAGAAGATTAATTATGCTCGTGTGAGAACAGCTTTCTCATTGGGTGAAAAAAGACATTATCCCTCTGACTTGTGACAGAAGATTTTCAAAGAGAGAGGTTAAAGATTTTAGCTGCTCTGAAATCTTCTTATTCTGTTGTCTTCTAAGAATCCTCCAAGACCTTTGGATTACATCCATGACATTGTGATGGTCAATGAGTAATTAATGAATTGGGCACTTTTGTCTCAAGCAACTCCTACTCCTGTTCCTCATGTATATTTGTTCAGAGTCCTTAATACCTGAGTTTGTATATCAGCCTTTAAAATAACATAGTAATAGTGTAGATGATAGCTTATTACAAGCCAGAAATGGTATCTTGTCATAGTATTATAGAAGAAGAGACACTGCAAACAACCAAATTTGTACAGTAGATCAGTAACATCATTTTTAAAAATAATTGTTTATTTTATTTATTATTTTTCCTTTTAAAAATTTATTTATTATTATCATAGTCTTGTTTATATTACACTGAATCACATATAACTTTACAGTTTATTACTTTTATTTTTCCAGAAGGAACATCGTGCATATCAGTCAATACAAAGACATTAAAATCCCATCATCATCATCCAATCGCTTTTCTTTTTTTTCAGATTATTATTATTATTAATTATTGTTCCCATTTTTTTAAACATTTAATCACTATTTATCACCTTGCTTATAAAAAGACTTTACCCGACATGAAATACTTCTCAGACCAGTCCAGTTGAGAATACTATACACATCATCATCAACAGGTAATAAACCGTATCTGTATCCCACTAATGTCATGCCTCTCTATTTGTTCTCTTGCTATCCTTCTCCACACTCTTCTCTTCTCCTGCCCCATTCTGCACTATCTTATCATCGCTATTATTATTATTATTTAAACTTTTGCTATAGGGCATGTGTACTCACCAGAGAGAGACAGGAAGAGAGAAGGGGAGAGATGGTGAGAAAGCGAGCTGCCGGGTTTGGAACTCGAACTGCAGTCGGCCATGTCTAGTGCCTTAACCTACACACCACCTGCTGGCCTAGTAACATAATCATTAACAAGGAAAATAATTTTATCATCTGGAAAGGTAGCCTTTAAAAAAAATTAATTGTTGGGGCCAGCAGATGGTATCTCTGTTACATTGCTGGACTCCCACATGGCCATTTGCAGTTCGAGTCCCAGACCAGTGACTTAAAAATCATGCCAGGTGTATGTGCACACGTGCCCGAGATCCTGGGAGGAGAATGGAAGAGAAAGGTTTGTGGCCTGATCGCTGCCTCTGAGAAGTAATTTCTCGCTTTACTTCTTACTGTCTCTGTCTCTCTCTTTCTGGTGAGTGCACATGCTGTAAGGCAAAAACCTCTACAAAATAAATTAACTCTTAATTGTATGGTTTCAACTAGTAGTGTTAATAAATAGCAATCAGGGGACCAGCCGATGGTGTAACAGTTACATCGCTGGACTTCTACAGAATCAACCATGGTTTAAGTCCTGGACCTGGTGACTTTAAACTCACACTGGGCTTGTGTGCATGCATGCCCAAAATCTTGAGAGCAAAGTCTCTCAATCAATCAATCAATCAGTAAACAAATAGTGATCCATTCCTTGCAACTACTCTAAGTATAATGAATCAGTATTCAGAAAAACCTTTGAAAGTTAAAGACAAAATACATTTAATGAAACACAAGAACAGTAAAGTTGTTTCACATTACTTTCCAGATAACTGAAGGCTTAAAACTTAAAGGGTTAGTTTTTTTTTTTTTTTTTTTTTAACAGAGATTATTGCTATAGGGCACATGTGTTCACCAGTGAGACAGAGAGACAGAAAGTGAGAAATCACCCCCCAGGGGAGATGGCCATACCACAATCCCTTCTCCTCCATTCTCTTCTTGGGATCTTGGGCACACTCACACGTGCACCCATTGTGAGGGTTAAGCCACCGGGTCCCAGACTCTAACCACAATTGATTCAGTTGATTAAATGGGAGTCCAGCAACATAACCATTACACCATCTGCTGGTCCCAAGAGTTAGTTATTTTAGGGAAAAATCTTTCTATGGCATATTAGTTAGAAATCTGCCTTTTGAATAATGCACATTAACTGATTTAGGGTCATAATTACAAAGATCCACTGTTGTGCCTTACGGGAATACAACGTTGTCCCTGAGGATCTTTGAAGTATTTAGTGTAGGGTTATTCGCCTTTGCATTAAGTAGTCTGAGTAGCCATATTTTAATTTTTACTGTCACATTTTGTAGAAGTGGAGTCTATTCTCTTCTGGGGCATTATCCCTTTTCCCCGAAATCTGTGCATCATGCTGCTGGTAAATAGCTATTTCGCTTTATATCTGAGGATGCGCCTATACCTACAGTACAGATCAGTTCCCATTTCTTTCATTATTCCACTGTAAATTTTCATTTTTCTCTCTTTTTTTTTTTTTTTTTTAAGTTTTTGCCTTAGGGTGTGTGCATTTGATGGAGAGAGAGAGAGAGAAAAAAATGGTGAGAAATCACCCCCCCCCGGGGGGGGGGGGGGAATGGCCGCACCACAGTCCTTTCTCCTTCATTCTCTTCTTGGGATTTTAGACACACACACACACACACACACACACACACACTGTTGTACTTTTCAAGCCACTGGGTCTAGGATTCAAACCGTGCAGTCAGCCATGTAGGATCCATCCTCCTCAACCTCTACACCATCTGCCTGCCCTTAATAGCAATTCTTAGAAGAATAGATTTCAGTTTAAAATGTAAAATTCTTGAGTTTTGAGCAAGATCTGAACTGTAACATATTACCAGTTTGAGTTTTTGAAGATGATAAACTGAAATGATGATTTTCATAAAACACACAGTGTTTAAGAAGCAGGCCAGCTGTGGTGGTGCAGTGGTAGCACCACTCTGCAAAGCTGGAAGCCATGTGGAAGATCAGGTTTGGTTTCTGAGTCTTCCTGAACACTCTGAGCACATATGCATACCCATGAGCCTAGCTGGTTGAAAAGCGTATTGCTTCTTGAGAACCTGTTGAGAGTACATGTCTGGCCCTTTGTCTCTTGAGATAAACAAACAAACAAAACCAGTTCCAGGATAATAAAAATCCAGTGGTAAATGCTAATTCTTTTCTTCTTTCTTTGTAAAGAGAGAACTGATGATTCTGTCACATTTTGTCTTGTTCCTGTCACACTCTTTTAGCAGAATCAACTAAACTTCAAGAGGATTTTAATTAAAACTGAAAGTATTTCATCTCTTTTTGAGGAAAAATTATTTACTAATTAAATTTTTAAAATGTAGCTTATGAGGGGCATGCATGCAAGCCCAGAGTCCAGGGAGGAGAAGGGATTGCAGCATGACCATCCCCCGGGGGGATGACTTCTCACTTTCCCGCTCTTTTCTTCTCTCTCTGGTGAGTACATGCACTCTATAGCAAAAACCAAAAAATATATGTGCACATCCTGTTATAGAAAATGTTTCTTTCTCTGTCTTTCTGACTCTGCCTTTAGCACACAATCCAGTATCACCCACCAAATACGTGAATTCTGTGGAAAAGAACTTGGAGTTTTCTCCTTTCTAAACATTTGCTGAGTGGTTCTGGCAGTATGTGAAAGTGGGTCATTTGTACCTGAAATACTTTACCAGTCCTTTAATATCAGGATGGTGTTCTCTCTTTCCCAGCAATAAACAGAACGAGAGTTTATTATAGGGAAAGAAGAGAAGGTAAGTATTTTAAATACAGATATATAAATATATAATAAGGGAAACTCATTTAATATTTTGTAGCCTGGCCTTTTTGATAAGGAGTACGTGATCAAAAACCCAATGACTGTTTTGTAGTATCCATTATATTACTTATTAGTAGCACATCAAACCTTCAAGGTCAAGAGGAATGTTTCAACAATGTGTGAAAACGATCACACATGTCATTGGACAGATACAAAAAAAATCTTCATTCTAGAAACAAATAGTTTGTCAGACCAAAATAATGGTAACAGATAGATGACTCAAGGACAAAAGGTAGATTTTTGCTTGCTTGTTTTTATTTTAAGTTATTTTAAATGTGACCGCTCTATCACTGTGCTGCTTATGCACACTGATTAAATGGGAAAATAAGGTAACCTATGGCTTGAGAGTTTCTCAGCTATGGATATTTACATGAGTCTTATGAAGACTTTGATTATAGTTCCCATAATGTGTTTTGTGTTTCTTAAGATAATGTCCTTAATAAATCATTCTCCATCCAAACAGTAAAAGGCGGCTGGATGGGCCAGGCTGCACTGACCTTCTCTCTTGATTTCCTCTGTTCCTGGCAGGTTTCAAAGGTTAAACTAGCTCGGGATGAAATGTAATCATTAGTGACTTGGTGCTTTTCCAGATCACTCTGGAAACCAATAGCTAACACTTGGTTCATTTGCAAAGAAAGAAAAGTCATTCTTGAGCAGTTTGGAATGGGAAGCAGCCGCTGTCTCCTTCCTTCTTCCTTAAATAAACAACCTAAATGGAAAAAATAAACTTTGCTTCTTCGCATCTGGTATAAAGCTTCCTCTTCTGTTGAAAGTTCACATGCTCCTTTTGCTGTGCCTGGTCGTGTGAATCAGGTTTGCCTTCCTTTTGTAAAGTGACTTGATAGCTATGGTAAGGAAAGCCCTTGGCTGCTTGACCAGTAGCCCAGTAGCATCATTTTGTAGAAACAAGAGAATACACCTCGCAGCATTAGGAATGACCTCAGATGACATTCTATCCCACCTCCCACATACCTGTTGGTAGTACAGCAACAGGACCTGATGACAATAACGCAGTGAGGAAACTTGAATAAGCAAACAAATTCTGCTGGCTCCCCTTACATGGGAGCAGATTGTACTCCCTCCCGTCCATATGCTTTACTTAGTGTGGCCTGTTTTTTAATTTAAATAGTGACGTATTTCTGTTTGTGGCATACACTGACTTAGGCCAGGTTGTCCCAGGCCATAGAGCAGTGACTTCTAAGGCACATTGGTGTTTACTCACCAGCAGGGTACCCTGAGTTGTCAAAGTCATCTTTGTGGGTACCCCTTACGTCTCTCCTCCACCTTTCTATGTTCTTGGACCACCTTTTCAGAACTCCCCTCCCTCTGGTACCCCTTCTCTAGTGAAATACTTCAGTAATTGGTATTCAAGAATGCTGTGATTTTTCTGTTTCACTCTTCTACCACACAGGGATGCCAGGTATCATTTGCAGCCTCCTGTACCTCAAAATTCCACAGACCCGATGCCTCTTATCACACAGTCGAACATTCCGCAGTGTACGTCAGGAACGTACAGCCTTGGGACCAGCAGTTAGCGTAATGGCTATGTCGCTGGACTCCCATGTAGTCGACTGCGGTTCGAATCCCAGACCCGGTGGCATAAATTCACGCCAGGTGCATGTGCGTGCATGCCCAAGATCCCGAGGGGAGAATGGAGGAGAAGGGATTGTGGCGTGGCCATCCCCCCCGGGGGGTGATTTCTCGCTTTCTGTCTCTGTCTCTCTCTGGCTTTCTGGTGAGCGCACGCACCCTATAGCAAAAAAACCTCTCCAAAAAAAAAAAAAAAAAAGGAACGTACAGCCTTCACATGACTAGGGATCCAGAGATCATTACCAAAAGCCTAGTTAGAGACCATTTTTTGAGAAAGCATGGATACAGAACCTAGGGATAGTTTTTGAGTACTAAGCATAATGTTTCATCTTAATGATTTTATGAGGTTTTATGAAGACATTGTTTCTCATGACACTGTTAGGATGCTTTCATTGCTTGTTTTAGCTTGTTTTTAGTGTTTTGAATTTTTGGTTTCTTAGGTCTTATAGTTAAAACCCTACTTGGTAAATAATTTATTTAATTTTATTATTAACGATTATTATTATTATTATTTTATTATTTGCTATAGGGCACATGTGCTCCTCAGAGAGAGGGAAAGTGAGAAAGCAAGCTGCCAGGTCTGTGACTCAAACTGCAGTCGGCCATGGGGAGTGAGCACCTTAACCACCACACCATCTGCTGGCCTCATGCTTAATTTTTAAAAAATGCTCTTCTTGTTCCATGTAAGCACCAGCCTGAGATGCAAAGGTAAAGGTCAAGGAAAAGGTCAAATGCTACAGACATCCACACAGTGGTGGGAGGTGAATACGATGCTCAGCCCAGAAGGAAGTTGTTTTCATGGAAAATGGCCTGTCTTACCTCTCCTGTCTTAGACACCTTCTCTGAGGAATCCTGAGCACTTTGTGAACTGAGCCACAGAATGCCAAGAAGCTTAGTAAACACCAGAACTCATTTGTTTCCATTTTCCAAAAGGGAAGATTAAAGTACAAAGTAGTCAAGTCTTCAGTTCAAAGTCAGATAGCGAGAGGTTTTGTTTTTTTTTTTTTTTTTTCTCTTTTCTCTCCTTTTTTAAAAAAGTATATTTATTTCTTCAGAAGGGGAGAGACAGACTGCCAGCAGAATCCTCATACCCAGTCCACTCCATCTCAGCTGGCCCGGTTCACAGGCACCTGTGCATACCTGACATGCTCAGGGAGGTCCCAGGATATGAACCAGGACCTTTCCCATGTGGGTCCAGTTGCTACCACTGGGTGCCACGTTTTTTCTTTCATTTTTATGTGTTTGGCTAATCCTTACAAGTAAGCATCCTATTGAATAATCACACACAATTTTTTTTAAGTTCATCTGTCCGTTTCTTGAGGGAGAGGGCAGAGGCACCCCTCACATGGTCCTCACATTGCACTCTGCCCTGTCTCAGATGGCCAGGATTGTGGGCATGAGCACATACCTGGCATGCATAGGGAAATTTTAGGATGCAAACCTGGGACCTTCTCATGTGGCCTCAGCATCATGGAGCATTGCATTGCCATTGTGCCACCATATCTGGCATTTTTTTCTATCCAAATAAGTGATTTTCAAACTCTAAGGTCCTAGAGTCATCTTGGATTAGGGTTGTCTGTTTGTTGACTCTGGGAACCCTTTATGGAGTATTTGAAATGCAGACTCCTGAGTCTTTTAGACCCACTGATTCATAAACCTCTGAGAGAAGATAAGGAAACTACGTGGTCACTGTTCTCTGGGTGATGTGGATGCAGTCCTTTCAGACTTTGTGAGAAATTCTGACCTAAATGACTGAATGTAAAGGGTCTCTAACTGACCACACGGGTATCTAGAAGAGTCAGTAGTAATTCCAACCAGATTTTCCAGTTTGTTACATCTAAATCAAACATGGCCCTTGCTGTATCAGTTGCTAAAACAACAAGAACACTGTTTCATTCTTCCTTGCTCTGGCTCCTGATTGGTCGTCAGCCACCTGCTGCATCTGAGTGGCCGTGTGACTTCTGCCAACCCATTCCACCCATTCCACTTTGCATGTCGACTGTCTTCATATCTGTCATCACTTGTTTCTGCTTGCTGTTTCTTCCTAGAATTCTCCTGCATGTCTTCACTTTTTACCCAAAAAATAAAGAGTGCTGTATTTTCCAATTTATGCCATCAGCCCACATATCTCAAATGCTTTAGGACATGGGTTACATAATTTTTCTCAACAAAAAATTTCCCAGGGTAGGTAATAAAATGAAAGATTAGAATGAACAGTGAAGATCATATTCATGAATGAAAATGAAAAATTGCCATCCTGGTTTAAGTTTTAAATTTATCTTATTATCAATAGAATGTTTGAAGTCAAATAATGAAGTCAGAATTTATATTTAATTATAGAGAATCATGTAAGAGTGAGGCAGGAATCCCACATTCTTCTAGTCTGACTTCTCTAGGAGACCAGGAGTAACTTTAAACATTTGGGGGCGAGGGAAGCAAATGGTGGTATCATGGTTAAGATGGATGGATCCCACATGGCCAACTCTGTGGTTTGAGTCTCAGACCTGGCAGCTTGAAAAACACCCTAAGCATGTGTGAATGCACGCCCAAAATCCTGTAAGGAGAAACGGAGAGGGTTGCAGCATGGCTATCTCCCGTGAGGGGTGCTTTCTCACTTTCTCTCTCCCTCTCCTCATTTTCTCTGTCATTCTCTAGCGAGCACACATGCCCTCTGGAAAAAAAAAATTTATTATATTTTAATCTGAACCATTTATTTGAGCCATCAGTTTAACCTCAGAAGTCGCTAATTAGGGATCTTCACAATTTGTATAAGTAAACTCATGTTTAGCTAACCTAACCTTTGTTAGTTCTCTTTTGAGCTTTATTTTGAGTACGGTTTGGAACAGTTCATGTATTCTTCTCTGTAACTAAAGAGAACATAGTGTGGCTGACTCGAAGAGCACAAGATACAGAGAATAAAGGACGTGGGTTTGAATCGCAGCACTGCTAACATTTTTGAACAAGTTACTCATCTTTTAGAGTCTGTTTCCTTATGTAATGACATCTCTCTCAGAATGTTACGGAAAAGATGAAATGAAGCAAAGTGGATCGAAGTTTTCTGCGTCATTCTTAGATGTTTAGAAAATTGTGGTTAATTGAGACATTGGTTGTACCTAATGACAGGAAATCTCTCATATTACCTTAGACTAAGGTAATATTTTGTAGGTCTATTATTTTCATAGGTTCTTTAACCAACCTAAAATAACCACATCTTTATAACATTTTAGAACCTTGGACCTTATACTTGTGTGTTCACCTTTATTTTCAGGGCCTTGTACAGTGGACACTTGATTGAGGAACCCAAATGCAGCTTCACTCTCTAGCATTTCCCTTACTCTGTGGTGTGGCTTTTTACTTCCTTCGTATACTTCCAAGGCCCCTCCCAGTTCAGGTCACGCTCCCTTCGCCCCAGGCCCTGGTGACACAGGAATACAGTAGTGATGCCCACTAACTCTACCACACCCTCACAGCAGTGCAATGACACAGCATCCATACACTGGTTCTGAAGTCAGAGGACATGCATTTGAGTATCAGTGTGGCTACTTAGGAGTTTGGCAACCTTATAAAGATTCATCGAGGTCACATACCCACTGGTTTTCTTTAATGATAACCGTGTATGCCTACTGTAAGACTGGCAGCTCAGATGCATTACCTTCTCTACAATAACCCCAGGAGGTAGGAGATGCTTTTCTCATTTACAGATAGCTAGCCTTAGGCCACATGGTTATATGGTGGTGGAGCATAATTCAGTGACTCGCCACCCTGCCTGTCTTCCCCACTTTAAGGGCAGCACAGGTCAGGCCATTCTCAGTCCAGCCTCCTGACTGCCAAAGAGAGAGAAAGAACAGATGAGAAAATGGAAAGGAACACTGTGTTGCAGACAACAAATAAAGAGCTGCCTGAGAAAATAACTAGCCACTGACATGGTAAGGTTGATTTCTGCCACTTGTTTATATGACAAAACTAAAAACACCAGAGAGATGGGCCCCGCGTGTGGCATGGTGGTTAAGACGCTGGACTCTCACATGGCCTGCTGCCATTTGAGTCCAGAACCTGGCAACTTGAAAATTATGTTAGTCGGGACCAGCAGTTGGCATAATGGCTATGTCGCTGGACTCCCATGTAGTCGACCGCAGTTCGGGTCCCGGACCTGGTGGCTTAAACTCACGCTGGGCATGTATGCATGCATGCCCAAGATCCTGAGAGGACAATGGAGGAGAAGGGATTGCAGTGTGGCCATCTCCCCAGGGGGTGATTTTTCGCTTTCTGTCTCTCTGTTTCTCTCTGTCTCTTTGATGAGCACATGCGTCCTATAGCAAAAAACCTCTCCAAAAAAGGAAAAAAAAAAAAGATGAAAATTATGCCAGGCTTGTGTGCATGCATGCCCAAAATCCCAGGAGGAGAATGGAGGAGAATAGATTGTGCTGTGGCCTTTCTCCTGGGAGGTGATTTCTCACTTTTCCTCTCTCTGGCTCTCTCCAGCAAATGGAAGTAAATAAACAAATAAATAAATAAAAAAAACCAGAGACATCACAGCACTGGCAGGAGTTTCTTCAGCTGCGAGCTTTTGGTGGGAGGTTGCCCCTCGCCTATAACCAACTTGGAATGTCACCTAGCCTTGAGTTCCTTTACTTCTGTATTCCCTTTTCCTCCGTCAAACAAGAGTGACTGACTTATAATTTTTAAACCTAACAGGACAGTGAAGCCTAACAGCTTTTTATAAATTCTGCTCTCCTATTTAAAAATGTTTTTAGGTTTTTACCATAAGACTCCTGTGCTAGAGAGAGACAGAAAGAGAGAAAGTGAGAAATCACCCTCTCCCCAGGTCATACTGCAATCCTTTTCCTCCATTCTCCTCTCAGGATTTTGGCAGGTACGCACATGCGCCTAGTACGATTTCTGAGCTGTCGGGTCTGAGAGTCTAACTGTGAGAATTCATATGGGAAACCAGTGCCTTCACCTCCACACCACCTGATGGTTCCATCCTAAAAGCTTTTTGAAATTTAGACTCACTGAACTTTTTCCAGTGTTTTTTTCACTTGAACACAAATAAAATCAAAGTTTTTACCTGGCCTAAAGCCCCAAGTGACAGCAGCCCATTAAATGCTATCTGGTTCTTTCTGTGCCAGACAACCTAGTTTATGGACTGTACTAGGGTTTGACAAAACAATGGGAGTACCTTTCAAAGGGAAAGCAAAGGCTGACCTACTTTGGTTTTGGTGAGGGATGATTATTATAATCAAATAAAACTAGAGGGGTATGAGAAATTAATTTTTCAGAAATTAATTTTCTGAAAATAGCAATTACAGGGAAAGGTTCTCATTATTATACCTAAATTATAGCTTCATGCTTTTAGGACGGTATTATCAGAACCATTTTTGCCTATGTGCTTATGGGGTCTCTAAATGCATTTGTAAAATCTTGGACTGATTAATGGTCTGTACATATAATCTTCAGTGGAAGGCCGTTTGCTCCAATATTACATATCTTCTAATCTCAGCTACAGAGGTGTGAGTTTTTCTAGTTTGTATTTAAAGTAACACTCTTGAATGGGATGGATAAAATTGAAATGATGTGTTCAACAGATTTTAAAGTCGCTACAGGTCTTTACAAAGTTAGGAAGATTAAAAGAGAAAAAGGTCAGCGTGTCTGGTTCATGAATTTTGGTCACGAACACACATATTCAAGAACCACCTTCAGGTCCTTGTTCTTCCAGGCTTTACTGCCTCAAACACAACTTAGATGGGCTTGGGGGTTTTTGTTTTGTTTTTTAATCATTGCACTTAAGCACCTGATGACCTAATGAAGACAATTTCTTAATGTGTCAAAATGTGTTCTTTGTATCTTACTTGACTCTTTTGTTGCTTTAAGCTAATCTGCTTTAGGGTTCTCAAATCCAGGCATTTTACAATGCAGACTCTAGCGATGGCATTCATTTGGAATGCTGCCTTTTGTTTGCTGGCTTTACCAGACCCTCACTGCTTCCTTTGGTCATCTGGTGCCCTCACTAATGTGATTTGTACTCCTAGGCTCTGCAGGTAGCCCTGAGCCTTTCTAAGTGGGATTTACAATGGGACTCACCACCCTGCCTGCTAATGAAGGGAGCCACAGGGATTTCCTTGTGTTTTTTTCCTTCTGTCTTCCAAATAAGTGAAAGAAATTTGTACTCTGGATTGGCTAATTCTCCTTGTTTATGCTGTTTAATATTTTACAATTGATTTACTAACTGTGGTGCAAAACTACCAACTTTTTTGTTGAGGAGTCAGAAAGTTTCATCTGCCAGCTCTTCGTGCTAATCGCCGGAATTGTTTATTATTGGCCCTGGAAAGAACAGTGAAGTCTCTGTTTAAACTCAACCAATTGGCATCTCGCTTTCATCTCTTTTTGTCTTACAGATTTTTGATCAGTTTGGTTGTTTAAAAAAAGGGGGGAGGGGGCATAACTGGGCACCTTGGAATCTGGTACCAGCCTTGTCATTTAGTGTTCCTGTAATTTTGACTAAGTCATTGACACTTTCAGTTCCTTATTTGAAAAAAAAAAAGTAGTGTGTTGGGACCAGCAGTTAGCATAATGGCTATGTCGCTGGACTCCCATGTAGTTGCCCACGGTTGGAGTCCCGGACTCGGTGGCTTAAACTCACGCTGGGTGCGTGTGCGTGCGTACCCAAGATCCTGAGAGGAGAATGGAGGAGAAGAGATTGCGGCATGACCATCCCCACTGGGGGGGTGATTTCTCACTTTCTGTCTCTCTGTCTCTCTCTGTCTTGCAGGCGAGTGCATGCGCCCTACAGTGAAAACCTCTCAAAAAAAAAAAAAAAAGTGTGTTAACAAGATTCATAGGAGATCCAAAATTATATTTAATTTCCCTCCAGCTCTCCTCTCTTTTTACTGCCAAAGTGAACCAAGGTGCCCCTTTATTGGATTTTGGGGTAAACCTACCATTGAAAAACTGTATTTGGTAAAATATTTTAACCAGAAGCCAAAGCAACAATTGAGTATATGACGTTAATGTTTCATTGTAGATGTGCTATGCTTCATAGATTATAACCCAATTTTAAATAGAGAGGGATTCGCCTGTTTCTGGCAGTTAAAAAGGAGCCCACTTTTTTTTTTTTGGAGAGGTTTTTTGCTATAGGGCGCGTGCGCTCGCCAGACAGACAGAGACAGACAGAGAGACAGAAAGCGAGAAATCACCCCCCAGGGAGGATGGCCACGCCGCAATCCCTTCTTCTCCAGTCTCCTCTTGGGATCTTGGGCACGCACGCACACGTGCCCGGCGTGAGTTCAAGCCACCGGGTCTGGGACTCGAACCACAGTCGACTACGTGGGAGTCCAGTGACATAGCCATTACTCTAACTGCTGGTCCCTCTTTATTTATTTATTTTTTTTACATTTTTAATACATTCAATCACATTATTTAGCTTACAAGGTGATCATTTCAGTATATGAACATTTCTCCCCGGTCCAGTTGATCAAAATATAACACTACCTCCCTGTCTCAACAATGCTGTCTTCGTATCCCTCCTCCAAATGTTCTTCCCCAGGCCCCACTCCTCCACACACACCACATCTGGCATTCACATCCACCTCTTGTGTTTGTACATCCTTTAGCCCGTCAGTTTCAGTTATAGAGTGCGGACATTCGGTATATATTAAGTGGGGACATACAGAGTCTCTCCTTCATAGCCTGGCTTGCTTCACTCAGCAGTAAATCTTCCATATTCTTCCACTTTCTGTCAAAAGTCAGGGTTTTGTTGTTCTTAATGGCTGAATAGTATTCCATAGAGTATATGTGCCACAGTTTTCCATCCATTCCGCCGTACGGGGGCATTTGGGTTGGTTCCATGTCTTAGCAATCATGAAAAGTGCCACAAAAAATATGGAATGCTTCATGAATTTGCGTGTCATCCTTGCGCAGGGGCCATGCTAATCTCTATATCGTTCCAATTTTAGTATATGTGCTGCCAAAGCGAGCACGGAGCCCACGTTTTAATGGTGCTTCACAAGGCAACAGTTCTCAGGTGTGGTTTAAAAGCCTTCCAGGGGTCTGGGCAGCCATGGCAGGGTGGTTGGGGTAGCTGGAAGCCACATGGTCAATTGCATGGTTCAAATTCTGGATTTGGCAGTTTAGAAAATACACCAGATGCATGTCATGCATGACCAAGATCCCAAAAGGAAGAAGAGACAGAGGAGCAGGAATTGCAGTGTGACCATGCCTCAGGCAGGCTGCTTTCTCACTCTCCCTCCCTCTCTCTCTCCAGTGAATGCACACACCCTTTGGCAATTTTTTTTTTAAGAAGAATCTTCCAGGGGCCAGCAGGTGTCATGGTGGTTAAGGGTGCTTGACTCCCACATGGCCAACTGTGGTTTGAGTCCCAGACCTAGTGACTTGCTTTCTCACTTTCTCTCTCTCTCACTCTCACTCTGTCCCTCTCTGGTCAAATATAAATAAATAAAGTTAATAATTTTTTTAAAGGGATGGTGGCAGCTGGTGTGGTGGCCAGGGGTGCTGGACTCCCACATGGCTGACTTTTTGAGTCCCAGGCCTGGCAGCTTGCATTCTCCCTTTCCCATTCTCTCTCTCTCTCTCTGTCCATCTTTATTAATAAAGTTAAATAAAATAAAACAAATCTTTAAAAACAAGTCTTCCAAGGGTATTCAATCTTTGGATTTCAGAGCTAACATCAGAACTTAAAGTTCAACCCCTTACATTTCATTAATGAGGATTTGAGAGGCCCAGAAGTACTTGGTAGTTTGTCTGTGGTCTCAGAATTTACAGGGCTGCCAGGAGAGCCCAGACTCAAGGACAAAATGTACATGTACCAGGATAGAGTTGTTCTAACTACCTCTTGCTGAAAAGCACAGAGCAAAGGGCTGAGAGGAAGAACAGTTAATTCCAAGTCTAAAAACGTAAAAAGCACTGTTAGATATTAGATAGTTGGATACTTCCCCTTTGCAGCTGCTGAATTACAATCAGTCCAACTCCACACTGTGCGTGACGTTGAACTGGTGATACTCCTGCAAAGGTGAGGAAGTCAGAGTTCCTGCCTTCAGGGAGGTCACAGTCTAGCCTGGAGTTTTATGAAACAAGTATTCAGGGACCAGCAGACAGTGTAATGGTTACGTCGCTGGACTCCCACATAGTCGACCACGGTTCAAGTCCCAGACCCAGCAGTTTAAAACTCACACCTGGTTGGGACCAGCAGGTGGTGTGGTGGTTAAGGGTGCTGGACTCTCACATGGCCGCCTGCAGTTTGAGTCCTAGACCTAGTGACTTGTTTTTTCACCTTCCCTTTCTCTCTCTCTCTCTGTCCCTCACTGGTCAAATTAAAAAATAATAACAGGAGGACCGGCAGATGGCATAATGGTTACATCGCTAGACTTCAACATAGTTGACTGTGGTTCAAATCCTGGATCAGGCAGCTTAAAACTCATGCCTAATTGGGTTTGGCAGGTGGCGTGGTGGTTACAGGCTCTGGACTCCCATGTGGCCAACCACAGTTCGAGTCTCAGACCTTGTGGCTTGCTTTCTCAATTCCCCTCTCTTTCTGATCAAACTGGAAAATAATAATAGTAATAATAATAATAATAAATAAAGTTAAATAAAATAATTTAAAAAAAAATAAACTCATGCTGGTCTCATGTGTGTGCATGCCCAAAATCCTTAGAGGAGAATGGAGGAGAAAGGATTGCAGCATGGCCTTCCCCCCAGGGTGTGATTTCTCATGTTCCATCTCTCTGTCTCTTTCTGTGTCTCTGGCAAACTCATTCACTCTATCGCAAAAAAAAAAAAAAAAAAAAAATCTCTAAAAAATAAAAATAAGACTAATAGGGGCTGGAAGGTGGCATGGTGGTTAAGGATGCTGGACTCCCACTTTGCCAACTGCAGTTCAAGTCTCGGAACAAGCAGCTTCCTTTCTCACTTTCTCTCTCTCTCTCTGTCCCTTTCTGGTCAAATTAAAATAAAACAAACAAGTGGACAAATATAATTAAATAAAAATAATTTTTTTAAAAAAGGAATAACAATAGGGAACCAGCAGTTAGCATAATGGCTATGTCGCTGGACTCCCACGTAGTCGACCGCAGTTCATGTCCTGGACCCAGTGACTTAAAACACGCCGGGCGCGTGTGTGTGCGTGCCCAAGATCCCGAAAGGAGAATGGAGGAGAAGGGATTGCGGCATGACCATCCCCCCGGGGGGTGATTTCTCGCTTTCTGTCTCTATGTCTCTCTCTGTCTGTCTGGTGAGCGCACGCGCCCTATAGCGGAAACCTCTCAAAAAAAATAAATAAGTAAAAAAGGAATAACAATAATAACAAATAAAATTAAAAATAAATAAATAAATCTAAAAAAAAAAAAAAAAATCCCACCAGGTGCGAGTGCATGTATGCCCAAAATCCCAAGAGAATGGAGGAGAATGCCAGGGCATGGCCTTCCCCCTGGGAGGTGATTTCTTGCTTTCTGTCTTTCTGTCTCTCTCTCTCTCTCTCTCGGCCAGTGGTGCACCTTATAGCAAAAATCTCTCTCAAAATAAATAAATGAAACAAGTATACAAATAATAATTGTGCAAGTTGAACAACAACAACGAACAAAAACAAGCTATGACTGAGGATTTCAAAGTTCAAGGGAATGTGGATTTAATCAGAATCTTGTGGGCAAGTGTTTAGTAGAAGGTAAAAGATAAATATACGGTGCTCTGGGCATTCATGGGAAGGCCTTAAATCAGACTAGGGGAAAAGAAAGTAGCTAGTATAATAATAACATTTTGATAAATGTTCCTATCCTTGAGTTGGTAATTGCTACTGAAGCTCTTCCTTGCAGACTGATTTCCGTATAATTCATTGTCTTGAACCCTAAACACTACTTAATTGTATCTTTGATTTCCCTTGCTTGAGTTCCTTTCCTTTTTTGCTAATCTATTATTCTGTTTCTATTTCACTCTTTCCTGTTTCCTTTTTTTTTTTTTTTTTTTTTTCTTTTCTTCCTTCCTTTTTTTCCTTTCTTTTTTCTTTCTTTCTTTCTTTCTTTCTTTCTTTCTTTTTTGAGAGGTTTTTGCTATAGGGCACATGAACTCGCCAGAAAGACAGAGAGAGACAGAGAGACAGAAAGCGAGAAATCACTCCCCAGGGGGGATGGCCACGCCGCAATCCCTTCTCTTCCATTCTCCTCTCGGGATCTTGGGCATGCACGCACATGCACCTGGTGTGAGTTTAAGCCACCGGGTCCAGGACCTGAACCGCAGTTGACTACATGGAGTCCAGCGATATAGCCATTACACCAACTGCTGGTCCCCTTTTTCCTTTTTTTTTTTTTAAAGAGAGATTTTCGCTATAAAGTACATGTACTTGCTAGAGAGAAAGAGAAAAGAAAATGCCAGGGTGAATGGCCAAGCTACAATCCCTTCTCCTCCATTCTTCTCTTGGGATTTTGGGCCTGCACCCATATGTGCCTGGTGTACATCTGAAGCTGCTGACTCTGGGACTTGAACTATGGTCAGCCATGTGGGAGTCCAGTGATGTAACTATTATGCCATCTGCCAGTCCCTATTCCACTCTTTTCAAACCTGTATCCACCTAGCCCTTTCTCAGCAGGCTGCTCCTTTCACTTCTAGGAGCCCTTGAAGAGCCTCAGTGATTGCCTGGACTTTAGCTGACCCCAAGTAGGATGCCAGGTGCTTACTTCCAACCCTGGCTTCCCCTTGATCTTCAGACTTTTCTAGCAAATTTCCATTAAATATCTCCACTTTGATGTCTCATAGACATCAGAGAAGGTACCATGATCCACACTTATTTTCATTATAATAAAATTACTCTGACTAGAACATGCTAAATGTAGGAAGTGTGTCCAGGTAGGAGGCTATAAGAATACAAGCTATTTGCCCTCATATTTAATACATTGCATGAGGAACCAGCAGTTGGCGTAATGACTATGTCACTGGACTCCCACATGGTTGACCAAGGTTTGAGTCCCAGGCCTGGTGGCTTAAACTCACACCGAGTGTTTGTGCGTGCGTGCCCAAGATCCCAAGAGGAGAATGGAGGAGAAGGGATTGCGGTGTGGCCATCCCCCCTAGGGGGTGATTTCTCACTTTCTGTCTCTCTGTCTCTCTCTCTCTTTCTGGAGAGCACACACACCCTATAGCAAAAACTTCTCAAAAAAAAAAAAATACATTGCATGCATTTGCATGAGAGAGAACATAGTCAAGTGATTAAAAACATGGTTTTGAAGTAAGGTGGATCTGCACCACCACTTAAAAGTTACATGTGGGACCTCCACCAAATATTTTTTTTAATTTTTAAAGGCTTATTTATTTATTATTATTTTGCCATAGGGAACTCACTGGAAAAAGAGACAGAGAGAAGGAAAGTGAGAAATCATTCCCCAGGGGGGATGACCATGTCACAATTCTTTCTCTTCCATTTTCCTCTCGGGATTTTGGGCACACACATCCAGTATGGCTTTCTTTTCTTTTCTTTTCTTTTCTTTTCTTTTCTTTTTTTTCTTTTCTTTTCTTTTCTTTTCTTTTCTTTTCTTTTCTTTTCCTTTCCTTTTCTTTTCTTTCTTTTTTTCTCTTTTCTTTTTTCTTTTTTTTTTTTTTTTTTGAGGGATTTTTGCTATAGAGTGTGTGCACTCACTGAAGAGACAGAGAGACAGAAATCAAAAAATCATCCTCAAGGGTGATGGCCACACTACAACCCGTCTCCTCCATTCTCTTGGGATTTTGCATGCACACACACCTGACATGGGTTCCAAGCTGCTGGGTCTGGGACTTGAACAACAGTCAGCCACATGTGAGTCTAGTGCCTTAACCACTATGCCAACTGTAACCCCCATGCCTGGTGTGATTTTCAAGCTGCCAGGTCTGGAACTTGAACCACCGTCAGCCATGTGGGAGTCCAGTGCCTTAACCACCACACCACCTGCTGGCCCTACCAAATTATTAGTCTATCTAAGAACAGGTTACCATACTTGAAAAAGAGGAACAGAGGCTGGATGGAGAAGCAATAAAATAGGACTTTCTGCAAAGTTAGTCCACATGAGAGGTTCCAGACTTGCATCTGGGTACACCCTGAATATACCAGGCATGTGTACATGCCCAGAATTCCAATGGAGGCAGAGATTGTACTGTGACTGCACCCCACTGCAGGGTGCTTTCTCCCTCTCCCGCTCTCTTTCTCATTCTTTCTGGCAAGTGCATGTGCTTTCTGGCAATTAAAAAAAAGGTGGTGGTGGTGTGTGGGGGGGAGGCAGCAGATGGTGTAATGGTTACATCACTGGATCCCATGTAGTTGACCGAGGTTCGAGTTCTGGACTTGATGGCTTAAAACTCATGCTGGGTGTGTGTGTGTGTGTGTGCCCAAAATCCTGAGAGGAGAATGGAGGAGAAGGAATTGTGGCATGGCCATTCCCTTGAGAGATGATTTCTCGCTTTCTGTCTCTGTGTGTGTGTGTGTGTGTGTCTGGCAGGCACATGTACCCTATAGCAAAATCTCTCTTTAAAAAGGTGGGGGGAGGGGACCAGCAGTTAGCGTAATGCTGGATTCCCATGTAGTCGACCACAGTTCAAGTCCCAAACCTGGTGGCTTAAACTCACGCCAGGCGTGTGTGCGTGCGTGCCCAAGATCCCAAGAGGAGAATGGAGGAGAAGGGATTGCGGGGCCATCCCCCCTGGGGGGTGATTTCTTGCTTTCTATCTCTCTGTCTCTCTGTCTTTCTGGCGAGCACACGCGCCCTATAGCAAAAACCTCTAAACAAAAAGGGCGGGGGGAAGGGGACGAATACTCTGTTGAGAGTGATTATTTCTGTCTGTTTCTCTGTCTCTCTCACTCATGGAAGAAATAAGGAATTTTTTTTTAAAAAGAGCGACAATGATAGTACTTCATGGTAGGTGTTCCAGGGATTAAATGAGTATCACATGGGGAGCATTCATCACTACTGTCCATAGCTCAGATCTGTAAAGGCAGACATCATTTATTCCTTCCTTCTTTCCTTCCTCCCTCCCTTCCTTCCTTCCTTCCTTCTTTCCTTCCTTCCTTTTCCTTCTTTCTTTTTAATTTGCCAGAGAGCACGTGTGCTCACCAGAGAGAAACACAGAGAGAAAAAGCAAGAAAACACCCCCCAAAGAGAACAGTCACAAGTAATCCCTTCTCTTTCTCTCTCTCTCTCCTTTTCAGTTTGTTTCCGTAGGGCAATGCACCTGCCAGAGAGAGCCAGTGAGAGGGAAAGTGAGAAATAACCCTCCATCACAGCCACACTGCAAGCCCTTCTTCTCCATTCTTCTCTTGCAATTTCGGGCGTAGACATATGCACCTGGCATGATTGTTCAAACTGCCAGGTCCAGGATTCAAACTCTGCATTCTTTTACATCTTCCCTTCCCCTCGGGATTTTGGGTACCCATGCACACACACTGGTATATTTTTCAGGCCTCCAGTCCTCCCTGAACTGCACTGTCGGACATGTGGGATCCGACGCCTCAACCAGCATGCCAGTGGCTGGCCCTTCAGAGATCCTTGCTAACCTGGTCACCTTTGTATCTGCAGGACCTCAGTAAGTGTACTTGTTGAATTAATAGATGAGGTAGAGGCATGCCTGAATTAAACAACTACTAATAGTTTTGGAGAACAGTAATGCAAGATAGAGACCCGGGCTTTTTCCTGAATCACTTCCCCATGTCATCATCAGTAAATATTTCTCAGGCTCATCGCATCCTCTGTGATCTGACCATAACCACACTGATACTGGTGAGCCCGTCCAGACTTCGCGCACCAGGACTGTAGCAGAAGTTTCTGAGCACTCATCTTCAGCCACTTTCTCCTCCATCTGAGCCCCTTCCAGACTGCCACTAGAAAATCTAATCAAAGCAGAAATGGGAACATGTCGTTCCCTGGTTTAATGCCCTATCATGCTAGTTTTTATCTACAAGATTCAGTCTCAACTCCTCCATCTCCCTTTCCTACCACTGCCTCTCTCACACTTGGTGATCTAGAAATGGCAAATTGGTTTTGGCCTTGACTCCAGGACATACTGTGCTATTTCATGTATTCATGCTTTTGAGAGGTTCTTGCTTATTCTCATTCTTCTAATAGCGTTTCTCTCCGATACTAATTAGGTTTACATTTGCCTGCAAATGACAGGAAATGCTAAAGAGCAAGTTAGAAGTTTCTGTAGCTGCAGCGGTGCAAGCCAGAGAAGGTGCGGCTGCACGGTGGCTGAGGCCCGCCCAGGATCCTGACCAGACCTAAGCAGGCCAGGCATGTGTGTACCTGTGGTCCTAGCTGGCTGGGAGGCTGGGGCCAGAGGACCATGATGAGTGAGACCCTGTGCAAAATACCTCTTGGTCTCTTCCTCCCCCTCCCATACATGCTCGCTCATTAAAAAGAGAGAGGGAGAAAGAGAGAAAAGAAGCAGGAAAAGTAAAAAGAAAAAAATCCCTTTCTTCCCACATGAAGCTTGGAGATAATATTCCAGGGCCACTAAAGCATCTCTGCTAATATCAGAGACCCAGGCTCGGGCCTGGTGTTTCTGCCATCAATGTATGACTTCCATCCTGTTCCTCTTTCTCTTCTCTACACCCGCTAGGACTTATTTCCTGAGTCGTCTCCTCTCTTCTGTGTTATCACTGTTCTCATTTCTTTTTCTTTTTTTTAATAGTTATTTATTTAATTTTATTATTATTATTATTCAGTGTGACCAGAGAGAGACAGAGACAGAGAGCGGGAGAGAGAAGGCAAGCTGCCAGGTCTGGGACTCGACCACAGTCAGCCATGTGGGAATCCAGTGCCCCAACCACCACGCCGCCTGCTGGCCCCCACCTTTCCCATTTCTCTGAGGGAGGAACGTCATCCTGCAAGCATCCCTCCTAATTATTCCTTTCTGCCATTTTACCTTTCCTAAAATTACCAACCTACTTCCACGTAATTCACCACACTTATTTCCTGAAAGGTAATCACATGCCATGCCACACTTTTATCCCCATCCCATTTAACTTCTCTTATCTGTTGAGACTGTTAACCACGTTCCATTTCTCCATCTCTCTTCTTCTGTGGCTTTCATAAAACCCACTGCTTCTGGTTCCCTTCCTACTTCTCTTACCACTCCTCCATCTGCCTGGCTGGGCTTTCCTCTTCCTTTGTTTGATTCTCAAATGACTGTTTCTCACCGTTCCTTCTTTAACCTCTCTTACTTTCCATCCTCTCCCTACCTAGGTGGTTGCTAGGTCATCTCACCAGTACCAATATCAACTATGTGTTTGCTGTCTCCAGAACCGTTAGAAGCCATGTCCTGAGCTCAAGTTCTGATTTCTTTTCTTCCTTTCTTTCTTTTTTTAAGAGATTTTCACTATAGGGCATGTGCACTTGCTGGAGAGACAGAGAGAGAGAAAATGAGAAATCACCTCCAGGGGGCTTGGCCACACCACAATGCCTTCTCCTCCATTCTCCTCTTAGAATTTTGGGTGTGCACACACATGCACCCAGTGTGTTTTATGCTGCTGGGTCTGGGACTCAAACCATGGTCGACTACGTGGGAATCCAGCAACATAACCACTATGCTATCTATTGGTCCCTCAAGTTCTGATTTCTAGCTGACTACCAAAAATGCTGCTCTTCTGTCTTCTCTCCACCCCTGATTTTGTGCTGGCCTCATCATTTCTTCCAAGGCTCTTGCCGAGCATTTTATCTAGTCTCTAATCCAATTTTCACACCACCACCAAATTTACGTTTATTTAAAATCCGATGTGTTCATTTCTTTTCGAAAACTTCCATTGGGTTTCTCCTGTTTCTAGGATTAAGTCCAAATTCCTAATTTGACATATAAAGTTCACTAGACACTGACCTCAACCTACTGTTTTAATTCCCTTTTCTTGCCACTCAGCCTCCCTACACCCCCCCTCTAGTTCCAATCATATACCCAACAATTAACTTCCAATATTTCTAAATGTGCAGTATTTCTAAATAGCCTTTGAATCTATTCTGTTGCCATGTAAGGCCCTCCCAATTATGTCTGATGAATTTTTACTTTATCTTTTTTTTTTTTCTGGTTTTGCTACAGGGTGTATGTGATTGCCAGAGACAGAGAAGGGAAGTGAGAGATGACCCCCCAAGGGGGATGGCTGCATCTCAGTCCCTTCTCCATTCTCCTCTTGAGATTTTGGGCATCCACATCCATGTGCCTGATGTGTTTTTCAAGTCTCCAGGTCCAGGACTCAAACTGTGAAGTCTGCTATGTGGGATCTAGTGCCCTAACTACACCCCTCTGGCTGGCCCCTGCTTTAATCTTTTAAAGTACTCAAAATGTAACTTCTTCTCTGATGTTGTCTCCATTTCCCCAGACAGAGTTGCTACATTCTCTGAGCTTTTATAGTACTTTGTTTTACTTCTAGTGAACATTTGTATATTTATAGGTGGGGTCCTCACTTCTAGATGAGGATCTCTTCCAAAGTAGGAACTAACTTCATCATCATTTCTAGCATAGTTCACAGTAGTTTTTAGGTAAATAAATGAATAAAATCATGATATCAGGGAATTGAAACAACTTTTACTCTGGTGAGTTTTGTTTTGGTTATAGTGATTTTGAACATGTCAAGTTGACACATTGAGATTGAAGAGGTACCAAAACACAGAGCTGATGTGCTGTAGTTTTTGTTTGTTTGTTTGTTTGTTTGTTTTACTTTGGGAACAGCAACCTGGAAAAGAGAGAATGGTTAGGATGAAAACGTAGTTCTCTCCCTTCAGAGACAATAAGAAATAATGGACTGGATTTTCTGTTTTTTAGGAATAGACTAAAGAAAGGTAGAACATCTCCAGGAAGTGGGAAAAGGGTTGGTATCAGGAATTTGGGGTATGGGGAAGAAGAAAATCCATAAACAACCTTGTTTAAAAAAACCTGTATTTGACACTTTGGGCTGGAATCTCCTCCTTTTTGCCCCAGGTATCCAGCCCTTCTACTAATTTAAGTTAAAGTATAGAATCCAGATGAAGAACGAGTCAAGAGGTTTTCCTCTGTGCCTTCTAGGATTAGAAGGAAAAATTTCCCAGGTCCTTCAGACTCATCTTGTCCATTCTTCTGTGCCATTTGGCAGGGGATGAGGGAGGGCAGTTTTAGTTTCTACTCTTTCCTGTCTTTTTTTTTTTTTTTTAAATAATCATTCATTTAATTTTATTTATTTAATAATATTATTGTTATTCAATTTGACTATAAAGAGACAGAGAGAGAGAGAAGCAAAGTGAGAAAGCAAGCTACCAGGTCCAGGACTTGAACCCTAGTTTCCCATGTGAGAGTCCAGCGCCCTGACCACCAGCAAGAGAGAATAGTTAGGAGGGAAAGATGTAGTTCGTTCCCTTCACAAAAAAAATCAGTAAACTGAAAAACCTTAAGAATTTCTTTTGTTTTTAAATTTTTTATTGCTGTTATTATTTTTTTCAATTTTTGAGTTAGGAAAAAAATTGCCAGAAGGCATGTGCACTTGCCAGAGAAAGAAAGAGAGAGAAAGAGAGACAGGGAAAGTGAAATAAGATATAGTCATATTGTAATTCCTTCTTCTCCATTTCCTTTATTCTAGGATTTCAGGCACACCTGCATGTGCCCCTGGCTTGTTTCTCAAGCCCCCAGATCCAGGACCCAAACCACCCAGTTAGCAATGTGGGATCCTGCCACCTTAACCACAAGAATTTCTTTGCAAATGGAAAAATAACATTTATTTATATATTTAGTTGATTTTTTTTTTTTTTAAGAAACTTATCCTTGGGACCAACAGTTAGCATAATGGCTATGTCACTGGACTCCCATGTAGTTAACCGCGGTTCGAGTCCTGGACCTGGTGGCTTAAACTCACACCGGGCGCGTGTGCGTGCGTGCCCAGGATCCCGAGAGGAGAATGGAGGAGAAGGGATTGCGGCGTGGCCATCCCCCCTGGGAAGTGATTTCTCGCTTTCTGTCTCTCTGTCTCTGTCTGTCTGGCGAGTGCATGTGCCCTATAGCAAAAACCTCTCCAAAAAAAAAAAAAGAAAAGAAAAAGAAAAGAAACTTATCCTTTCACTCATCTGTTCTACACCTTTGCTTCCTTAGAGCGTCCAGGAAATACAACACTGGCTTAAGTAGATTATTTAAATGAGTAAATAGAGGCCTGTGTTTCTACACAACTGTGTAATGTATTTTTAAATTTTTATTTATTTATTTATTCCATAACAGAGAGAGAGAGTTACACACCAGAGCTCTTTAAGCTGCAATCCATCCCCAGTCTCAGCAAACTCTGACAGTACCCAGCATGCTCAGGGAGGTCCCAGGATGTCAACCCAGGACTCTTCCCATCACCACTGCATCACCACCTGGCCCCTAATATTTAAAAAGTTAGTAAATTCGGGACTGGCAGGTGGCATGGTTGTTAAGGTGGCTGTACTCCCTCATGGCTGAGCGCGGTTCGAGATCTGGGCCTGGCAGCTTGCTTTTTCATTTTCCTTCTCTCTCTCTGCCTCTCTGGTCAACTTCAAAAAGAAGTACAATAAAATAATGACAATGAGTAAAATTAAATAAAATAATTTTTAAAATTTTAAATAAAAAGTTAGTACACTCAATTAAATAAAAATTAAACCTATATGGAAAAATAACAATAAAAACCATAAACTCAAAAGTAAAAATGGCAAACTGGAGAAAAATATTGCAACTCATATCATACCCAAAGGACGAGCTTCCTTAATATATGAAGAACTCCTGTAAATCCAAAATAAAACTGATCTGGCCTTGTGGCCTAGTGGCTAAAGGAGCCATGCAATTCAAATCCTGGCCAGTGACTTGAAAAATCGCACTGGTCATGTGTACTTGTGTGCCCCAAATCCCAAGATGGAGAAATGAAGGAGAAAGGATTGCATCACTGGAGGGTGCTGTCTCCTTTTATCTCTCTCTGTCTCTCTATCTCTGGTGAGTGCACGTACTCTCTGGCAGGAAAAAAAAAAAAACAAAAAAAAAAACAACGAATAAAACCAACAACCAGAAAAATGGATAAAGATTGGACATTCCAAAGAATAAAGTTCAAGGGCTTTTTACTACTTCAAAGGATATTCAGTCCTATTCATAAGATAGAAATGGAGATTAAAACTACCTTGAGATATCATTTTTCAGCCCGTCTGCAGTAGTGTGACAGGAATGCAACACTCTGCAGTGCTTGAAACCACTGGTGGATCAGGGTTGGGTTTTCGAGTTGACCCATTGAGCCAAGGATCCTGGCTGTCTGAAGGGGAGACTGTGGTGTGAAATCCTATTGAGGTGCTTATCTCTCTGTCTCTGTCTCTCTCTTTATCTCTGAATAAATAAATAAACTTAAAAAGAGAGGGATTTTTTGGTTTTTGTTTTTTTTAAATCTGTTAGACTAGCAAAGATCCAAAAGTGGATCATCTACAGTGATGAAGATTTGAGGAATATTAAATTGTTAATGGGAGTGTAAATTAGTTTCAACCCTTATAAAGGACAGTTTGGCAATATTTAACAACATTAGAATAGAATTTATCCTTTGGACCAACAATTTCACTTCTTTTATTTTTTTATGTTTTACACTTTTCCAATGAACTCTTATTATTAGTTAAGCCATGATTCAAGGTCCCAGAGTGGTACATGGGTGGATCACCATGTACCCAGGTCCCATTTTGCCACCTGAGACAAGGACGGAGGGCACAGGAGAGGTGGGTGAAGCCAGTTCAGATCTTCCCAGGAAACGTGCCTTCTGCCCAGTGATCATCCCAGGTTGAAACCCAGGATATGGGGCAGAGGGACTTGTACACACACCGGTCCTATTCGCACACAGAGATGCCACCCCCTTCAGCGGTCATTGCCTTCTTGCAGCGGTGGAAGTCAGTGTAGTTCTGCCAGCAGTTCCTGGTCTGGTTCTGGTTGGGGAAACAGCTGTCTAAAGGGGCAGTCTCGTAGTTCTTGATCCTGGTCTTGATGTCTTCTGCCATGGTGCTGACGCCTAAAGATTCCCCTGCAGCAGCTCGCAGCTCAGTGTGACCCTCAGCCAACAATTTCACTTCTAAGAATTAATCCAACAAGTACAAATTTAGTGTTTATTAACTCAGGGCTGATAATTATACTATCTTGGACCAGATAGAGGCGTGGTGGTTGAAGCAGCTGGATCTCATATGGGTGACTCCACAGTTTGAGTCCTGGGCCTGGTAGCTTGAAATCACACCGGTCCGTGTACATGAGTGCCCAAAATCCTGAGAGGAGAACAGAGGAGAAGGGATTGCCGCATGGCGTATCCCCTGGATGGAGCTTTCTCACTTTCCCTCTCTCTCTCACACTGTTTGCCTTTCTAGTGAGCACACATGCTCTATAACAAACACTAAAAAAAGTTACACTGTCTTTAGTAATGACAAAGATTGGAGAATTAAATTTCCATCATTACGAGACCACTTTAAAATAATTGTGTCATATCATGTCAGAGAATTCTCTGAAGCCTTGTATAGATAGATCTCCAAGGCTCGCCTGTGGCGTGGAGGTTAAGGTGACTGGATCCCACCTGGTTTGGAGTGATCGAAGTCCTGAACCTGGTGGCTTAGAAAATATGCTAGGCACGTGTACATCCCTGCTCAAAATCCCCAAAGGAGAAATGGAGGAAAAGAAATTGTCCCAGCCCCCATAAGGGACTCCCTTCTCTCTCTCTTTCTCTCTCCACCTCTCTCCAATGAATGTACATGATCTCTAAGAAAGTTTTTTTGAAAAGAAAGATTTCCAAAATATTCTCTTTTTTTTGGAGAGGTTTTCACTATAGGGCGCTTGCGCTCACCAGACAGAGAGAGACAGGGAGACAGAAAGCGAGAAATCACCCCCCTGGGGGGATGGCCACACCACAATCCCTTCTCCTCCATTCTCCTCTCAGGATCTTGGGCACTCACGCACAATGCCTGGCCTGAGTTTTAAGCCACCCAGTCTGGGACACGAACCGCGGTCGACTACATGGGAGTCCAGCGACATAGCCATTATGCTAACTGCTGGTCCTGCAAAATATTCTTTAAAAAAAAGCAAGGAACAAAGGAGTGTATGTTTGTTTTGTCTTCATTTATAAATACATTTAAATATATAAAGTGCATATTTAAAAAAATAAAACTAATAAAAGAGGTTTCCTGTGAGGGAGACTAGAACAAAGGTTGAAGTGACACTTTTTACTATCTTTCATACTTGTCAATTTGTAATTAGGTAAGTATATTATATATTAAAAAACATTAAAAAATTTTAAATCCTTAAAATAGAGATTTTCTATTTTAAATACCTACAGAAGCATAGTTCTCATACAGATTCAATATAGGTAGGTTTTTACCTTAAAAATACATATTTTTTAAGTTCATTTACTATTTCTATGAGAAAGAGACAGCCAGACAGACACTCCCAACAGATCTTCATGCCATAATCCGCCACCTAGCCTCAGCCAGGGGCACACATGCAGACCTGGTGTGTATAGGGAGACCTTGGGACTTGAACCCAGGACCTTCCCATGTGGCCTCGACATTATGAAGGCTTGCATTACTACTGTACCACTGCAGTTAGTCCATCTTGAAAGTATTTTAATAATATTTGTTTCTTAAGTGCCAACTGTATGCCCCGGAACCATGCTAGAAGATGTGAAGGTTACAAGGAGGAAGATAAATGTGAGCAAAATAAGAAAGAAAAGGACTGAGACTGGCTGAAAAGCTGAGGGAAAGAGTGAGATAAACAGCTTGAACTGGTGGGCTTGTTATTTGTGGGGAACACAGTAAGATCAAATTGATAGGAACAATTATTGCATATTGGGGTGTGACGGGTGATAAGTTCGCAGAGTCTCAGAAAGATGATGACAGGTTTCAAACAGTAGATTGTGAAATTTGTATTTTGTCCGAGGGGTTATTGGTTGTGAATGACTTTCTACACCATCATGGGAAGTTTTTGCACAGCTCCATGTAAACAAGCTATTGTAAATAAACCTAATAAATTCACTGTCTAACGATGATAAAAATGACGTATGAAGGGATATTAAAAACAAGTTCTAGAATTTATTTATAGTTTCTATTATGTAAACATTTATAAACTATAGTTGAAATTGTACACTTGCCTACAATAAACCTACTAATATAGAAAGGTATTCCTTGTCAAACGGGCAAGTCAGTGTTTCACAATATCAAATGTTTAGTCAAAGTTAATAAGGATAGTAATGCTAATAATAACAACAAAAGTTATTGGGTTTCCTGTAATTAATCCCAGTCACCAAGAGGTTGAAACGGGAGGATTTTGAGTTGAGGCCGACCTGGACAAAACAGCAAGGTCCTGTCTCTTTAAAAAAAAGATACAATGCTCAATTAAGTTTGCAGTGTGCTTAAATTGTTAAAGTAACTTATTGTAAAAATTCAGAAAATTGGGACCAGCAGTTGGCGTAATGCCTATGTCGCTGGACTCCCATGTAGTTGACCATGGTTAGAGTCCCGGACCCAGTGGCTTAAACTCATGTTGGGTGCGTGTGCGTGTGTGCCCAAAATCTCGAGAGGAGCATGGAGAAGAAGGGACTGCAGTGTGGCCATCTCCCCTGGGGGGTGATTTCTCTCTTTCTGTCTCTCTGTCTCTTTCTGTCTTTCTGGTGAGCACATGTGCCCTATAGCAAAAACCTCTCCAAAGGAAAAAAAAAAGTCAGGAAATTAAGAGAAACTTAGAGTAAACAATGTATTTCATAATCACATCACTCCCTGTAATGTAATTTGTAAGACTGGATTTATATCTTTATGTCTTTATCAAATTATTTATGTATTTTTTTTCACATAAAAATGGAACCATACTGTTTTTATAACATTTTCCCATTTCTTATATTATGGATATATTTCTATGTTAAAAATATACTACTTGGACCAGCAGGTGGTATGGTGGTTAAGGTGCTGGACTCCCATGTGGCCTACTGCGACATTCAAGTCCCAGACCTGCTGGCTTGCTTTCTCACTTTCTCTCTCTCTTTGTCTCTATCTGTCTCTGGTGAATGTGTGTGTGCCCTATAAAAAAATTAGAAAATAAAAATAATAAATAAAATAAAATAACTAATTATTTTAAAATATATACTTCTATTCATATTACATTTATGAGTGGATTTGTAAGTTTTAGGTGAGACAGTGGATATGTGGTAGATATTTTCTCACCATCCCTCTCCTCTTCTCTGTTAGTCTCCAGCAAGTGCACATGCCCTATAACAAATTTTTTTAAAACTATTGATCATTGGGGCCAGCAGGTGGCATGGTGGTTAAGGTGGTATCCCACATGGCCAACTACAGTTTGAGTCCTAGACCTGGTGGCTTATATTCTCACTCTTCCTCTCTCTCTGTCTCTCTCTGGTGAATGCATGTGGTCTATAGCAAATAAAAATTTTTAAAAATTTTTATTTATTTCAGGATTATTATATGAATTATTTGTTATTTTTATTATTTTATAATGCCTCAATTATCATACCATAATTTTTAAAATATTTATTTATTTATTTTTATTTTAAAATTTGACCAGAGAGATACAGAGAGAGAGAGTAAAAGTGAGAAAGCAAGCTGCCAGATCTGGGACTTGAACCATGGACAGTTATGTGGGATTCCAGTGCCTCAACCATTATACCACCTGCCGGCCCCCCAGTATAATACTCTTTAATAGATAATAAGATCTTTCTGGACCAGTGAGTTTCCCATTCCCAGCACTATGTACTAAATTTTATTTATATATATTCAGTTATTTAATTAGGTTCTTGGCAAAAAATTTAGAGCACCAGTTTGTGAGGATAAACTCCATTTGTAAGGGCAAACACAGATCACAGGTAGCCCTGGAGCTGAAGAACAGCTTTGATTTTTGGTAAAATTTGCGAGTCCACTGCTTTCTGATCAATCTTGCGCTGCTCTGAAATCTCATATTTCTCCTTCTCTGTGTCAAAGATCTCACCTTTCCGGTGTCTGGGTTTCTGCAGTTTCTTTTTCTTGAAGTAAGC
The DNA here is from genome assembly GCA_026018925.1 of Tupaia tana. Classification (NCBI taxonomy): domain Eukaryota; kingdom Metazoa; phylum Chordata; class Mammalia; order Scandentia; family Tupaiidae; genus Tupaia; species Tupaia tana. The sequence goes on along the minus strand of JAKSZU010000007.1, from coordinate 56,349,510 downwards.
ATCAGTAAGGTGCTTTGGGATTCTTACTTTGCTAATATCAATTTTCATGGAGGTGGCAATGACAAATTTCTGGTGTGTTCTACGCAGTGGAACTCAATTGAGAACCAGCGGTCCAGTTACAAGTAGCAAGCCACTGCTCAGCTGCTCCAGGAAAACCACTTTCTTGCCTCTGTGGCGTCCAGTGAGGATGATCAGATGGTCCCAGGAGTGATGCTCGTTCGCAGCTTTCTCACATGCTGACTGAAGATTTTTTTGCTGTGGCTCAACAGCTTTCAAGGCACATCTTCAGTAGGATAATACTTAGGCATTTTGCACAGTTTAACCACCCGGGTACCACCATTCTTGTCTCCACCAACTGGTTTTGTGACAGTCGCAAGAACCTTCTCCTTCTTTTTCTTTTTGATTCTGGATTTAGTGGCCGAGTATTTCCTCTTTACATGGCCTCCCTGGAATACATGGTAGACCGGGAGTATCTGCCGATGCCCCGGACTAGGACGGGGTTTCGGCTGCAATGGGGCTTCCCCTTCTTGGGCTTTTTAGTCTTGGGGTCACCCTTTTTAACCTTGCCACTGGCATCAGCCTTCTTGGCTTCAGGTTTCTTCTTAGTATCCTGCTTCGCAGCTTATTCACCTGCCATCTTGTATAGTGGGAACCTAAATTATTTTTTAAAAATATTTTTGCATGCATACCATGTTAGATGGTACCATAGTAGTTGCTGTGATATTGTAGAAAAGAGAAAATAGAAAAACATAGTTTCTTCTTGGAGCTTACACTGTAATAGGGAAGACAGTCATATAGATTATTATATTGCTTTAACGTGAGTTGGTTGTTAAAAAGAAGGTGAACAAAATACTATGAGTGCTTTTAGCCAAGAGTTGAGACCACAGGGATCCTCTCATGTTTGAGTTGATCTAAAATGAAAGGAATTTAAGTAGACAAACGTAAAAGATGGGGTGGAGTATTACAGGCAGAGGGAAAGTAAGTGTTTATAGGTTGATCAGTGTTGCCAGACAACAGTGTTTAGGAAGAGAAAAGTGCAAGGAAAGACTGGAGAAGTGGGCAGAGATACTTAGAATTGATTTTTATCCTAAAAGCACTGTAATACCTTTACAGTTTTTAAGCAAAGGGTTGATGTGATTATAATTGCACTTTAGTGCAGAGAAGTGATTGGAAACTGCCAGAGTGAAAGCAAGGAGAGCCTTTTTTATTTCCTTGAGAGATTTTTGCTAAAGGGTGCATGTGCTTGCCAGAAAGACAAAAAGAGACAAAGAGACAAAAAGTGAGAAGTCAACCCTCAGAGGGGATGGGCATGCTGCAATCCCATTTCCTCTGTTCTCCTCTCGGGATTTTAGGCACGCATGCACACGTGGCTGGCGTGAGTTTTAAGCTCCCGGATTTGGGACTTAAACCACAGTCAACTGTATGAGTCCAGCAACATAACCATTACGCCATCTGCCAGTCCTAGGAGAGCCTTCTTCTTCAGAAGTTTACTGATCATTAGGGCCGGCAGGTGGTCTGGTGTTTGAAGTGCTGGACTCCCACATGGCCCACCACGATTCAAATCCTGGACCTGGTGGCTTGCTGTCTCACTCTCCATTTCTCTCTGTCTGTTTCTCTCTGGTCAAAATTGAAGAATAATGATAATAAATATAATTTAAAATAAATACATCTTTAAAAAAAGAATTTTTATTGATCACACAAGTCAGTCCAATTCTATGTGATAGAGGATTACATAGGAGGTGAGAATGTGGAATTCCAATATTTAATTGCTGGGTACTGTATCATGGGAGTGCATAGAAAATTCATAGCAGCATATGAATGGAGGAGAATTAGAAAAATAGTGAGATTATATCCATCAGAAGGGTGGGAAGTTTCAGAAATCCACAGTGAACATGTTAAATGACACTGAAAAATATTCATTTGATTAGTGACATAGGTTTAATGACCAGAAGGTCTTTTTTCATAATATGTCTTAATGTGGGGACCAGCAGGGTTATAGTGGTTAAGGTGCTGGACTCCCATGTAATCAACCGGGGTTCAAGTCCTGGACTGGCAGCTAGAAACTCACGCTGGGCACGTGTGTGTGTGCCCAAAATATTGAGAGGAGAATGGAGGAGAAGGGATTGTGGTGTGGCCATCCCTCCTGGGAGATGATTTGTTGCTTTCTGTATCTCTGCCTCTCCATTAAGTGCATGCACCCTATAGCAAAAATCTCTCTTGAAAAAAAATATATGTATATATATATAGGAGCTGGCAAATGACGTAGTGGTTAAGGGCACTGGACACCCACATGGCCGACCACAGTTTCAGTCCTGAACCTGGCAGCTTGCTTTCTCACTTTTCCTCTCTCTCTCTCTGTCCATCTCTGGTCAATTAAAATAAATAAATAAAATAAAGTTCAATAAAATTATATATATATATGTGTGTGTATATATATATATATATATATGTGTGTGTGTATATATATATATATATATATATATATTTATATATATGGCTTAATGTGTATACATCGCCTTATAATCTTTTCTGAAAGATTTTTTCCAGTCTTTTCTTTTTTATTTAATTTTATTTATTATTATCATAATTTTAAATATTACATTTAATCACATGTATACTTACAGTGTATTTCATTTCTTTTTCGAGCACAATTACCATGCATATCAGTTAAGACAAAGACATTACTATCCACATCATCAAATAGCTTTTCATCTTTTTTTTCAGATTATTATTATATATTCTCATTTTTTTAAAAACATTCAATCACTATATATAACTTGGCTTATAAAGAGAATTTACCCAACATGAAATATTTCTCAGACCAGTCCAGTTAAGAATACTATACATGGGGACAAGCAGTTAGTGTAATGGCTATGTTGCTGGACTCCCGTGTAGTCGACCGCGGTTCGCGTCCCAGACCCGGTGGCTTAAAACTCACGCTGGGTGCGTGTGTGTGCATGCCCAAGATCCCAAGAGGAGAATGGAGGAGAAGGGATTGCAGTGTGGCCATCCCTTCTCCTCCATTCTCGCTTTCTGTCTCTCTGTCTCTCTCTGTCTGGTGAGAGCATGTGGCCTATAGCAAAAAAAAAAAAAAAAAAAATCCTCTCCCCACCCCCCCCAAAAAAGAATACTATACATATTATCATCAACAGGTAATAAACCATTTCTGTGTCTTACTAATGTCATGCCTTTCCATTTATTCTTTTGCTATCCTTATCTATACTCATCCCTTCTCCTCCCAACCTTGTTCTACACTGTCTTCAGCATTCATAACTATTTTCACTGCTTTTATGCCCTCCAATATTTTGATATCTACCGGAGGGTGCGGATAGTAGGTATATATTAAGTGGATACATACAATATCTTTCATATCCTGGTTTGCTTCACTCAGCAATAGATCTTCCACATTTGACCACTTTATCAAATGCCAAGGTCTTTTTTTATGGCTGAATAGTGTTCCATAGAGTATATGTGCCATACGTTTTCCATTCATTCATCTGTTTGTGGGGATTTGGGTTGGTTCCATGTCTTAGCAATCATGAATAATGCTGCAATAAAAATTGATGTGCAAGCAGTTTTCCGACTGAGCATTCTCCTGTCCTTTGGGTAGATACTCAGAAGTGGGATTACGGGATCAAATGGTAGTTTTATTTGTAAATCTTTGAGAAACCTCCGTATTGTTTTCCACAGTGACTGAACCAGTTTACATTCACATAAACAGTGCAGGAGTTCCCCTTTCACCACATCCCCGCCAACACTTATCACTTTTTGTATTTTTAATGTTTGCCATTCTGACAGGGTTTAGGTGGTATCTCATTGTGGTTTTAAACTACATCTCCCTTATGGTGAGGCATGTTGAGCATTTCCTCATATGCTTTTTGGCTGTTCATGTCTTCCTTAGAGAGATTTTTGTTCAGCTCATTTTCCCATATTTGGATTAGACATTGAGTTCCCTGTGCATTCTGGTTATCAGTCCCTTGTCTGAGGCATATTTTACAAAAATACTCCCCCATTCTGAGGGTTGTTTCACATTAATTACTGTTTCCTTTGCTGTGCAGAAACTTCTTCATCTAACATAGTCCCACTTGTTTATTTTAGGGATTATTGCCCATGCTTTGGGAGTCTTATTTAAGAAGTCTTTGCCTACCACGATGTCGTCCAGTGGTTCCCCAGTGTTTTCCACTGGTAGTTTTATAGTTTGAGATTTTAGGTTCAGATCTTTGATCCATTTTGAGTTGATTATTGTTAATGGTGAAAGATGGGGATTCAATTTCATCATTCTCCAGGTGGATATCCAGTTTTTCCAGCATCATTTGCTAAAAAGGTTTTCCTTTTCCCAAAGAATTGACTGGTATCCTTTGTCAAGAATCAGGGACCAGCAGTTAGCATAATGGCTATGTCGCTGGACTCCCACGTAGCCGACCGTGGTTCGCATCCCGGACCTGGTGGCTTAAAACTCACGCCAGGCACGTGTGTGTGTGTGTGTGTGCCCAAGATCCCGAGAGAAGAATGGAGGAGAAGGGATTGTGGCGTGGCCATCCCCCCGGGGGGTGATTTCTCACTTTCTGTCTCTTTGTCTCTCTCTGTCTGTCTGACGAGCGCACACGCCCTATAGCAAAACCCTCTCCAAAAAAAAAAAAAAAAAAAAAAGAATCAGTTGGGTGTAAGCTTTGGAGTTTATTTCTAAGGTCTCTATTCTATTCCATTGGTTCACCTGTCTGTTTTTGTACCAATACTATGCTGTTTTGATTATCATAGCTTTATCTTTTTTTTTTTTTTTTTTTTTTTTTTTTTTGAGACCACGGCCACGCTGCAATCCCTTCTCCTCCATTCTCCTCTCGGGATCTTGGGCACACATGCACACACGCCCGGCGTGAGTTTAAGACACCAGGTCTGGGACTCGATTCACGGTCGGCTACCTGGGAGTTCAGCGACATAGCCATTATGCCAACTGCTGGTCCCAGCTTTATTGTATATATTTTTTTATTATCATCATAATCTTGTCCATTTTGCATTGAATCACATATAACTTTACAGTGTATCACATTTCTTTCTCCAGAAGGAATACCATGCCAATCAGTCAATACTGAGACACTACAATCCCCATTTCATCATCCAATAGCTTTTCATTATTTTTCCTGATTGTTATTATTATTATTCCAATTATTTTTATAAACAGTCAATCTCTACTTATCATTTGGTTAGTAAAAAGACTTTACCCAACATGAAACATTTCTCAGACCAATCCAGTTGAGAATACTATACACGTCATCAACAGGTAATAGACTATATCTGTGTCCTACCAACGTCATGCCTCTCTATTTGTTCTCTTGCTTTTTTTCTTTTTCCCTCTGCCATTTCTTTTTTTTTTTTTCTCTCTTTCTATATTCACATTCAATCATTACACCTCTTTACCGTGTACAACATGGTTTTTCCCAGGATGAATACAGTGCACATCAGTCAAAACAATGACATCACCTCATACATCATCAACAGACAACTATTCACTCCTGTTTATTGTATATTTTGAAGTCACCCACACCACTCTTCTTGTGCAGGATTGCAATACAAGGTCTTTTATGATTCCAGACAAATTCTATTATTGTCTTTTCTGGATCTGTGAAGAATGTCTCTGGTATTTTGATTGGAATTGCATTAAATATGTAGATTAATTAGAATTGCCATTTTGATTATATTAATCCTTCCAATCCAGGAACATGGGATGTCCTTCCACTTTTTTTTATGTCATTTTCAATACCTTCTTTAAGATTTTCAGTTTTCTTTGTAAAAGTCTTTAACTTCTTTAGTTAGGTTTATCCATAGGTATTTTATACATTTTGTGGCTATGGTAAAAGGGATTTCTTTCTTCAGCTCTACTTTATTCAACTTGTTCATATATAGAAATGCTATAGCTTTTTGGATGTTGATTTTGTATCCTTCCACTTTACTGTATTCATTTATTACTTCAAGAAGTTTTTTCACGGAAATCTTTGGGTCTTCTAAGTATACCATCATGTCATCTGCAAATAAAGATATTTTCAACTCTTCTTTGCCTATTTGGATGCCTTTTATATTATTCTCTTTTATGATTGCATTGGCTAAGACTTCCAGCACTATATTAAAAAGCAGTGGAGAAAGTGGGCAGCCTTGTCTAGTACCAGTTTTTAGTGGAGAAGCTTTTAGCTTTTCCCCATTCAGTATGTTAGCTGTAGATTTTTCATATGTGGGTTTTGTTGTGTTGAGAAATAACCCTTCTATACCAATCTTACTGAGAGCTTTAATTATGAAAGGATGTTGTGTTTTATCAAACGCATTGTCTGCATCAATTGAAATGATCATATGGTTTTTAGCTTTCTTTCTGTTAATATGGTGTATTATCTTTATGGTCTTGCATATGTTGAACCACCCTCGCATTCCTGGAATAAAACCTACCTGGTCATGTTGAATAATCTTTGTTATATGTTGTTGGATACAATTTGCAAGTATCTTGTTGAGAATTTTTGTACCTGTATTCATCAGAGATATTGGTCTGTAGTTTTCCCTTTTCTGTCATGTCTTTATCTGTTTTGGGAATGAGGATGATGGAGGCTTCATAAAATGAATTCAGGAGGTTTTCTTCCAAAGAATAGGGGTTGACTCTTCCTTAAATGTTTTGTAGGGGACCAGCAGTTAGCGTAATGGCTATGTTGCTGGACTCGCATGTACTCAACTGCAGTTTGAGTCCCAGATCCGGTGGCTTAAAACTCACACCAGGCGCGTGTGCATGCGTGCCCAAGATCCCGAGAGGAGAATGGAGGAGAAGGGATTGCAGCCTGGCCATCCCCCCTGGGGGGTGATTTCGCACTTTCTGTCTCTCTGTCTCTCTCTCTATCTTTCTGGCAAGCGCATGCGCCCTATAGCAAAAACCTCTCCAAAAGAAAAAAAGTTTTGTAAAATTCAGAAGTGAAGCCATCTGGACCTGGGCTTTTCTTTGTCATGAGGTTATTTATTACTGATTCAATCTCATGGTTTGTTATGGGTCTATTCAGGTTTTCTATGTCCTCCTAATTCAGTCTTGGTAGATTATATGCATCCAGGCATTTGTCCATCTCCTCCATGTTCTCTTGTTTGTTGGCATGTAGTCGCTCATAGTATTCTCTAATGATGCTTTGTATTTCTATTAAGTATGTTGTAATGTTGCCTGTTTCATTATGTATTTGATTTATCTCGTTTCTTTCTTTCTTCTTCTTTATCAGTCTAGCTAACGATATGTCCATCTTGTTAATCTTTTCAAAGGCCCAACTTTTGCTTTCATTTATTTTCTGTATAGTTTATTTTCTATTTCATTTATTTCTGCTCGAATCTTTATGATTTCTTTTCTCCTGGCATTTTTTGGGAGCTTTTTTTTTGCTGTTGCTTTTTCAATTCCCTGAGGCATGATGTTAGGTTGTCTATTTGCCACCTTTCCATCTTTTTCTTATGCACACTAATTGCTATGAATTTCCCTCTTGTGACTGTTTTTGCTGTGTCTCATAGATTATGGAAACTCATGTACTTGTTAACATTTGTTTCCATAAATTTTTTGGTAAATTCTTTCAGGTTTTGTTTATCTGAGAATGTTTTTATGTTTTTTCCCCATACGAAGGATAATTTTGCCAGGTATAGTATTCTTGGTTGAAATTGTTTTTCATTTAACACTTTGACTATGTTTTCCCATTCTTTCCTTGCCTACATTGTTTCTGATGAGAGGTCTGATGCTAGCCTAATGGGATAACTTTTGTAAATAACTTGGCATTTCCCTCTTGCCAATTTTAGTTATCTTGTCTTTGTCTGTGGTTTTAGCCAGTCTGGCTAAGATGTGCCTTGGAGAGGATTTTCTTGGGTTGATTCTATTTGGGTTCCTATGTATTTCTTGGGTCTGGGTATTTGAATGCCTCTCTAGGTTTGGAAAGTTTTCTTCCAGGATTTCATGAAATAAATTATAATGCCCTTATTAATTTCTTCCTCTTCTGGGATACTAATTATCTGGATGTTGGGGTGCTTGATAGTATCTAGTGTTTCTCGTATATTATCCTCATTTTTCTTGGTTGTTTTCTCAGTCTTTTTTATACTTTTTTCTAGGTCAGAGGTTTTGTCTTCTACATTGGAGATTAGATCTTCTGTGTGATCTAATCTACTTTTAATACTTTCAAAGGAGATTTTAATTTCCTTTATCACATTCTTCATCCCTAACAATTCTGTTTGATTCTTTTTTTTTTTTATGATGTCTATTTCTTCTTTCAAATTATGAAAGGACTTCCTCATCTCCTGGAGCTCTCTGTCTCTTTTCTGATGCATTTAATTTAGTCTGACCACTACAAATATTCTGAATTGCTTATCCGGCATTTCCCCAACTTCCATTGCTCTGTATATGGGTGATGCAAAATTGATGTTTTCCCTTGGGGGAGAGACATTTTGTTGTTGCTCATATTTCTTGTGCCTCTGTGACTGTTCCTAGTCATCTGGTGATCTATATGTTCCTTCGTAAATTATTCAAGTTATCTCCGAGTGTTTGAAAATGTGGAGTGGAAATTTAGTGATCTCTTTTCTGCACTGCCTCCCTGTTGCACACAAGCACCCTGCACTGTTGTCACTGGTCCTGGGTGACCCAAAGTCCTCTCTATTTCTAAAGAACAGCTGCACCTGAAACTGAGCTGCTGAGCTTCACCTCAGAAGCAAAGGAAAGATCGCGTGGCCCACAATGTGTGTCTCATGATATCCAAAACACTGAAATCCTGAGATTTCAAAGGTGACTTGGAGGAGGAGATGAGCCACAGGTCCCAGCCTAGGCCTTGTAGTCAACAGGCAGTGTAGCATCCGGCAAGGGGCAAGGCCACACTTGAACCTGGTATCCAGATGGGTCAGGAAGGGGCTCAAGCTTGTCTTAAAGTCCCAAGACACAAACCTGAAGTCCAAAGGTGAGTGGGGGAGGGTATGAGCCATGGGTCCAGACCCTTAGGCCCTGCAGCCACAGGTAGCCTGACGTCTGGCAAGGCCCGTTCTCTTGAACCAGTGTCCACTCCAGTCTTTTCTTGATAATATTCCTTAAGAACATGGGGCCGTCAGGTGGCATGGTGGTTAAAAGCACTGGATTCCTACATGGCTGACCGTGGTTCAAGTCCTGGTCTTGGAGGTTTGCTTTCTTGCTTTCCCTTTCTCTTTCTCTCTTTCTCTCTCTGGTCAAATTGAAAAATAATAACAACAAACTTAATTAATTAAATAAATAAATAATTCTTTTTAAAAAGAGAACTTATGGATGTTTTCATAAAGTTCTACAAAAATTCTACTAATATTTTAATTAGAATTGTGTTGTTTATTATTTTGTTTGAGAAATATGTATGAGGTGGTATTCAGATGTTCAGAAAAATACATACTATTTAAAAACGTTTAACTATTTTGCACTAAAATAAAATCATAGTTTAATTCCATTTTCCACAAACTTTTGAAAATCCCCTCAGATTTTTGCTTTATCATTAGGCATCTCTTTAAGAAATTAGTATATTTCTTGAGATCAACAGATGGCATAATGGTTACATCAGTGGACTCCCACATGGCAAACCACGGTTTGAGTCTTGGACCCAGTGTTTTGAAATTCATGTTGGATGCATTTTCATGAGTGCCCAAGATCCCAGGAGAACGGAGGAGAAGGGAATGTGGTGTGGCCATCTCCCTGCCGGGATGGGGGGGGTGATTTCTCGCTTTCTGTCTCTCTGTCTCTCTCTCTCTCTCCAGCGAGTACATGTACCCTATCGCAAAAATCTCTCAAAAAATTTAAAAAAGAAAGAAATTAGTTTATTTCTCACTATGTGTAATTTTCTCTTAAATCATTTAATGAAGTTTGGCAATTAAAAAAAATAATGTTGGAGTCAGCTGGTGGCATGATGGTTGGGGCTCTGAATTCCCACATAGCCGACCACAGTTGGAGTACTGGACACTACTGCTTGAGGATCACACTGTGTGTGTGTGTGTGTGTGTGTGTGTGTGTGTGTCTCCAAAATCTCAAGAGGAGAATGGAGGTGAGGGGATAGCACTATGGCCATCCCCCCAGAGGATGACTTCTCACTTTCCTTCCCTCTTTCTCTCTCCAGCGAGCACAAGTGTCCTATGGCAAAAACCTAAAAAATAAATAGATAAATAATAAAAATATGTTCACACATGTCTGTTGTTAAGATGACTCCTGTGTATTATTTTTCTCCTTGATATTATGACTAGGATCTCTTCGGTACTCCCATTACCATGATAGTGTTTTCTTTCTCTAATTTACTTTTCTATCCTAGGGAGCATGCACTTGCCAGAGAGAGAGACAGAGAGTTGGAAAAGTGAGAAATCACCCCCTGTGGCATAGCAACACCCCAATCCCTTTTCCTCCTGGAATTCTGGGCATGCACACACACATGCCCAGTGTGATTTTTCAAGCTAGTAGGTCCAGGACTTGAATTGCAATTAGCCATGTGGGAGTCCAGTGCCTTAACCACCATGCCACCTGTTGGCCCCACTAATTTACCTTTTAAAGCTTATTTATTCTTTTGAGGAAGAGAGAAAGAGAAAGAGATACCCTTGGTGGGGTCTCACCATGCCATGATCCTCACCCTGTCCCTCCAGCCTTCCAGTAGAAGCAGTGGGCATGTTGAGGTAGATCTAGAATCAGAGTCTGGGGCCTTCACAAATGGTTCCAGTATCGCAGAGCAGCACCCTCCACTGCAGCTAGACCTTTATTTAAGTGACAAACAAAAATTATACATATATATTTATGGCATACAACATGATGTTGCAATATGTATACATGTGGGAAGGCTCTTTCAAGTTAATTAATCTATTACCTCGCTTATAATTTTTTGATTACCACCCTTAAAATCTATTTTTTAAAGCAATTTTCAAGTATACAATACATTGTTATTGACTATAGCCACCATGTTGTGCAATAGATCTCTTAAACTTATTCTTCCTGTCTAACTGGAATATTGTATCCTTTGACCAACATGTCCCCAGTCCCACTCCCTCCCTCCTCAGCGTTGATAGATCATTTTTGGTAATACGGAGATTTAATTTTTTTTTTTCAGAAGGCATATGTACTTGGAGAAAGCATCCTCTTGATAGGGCATGGGCACGTTGCAGTCCTTTTTTCTTCACTTCTTCATCCTGTCAGGATGGGGCACATATACATAAGCACTTGGCATGTTTTTCAAGCCTATGGGGCTGGGTTTCAAAATGAGGCCAACTGTAAGTGGTCTGGCTTCCTTTCACAGTGCTTAACCCCAGCTCTATAGGACCGTCCCAGTACGGGCATTTTACCAGTATTAATTTCTCCAATCTACAATATGAGATATCTTTCCTTTTATTTTTGTCTGCCATTTCTTTCTTCAGTGTTCTATAGTCTCCAGTCTTTAGATCTTTGACCTTATTGGTTAGATTTATTTCTAGGTACTTTATTGTGTAGTTATTATAAGTGGGACTGTTGGCCCAGCTGTGGTAGCACACAGTACTTGACACTGCTGCTGAGGCCGGCAGCAGGCTCAGACCACAGGGAGGGCTGGAGATAATTCCTGACCGACCCTGAAAGCCAGGTTCAGTGGCACACACCTGTACTCCCAGCCACTCAGGAAGCAGAGGCAGAAGGATTGTGACATGGTGAGACTCTGTCTAAAAAAAATTGGGGTGGGGCCAGCTGGTGGTGGTATGCTGGCTAAAGTGATTGAATCCCACATAGCCAGCTGTGGTTTGAGTCCTAGACCCAGTAGCTTGAAAAACACACTGGGCAGGTGTGTGTGCATGCACAAAATCCCAAGAGAAGAGTGGAGGAGAAGGGATTGCAATGTGGTCATCCTTCTGGGGGTGTTTTCTCACTTTTCTTCTCTCTCTCCCTAACACTTAAAAAGAAAAGAAAAGAAAAAAGGTCAGAGGATTGTTTCTCTTTTTGGATAATTCATTGTACTGTATAAGAAGGTTACTGATTTTGGTGTGTTGATTTTGTATCCTTTGCACCAACTTTACTGAATTCTTTTATTTTAATTGATTTGGTGGAATTTTAGGACTTTCTACATACAAAATCATGTCATCTGCAAATAGAGACCACCATAGTGTCTTCCATCTAGAAATGTATTCTTTTTATCCTCATTTTATGAGTAAAGAAACTGAGGTCCAGAAAAGTTAGATGACTTGGCCATGGTTGCTGAGTGGAAGAAATGGGAAGTGCCTATCTTGAATATCCAAATTTTGTTGTGCTACATGAATAGGAATCAAGTTGCATGCCCAACTTTGTTAAAGTTCATATTCCCTTAAGTATCACTTTCTTTGGTATCAAATTTCAAAGTAGTAATATACATTTTATAGCACATCCCTTGTTTTTAGCAGTGTCATTTTGAAGTATAGTGTCATGTCTCCAGGAACTGCGTTTCATCTCCATTCAATTCTCCCAAGACATGATTCCTACCAGACAGGAACTATTTCTTCTCTGAGGCCTAAATAGCACCTAACAATCTATTGCACCGAATAAATATTTAATGAAGATTGAATATTTCCTCTGTGGTGGATCGATTATTCTTGTTGATTCTCTGAGGAAACCTGTTTGGTTTTTTTTTTTTTTTTTTTTTTTAGTTCTGTGGTAGGTTAAGAAATTTGCTTTTCTGAATATTGTTACTAACATCAAAGTGTGTTTCAGTGATTTAAAAATTCGTGTGTCTTAAGTTTTTGGTCATTTAGTTTTCCTGGTTTACAGATGCTATTTGAATGTTTATGTCATCTCAAATGTAAATCACAGATTCATCTAGTAGCATGAAATAAAGTCATTTACTAGGAGAGCTGGTTTTTTTTTTTTTTTTTTAGAAGTTCTGGTATTTAAGGCTCTGAAAATGAAAAATATTTTCATGTTTTAGTGGAAGAAATAGAACTTTATTGATAAATGCCTCCCAAGACATAAATAATTCTCACCTTGCAAATGACAGAAGTCTGTATTTCATACATTTTAAACTATTAATCATGTATTTACTTTTCTTATTTTTAAGCTTTCCTTAGCTGATTTTAGGCTTAAATGAAATGCATTTGTATTTGCCTGTGGAGTTTCTAAATTTATGAAATTGGTGAAATAGCTTGAAAAATTTCAACTTGTAAAATTCATTTGTATTTGCCTGTGGAGTTTCTAAATTTATGAAATTGGTGAAATAGCTTGAAAAATTTCAACTTGTAAAATTGGAATCACTATAGTGGAATCATTTGCTGTAAGTTGTTAATGTGACAGTCATATATAATTTATCAGAATGAATTAGAAAAACAAACCATTTAAAAGAAACAAAAATAGGAATAGGTAGAGGAAAGAATATATATGTTTCATATTTTCTTTCTGTTCTAGGAAGCAAATGAATGTAATTGTGAGATAGACAAGACATGTCTAGTGACAAATACACTCCACTTTTAAGAAATAAATTCACTATGTTTCATGTTTAATAACTTTGGGGACATTTATTTGATTTTAAGTAACTGTTGACATTGTGTAGTGTTTATTTTTCTACAGCATAATTGTGTGTGTGTGTGTGTATGTGTGACAAGAGTTATAGTACATTTGATAACAAGGGTTGGGCACATTATTTGAGTCATAGTGGTTCAATATCTATTTTTAGGTCTTTTTGACCCAGGAACCTGTGACCTGTGAAATCTCCACAGTTTTTGGATTCTTTAAGATATTTTATAGGGGACCAGCAGTTAGCGTAATGGCTATGTCGCTGGACTCCCATGTAGTTGACCGTGGTTCGAGTCCCAGACCCGGTGACTTAAACTCACGCCAGGCACGTGTGCATGCATGCCCAAGATCTGGAGAGGAAAAAGGAGGAGAAGGGACTGCGGCATGGCCATCCCTCCGGGGTGTGATTTCTCACTTTCTGTCTCTCTGTCTCTCTCTGTCTTTCTGGTGAGCACACCCGCCCTATGGCAAAAACCTCTCAAAAAAAAAAAAAAAGATATTTTACAATGCAAAGATTTCACTTTAGATGAACACTGCACTGTGGGAAGTTGACTAGTGTCATTCAAAATGGAAAGAATGTCAAAGTATAAATTGTGAACAGTTTAAGAAGTTATGATAACAGCTAACATATGTGAGAAGAGAGAGGCTGTGGTTAAGGAAGTTTCTTTTCTTCCACAACTTATAACTAAGAAAACCTGAAATTTAACCTGGTATTTGCAATGCTCTGGTTACTCAGCAGCATTCCATTTTGTGAAATTATTGCCAAGAAAACCTACCCAAATCTTGAGTTACAGACTGTTCTTGCATCTGATTGGAAGGGGCATCTGAGTTGTTCGTGTAAGGTAAACAGATCCAAGGCTGCACAGATGAAGGTGGAGGCTTGGGGAGGGTTTCAGTCAGGGAAGGGAAGCTTCCTAGACATTATAGCTCGGTCCAGAGGCCAAATGGAAGATAAATCACCCCTGGCCACCTCTCTTATTATTGAAATGGTTCAGCCCTGGGGTTTAACTGAAGGACTAACAGGGTTTTGAAGTGCAAATAGGATGGTGAAGGGTAAACTCTTTTAGGGCTTTATTTTGATGGATTTTTTTTTTTTTCCTGTGTGGATTTCTGGCACTGACTGTGATCTGGAAGAGGTCCTTAAAAAAGGAAAGTTTTGTCTTGTTTTTGGTCAATCAGGCAATAAGGACTTTCCACAGGGGTGTACTTTTCCTGCATGCATATTGATCCTATTGTGTTTTAAAGCAGGTCATTTACTTGGCTCTTTTTTTGAGCCTTCAGCAGTGAAGCTGTCATTTCAAGGTCACATCTCTTTCTTGATATTAATACCAAAGTTTCAGAGTGCTGAACCATGTGGTACTTTTGGATCAGTAGTTTTTGGAGGATTACTTAGGGCCAGTGTGTGTTAAACAAAGTCCTCTAGTTAAAGATCAAGTCCATAGAACAACTCTTTTATAATAGTGATAAGCATTTTATAATAACTCAGTCTTCTTCCATTAAATAATAAAATTGTGCATAGTCACTTAATTATTTTGTATACATTCCATTTTGCCAGCAGTTTAAATAAATAAAAAGAAGAACACTCTGAGATTGTGAAATATTATGAGATGTTATTTGTAAAGATACACTGTAGTGTTGGAGGACATAGGAAGACTTAAAAGTGTTTAAATAAGTGATATGTTGATTTAGTAAATTGAAAAAACATTTTAGCCCCTCCCCCCAAATAATTCAAATATAAGAGAATAAAATAAAATACCTTTAAAAATATGTGTTTTTATAAAGCGGTGATGAGAGGAGTCAGCAATGACTCCAAAGAAAAATGGCTGTAGCACAATTAAAGTCCTGCATGAGAAACTTCTAAAGAAAAATTAAAATATTTCTATTAAAGAAATGTCATTGTAATGCTTATATTTCTTCTTATAAATATCATTGATGGAATTTTTCTTGAACATTTTGGCTCTTTACTTTAAACATAACATAAATATTGGTATTACTTGCCCTTTTCAAGAATAATATATTTAGCTGCAACAGAGCTTCTTGTGTTCCTTGATACCATCATAAAAAACAAGTTGTTAATCTCCATAATTAACATTGATCCACGGTGTTGTTAACTGACCTCTAGGTGGTTTTCTTTTATGTGCTTCAAATGTTTCCCTACACCGTATTTATGTAAATGTTAGAGGTATATTCACTTTCTATTGTTGTATGATTATTTTAAATGAAATGTTTTAAACACTACCACCAACAACAAAACCCCCAAACCCTCGATGGCATCAGAGAGAGTCCCTTGCATCTACAGCGTCCCTGTCATTAGTTTGTTGCTGGGAGATGTTAATATGACCTTTCCTTTGTTAGACAAGAGATCTGGAGCCTTCCCAGAATCCTCTTGTTAACTGTCTTTTTAACCCAAGTTGGAGGTTGTCTGATGAATAAAGGGTGAGCTTTTTTATGAGCTAGACATATTGTTGACATTGTCACATGTTGCTTTTTAAATTTCTAATGTGTTTTTAATTTGCAAAGCATGTGTGTGCCTTTCACAGCAGTAGAATCAAGTCAGCATTTCTGAATCCACATACTGCTTTATGCAAACAGTAAGGGGCAGGCTTAAGAATGCTGCGTCTTCATGGCCTCAAATGTTCTGAAACACATGTGAATGAATTTTACTTTGAATATTATTGAATAAAAGAAGATAGTTGAAGAAGGCTTTTTTCCCAAGAACTTCTCTTGCCTCTTGGCAAGTGAATTGCCCCCAATATAAAAGCGGGGGGGCGGGGGGGTAGTTGAGTTACAGAGTGAAAAGGCAATCCACAAATAATCACTCTTTTCTGCCTTTGATTGTGTCAGATTTTTTTGTGTGTGTGGCAATTGTTTTCTTTTTTGCTTAGAAGAGGTTTATGGTCCAATGTCTGTCAAGTCAGCCCCTGTCTTAAGGTTGCAGTTGTATTTCTCTCCGGAGTTCCTGGAGGTGATGTTATCTTTTGTTCACTCAGCAGTGTGGTCGTTCCTGAGAGCATCTGTCACTTTAGGCATTACAAGATGGATGGGTCTCCAGTGAACTGCTGGTTGAAGCAAATGGTGAAAATAAGAAAAGACAAGGGGTTTCAGGGTCTGTGGAGGGGACAGACAACAAGGAAACACTGTTAGAAATCAAGAGTAAGCTGAGCAATAGAGGAAGAAAGCAAAGATGGATCAGATGTCATTTTATAAACATCTTGGAAATCAGAGTCTTTTGATGGCTATCACGAGAGACTGAGAGAGACATCTGCACAATGGTAAACAATCTGTGGTTTGAATTTGTGGTATGTGGTTGGACATTCGAACAGAAAGTCTGGGGAAAGTGTTGGGAAAATAACAATAATGGTATAAGATGTCTTATGTGAGGATTTTGCTGTTTGATAAATTAGCAGTCTTTTAAAATTGTTTAAAGATCAAATTGAAAATCTTACCTTTAAATTTTTCTATTTTATTTTCTCTTTTCTTTTTGTAAGCACTAACAATGATAGATATTAAAATATTTGAAAAGTTTTGTCCACATAGCTAAAATTCTGATTGTTTACTGAAGCTCTTTGGCATTTTGTGAGGGAATTCTGAAAATTCTACTCATGCTTTAAGAAGGCTAGGGGTAGATTTCAAGTCATTGGAACTAAAGTCCAACTTAACTTAATGGGCTCTTTTGATCAAAGAAAGAATATAATTATTATTAATCTGTCAGAACAATTTGGAGTATTATATTGTATTTAGAAATTCATTTTGCTGGTGAAGGTCAAAATGTGTATATTCTGACTAAGACAAAGTCCCTCCTATGTAAGACAGATAGGCAAGAGGTTGGCTGGGGAATGAAAAGGGAAAAGAGAATGCAGTGATGTGATTGAAAAAATGATTTTGTCAAGCTTTACGACATTCGTCTATGAAAAAGACCATAGTTTAAGAGGCAGAGAAATGAAGATGATTAGAAGCTTTAAGCTATACAAATGGTAGAGTATCTTCCTTCTCTATGGGTGTAAATAATAG
Organism: Tupaia tana; assembly: GCA_026018925.1. NCBI lineage: Eukaryota > Metazoa > Chordata > Mammalia > Scandentia > Tupaiidae > Tupaia > Tupaia tana. The sequence continues at coordinate 56,332,028 of JAKSZU010000007.1, read as the reverse complement.
ATGAAAGAGTAAGAGTGACAACAAAGGATCAGGTCGTTTAAGAGAATGTGTGCAGCCTGAATAGGGGTCTGTGGCCCAGGGCCAAAGGTCTTAGCTTTGAGTGTAATTAGAAGAAAATACAAAAATGTCATTACTAGCAGGTGAAGTGTCTAGCACGTGGCCAAAAATTAGCAATTTTAGACTTCGAAGCTATTGGAATTGGATTACTGACCTTCTTTTTAAATCATTAAGGTCCTTGTGGAGTCATATAGTTTCATTGGTAGTAATGCAGTTTGACCTTGTCGACCACATGGGTAATCTTGGGTTTGTATGCAGAGAGCAAGGCCCCTGACTTAGAAAAGATGTCTATTTTTGTGTGGGTTGGTGGAGAATATGTTTGAAAACCGGGATCTTGCATTTTTAATTATTTAGCCTGAAGATGTCATTCAGGTAGTAAGAGAGTAAGGTTAATATTTTTATTCCAAAATCTAAAATGGTTCTTTTCTTTCTGAGGTTGGCATAAAGGGAAAGTAGAATGAAAACCATCATGTTTCTTTAGAAAACATAAGCTAATATTATTTCAAATATGTAGTGCTATAAATATTTATACTGGAATTAGTACATTCTATTTTAAAAATCCTCTTTCATTTTCTTTTTAGACACAATAACAAAGGATATGTCTATGTGTAAAATCGATGACAAGAAGTTTTTATTTCACTTTCTGCTTTATAACTGTATTCCTGTTTTGCTATGCTGTAGTTTATATTCACCATAATCAACTTAGAGGAGAGAATGATATGCATGCTATAATTTTCAACCAACTATAAGTAATTATAATTAGTTTAATAAAATCCAGGAAATTATTACTCAAAAATGTAGGAAAGTAGGTCTTTTTTTCTTGTAGGCCTCCTTAGAAATTACTAAAACATTAATTTCAAGAAGTAAAAGAAACATTTTAATGACTATTAGTTTACATTTTTACTAAATGTAAAAATTAATATTGTGTATTTGGATAGTTCTTTGATTAGATAGTTTTGTCTGTGTATCAGGAATTATACTCTTCAACTACTTAAAATAAGAAAATTACCTTATGCTAATTTCATTCCTAAAAATAAAAATAGTCAGTGAAGGTTAGCATTGTGGTAATACTTATTAAAAAATACAAGCCGGACAGACTTCTTCGAGTTATATTTGGGGGGTTAAGACTACCAGAAATTGTTTTTATATCTATTATTAACAAGTGATTATTTTGGGAGTATTAGAAGTGAGGACTATCTGAATCTTTTCCAGTTATGATGTGTATGGCATTGCATTAGATGATCTATTTCTAATTATGATATTTTTAAAATCATGAATATTTGTTGTATTATAGAAGATAATACATTTCTAAATTGTCTTTATGTATATATTTCTATTTTTTATGTTCTTGCAGGTGCAGAAAAGCTTCAAACAAGTTAAAATCTAGGCATCAGGCTCCCCGAAGTGTCGACTGCTCAACTTAATCATGAACGTGATACAAAAATGTTAATAAATAAACCAAGGTATTGTATAATTATATATTCCCTCCCCCCACAAAAAAAATGTTCAAGATCAGATTTGTCTTAGCAAGTTATATTTAGAACTTAAATAGACCTCACTTTATTTGGTCCTGAAACTGATTTAAGTAGATATTTCTATGAACTCTCCATTTCCTTTCTTGCCTGCTTTCCTCTCCCCTCCCCCATTCTCCCTAAGCTTCCCAAACTTATTCAGCACTAAGTCTACAACAGCCTCTGTATTTCCTATATTCCTAAATTAAGAAAACAAGAGTTCTGATTTTGATTCTCCTTTACTGAGTGTGATTTTTATCTTTCAAATGGACTAATAAAGAGAGGCTTCTTAATTATTGGCCTCTGTGCAAACCCAAACCAAATCTAGTGATTGCATATATTTACAGTTTGTCTCATACAATACTATCCTGATATGTATGTTATAAAGGTTTTATAAAGGTATTTTTCAATTTTAGAAGTCTTTTAATTTAGAAAAGAAAAAAGGTGACAGTGCCTCCTTTTCAAAGAATACCAACAGCTTGCTTAGAATTAAGAATTTAGGGCTACTGTTTTAGGTAACTCATGTCTATCAGAAGGGGCATAACCCAGCAATGCCTCTTTCCTTTTGGAGGTTACAATGTGCTTAAATAGCCTGGCATTTCCAAGGAAGGCCAAAGATCTTTTCCCCCTTTTTTTTTTTTTTTTTTTTTTTTCTCCTCTTTTATGACCCGTTGTATCCTTGTTGAGGCCAAAAAGAACAAGAGATTCATCGCCACTTCAGCTTGGTCCCTGTTTGTTCCTTCATGGTGATGGTGAAGGAAGATACTGAAACCGGTATTGGGTTAACATTTGGGCCTGGCTGGAACATCTGGAAAATAGTCAGAGAGGGAAAGGAGGAGGCAGAAGAAAGAGAGAGAACTGTTGCATTTTGTTTCACCAGGTGCTAGGAGGAAGCAACATTAGCCTTTTTGATATGGGAGGCAAATTCTGTAGGCCCGGGAGTTAGGCTTCAACAATTGAAGAGGTCAAAGGACAGCTGAGTGGGGTCAGAGAGACACCATGGGGTGTATTTTGTTACTTAGTAAAAGGAGCAGCCTCCTAAAACCTTAAAGGATTCTCTTGAAAATCTGTGTTGTGAAAAGGTTTTATGAGTCTCATGGCAAAAACTCCTGATTTATCTAAGGAATGCTCGCTTTTGTCTAATGGAAGGATAATCCTTACCAAATGTTGGCAACTACTATAAGAGTCAGTATAGGTCTGAAAGAACAGTTAGGGTTTGAAGTGTACTTTGCTTTCCAAAATGTTTATCATTTTAATGTTTCTCTCTCAGTGAAGAATTTTGCACTGTTGAAATACCACCTTTTTCTTTCCTCCTAGCAGAAGAGTTGGGGGAGGGGAAAGAATGAGCCTACATTTAAGTTAAAATTATTCTGCAGGCTTTTGACCTGACCTGCAAGCAGGAAATTATTATCAAGTCCTTAAAAACATCAGAATTTGTTAACTCTAAAAAGTTACCTTTGCATTTATTTTAACTTATAAAGAGAATAAATGGCACGTGGAGTGTAATGTTTCTGGATTATCCATTTTTTACTTTAGTCGTTGAGAGTTGATAGAAGAGGGTATCAGTTGATGAATAACCTTAAACCTGTTTCTTCCTGAATGTGTTTCTCATACATTTTGTAGTAGTAATAAGGAAATGTCAGAGTCAAGAATAGAGCATAAGAAAAGCCATAAGGAATTTTTTTTCTTTGAGGAAATAGAGGACAAAATCATCTGCATGTTGTGAAAGCTCTACCACAGCCCATGACCACAAGAAACCACTTACATGCTGGGAGATACCTCTTTTTTTTTTTTAAGTTAATTTTTTAGGATTATTTATTTATTTAATTCCATTTGTTATTATTATTTTTTAATTTACCCAGAGAGATAGAGAGAGAGAGAAAGGGAAAGCGAGAAAGCAAGCCTCCAGGTACGAGTCTTGAACTGCGGTCTGCCATATGGGAATCTAGTGCCTTTAACTACCACGCCTCCTGCTGGCCCCTTGCTGGTAGATACGTTTAAAAGGTACTGGGCACCTGGCACATAGGTAATGAAAGGAGACTATTAACGGAATTTGACAGTATTTTGATACTGCAACTTACATACTATATACAGATACATATGTGGCTAGATAGGAAGAATTAATATATTACACTATGTACATATGTATAGTAAGGGGGAAAAGTTAAAACGATGAAGGGTATGTAATGGGGTATGTAAACATTTTCTTTCTTATTTACTTACTACTATGTGTGTGACTTTCTAAATAAGTACTCCTGTATATAAACATAAGACTTAGCACGCAGCGGGCTCTCTTTCTGGTTTCTCAAGGTTAAAGTACCTTTCAACAACTCATTTAGAAACCTAAGTGTAGTGACTGATAATTGCCAAGAGAAAACCTACAGCCATTTAAGTAACATTGAAATTGTGGCAAAACTGCCAAATACAATTAGAGTGTTTATAAAAAAAAGGTGGAAAGATGGGGCAGATGACAGAATGGACAGATGAAGGGAACAGAAGTAGCAAATCTTACAAGAACACAATGTTCACAGTTGCTTTGAATTTCCAGTGCTTTTTCTTTTAAGCTAAATCTCCCTCTTTAACTCCTCTCTGAATTACCAGCTCAGTGTATGTTTTGCAAGTTAAATAATTCAGATACCTTTGTTCAGCCCCTAACTCAACATCTGATTTTGAAAGAAGTTAGCTGTTTGGCAATAGTATTTATTTTGCCATGTTAGGGCACATTTGATTTACAGTGCCTTTAAAAAAAAAAAAAAAAAAACTTCTTTATTATTTGTTATTTATTTTTCCAATTTAAAAAATTATGTATTTATTTACGTTTTCTCACAAACACTTTACATATAAAAAATATTTGCTCAGATTCCATAGTTCTTGAGGGTTAATAAAAGAATTTCAAATTTTCAAGAAAACCCTGAATTTTAAAGACAACTTTAAAAATATTTGTTATAATTTTGTTTGTGACTCTATAACAGATTCAGTATGGTTTTAAGTATTTTTGTACAGTGCTTTTTAAAAGGTCGGTTTAAATGTATTTCTGCTGTATTATAATTACTATGAGTGGGAATTTCTTTATCTCTCTTTGCTCTCTTATAATTTTTAGTCGTCCAGGTACATTACAAAAGAGACCTTGTTTTTGCATTTAGTGACCTATCATTACCAAAACCAAAACAAAACCTAAAAAAACTTTGGAAGTCTTTCATGTGTTATTATTAATTTTGTTTATCTGATTAGTGTTCCTAGACAAACGACTTCTTAGGAATACTAAATGGGTATAGGTAAATAAAAGAAATTAGGTGAGTGCTATGTAATAAATACTTCTTTGTGCTTTTCCCACTATGTTTTTTAAAGTCTCAGATGAACTTTTGGGAAATTACCATTGTATCTTTGGAAATTCTATTCTGCATTTGGGAAATTGGTTTTTGCCTCCGGTGTTTTATGCAGATTTTAATGATTGTTGTGATAAATCTCCAGAAGTTTGTTCCCTGAAACCATGGAGACTGTGGGCTCCAGTGTGGCAGCCTGATGGATGTGTTGAGCCACTCTTTGGAAGCATTTCTTGTTATTTAATGTTTTCTGTTCTGGATTATTGACTCTTCTCCTTGTTGAAAAATTGGTCTCTGGTGACATGGTGGAGGTCACACGTTGCCTATTATTGTTTTGTTTCTTTGATCTTACACAGGGATTGCCTCTGGTAATTATACCAGTTTCAGAGAGTCTTGGTGAGATGTGTTTATTTTACAGAAGAATTTCTGGCATTTCAAGAAAGAAAGTAAAGATTTCCAGTAGTAACATGTAACTGTGTTACCAAGGAAAAATAGCACTGCACTTGCTCTCGTAATTATGACTGCTTTTAATAATTATCATGAAGTTAGTTTACATTTACAGTAATTATTTTGATAATGATTTAAAACATATCATGTAAGTGTATGTGCATTGCTAAAAATGACATTTTAGTTAAGTTACTAGATGCTGGGATTTATTTCAGTACCTAAACTACTTTTAACTTTTGAAATTCAAAAGAGATCCATCCAAATTGAAATGTACAGAACCATTAAAAGGGGGTGAAATTCTTGTCTTTAAATCTGTTAGCATTTTCTAAACATTTTCAGCAAAGAGGCTGAATAAAAATGAAACACTTGTGTTTTGAATGCACCGTTAGATTTGTGCTTTGTTTGGAATGTGCTTAGAAGAAGATGATATCTTTTCAGAACTGTTTAATGTATAATTGGATAAATCACAAAATCTCAATGTATTCTCTTTTTGTACTCAATTTCAGTTTTGTTTTTTGTTTTGTTTTTGTTTTTGTTTTGTTTTTTTTATAGAGAGAGATTTTTGCTATAGGGCAGTGTGCTTGACAGAGAGACGGAGAGACAGAAAGTGAGAAATCACCTCCCCCACCCCAGGAGGGATGGCCATGCCACAATCCCTTCTCCTCCATTCTCCTCTCAGGATCTTGGGTACACAACCACACGCTCCCAGTGTAAGTTTTAAGCCACCAGGTCTGAGACTTGAACCATAGTCCACTACATGGGAGTCCAGCAATGTAACCATTATGCCATCTGCTGGTCTCCTTAATTCCAATTTTAGACAAAATATTTGCCATCAAAACTCACAATTTAATGGGGGAATTAGGCAATTACTAAACCAAATTAAGAGAGACAAATGTCAATTTAAAAAGAATTAACTGAAATATTTATCTTTTTTTTTTTTTTTTGGAGAGGTTTTTTGCTATAGGGTGCGTGCGCTTGAGAGACAGAGAGACAGAAAGCGAGAAATCACCCCCCAGGGGGGATGGCCAAGCCGCAATCCCTTCCCCTCCATTCTCCTTTCGGGATCTTGGACATGCACGCACATGCACCCGGCGTGAGTTTAAGCCACCGGGTCCGGGACTCGAACCGCAGTCGACTACATGGGAGTCCAGTGACATAGCCATTACGCTAACTGCTGGTCCCAAATTAACTGAAATATTTTTAAAAAGCACAAAAGAGAACTGTGAACATATGCTTATTTTAAGTTTTAGATTATTTACTGTACAGGAACTTGCAAGAACTATGTTTGGAGGAAGGGGATCTGCAGCGTGACCAGGCCTTGTCAAAGGTCTTTTCTATCTCTTTCTCTCCTCTCTCTCCTCCCTCTTCCTCCTGTGTGTATGTATGCCTTCTTTATCACGAATAAAATATTTTTTACAATTTATAAAAATAAAATATAAAAAGATGTCTGAGAGAGACAGTAGGTGGTGTGATGGTTAAGGCTCTGGACTCCCACATGGTCAATCATGATTAGAGTCCCAGAACTGGCAATTTGAAAATCACCCCAGGTGTGTGTGCATGTGTGTGCCCAAAATCTCAGGAAGAAAAAGGATTGCAGTGTGGCAATTCCCCCTGGGGAGTCATTTCTCAATTTCCCTCTCTGTGTCTGTCTCTCTCTGGCAAGTGCAGTATGGCAACCTCCTACCACCCTCCCCACCCCACTCCCCCAAAAAAATATGTCTGAGAGAATAAAGAGTTTAGAAGATTTTCACTAATGAAAAAAAGGTAACTTGTTGGGTTGGTAATAGATTAAGAAAAGACAAGGTTTCTAGGCTTTTGATGCTCAGGAGAAAGGCTGAAAGTCCACCTTTGAAGTTATTCCTTTGTTCCCAGAGAAGAAAACCCACGGTTAACTCTGGATAGTTCCTGGTAGTTTTCTACCTTTGGCAAAGAAGAGGAATAAATGGCTGTTGGATTTGGACTTAGATGCATAAACTAGTGGTACAAAATATTTCTCTTCCAGTTTCCACACTGCTTTGACTATGTGCAGTGCTATTGAAAAATAAGTTGCTTTTGAGTTTTAGAAGAATTAATTATGTATAGTTGGACTAGTGGGGAAGTCTTAGGAGCTTGACCAAAAACTTTGTGTGTTTCAGGAGCATTTCATTTGACAGGCTGTTGATTTTCTTCCATTTCCAACCTTTTTTTTTTTTTTTTTTTTTTTTTTACTATAAGGGCACATGCATTCAACAGAGTGAGGAAACATGTGCCTGCATAGAGAGGGAGGAGGAAGTGAGAAAGGCCCCCTTTCCCCTGGGGCCTGGGGGGAATGGCTGTGCTGCAGTCCCATCTTCTCCATTCCTCTTTCAGGATTCTGGGCACACATGCACATGCATTCCGCATCCCCTCAAGCGCAGGGTCTGGCCCTCCAACCGCACAGTCGGACATGGGATCTAGCTGCCATAACCACCATGCCAACAGCTGCCTTCCCATCCCAAAGTTTAACTGGGTGTTGTATATTTTGGGTATATACTTCTTGTAAGAAAAGAATCTACCTATTAATTCAAATCCATGGCATTTAGTTTATTATCTATTATTAAAAAAAGTTGCCCAAACAGGATCCTGACTTGTCCTCAAAAATGTAGACATTTCTTTTCTTTCTTTCTTTTTTTTTTTTTTTTTTTTGGAGAGCTATTTGCTATAGGGCGTGTGCGCTCGCCAGACAGACAGAGACAGACAGAGAGATAGAAAGCAGGAAATCACCTCCCAGGGGGGATGGCCATGCCGCAATCCCTTCTCCTCCATTCTCCTCTCAGGATCTTGGGCACGCACGCACACGTGCCCAGCGTGAGTTTAAGCCACTGGGTCCGGGACTCGAACCACGGTCAACTACGTGGGAGTCCAGCGACATAGCCATTATGCTAACTGCTGGTCCCAGACATTTATTTTTTATTTAAAGAATTTTTTTATGTAATTTATTTTAATATTATTTTTTAAGAATTATTTTATTTAACTTTATTTACTTTATTCATTTATTTATTTATTTTTATTTGACCAGAGAGGGACGCCGTGAAAGAGAAGGGGAGAGAGAGAGAGAGAGAGAGAGAGAGAGAGAGAGAGAGAGAGAGAGAGGGAAAGTGAAAAATGAAGCCCCTGGGTCTGGACCTCAAACAACAATCCCCCATGAGGGAGTCCAGCACCCTTAATCTACATGCCACCTGCTGGTCCCATTATTATTATTATTATTATTATTATTATTATTATTTTAATTTGACCAGAGAGAGACAAAGGGAGAGAGAGAGAAAATAAGAAAGCAAGCTTCCAGGTCCAGGACTTTAACCATGGTCAACCATGTAGTAGTCCAGTGCCTTAATCGCTATGCCACTCACCAGCCCAAAAATGTAGAAATTTCTGATAAAGCCTCAACAAGCCCAGCCACTCTGATGGAAATCACTGTGTAGTACTAATTGCCACCAGGAATCATGTAAGACATCTAACCTCTACCTCAATTTTCTACTTTCTTCCTTCTTCGCTATATAAAGGCAGATCAGGGACAATACATAAATGAGCTCCTTGGGTTTAAAAGGGTTAAATCCTTCAGAAAATTGTTAACTAAAACTTTGTATTCTTCCCAAAGTAGAGTTTTTTCTTATTTTTTTCTAGAGTAATAGATCTTACGAACCAGCCTGTGGCTTGGTGGTTAAGGTGGCTGAATCCCACATGGTCAACTGTATGGTTTGAGAAACATGCTGGGCACGTATGTATAGGTGCTCAAAATCCCAAAAGGAGAGGTGGAGGAGAAGTGATTGCAGGGTGACTGTTCAGCATGGGGGGAGGGGGAGCAGTGCTTTCTCACTTTCTTTTTCTCTGTGTTTCTCTCCAACAAGCATGGCAAATTAAAAAATAAATAAATAAAATCTTAGAAGGGAGGCAAGTTGGGGTCTGCAGGTGGAGTGATGGTTAAGGGCTCTGGGCTCTCATGTGGCTGACCATGGTTCAAGTCTCGGGTCTGGCAGCTTGCTTTCTCACTTTCTCTCTCTCTCTGTCCCTCTATGGTCAAATAAAAATAAATAAGTAAATAAATAAAGTTAAATAAAATAATTCTTTAAAAAAAATAAAGGAGAGAGGCAAGTAATTAGATATTACTTCCACTCAGTGCATTCAACCAGTCATGGATACAGCCAGGCCACACCAATTATGGAATGGGGAAAGAGGTGGCTTGCAAAAGAGAGATGCTAACATTTATATTTTCCTTTTCACTTATATTTGATGCTAAGATTACTTGTAAGTATCCAGAGATGATTTAAAGTTTATGGGAAGATGTGTTTAGGTTTTACACTATGCCATTTTATTTAAAGAACTTGAGTTATCAGCAGATTTGGGTATCCAGGAGTCCTGGAACCAATCCTGTGTAGATACTGAGGGTCAGGAGCTCTCTGAAACCACTTGTAGAATTGATGGGGGTTATGATAGCTTACCGATTTTAAGGAAGAGGTCTGGCACCTTTGTTAACCAGGTAAGACTTCATGATTAACAGGTCAATCTTAATTTCCTGGTTAGAGAGCCTAGACTTAAAGCGTTTATTACGTGCTGATTTTTAGATACTAGATCCTTTGAAATGGACTGTAAAAATGAAATGCACAGGGGCCTGCAGGTGGCGTGGTGGTTGAGGTGTTGGACTCCCACATGGCTGATCACAGTTCAAGTCCTGGACCTGGCGGCTTACTTTCTCATTCTCCCTTCCTCTCTCTTTCTCTGTCTCTCTCACTCTCTGGTCAAATTAATAATAATAATAATAATAATAATAATAAATGATAATGATCATAAATAAAATAGCTCTTTAAAAAAAACTGAAATGCCCAAGTGATATGAAAACAGGTAACTTACACAAATTGTTTTAACAAGATATATGCATAGTCCATACAGTTCACATCTTAACAAGATATATGGATATATTTTGTTTTACCTACTTATGTACTTAGCAGACATAATTATAACAATTTTCTCCTTTTTTCCCCCTTTTTCTTTTTTTTGGTGGTGGGGGGTATGGGTACAGACCATGGGAAATTCATATGCTGGGCAACTGAAATCTGCTCGATTTGAAGAAGCTCTCCACAACTCCATAGAAGCCTCTCTCAGATGTAGTAATGTGGTACCACGGCCTATTTTTTCCCAGCTGTACTTGGACCCTGACCAGCATCCCTTCTCCTCTGCAGGTAAATTTCTCGATCACACACATTTATAGGCTCCTTGTGAAAGGAGTAGGGATTCCAGTGCAGGTGCAGGCTGCTGCAATGCTGTGCTGCAAGCCTGGCTCCACGTGGGAGGCTGGAGTTGTATGCAGATCCAGCCTAAAGGCTGGGGGCAGTAGTACGAGCCTGTAATCCCAGTGACTCAAGAGACTGAGGCAGGAAGATCACGAATTTGATGCTTTCCTGTGCAACAAAACAAGTTCCTGTGATGCCCACCTGCAGTCCCAACCAGAAGGCTGAGGCAGAAGAATCAGGACATAGTGAGATCCTGCCTGGGGGAAAAAAAGGAATTCCTAATCTCGGGACCTTCAAAATTGGCTAAATGTTAGAAAATGCTAGTCTCCTTTTCCTCAAATATGTCCGTCAGAACTATGACTTTTCTTCTGATTATTTTTACGTGAGTGTCTTTTTATTACATTGGCTATGATATATTCTTTACCCAGATGTAAAACCTAAAGTGGAGGATCTGGATAAAGATTTGGTACACCGCTACACTCAAAATGGAAGCCTGGATTTTTCTAACAATCTAACAGCGAATGAAATGGAAGATGACGAAGATGACGAAGAAATGTCTGATTCAAACAGCCCACCAATTCCCTATTCACAAAAACCTGCCCCAGAAGGATCTTGCACTACAGATGGTGGGTTTCAGTTCTCTTTCTTTTTGCAATTTTCGCTCTAGTAGTGGCTGGCCCAGTTTTAGTTATTCGGAGTTGTGCTTAAGGCTAGAAGCCAGTAATTATGGAAAGGAATGAGAAGTGGTTATGTTCTCACATTATCTCCTCTGACTCCATAGCAGGTGTCTACAAGAAAGACATTATCACCCCATCTCATAGACGAAAAGACTGAGATTCATGGTTGAGTGACTTCTCTAAGGCCCAGTCTAGATTTAGGTCAAGGCTTTTTCAGTCCTCCATGTACTTCCTGCAAAGATGCTGCTCTTTAAGGAACTTTGTAATGTTCCCTCTTCCTAATTCTTTATAGATCCTTGTATAAGGAGTCAATGATAGAGATATCAGATGTTTTATATTTACATTTATTTTAAGTACTCATCTAAGATAGAGGATTAAAATGTGAATATGTTGGAAATGTAGAAATTATAAATTGAAAATGGAAACATCAATGTTTAAAGTAATATTTTCTTTATTCATGATAGAACAAGTGCTTATGCATGTGAGAGTGACAGAGGAGAGACACAGATGAACACCCTCCGCAGTCTGGGCACATCATGATCCCCCTCCTCTGCTCCTCCAGCCCATCAGTTTTGGGGGCACTTACACACTTGCCTGGCATGTCTCAGGCTGACAGTGTTGTGGTTAGAACTACATTCACTAGGACCTGCAGATAGCATAATGGTTACATTGCTAGACTCTCACATAGTCAACTGAGGTTCAAGTCCCTGACCCAGAGGCTTGAAACTCACACTGGCACGTGTGTGTGCTTGCCCAAGATCCCGAGGGGGTGTTAGCACATGAAAAGCTTGTGGGGAAAGAGAAAGAAGAGGGTTAAAATCTCAGGACATTCTCTTTGCAAAGCTTGAAGTACAAATAATCCGAGTTAAACTAGGGATTCAAATATGCAAAGCCAGTTAAATAGTTGGCATTGTTCAGGAGTTTTATTTTCTCTTGACATTTTGTTGAGAATCTGATAAAGGGGTCAAAATCCCCTGTCCAGAGAATGAGACCTGGGTAATTGTCCTAGTAGTTTATCTGTGCCTGGGTCACACAGTGCAAGTATCTCTAGCAATCAGTTTACTGCTCTTTGAGTTGGCCCTGCCTCTAGCACAAGAATTTGTTACCATTTATGGTTGGTTTCTTTTGCTCAGACTTAATATAACATAAATGAAACTTTAGAAAGTTTATGGACAAATGAAATTAAGTACGAACTTCATGCAACGGTCACATATCTGGACTTACTCATTACTGGCATAAAACAGGCCTTGACACCTGTAGAGGTATGGGGAGTGACTAACATATTTCTGTTTCTTTGCTTTATATCTATTTCATGCCTTTAATTTAATTGAGCAGTCAACCCATTTTTACCCAATAACAAGCTAGAAATTTAAGTAATGCTTAAGATATCGTTGAATTTTCATTGAAAATCTCGTTAGTTATGAGAATAGAATAGAACCTGAATAAGAACTTTAGAGGATGACTTTGAAATACAAAACAAACAAACAAACAAACAAACAAAAAAGAGAGTGTCCGCCGTCTTTCCTGTGCCATAGGGATGTTTTAAACTCGCCTGTTGGGGTACCTGGCACTAGTATTATTTATAACCAGGTGTAGGAAACTGTTTAGTACCACCAAGATAGAAACTCAGTGATAGCAATAAGTTTTAAACATGGGAACATGAAACGTATACAGGAAGTCTCATTGCTGGTTTTTTTTTTTTTTTTTTTTTTTTTGAGAGGTTTTTGCTACAGGGCGTGTGCGCTCACCAGAAAGACAGAGACTGACAGACAGAAAGCGAGAAATCACCCCCCAGGGGGATGGCCACACTGCAATCCCTTCTTCATTCTCCTTTCAGGATCTTGGGCACGCACACACACGCATCTGGCGTGAGTTTAAGCCACCAGGTCCGGGACTCAAACCACGGTTGACCACATGGGAGTCCAGCGACATAGCCATTACGCCAACTGCTGGTCCCAGGTCATTGCTATTTTAAAGATAAAGGAGGTGCAATTTTTCTGAGGACAAAGAACTATCTTCAAATTCCAAGACAACCTGAAAACCGTAGAATTCTCTCTTCAGGTACTTTAGATTCTTTTTCTTTTAAGAATTATTTATTTAATTTTACTTATTTATTAATTTATTTTAATTTGACCAGAGAGAGAGAGAGAGGGAAAGTGAGAAAGCAAGCCACCAGGTCCAGGACTTGAACCATGGTTGGCCATGTGGGAGCATCCAGCGCTTTAACCACCATGCCACCTGCTGGTCCCCCAGGTACTTTAGGTTCTTGTAGTTGATGTTCATTATCCATTTCTCCCTTTGAATTCTCCTGGGACGAGAAAGAATTTCAAGTTAAAAAACAGTGTATAATGTGATGGCTTATATTCTGTATGGGATTCTTTCAAATTGGCTCATTCTAAGGTAGTTTTAAGGGTCTTACTCTGAAGCCCTGAGGTTTTCCTTATAAAAATGGCAGTGAAATAGGGCAATAGGCTTCCCTGGGCATCTTCCCTTCATGGGAAATCCCTTATTTACCTAAGGTTTAAAGGAAGGTAAAGCTATTTTTAGAGGCAATTTAGATAAGCAGATACTTAACACCTGATAGGGTGCTGGGGTTTACTATTTAGATGTTAATTTTGGTTGCTAATTTCTTATGTAAATTATTGGAATAGTGTAGGCTCCTACCCCGCTGGGAGGCACTCGATTGTTTCAAGGGGTAAAGGGCAACCAAATTTTAGGCCTGGGAATATTGCTTTGATTAGTTTGTGTTTACAGCTGTTTCGGTAAACTTTCCCCTCCCCCTTTTAGTTTACTCTCTAACCTTCAAGTTGGAGATAATGGAGAATGTAAATCCTGTTTCTGGGAAGAGAAAACCTTGCTATTTTCTTTAGAAAATGCAAATGAAGTTCATTCTTTTTCTTTTTTTTTTAAATGAAAATGAATTGCTGTGCAGGAACTTTGATTTTAGGGCAATGATTCAATATTACTCTTCGAAAATGAAACTACCGAAAGGGCACGTTTGTCAAATAAATGATTTGTGCACTCATATTGGTGACTTATCTACAGGCTTAGATCTACTCTTAGGGTACTCTTTTTCTTTTTCCATTCTTAAGGTATTCTTAACCAGATCTTCCAGTAGCTCTAAAAGAAAGACCACAGCTATCTTTGAAAATTACAATATTTCAGATGTAATCCAGGATTACCCTGTAGGGGAATACTAAGGTTTCTTTTAATTTAGTTTGAAGTTTTCATTGAAATTTAATATTTGATTTGTGCTATATTGATAACCTGGTATTTTATTTTTAAGAGGTTTTTGCCTCAGGGTGTGTGCACTCAGCAGGGAGAGAGTGAGAGACACAGACAGTGAGAAATCACCCTCCTGGGAGAGAGGGCTGGTCACAGCACAATCCCTTCTCCTCCATTCTCCTCTTGGGATCTTGGGCACACACGCATACACACACACACACACACACACACACACACAGCATGATTTTCAAACCACCAGATCCAGAACCTGACCATGGTTGACCATGTGGGAATTCAACGACATAACCATTACACCACCTGTCCCCCCATAATCTGGTATCTCTAATCGTGGGAAAATAGAATTCTCTGTCACGTTGGCTATTTGGATCCTAAAGGTTTTTAAATACGATCACATTCCATAGATTGTATTGCCACTATTCTTTACAAATGCACGCACCTTATTTTCAATCTTAAATTAAAGCTAGATTATGTATTGATTTTTGTATAATATTTGTCCTTTCTTGGATATCCCTGATGATGTATTTTATATATTATTAGCTGAATTCTAGTAATGGTGATTTGGAGCATACAGTCAGTAAATAACACAACAAAAGGCAGACCCTTGGCAGGTGAACTTATTCTCATAATAATTACAAACTTAGGAACTTTTCCTTGATTTTGAACTGTTTTTGATCTTGAATTGATTTCTTCCTGGTCATGTTCTTAAACTCAACCTTGCTTTTTGTTTCTCTCGTAGTACCTTTCTTCATAATTCAGTTCCTATGTGGTTTGTGTTGGCAAGTAAATAAAAAATAAAAAGATAAAATAATAGTATTTTGTTTTATACAATTCTTTTTCTTTTTCTTTCTTTTTTTTTTTTTTTTTTTTTTTTTTGCCTTCGGGTGGATGTGCTTACCAGAGAGAGAGAGAGAATAAGAAAGTGAGAAACCACTCCTTGAAGAGATGACCATTCTGCAATTCCTTCTCCAGTCTCCTTTTAGGATTTTGGGTACACATGTGCCAGTCTTGATTCCTTTTCTTTTCTTTTTTTTTTAAAGATTTAATTATATTTATTGTCATTATTATTTTTTTGCAAGTTGACCAGAGAGAGACAGAGAGAGAGAAAATGAGAAAACAAGCTGCCAGATCCAGGACTCAAACTGCTGTCAGCCATGTGGGAGTTTAGCTGCCTTAACTACCAGGCCACATGCCAGCCTCCTACTCACCTTGATTTTCAAGCCACCAGATCTGGGACTTGTACCAGGCAGCTGGCCATGTGGAATCTTAACCTTCACACCACCTGCTGGCCTAGTAGACTTTATTTTGTACTTTAAATTTTTAGTAAAGTTGATAAAATAGTACAGTTTCTATATATTCCTGAAGTTTCCCTTATCATCTTAGTATATATGCTATAACTAATAAACTAATAGTGATATATTTTTACTAATTTTTTTAAAAATTGCCAGAGGGTGCATGTACTCAATGGAGAGAGAGAGCCAGAGAAAGGGAAAGTGAGAAAGCACCTCCCCGTGGGTGACAGTCACACCTGCAGTCCCTTCTCCATTTGTCCTTTCAGGATTTTGGCCGTGCGCGCACATATGCCTGGTATGATTCTCAAGCCTCCAGGTCTGGGACTCAAACCATGCAGTTGGCTATGTGGCTCCAGCTGCCTTAACTATCACGTCATGGGCCAGCCCACATTTTTGCTAATTTTAGTAATAGTTGAAATCCCTAGTTATTTGGGTTCCTTAGTTCTTACTGATCATCCTTTTCCTGTTCCAGGATCCCATCAAGATACTATATTAGATTTAACTGTCATGTCTTCTTAGACTTCTCTTGGCTGTGACAGCTTCTCAGACTCCTTGTTTTTGATGATCTTGACTTTGGATAGTCAGGTGTTTTATAGGAAACCTTTCTATTATCATTTGTTTAATGTTTTTCTTCTGATTGGACTGGGCTTATGGGTTTGGAGGAGGAAGATCACAGAGATACATTGCCATTTTCATCATATTATATTCAAGAGTACATACAATCCACATGATTTATGGCTGTTGACTTTGACCTTAGTCACCTGGGGGGAGGGCGTGTTACCTCCACTACCCGCCCCTCTCCCAAAACACATACCTGCTGTACTGTGGAAGGAGTGCCTAATTCAACCTAAGGAGTGGAAAATTATGCCCCATATCCTTGAAGGCAGAATATCTATGTACGTACGTTACATGAAATTCTGCTACGTGGAAGTTTGTCTTTTCTCCTTTATTTATTATTTTTTCATTTATGTATATCATTATAGATGTATGGATATTTATGCTTTGGGTTATAACCCATACTGACTACTTATTTTGTTGCCCAAATCGTTCTACTTTTGGACATTGGGAGCTTTTCCAGTTGGTTATTATGCCATTTTTTACAAACTCACATTATGGTTTATGTTTATTTAGTCATTTTTAATTATTATTTTATTTATTAGGTTTTTTTTTTTTTTTTTTTTTTTTTTTTTTTTTTTTTTTTTTTTTTTTTTTAGTTTGCTATATAAGACACCAAAGAGAGAGAGAGAGAAAGTGAGAAAGCAAGCCATCAGGTCCAGGGCTTGAACTATACTTGACCTTGTAGGAGTCTAGCATCTTAGCTATCATGCCATCTGCTGGCCCTGTATGTTTATTTATTATTATTTTTTTAATTTTTAAAGTGATTTTTACTACAGGGCCCATGTGCTCGCCAGAGAGACAGAGAGAGACAGAGAGCAAGAAATCACCCCCTCACACCCTGTAGAGGACGGCCAGGCCACAGTCCCTTCTTCTCCATTCTCCTCTCGGTATCTTGGGCACACAAGCACACATGCCTGGCATGAGTTTTAAGGTGCCGGGTCTGGGACTCAAAGTGTGGTCGACTACATGGGAGTCCAGCAATGTAGCCATTATGCCATCTGCTGGTCCCTGCATGTTTATTTTTAATAGCATAAAATAGTACATATTCTTTATTCACTGTCATAGTCACCTCTTGAAAGTCTCTTTTTTCTTTTGGAGAGATTTTCGCTATAGGGTGCATGCGCTCGCTAGACAGACAAGAGACAGAGAGACAGAAAGCGAGAAATCACCCCCCAGGGGGGATGGTCACGCCGCAATCCCTTCTCCTCCATTCTCCTCTCGGGATCTTGGGCACGCACGCACACGTGCCCGGTGTGAGTTTTAAGCCACCAGGTCTGGGACACAAACCGCGGTCGACTACATGGGAGTCCAGCGACATAGCCATTACGCTAACTGCTGGTCCCTTGAAATAGTCTTTTAAAAGGGAGCTAGAAAACATACTTCGCATAGAACCCAGTTGTTATTTAATTATTACTTTTCACCTCTGGATGTCCTCATATCATAAATGGGAAAATCCTCAAAGACTAATACTAAAAACTATTTGTGCTTCTTCATTTGAGTAGAACATGTAGCTTTGTTTTGCCAAGAGAATGGAGGAGAGGGAATTGTGGAATGGCCATCCCCCCTGAGGAGGAGGGAAAGATTTCTCACTTTCTGTTTCTCTGGTGAGCATAGGCACCCTATAGCAAAAGTCTCTCTCTCTCTCTCTCTCTCTCTCTCTCTCTCTCTCAAAAAAAAAAGTCACTCTTTACATATGGATTCTGAAATAATCTTTTATCCCTAGAAAATCTTGCTTTCTTTTGGCATTCTCTGTAATGACTGTGCTTTCTTGACTCCATCCCCATTGGGCCTGGAACCAAAATTGTACTTTCTTCCTTAACCTCCCTTTGCTGCATATATTGCTTGAGAGATCTCATCAGAAATGTCATTCTTGGGACCAGCATACGGAGTAAAATGGTTGCGTCGCTGGACTCCCACATAGTCGACCCAGTTTGAGTCTCAGACCCAGCAGCTTAAAACTCATGTCAGACTCATGCGTGTGTGGCCAAAATCCTGAGAGGAGAATGGAGGAGAGGGGATTGTGGAGTGGCCATTCCCCCTGAGGGGGAGCGAGGGATTTCTCATTTTCTGTTTCTCTGGTGAGCATACGCACCCTATAGTAAAAGTCTCTCTCTCTCTCTCAAAAAAAAAAAAAGTCACTCTTTACATATGGATTGCCTTGGAGGTTTGCAAAAGCTTGAATTTGAAGGGTTCTTCAGTAAGGTGAGCTAGATGGGTGCTGACATCATCCATGGCTAGCAGGGCTGGTACATCAACTAACCCACAACATTCAGTCTGAGAAGGGAACAGGGAAGTCAGGTGGCAGGAATTGGCAAAAGTAGGCAAGAATGAAGTTCTGGGAGTATCTCACTTAAATCTGGGGGAAAGTTTAGCATTATAGATGAGTCAGAGAGGGTGTATGTGGTTGAGACAGCATCTAATTAGAGATGAGAGACTTAGGTTCAGGTTGCTAGTGGTATTTGACCTGGGGCCATTTTCCTAACCTTTCAGTGCCTTTTATTCATTTTATTATATATATGTGTGTGTGTGTGTATATATATATACACACACACACATATATATGTATATATATATATGTATATATGTATATATACATATATTATTTTTTGGGGGAGAGGTTTTTGCTATAGGGTGCATGAGCTGTATAGCAGAAAGACAGAGAGACAGAAAGCAATAAATCACCCCCAGGAGGGATTGCCATGCCGCAATCCCTCCTCCTCCATTCTCCTCTCGGGATCTTGGGCACGCACGCACACGCGCCCGGCGTGAGTTTAAGCCACCGGGTCTGGAACTCAAACTGCGGTCAACTACCTGGGAATCTAGGAACATAGCCATCATGCTAACTGCTGGTCCCCCTCATTTCATATGAAAGAGATTAGTATAGATGCATCTTTGCGAGAAATCACCCACCATGGGGGATGGCCATGCCGCAATCCCTTCTCCTCCATTCTCCTCTCAGAATCTTGGGCATGTATGCACACACGCCCAGCGTTTAAGCCTCTGGGTCCAGGACTTGAACCGTAGTCAACTACATGGGAGTTCATCGACCTAGCCATGCTAACTGCTGTCCCAAGTAGTACATAATTTTTTGAAATCCTCAGGTTTTTCAAAATGAATTCTATCATTATGTGGCATATGATACTGACTTGGAGTCTTTATTTTAGATCATTATTTTAATAATATACTCTTATATTCCTTCTATACAAGAAAAATTATCTATGATATCATCCAATAATTGCTATTTAATTTACTATAAATTGGTTGTATAAAAAAAAAAGTATGTTTTGTTAACAAATTTTCAAATAAAATGTTATACTTCTTTTGGGGTGAGGGAGCAAAATATATCTAAATGTTTCCAGCACTAACTAAGTCAATATTGGGACCAGCAGATGGCGTAATGGCTATGTCGCTGGACTTCCATGTAGTCAACCGCGATTTGAGTTCCGGACCTGGTAGCTTAAACTCGCACTGGGCACATGTGCATACGGTGCCCAAGATCCCAAGAGGAGAATGGAGAAGGGATTGTGGCATGGCTATCCACCCTGGGGGGGGGGGGGTGATTTCTCACTTTGTCTCTCTGTCTCTCTCTGTCTTTCTGGCAAGTGCATGTGCGCTATAGCAAAAAACCTCTCCAAAAACAAAAGTCAATATTAATCCCTAAAATTTGGAATTTCTATATTTTAGGATTAAAAGGATGTACAAGTTCATTATTACACTTCTTTTTGCTCTATGTAATGAGAAGTTTTAGGCTGCTGTTACTAGGAAATTTTCTAAAAATAACATCTTGTTGGAAGAGACAGTGTGTTCCTCCTCATATATGAAAAGTCAAATTGGATTATATTCACTAATTTTTATAATTTTTGTTGTCCTTGAAACATATTGGTGCATTTTATATAAGCTTGCAGTTGATGAGTGAGGACAATGAATGAATTTAACTTTCATACCTAGTAAAGAGCATATTTAGACACATTTGTAAAATTACCCTTTTTTGTGTCCATTAATGCAATCACTGTTCCCCAGGCTTCCTTTTTTGCCCCTTAGTTTGATATATGGTCTGTTTGCTTAGAGACAGTGAGAGATAGAGAGAGGGGGAAAGTGAGAAGTCACCCCCAGGGGGGATGACCACATTGCAGTCCCTTCTCCTCCTGAGATTCTGGGCACTCAAGCACATGCGCCTGATATGTTTTTCAAGACTGCTAGGTCCAGGACTCAACCACGCAGCCATGTGAAATCCAGCCGCTTTAACCTACATGCCACCTGCTGGCCAAAACTATCTATCTATCTATCTATCTATCTATCTATCTATCTATCTATATGTTTTTGCTATAGGAGTGTGTACATACCGAGAGAGACAGAGAGGGAAAATGAGAAATCACCCCCAGGGGTGTGGCCATGCCACAATCTCATCTCCTCCATATCCTTTTAGGATTTTGCACACACATGTATATGTACCTGGCATGTTTTCAAGCTACAGGGTCTGGGACTCCAACCTGTGAGTTGGCTATGTGGGATCCAGTAGTTTAACTACCACACCACTTGCTGGCCCAAGCTTCCCTTTTTTAAAAAATAATTTTTTATTTTATTTTATTTTTTCATTTATTTTAATTTGAGCAAAGAGAGATACTCACAGAGAGAGAGAGAGAGAGGGGAAAGAGAAAGCAAGCCATCAGGTCTGGTATTCAAACCGCAGTCAGCCATGTGGGAGTGTCCAGCGCCTTAACCACCACGCCACCTGCTGGTCTCCTCAAGCTTCCCATTTTTAACCATCGCTATTTTGTATATAAATTAAGCAATATATCAATACATATGGCCAAAATGAAAACAATCTGAAATTAGATGAGGGACTTCAGAAATCTCATGAAAAATGGGATTAAAGTGCAAGGTTATTTTGATGCAAAAAATTTTTGAAATTGAAGCAAATTTTTTTCATAATGCATAGTTTTCTATGAACTTATTTTTTCTCATTTCTTTTTTTATTAATTCTTTGCAAAGTCTGTTTCAGTGAGTGTAAATGATAAAAGTAAAATGATCCAAAACAGTAGAATTAAAGAAAAATTACAACTCAAGCTCAATCAGGAACTGTACAATTACACATGCTAGATTTCGGTTCATTTTCAAGAGATAGTTCCTCATTTATTGGAGAAAATGCTGATGCCAAAGGGTAGCTCAGTGGTTAGCAGTAAGAAATTATCCAGCCCCTATTTCTAGTCTAGGTGTGGCAGCACTTTGAAGAGAGGAGGCAAGTCACTCTGGCCCCTTGTACTGATTCTGATTACTTTGCTTCTCAATGGGAATGGAATGTGTAGGAGTGAGGGCCTCAGGATTGGAGGATAGGGAAGGAGAAATATGAAGGAAGAGGTTCCATGTGTGTTTTCCATGAACTTTTTGAAGACATCTCCTCTCAGGACCAGTAGTTGACATAATGGCTATGTTGCTGGACTCCCATGTAGTCGGCTGCGGTTCGAGTCCCGGACCTGGTGGATTAAACTCACGCCAGGTGCATGTGCATTTTTTGTGTTTTTTTTTTTCACCCTATAGCAAAAAACAACAACAACAAACAACAAAAAAAAACCAGCCCAATCTCTATGGCACCATCAATAGCATACCCACTGTGTAGCAAGAAGCCTCAGGCTGACAGTGGTTCAAGCCAATTGCCTGGTAGGCCTGAAAACACTAGTGTGTGTGTGTTTTCCTAGGATCCTGGTGGGCTGGAGGACTGGAAGAAGGGGATGGAGGCACAACCAAGCCACGTAGACAGCACCTCTCCACCTTCCGACCCCTGGCATGCACTCTGTCGTGAATAGTAATAATCATCAAAACCACATAATGATATGACTTTTGACTGAGTTATAAATTCTCTCAACTGGTTTCCACTCACTCGACATGTGTCGAGAATGTTGTTTTGCAGTAGGATATTGGAATAATTCGTTTACCAGTTTTTAGAAATGATAACACCAGTGTTCTCAAAAGCTTATATCATTTGGGTACCAGCAGTTAGCGTAATGGCTATGTCGCTGGACTCCCACGTAGTCGACCGCGGTTCGAGTCCCGGACCCGGCGGCTTAAACTCACGCCGGGCGCGTGTGCGTGCGTGCCCAAGATCCCGAGAGGAGAATGGAGGAGAAGGGATTGCGGCGTGGCCATCCCCCCTGGGGGGTGATTTCCTGCTTTCTATCTCTCTGTCTCTCTCTGTCTGTCTGGCGAGCGCACGCGCCCTATAGCAAAAACCTCTCCAAAAAAAGAAAAAAAAAAAAAAAAAAAAAAAAAAAAAGCTTATATCATTTGTAAATTGGTACCGACTTGTGGCCCTGTGTAGTCCCGTCTCTTAGATAGAGTACATCTAAGAGATAGAAAGGGTGCATTGCCACTTGAAAGTCACAGAGACAAACCCTAAGCAGCCTTCTCTCCACTGCCAGGCCATCACGAACTTCTCTGAACAGCTGAGTTTAAGTTTTTAAAATTTCTTCCATGAGTAAGAGACAGACAGAGAAACAGCCCCTCCAACAGGGTCTTGACTCTGTGACCCACCTTCAGCCTCACTGTGCCCTGGACCATGGGCACAGTGCCCGGGCACACCCAGGGAGTTCTTCGGACATGAACCTTCCCATGCAGGTCAGCCTTTTGTGGTGTTGCCTTTTACCACTCTGTCACCATCTGGCCCCACATGACTGAAGTTATAACTTTTTTTTTTCTTTTTTCTTTTTTTCTTTTTTTTTTTTTTTTTGAGAGATTTTCGCTATAGGGCGTGTGCGCTCGCCAGACAGACAGAGAGACATAGAGACAGAAAGCGAAAAATCACCCCCCAGGGGGGATGGTCACGCCGCAATCCCTTCTCCTCCATTCTCCTCTCGGGATCTTGGGCACGCACGCACACGCGCCTGGCGTGAGTTTTAAGCCACCGGGTCCGGGACGCGAACCGCAGTCAACTATGTGGGAGTCCAGCGACATAGCCATTACGCTAACTGCTGGTTCCCTGAAGTTATAACTTTTAGGAAGATATTTAATATGTGCTGCCATTTAAGCAGTCATACTTTTAATAAAGTTGCTACTTCTTAGAGGAAATACATTTCTAGGTTTATTGTCCACATGCACATTATAATATAATTTCTTTTATTAAAAAAATTAATGCTCTTTTCAGTATTTCGAAATGCCTCCTAGATTTTAGTGTTTGAGAATTTGGTGGAAAAGTCTACATTCACTCCTCATAGTTTTAGCTTCTCTTGGCCAAGTTTAATAGTATGTTTTTTGTCTGTGTTTATGTGGCAGACTTCTCGTGTCTTACATCACTGAACATTATATGCTAGACTCATTTGTGGCCTTAGACAAGTTACTTACCCTTTCTAAAACTGAATTGCTTTATCTATGCACTAGAGATAGTCATACTATCTAGCATCCTTGAGAGGACGGAATAAACTAACCTACACAGTGTTTAGCACCATACCTGGCTTATAGTAAGGCACCATATCTTAGCTGCCATCATCGTCATTGTTATCGTTGTCATCATCATTATCATTAGTTCCCAACTTCCAAACCCGTGATCCTTGTCCCTTAATTGGGATGGGAGCAGCAAACATTTTTCAAGAGGTTGCATGTATTCATTGGTTCCAAAAAATGTTTGTAAACCAAATAAATAATATGATTCAGATAAATAAATTACTATTTTCCTTGTCTTTTTAAAAGAATCACTGTTCTGATCAATTTATCTTGCATTTTACAGAAGTCAGTGGATGATTTTTAAAAAGCACCTCTTTACCCCATATCATGCTTCTTACTTTCTTTTTTTTTTTTTTTTTTTTTCTTTTTTTGGAGAGGTTTTTGCTATAGGGCGCGTGAGCTCGCCAGACAGAGAGAGACAGAGAGGTAGAAAGTGAGAAATCAGCCCCCAGGGGGGATGGCCACGCCGCAATCCCTTCTCCTCCATTCTCTTCTCGGGATCTTGGGCACGCCCGCACACGCGCCCGGCGTGAGTTTAAGCCACTGGGTCTGGGACTCAAACCGCAGTCGACTACATGGGAGTCCAGAGACATAGCCATTACACTAACTGCTGGTCCCATGCTTCTTACTTTCAATCTCAAGATCCTTTACAACTTTGTCAGCTTTATCAATAGCAAATATCTTTGTGTTTGTTTTTTATTCTTTTTTTGAATTAAAGAAGTTCAAGTCATTTAAATCATCTTTTTTTGTAGTGTTGTTCCTCAGCTTCCACATCCTGTCCTCTCTCAACTCTGGCTCAACTTCTTTTGTTTCAGAGGACTGGATTTCTTCTGTCAGGACATCCCCTTCCTCATCTAAAATAAATGACATTTTTTTTTGTATTCATAATAGGATCAAAAATCATTGGGACCAGCAGTTAGCGTAATGGCTATGTTGCTGGACTCCCATGTAGTCGACCACGGTTCGCGTCCCAGACCTGGTGGCTTAAAATTTATGCAGGGCGCGTGTGCATGTGGCCCAAGATCCCGAGAGGAGAATGGAGTAGAAGGGATTGCGGCATGGCCATCCCCCCGGGGAATGATTTCTCGCTTTCTGTCTCTCTGTCTCTCTCTGTCTGTCTAGTGAGCGCACGTGCCCTATAGCAAAAACCTCTCAAAAAAAAAAAAAATCATTTTGTCCCTGGTCATGACTGCAATTCGAATGGGCTCAGCACAGACAGGAAGCTGGAGGGGTCATCTGACTTTATTATGCATAATAAAATGCATATTCACTTTGAATTTTCTTAAAGAATTATTTAATTTTATTAACTGTCATTATTTTATTATTTTACTTATTTATTTTATTTTATTTTATTATTTTTTTTTTTGGAGAGGGTTTTTGCTATAGGGCGCGTGCGCTCGCCAGACAGACAGAGAGAGACAGAGAGATAGAAAGTGAGAAATCACCCCCCAGGGGGGATGGCCACACCGCAATCCCTTCTCCTCCATTCTCCTCTCGGGATCTTGGGCACGCACGCACACGCGCCCGGCGTGAGTTTAAGCCACTGGGTCCGGGACTCGAACCGTGGTTGACTACGTGGGAGTCCAGCGACATAGCCATTACGCTAACTGCCGGTCCCTATTTATTTATTATTTTTAAGTTGAATAGAGAGAGTCAAAGAGAGAGAAGGAAAGTGAGAAAGCAAGTTGCCAGATCTAGGACATGAACTGTGGTCAGCCATGTGGGAGTGCAGCTGCCTTACCCACCATGCCACCTGCCAGTCCCTCACATTAAATTTTTAAAGAATTCATAACTTTTTTTTAATGAGAGGGAGAAAGCTTGAGAGTCATAGAGAGAGAGAAAAATAGGTATTTTTTTGACAGAATTTTTCTATGTCATAATTTTCTTGCCCCCGTTTCCCATTAGCTGGTATCACAGGCTTATGCTACAATGGCTGGCCTATGTAGGTTGGGCAAGGAATCAGACCTGGACCTGCCTGTGGTCTTAACCTCACAGTAGCACCCTCCCTCTTGCACCACCACAGCTGGACCTGTAATAATTTTTGACATTGTTTTTCTTAGTTCATGAGCTCTAAAAGTTCAGTTGAGTTTTGTTAATATTAAAATACCATCTAAGTTTGAAATGATTGCTGCCCATTGTCTTTATCATTGCAGTCCTTAATTTGTTAATTTGTTGCTCTTTTCCGGTTCCATTATGTCTGCCTTTGATGTTTGATGATCTAAGTCGTATGGTAGATTATAGGCACTACAACATACAATGATGTAATGATGTTTTCTTTTTTATTTCTCATATATTAACCAGTGCCGTCCAGTTATTTACCAGCACTTGGTTAAAACCGTAATATGAAGGAGATATTGGCACTAGCAGAATCTCACTGGGCTTTTCTGTCTTTTGTGTTGAGTGATGATGATGTGCTCTCAGGCTTGCGTGCAGAGTGAGGTGTCCATCCTCCATGCTTCCCACAACTCCCTGGAATAGTATTTATCATACTTATTTGTAGTTCACCTCTGTTGGTTGCTAGTGAAAGGAACCCAACTGAAACTAACTTAGGTAAAATAAAGAAATTATTAGAAGAATTCTGAAGCAAAAGGTTTCATGACCAAACCACGGGAAAAACAGAAGCTGCTGGGCATTAGGGAGCCAAACACTGCCAGAGGAGTGTTCCTCAGCGTCATGCCTTTGCTGACAGACTTCTCTCACAGGTCAAAAAATAGAAGAGGCCGCTACAGAGCACACTAAGCCATGCTCACCCTAGCTCTGTGTTCAGAATTTCTAGGAAAAATATTTGATGGGTGTAGTTTCTGTCAGGTCCCTATCCCTGAACCAATGGGTAGAGGGTGGGATATTGAAATGATGCTACTTGGACCAGATACCAGCTTCACATCATACTGGAATATCACAACTCTTCAAAGGCCCACATAACTAGAGTACAGAGAGGACCATTTCCTAGAACATGTGCAGCAGAACAGAAGTTATCCTCTATAATAGTCGCTTTGTGGTTATTGGTTCCTTATGCATTCCTCTGATCAACTATAATAATTGAGTTCTTAGAGGAAGATATATTTTGTTTGGTTATGTATCCCCAGTTCTGGAATAGTATCTGTTACAGTACTTGCTTACTAAATGTAGTGTATACATTATGGTACACAAAGAGGTTATAGGGACCAGCAGTTAACGTAATGGCTATGTTGCTGGACTCCCATGTAGTCGACTGCGGTTCAAGTCCCGGACCCAGTGGCTTAAACTCATGCCGGGTGCGTGTGCGTGCATGCCCAAGATCCCAAGAGGAGAATGAAGGAGAAGGGATTGTGGCGTGGCCATCCCCCCGGGAGTTGATTTCTCGCTTTCTGTCTCTCTGTCTCTCTCTGTCTTTCTGGCGAGCGCATGTGCCCTGTAGCAAAAAGAAACCTCTCCAAAAAAAGAAGAAGAAAAAAAAAGAGGTTATGTAAGTGGTTTTGTCGTGTCATGTCCTATCTCGTGAGAATGATCTAATAGGGGCCTCGCAGTGTGATGTAGCAGCAGCCCAACGGGACACATGTGGGAAGGCCTTGGGTTTGCCATCTGGGGCCTCCTTGTGCATGATCTGACTGAGGCTGGGGGTGGATCCTGGTGTGAAGACCCTGTTGGAGGTGTCTATCTGCCTCTTTCTCTCTCATCAAAGAAGTAAATAAACTTAAAGACAAAAAAAGCAAAAGCAAATGACCTAACAGTTCCAAGTTCTAATTCTGGCCTGTTCAGTTATTAGTCACCAAACTCAGAGAACTTGAGCCCCTTGTAAAATGGAGAGCATCTCTCTTCTAGGATTATCCCCATCAGACAGCTGAGTTTGTTTTGAAAGTAAAAATTACTTTGTCATGTGCACGTAAAAATTATTGGGCCATCAGAAAAGTCATGATGCATTTTTACTTAGGAAAACATAGGAAAATATGTCATGCCTTTTCTGACCACCTATACACGGTCTGTTCAAAGTTTGCTGTGGTTTTAATATCACTCTCCTTGTGGGCCCAAAAATATGAAATTGTCAATTTGGACAAAGCAGATGGAAATATCTGCTCTTAGTGTTTTTTCCAGCTCTGTTTCAGAGGGGTACAAAGGATGGATGTGTCTTCTGTCTGGAGTATACGGACTTTGATTTCAGTCTTTAATAACAATTTCCACAGATAAATCTACGTGCCAGATGGGTGGTGATTGGGAGAGAGAAGCTCACTAAACATTTCACGGTGTCCTTTTTACCTGTTTAGGATTTTGTCAAGCAGGCAAGGATTTGCGTTTGGTATCACTGTGCATGGAACAAATCGACATCCCAGCTGGGTTCCTCTTGGTGGGGGCCAAGTCTCCCAACCTTCCTGAGCACATCCTAGTCTGCGCTGTAGACAAGAGATTTCTACCAGATGATCACGGAAAAAATGCACTTTTAGGTGAGTATTTCAGACCTATGAAATTTCTTCTAAGATGAGGCAGTTAAAATATATGTTTATTTAATCACAGAGTTTAAAAAAAATCACAGGATTAGTTGTGGATTATATAGTTTAGTTCAAGTATGAGACTTGAATATGTCTCATAATAAAATAACTTCTTAAAACTTCTTAAAAATAGGGACCAGTTGGGAACCAGCAGGTGGTGTGGTGGTTAAGGCGCTGGACACTCCCACATGGCTGACCGTGGTTGGAGTCCTGGACCTGGTGACTTGCTTTCTCACTCTTCTCTCTCTCTCTCTCTCTCTCTCTCTCTCTCTCTCTCTCTCTGTGTGTGTGTCTGGTCAAATTAAAATAAAATGAATGAATAAATTTTAAAAAATAGGAACCAGCAGTTGGCATAATGGCTGTGTCACTGGATTCCCATGTAGTCAACCATGGTTCAAGTCCAGGACCCAGTGGCTTAAACTCATGTCGGGAGCGTGTGCATGCATGCCCAAGATCCCAAGAGGAGAATGGAGGAGAAAGGATTGCAGTGTGGCTATCCCCCCTGGGGGGTGATTTCTCACTTTATGTCTCTCTGTCTCTCTCTGTCTACCTAGCAAGCGCACGCGCCCTATAGCAAAAACCTCTCCAAAAAAAAAAAAAAAAAAAAAAAAACTTCTTGAAACTAATTTTCATGTTTTTTAATTCTCAAAACATTTATCTTTCCTCTGTTCATGATGGACTGTTTATGCATGCACATGTGAAAGTGAGAAAGAGAGAAAGAGAGGGATGCCCTCCCCTGGGTCTACCCTTCTGAGATCCCCTTTCTTCAGTTCTCCAACCTGTTGCATCTGGGGCAGTTATACATATGCCTGGCATGTTTCAGACTTACTGGGCTGGGAGTTCAAATCGCTGGTCACCATGTGGATCTGGCTTCTCTGAACAGAGTATTACTGCTATACCACAGAGCTGATCAGAATGACTCTTTTTGAACAAATCTTAAAGGATAGCATGCAGTTTGTCAAAACTTAATATTTTATAAAACAAAATAGAATTCACTTTCTATAGTATCTTTGATCTGGACAGGATATCAAGTCAACTCTCAATTACTCACCTTTGGATTATCCCCTCTGTAAGTTATTGCACTTTTTTCATACCACCCATTATTCCTATATTAACCCCATGGCCTAGTGGTTAAAAGAACCAGGTCCAATGCGGCCAACCACAGTTGGAACCTGTCCCTCATGGTTTGAAAACCATGCCAGGCATGTGTGTGTGTGTGTGTGTGTGTGTGTCTGTGTGTACCTAGAATACCAATGGGATGGAGAAATGGAGGAGAAGGATTGAGGCATGACAGTACTCTATTAGGGAGTTTTCTCTCTCTCTCTCTCTCTCTCTCTCTCTCTCTCTCTCTTCTCTATGGCAAGCTCATGTACTCTCTGTCCAAAAAAAAAAAAAAAAGGAGAACTCTACTGGTAAATCTTATCTATTGGACTAAATTAGCAAAGAAGGTCCAACTATTTATGAATTCATTTTTGCAGCTATATTTATTAAAAAATATTCAGCGATCAGGACCAGCAGTTAGCATAATGGCTATGTCACTGAACTCTCATGTAGCTGACCGCGGTTCGAGTCCCGGACCCAGTTGCTTAAACTCAGGCTGGGCTCGTGTGCGTGAGTGCCCAAGATCCCGAGAAGAGAATGGAGGAGAAGGGATTGCGGCGTAGCCATCCCCCTGGGGGGTGATTTCTCGCGTTCTATCTCTCTGTCTCTCTCTGTCTTTCTGGCGAGTGCATGCGCCCTATAGCAAAAACCTCTCCAAAAAAAAAAAAAAGATTCAATGATCATGTTAGGATATGATATATGGAGCATTAAGATCCACTCTTTTCTTCACAGGGTTTACAACCAAACGGTAGAACAAATGTAGAAAACTTTTAGAGTATCATAGTTTCTTCTAATGAAATAGTTCTGATAAGGTTCTGATTGCAGACAATCGCTCCGAATGCTTTTTTTTTTTGGGGGGGGGGGCCTGGTGTGTATGTACTCACTTGCACATGCACATGAGAGAAATTACCCCCTGGGGAGATGGATACACCATAATCTCTTCTCCTCCATTCTCCTCTCAGAATTGTGGGCATGCATGCACATGTGCCTGTCATGATTTTCAAGCCACTGGGTCCAGGAATTGAACCACTCAACTGGCTATATGAGATCCATTGTCTTAACCTCCATGCCACTTTCTGGCTTCCCACATAATGCTTTGGTTATTGTTGTTGTTCAGTGATTCTTTGTGACTAGAGGTATCCATTTGAATATATCATGGAAAAGACAGAAAATGGTATCAGACTTCTTAATTCTTTTTTTTTTCATCCAGAGTACACTGTATATTGTCTCAGTCAAGCACATCAACATACATGTTATTGTCAACAAATAGTTATCCATTTCTTGTTTCCTGTATGTTTTGCTTTTTCCCCCTCATCCTTGATTCTCTGTCTCTTACCCTCTGCCATCTCCCACTCTCTTCCCACACTGTCTCTGGTATCTATGTTTACTTTCTATACTGTTCCCCCCCCATTTTTTATTGAATTACTAAAGATGTTAATCAATCTAAATATTTTCATAGCAAACACAGCTGATATATACATTTCCATGAACACTAGTCTAACTTTAGGCATCCTATAAAGCAGCACCTAGTTGGGGCTATATATCTTACTGTGGTCATCGAATGGATTTTTTTTTTTCTGAAACATATTTTTTTTTGTAACTTAATTTACATTCTTTCCCTAAGCACCATCACAGCACACAAAATGTGATTTCCTGTGGGAGGCTGCGCACCAGTGAGTCTGCCGAGGTTTCTCAGAGAGCAAACAATTGCCATGATTGGCTCTCTTCATAAAACCTGACCTTCGAAACCTTGCTCTGATTGGCCACTAGAATCCCTCAGATTTGCATATCTGGCACCTCATGATTGGTCCAAAAGCAACCAATCATAACCCACCGTTTACAACCAATTACGGCCCACCATTTACAGCCAATCATGGCCCACCGTTTACAATCCTTCATTCAACCAATCACGGCCCACCAGCGTGTATATAACCACCGATGCCTGGCCCACAATAGCCAGACGACCAGGAAAACAACTTGCCGATGGTCTGCCTGGAACGGTCTCCTCCTTTTCTCACTCCCCCTCCTTGGCCCATCCATTGGCCTTTTAATTGTTTGCTCACTGGGACCTGTTACATTTAATAGGCACATGTCATTCCTCAAACAACAAATTGACTCGCTTATGGAAGACCAACACCCCTATACTGGTCTCGCCTGAGGCGCTGAATTGGTTAGCCAAAGACGGGTAAGAGAGTCTGATGAATCCAATAACTGTTCAGTCCTTCCACCTAAGACAGGAGGCCCATCATAGCTATGGGACTCTCCAATGACGGGTAAGAATGGACTTATGGTTCTATAAATGACTCCAACCTAAGACAGGCACGATTCCCCCAGGCCTTTACCTCATCTCTCAAATTAAAACAGAGACGGGGTATCTTTAGGTGGCTTAAAACTCACGCCAGGCGCGTGTGCGTGAGCAGCCTCCCACAATTTTCCATCCAGAATATACTGCATAGTGACTTATCATGCATATTATTGTCAAAAATTTTCCGTTTATAGTTCCTAGAATTTTTTACCCCCATTTCTGACCCTCTGTCCTTTCCCACCCTCTTCTCCCACTGTCTCTGGTGTCTACAATTGTCTTCTATTCCTTTTCCACCCACATTGTATTGATCACACAATTTCTTAAATAATCTAACTACTTTCAATGGTAAGTTCATATGGTACTATTAAGAAAACCAGTTTTAACTTAAATCACAGAAATGCTAAGGAACTTTTCTTAAAGCCAGGAAACAGGTTAGGATTCTGTTCAAATGGTAGGTGCATGAACCTATCAGTCTCATGTACTTTATCTTCTGTTCTGGTTCCATTTTTCCTATTAAATTCTGGGATATAATATTCAACTCCAGACTTGTCCCTACGATTAAGCCGGCTACTTTCTTAGTTTTTGAGCTCTTCTTTCTGTGTGTCTGTATTTAATTTTCCTAATATAGCACATCTTTGAGAACTTCTTGGAGATCTGGTCTGGTGCTGGTAAATTCTTTCAGGTTTTGTTTATCTGAGAATGTTCTTGTCTTTTCTTCCCACATGAAAGATAATCTTGCCGGGTACAGTATTCTCGTCTGAAATTGCTTTTCTCTTAACACTGTGAATATATTTTCCCATTCTTTCCTCACTCGCATTGTTTCCAATGAGAGATCTGCTGTTAGCCTGATGGGATGTCCTTTGTAGGTAACTTGATGTTTTTCTCTTGCCAATCTTAGTATCTTGTCTTTGTCTGTGGTTTTGGTCAACCTGGCTATAATGTGTCTTGGAGAAGATCTTCTTGGGTTGATTCTATTTGGGGTCCTTTGTATTTCTTGGGACTGGATCTTCGAATGCCTCTCTAGGTTTGGAAAGTTTTCTTGCAGGATTTCATGGAATAGATTATCAATGCCCTTATGGGTCTCTTCACCTTCTGGAATGCCAATTATCCGGATGTTTGGACGTTTGATGGTATCTAGTATTTCTCGTATATTATTCTCAAATTTGGGGGCCATTTTCTCAGTCTTTGTGGTGGATTTTTCTAGGCCAGCAATTTTCTCTTCTACATCTGAGATTCTATTTTCTGTATGATCTAGTCTGCTTTTAATACTTTCAAGGGAGATTTTGACTTCCTGTATTATAGACTTCATTTCTAACAGTTCCGTTTGACTCTTTTGTAAAGCGTGTAATTCCTCTTTTAGATCTTGCATGAATTTCCTCACCTCCTGGAACTCGTCAACTTCTTTCTCCTTTCTCTTTAGCAGCTCATTGTCTCTCTTCTCTTCCATCTCAGTTAGCTTTGCCATTATGAATACTCTAAATTCTTTATCAGACATTTCCATGATTTCCATTGAACTGCTTGTGGATGAAGAGGAGTTATTCTTTTCCTTTGGAGGAGAGGTATTTTCTTGCTTTCCCATATTTCTTGTGGTCCTGCGGTGATTTCTTGTCATCTGATGGATGGTGTGTTTCTTTCGAATTCTTGAAGTTCAATCTGAGTGTTCAGGAGCAAGCAGAAAGAGGTGATCTGGAATCTCTTTGCCATTCTGTTGTGATCGCTGGTGCAGCAGATTCAGTAGATATTGAGGGATATGTTAACCCTAATAGTATTTGGATGTTTAGCTACAGTGCTCTTAGATCTGTCTAGAAACACATTAAATGGATATTGAAGAGGGAGAGACAAGAAAAAAGAAAATGAAAAAGAGAGAGAGAAACAACAACAAAGAAAGAGAAAAAAAAGACAAAAAAAAAAAAACAAAAAAAAGTAATTATTGTTTTTCTTTTAAAAAAATAAAAAACAGAAAATTGTGTGGCGTGCTAGCGCGCCACGTGAAATGACTAGTTCACAGGAACCATGAGGAATCCTCTTCTGAAGGAAGGCCTCAACTCTCCTGCCTGGACGGAAGGACCAGAGGGGATTATTAACAAAACAAAAGGTGGAGCTGAGAGCAAGAGAAAAACTTTACCTTTAAAAAAAATCGTAAAAAGGAAAAATTACAAAAAAATGAGAAGACAGAAGCAGAGAGAGACAGAGACAGAGACACAGAAACAGAGATAGAAGGCCAGAGGGGCTCTCTACCACGCTAGCTTTGTTTGCTGGAGGCTGAATTATCAGTAGAAAATCTTCATTTCTCCTGTCCCCTGAAATGACTAGTTCACAGGAGCCATAAGGAATCCTCTTCTGAAGGAAGGCCTCTTAATTCTTTGTAATCAGGGATATGAGATTAAAGACCATAGGCTTTGGGATCAGAAGTATGTTTAAATCCAAGATTTGCTACTTACTACTTGAATTTAGGCAAGTAGTTCAAGAATTTCAAGTCCTAGATTCCTCATGTATATAATGGTGCCAGTAATGCTTACCTTGTCGAGTTGTAAAGATCAGATGAGATGGGGGCTGGCAGATAGTGTGGTGGGTAAGGGCACTGGACTCCCACATGGTCAACTGTGGTTTGAGTCCCAGACCTGGCAGTTTGCTTTCTTACTTTCCTTCTCTCTCTCTCTCTCTCTCTCTCTCTCTCTCTCTCTCTCTCTCTCTCTCTCTCTTTTTCTCCTTTCTGTTCAAATTAAAATAAATAAATAAATAAATAAATAAATAAATAAATAAACTTTAATAAAATAATTCTTTTTAAAAAATCAGATGAGATGGAGCAGCCAGTTGTTAAGGTAGTTGAGTCCCACATGGCTGACTGCACAGTTTGAGTCCTGGACCTGACAGCTTGAAAAACATAATGATGTGCATGGGTGTGTGCCCAAAATACTTAAAGGAGGGACAACTGGAAGAGAAGGGATTGTGGCATGACCATTCCTTATGGGATTTTTCACATTCTCTGGCAAATTTAAAAGAAAATGAAAAAGATCAGAAGAGATTATGTTTATAAAGCACCCATTCAGCATAGTGCCTAGGAAATAGTACTTGCTCTTTATTTTATTTTTTAATTGTTTTGTAGAGGTTTTTGCCTTACATTGGTCACCACTCATCAGAGAGAGAGAGAGAGACAGAGACAGTGACAAGAAAACTGAGAAGCCACACATACACACACACACACACTCACACACACACACCGGAAGGATGGCCACACAGCAATCCTTTCTCCTCCATTCTTCTCCGAGTATCTTGGGCACACATGCACACGTGCCTGGCATGATTTTGAAGCCACCAGGTCTGGGACTCGAACCACGGTCAGTCATGTGGGAGTCCAGTGACATAACTGCTTTACTATCTGCTGGTTCCAGTACTTGCTCTTTAAATGGTAGTTACTCTGCTGTTGTATTTATTAATACTGATCTAGGCTTGGAACATTTTTTACTTTCTCTAGTCTTGTAAATGAATGTACTTTTTCACTAGCTACTTCTCTACATGAAACTGTAGTGCAACAATCTGGTAGATTTTTCTTCTTTTTTCTTTTCTTTTTCAAACCTGAAAACTCCACAGTCATTGTTTATTATAAAGATGAACCTCGGGACCAGCAGGTGGCGTGGTGGTTAAGGTGCTGGACACTCCCATATGGTCAACCACGGTTTGAGTCCTGAACCTGGTGACTTGCTTTCTCACTTTCTCTCTCTCACTCTCTCTGTTTCTTTCTGGTCAGATTAAAATAAATGAATAAATAAATAAATAATTAAAAATAAAAAAAATTAAGATGAACCTCAATTGTTGCAATGGGCTTATCAATAGGATTTCTGGTAGTGAGCACGGGCACCAGGGCCTCCAAACTTTTTGGATTCGCAGCGATGGGAGTCAGCTATCAGCAGGGTCCGGTCATACTGGATGAGGATGTCTTTGATCTCCTTCTTGGAAGCCTCACCCACATATTTCTGGTAACAGGCCACCTGGGGTTTGAAGATGGACTGGCGGATAGCATAAATCTGGGCCACGTGGCCACCACCCTTTACACGGACACAGATGTCCACACCAGCAAACTGCACCTTGCCCAGAAGCAGAACAGGTTCCAGTAGCTTATATTGCAGCATGCACAGCTCGAACATTTCCAGGGGCCTCCTGTTCACCTTGATAAGGCCTTGCCCCATTTGCAGTGCCCCATGGCTATGGCCGTCATCTTGCCTCTGAAGACCTGCACAGACTGCAGAGGGCCCTTAGACGGCATGGCTGCGGGCGTAGAATAGAGCAAGTGGTAGATTTTTCCTAGATAAGCACATTGTTGAGATTTTTCATGTTCAGTAATAGTCTATGGTCCAAAGACTGATGTCCATCCAACATTTCTTAGTTATGATGGGTGCTTTTAGTATACATGATGATACTGTGAGAAATATTTTTAAGCTGCAGTTATTTTAGAATCCCCAATGGACTCCAATATCAATTTGTCTATGTTTTTATATAACTTATACACATTTCAAAGACTGTGGGGGAATTGATTTAAAAAAATACTGACCCAGAAGACAGGCATTGTGTCTCAAATCTACTGTGCAATTGAAAGATTTGACTGCCAGAAAAACTAGGAAGATAATTTGACTGTAAGAAGTGTTATTTTTGTTACTGACAAGAGCAAGAACTTTGAGTAGATAGTCTCTCTTGAGCCAAGGCCAATGCCGTAACCATAGAGAGGTTTAAAATGGACTCGGATTCTTACTCTTTGATATTGTTAACTGTCACCATTAGTGTGAACGTTCTCTTCTTTGCACACTCTCCAGTCCTATTGCTTTCTCTTCCTTTTCACAGTCCTGTTTGTCACTTCAGAGATTGGACAGAGGAAAAGAGAAAACTCAACCTTAATAGCTTGACAATTCTAATTCCCCT
Source organism: Tupaia tana (assembly GCA_026018925.1). Lineage (NCBI taxonomy): Eukaryota > Metazoa > Chordata > Mammalia > Scandentia > Tupaiidae > Tupaia > Tupaia tana. The sequence goes on along the minus strand of JAKSZU010000007.1, from coordinate 56,295,397 downwards.
ACTAATCTTTTCTGAACTGCTTGTACATACCAGATAAGCCTCATTTTTTTGACACTGTCCTTCATTATTTTGGCTGTAAGGTCCTTATAGCTTTTCACTTTGTTTTGGGTGTGGTAGGTCTGCCTCAGAGGTCAAGCAATTTTCCACGAAGGCATAATGACCACATCAGAACCTATACCTGAAACAATACCTAACACATAGTAGAGAACAAATATTTGTTTGTTGGATGGATAAATGACTTTAGGAACTTGGCGAACTAGGCAGCCATTGGCATTCGTTTTTTCGATCTACAGCTTCAACAGATTGGACAAGTGGCCAAACGCTCTCAAATACAGTTCATCTATGAATGTGTTCTAAGTAATTTATACAATTATAGTAATTTTTATATTTCTATAAAGTGACAATAGCAAACTACTAATTATTTGTAGTCAATCAGAGTTATAACAATGACTCTCTCTTGCTTACCACTGTTTCTCAATAAATAATGTTTGAGTGAATACTAATAAATTGGACTGCCCATTTATAAATGTTTTAAATTGAGTGTCAGAATTTTCTTTTTTTAATTTGCCAGAGGGCACGTGTACTCACTGGAGAGAGACAGAGAGGGAAAATGAGAAAGCGCTCTCTGTGGGAGATGGTCATGCCACGGTCCCATCTCCATTTCTCACTCCTGGGATTTGGGGCATACATGCACATGCACTGGTGTGTTTTTTTTTCTGTCTTTTCTATTTTTTTAAGTGAGATTTTTGCTATAGAGTGCATGTGCAGAGACAGAGAGACAGAAAGCAAGAAATCACTCCCCCAGAGCAGAGAACCACACCTCAATCCCTTCTCCTCCATTCTGCCCTCAGGATCTTAGACATGCACGCACATGCACCTATCATGAGCTTTAAGCTACCAGGTCTGGGACTTGAACCACAGTCAACTACGTGGAAGTCCAGTGACATAACTATTACACCATCTACTGATCCTACTGCTGTGTTTTTTAAGCCGTTGTTTTAGGACTCGAATGGTGCAGTTGGCATTGTGGGATCCAACCACCTCCTGGCCCAGCATTTTTTTTTAATGACCAGGGGGCCCAGGCACCCACCAGAGAGAAAGAGAAAAAGCACACCCCTAGTGCAGTGTGTCATGTTGCAGTCCTTTCTCTTCTGCTTTTCCATCTTGTCAGGATTTTGACCATGCACCCATGTGTCTGGTATGTTTTTCAAGCTACCAGGACTGGGATTCAAACCATAGCTGGCCTTACAGGATCTGGTTTCCCATGCCCAGTGCTTAACTGGTGCACTGTGGGGCCAGCCGGAGTGTCAGCATTTTGACATCAGGATGTTGTGATATATTCTATGTTTAATCTTAATTGGCCTTTTTTCAATTATGTAACAGGTGGATTTTCAACAGGACTTGAAGAGAGTGAATCATTTCATCAGTAACTTTATTTCCTGTTGGTTATTTGTATAGAGATGATGTCTTTGTACAATAGGGGAATGGCCTTTCTTTCTTTTTTTTTAAAAAACAAAAAAAGAATTATTTATTTATTTATTTCCATTTGTTAGTATTATTTTTTTAAATTGACCAGAGAGAGAAATGGAAAGCGAGAAAGCAAGCTGCCAGGTCCAGGACTTGAAGTGTGGTTGGCCATGTGTGAGACAGAAAGCAAGAAATCACCCCCTGGGGAGATGATCATGCCACATTCCCCTCTCCTCCATTCTCCTCTCGGGGTCTTGGGCACGCACATGCGCTCAGTGTGAGTTTCAAGCCACCAGGTCCGAGACTTGAACCAATGTCGACTACGTGGGGTCCAGCAATGTAACCATATTGCCATCACTGGTCCTCTTACAGCTTTTTTTGTTGTGTTCACCTCTATGACAGAAAATGTGTCGTGCCCTTTTTAAACAGAACCAGAGGAGCTCGCTGTCTTAGCATCGGCCTTTCCTTCTCTGTGTTAAGGGGACTGGAGAAGTGGATTTTCGATAAAGCAAAGCATGACTTTTTACCCTCCCCGCCTTCTCCATTTCATCTTCTTTCCAAACCCCCTGCTTCAGTCATGTCACTGAAAGGTTCATTTTGTTTGGTTAATCTGGGTGAGGAATTGTTTGGAAGTTAGATCAAAGAGAAAAATGTTTGTTCTTGTTTTATTCATTTACTTTTTACGTAAAAGAATGGTTGAATATAGAGGATACAGGAGTCTCGTGGAACTCCTGTCAGGGAGCATAACGGGATCTCATGGAAAGTGGAAAATTGACAGCGCCCTGAGTTGGCCCTCCCTGTCCACACTCAGCTCTCCTCCACAGACCAGCTTCCTCTTCATGGTTTCAGTTCGTTCTCTCCTGCAGCCCAGCTTACATGCGGCTGACATAGCCCCAACGCAGCTTCCAATTTTTTAAAAAAGAATTATTTATTTAATTATTTAGAAAAAATATTTAAAAATAATTATTCATTTATTTTGACTTATTTATTAATTTATTTCAATTTGACCAGAGAGACACATAGAGAGCAAGAGAGGGAAAGGGGAAAGTGAGAAAGCAAGCTGCCAGGTCCAGGACTTGACCCACAGCCGGCCACGGGGGAGTCCAGCCCTCAACCGCCATGCCACCTGCTGGCCCTTTTTTATTATTTTTAATTTGCTATAGCACATTTGCACTCACCAGAGAGGAGAAATAAAATGAAAAGGCAAGCTTCCAGGTCCAAACACAAAGCACAGTCCCCTGGGAATACAGCGGCCCACCCACAATGCCACCTGCTGGCCCCCTCAAGTTCCAATGTTACAAAGCCTTAGAAATTCAGGGTCTACTACCGACTTTTTAAATTTTATTTCAAAATTCCAGGAGAGTCAGATTAGGCCCCGGTCTCATCAGCAATGTCCCTGGAAGCCGTTCATGTAGTGCGTAGGACAGAGAACCAGAGCCAGCATAGGCCGGTTCTGCAAGAGGGAAACACATGGGAGAGAAAGAATGAACCTCTCTGGACCTATATTTTTCTTCTTATTGTGTGTATCATATAAACTCTACCACTCTATTCCATGACATAGCTCTGTTTCCTTAACTATTATTAATTTAGGCCAGCAATTAAATTATTTACAGTATTCATTATTATAAAACAACTCTGCTAAAAAAAATTGTGTACCTTCTTTTCTCTTTGAATTTTTCCTTAAAATTGGTCAAAGAATGTGAATATGTCTATGTTTTTTCTTTCTTTTTTAAAAAAAATATTTTATTTAACTTTATTTATTTATTTTAGTTTGATCAGAGAGGGACAGATTGAGAGAGAGAGAGAGACAGAAAGTGAGAAAGCAAGCCGCCAGGTCCGAGACTCAAACCATGGTTGCTATGTGGGAGTCTAGAGTTCTTAACCACCACACCACTGCCAGCCCTGTCTATGCTTTTTCTACATAAAAGTATTGCATTAATTTACAAAGCCACCAGTAACATTGGTTTTCTTCATTTCAGGGTTTTCTGGAAACTGTATTGGTTGTGGAGAAAGAGGATTTCGGTATTTCACGGAATTTTCCAACCACATCAACTTGAAGCTCACCACCCAGCCAAAGAAGCAGAAGCACTTAAAGTACTACCTAGTCAGAAGCTCCCAGGGTGTACTGTCAAAGGGACCTCTCATCTGCTGGAAAGGTATTCAACACGGGGGGTGGGTATTCAACACAGGGGGTGGGGGGGGAGCAGAGTGAAGATTTTATGATGGTGACAAGTGACCAATATAGGGCTCAAAGGTCAGGTGTGACAGAGATAAATATCTCAAGTGTAGGAGGCCATCTAAGAATTTAAAGCTGGGGCCAGACGGTGGTGCAGCAGTAACGCAACTGGACCCACATAGGGAAGGTCCTGAGCTCACCTCCTGGGACTTGCCTGAGCGTGCTGGGTGTGTGCAAGTGCCTGTAATCTGGCCTGGCTGACACTGGGGGTATCAGCAGATGGCATAATTGTTACGTTGCTGGACTCCCATGTAGTCAACCACAGTTCGAGTCTCAGACCCAGAGACTTAAAACTCATGCTGGGCATGTGTGTGTGGATGCTCAGATTTCTGAGAGGAGAATGGAGAAGGGATTGTGGAATGACCATCTCCCCTGTGGGGAGGGGTTGATTTCTCACTGTCTATCTCTCTACCTGTCTCTCTTTGCCTCTCCTGTGAGTGCATACTCTCTATAGCAAAAATCTCTCTCAAAAAAAAAAAAAAAAAAAAAAAAAAAAAAAAAAAAAAAAGAAGAAGAAGAAGAAAGAAAGGAAGAAAGAGTAAACCTCTGGTAGGTTATTTGACGTGCTCCTTAGTTTTAATTTAGTTTTTTATAGGATGTGTGTGCTCTCCAGCGGGAGACTAAGACAGACAGAAACAGAGGGATAGTGAGAAATCACCTCCCCATGGGGTTGGCCACACTATAATTCCTTCTCCTCCTGGGATTTTGTGTACACACACACACAGGTGCTCAGTGTGTTTTTCAAGCCATTGCATTCAGGACTTGAACTGGGGTGCTGGCCAAAGGGGACCAGTATCTTAGCCACCATACCACCTATTGCCTCCCCCCCCCCCCTTTCTCTTTTCTTTTCTTTTCTTTTTTTTTTTTTTTTTTTTTTTTTTTGTGGAGAGGTTTTTGCTATAGGGTGCGTGCGCTCACCAGAAAGATAGAGAGAGATAGAGAGACAGAAAGCGAGAAATCACCCCCGAGGGGGGTGGCCACGCTGCAATCCCTTCTCCTCCATTCTCCTCTCGGGATCTTGGACACGCATGCACATGCTCCCAGCGTGAGCTTAAGCCACTGGGTCCAGGACTCAAACCACGGTCAACTACATGGGAGTTCAGCGACATAGCCATTACGCTAACTGCTGGTCCCTCCCCCCCTTTTTAAGACAATGTCTTGATATGTCTCAGTCTTCCTGCCTCCCACATAGCATTACAGGCACATGCCAAGATGCCTGACCATCCCTCCTGGGAGATAATTTCTCGCTTTCTGTCTCTCTCTCTCTTTCTGGCGAGCGCACGTGCCCTATAGCAAAACCTCTCCAAAAAAAGTCTGTTTTATTCCTTAGTTGTATTATTATTGTTATTATTTCCAGAGGGTATATACAGTCACCAGAGAGAGAGACAAAGCACCCCTCTATGGAGTGTGGTCATGCCATAATCCTTTCTCATTCCTTTCTCCATCCTGTTAGGATTTGGGGTTTGAGTGTCCATTTTCCACAAACTTTTTGAAGTCCTTTTGTATAATACCTCTTCACAGAAGATGTATATAAAGAAGTACACAAGTTATAGAAAACTGCCTCCAACTCTTAGTACTCGATAAATCTGATAACTCTCTAAAGGATCCTCTATAATTAACTTTGTCATATGCAGTAATTTCTATTCTTTTTCTACATGTTACATTGTGAGACTAATATAGTATAACTTGGTTGGATGTTACAGTCCCACAGACTGTTCTGATATTTGCTATCAACCTGAATCAGTACAAAGCACCATTAAAATATACCAGAACCCCAAATACCAACTGAGTATTGCATGATCAGTCAACAGCTTGAATTTTGTCTATTTCCTTTAGTAAGAATTGAATAATATGAATTTGAGCATTTCTAATTTTTCTCTCCTGCCTGTAATTGTTCTTTTTTTCTGATTTTGTACACAATTTAAGATTGAGAAGAGAAAGTTGAAAGCTGCTTACACAGACTCCAGTTTATAGTTCTATACTTAAATCAGTTCTGGGCTGGTATTTGAAAAGTTTATTGGGCTTTTATAAATTTTCTATATGTTAGCCTCTGTCTTACCCATAAAACTAGCCTGATTATATTGGTTATGAGTATTTTTCCCTGGGCACTGGTCTGTGGGGAACAAAGAATGGTTACAAAGAACAAAAAAAATGGTTGCAGTGGACAGTAACCATTGTTACTCTTGGTAATCATTGTTACTGTTCATCTGTAACCATTTCTTTGCCTTCCAAACTTAACATCTGGCTCCACAAAGTACTATAACCCCAAACCTGAACATTCAGCTGGAGTCGGGATTAGGGAAAGGGGATCTCTGATAAGAAAAGTGACTGCCACTTATGGAATGGCAATTTATTTTAGCGGTTTTATGGATCATGTCCTCATCACCTGTTTTTTCATTTTGTCAGAGAGTCTGTATGCTTGCTGGAGAGAGTTGGGGCAGGGAGCAGGGGACAGGAGGAATGGGAAAGCAGCCCCTATGGGGTATGGTCACACTGAAATCCCTCTCCTTTACTTCTCCCTCCTTTCGGGATTTTGGGCACACATACACATGCATGTGTGTGTTTCTCACACTACCAGGTTTGGGACTAGAACCAGGGGGTTGGCCACCTTACCTACCACTCCATGGACTGGATCCCCATCACCCATTTGTGTGTGTGTGTGTGTGTGTGTGTGTGTTTTAAGAGAGATTTTTGCCGTAGGGTGTGAGCACACACTGGAGAGACACAGAGACAGAAGGTGAGAAATCACCCCCCCCCCTCAGGTGGAGTGGCCACGCTGCAATCCCTTCCCCTCCATTCTCCTCTTGGGATTTTGGGCACACATGCACATGCGCCCGGCGTGAATTTTAAGCCACCGGATCTAGGACTCAGACCGCTGTTGACTACATGGGAGTCCAGCAATATAACCATTATGCCATCTGCTGGTCCCCCATCACCTGTTTTAACAGAACATTGGTCTGTTTGTATAATGTGATTTTTACTCCTTTCCAGAATGTAGAAGCCGACAATCCTCTGCTCCTTGCCACTCTGTTAAAGCAAACTCTTCAGTGTCATCAACTGTGACCCCAGAAAATGGGACAACTAATGGATACAAATCAGGATTCACTCAGACAGGTATGGGGAGTTCTCTTTTGGCATTTCAAGCAGCTGATGTATATTTCATGAGGGAATTTTAAATATATTGTTTGCTGGCTTGAATAGGGATATTTAAAAATAAAGGTATTATTTGAGTCACTATTAGAATTAAAACTTGACACTGAGACGGGTCAGTCGGTAGATGACTGGGACTCAAGTCCCAACAGTCCTGCCAGTGATGGACAAAGAAACTGACCACGGGTAGGCATTGACTCCAGTCATATTGAGCATAGGACCTGGCTCAGGGGACTCTGAGGTAGCAACCAGTAGGAATCGGACGTGAGGAAGCCTACCCACAGCTCTCGGGAACAAGTACTGGGGACACACTCGTGCGGCTGAAGTTCAAAGCTAGGGCTCCAAACCCACAGAACAATAGAGGAGTAGTGTACCGAGTGGGATAGAAAGTAGGGTCCCAAGGCAGGATCGTGGCTCACAGGGGATGAATCCAGGACCTATTTTACAAGATAGGGGCTTAGTTACAAATAACCAGATAACATCTTAGTGCCTGAAACTAGGTTATATTATCAGGGCAGGATCAGCAGATTGGATGGTCTTGATACCGAGCAGTTAAGCTACTATTCTAAGGCTTCTAAAAATTCCGCCAGGACAGAACGTTGGTTCAGACCCTGAGGTCAGGAGAAAACTCCAGGTGGGACTAAACAGTTGCAGGTGGCTAAGGGCGGGAGCACTGCAACCGAAGAGCTCCTAGCAGACAGTGCTTGAGAAAACTGCTCAGGACCATCCCCAGTTAATATCTTCGGTAAGAAAGAAAATATTTCAGAAGAGTTTGTACATTTTTTCCAGTTCATTTGTTTTTGTGAAGCCCCATCCTGTCTGATACACAGGCTTCATAGCAAATGTGCTTTGTCAATGTCCGCTCAACCACAAGTTGAAAAGAAGGCTGTCTTCATTAACTGCCGAGCATACCTCTTTCAAATTTATGTGAAATTCTGAGGAGCTGATAAATCGTTTCTACTATTTTCAAGATGGAAGTGATTAGTAGAATATGTTATCAACAGTAGCAGTGATAATAAGGCTAACTTTATTTGGGGCACTTCTCACTATGTACATAGCTAAGTTTACTTCATCCTGAATTGAAATAAAAAGCCCAGTTTTTTGTTTGTTTGTTTGTTTGTTTTGGTTTTTGGTTTTTTTTTTTGAGAGGTTTTCACTATAGGGCGCGTGTGCTCACCAGAAAGACAGAGAGAGACAGAGAGACAGAAAACGAGAAATCACTCCCCAGGAGGGATGGCCACACCACAATCCCTTCTCCTCCATTCTCCTCTCAGGATCATGGGCACACACACACACGCACCCAGCGTGAGTTTAAGCCACCGGGTCCGGGACTCAAACCATGGCCAACTACATGGGAGTCCAGCGACCTAGCCATTATGCTAACTGCTGGTCCCAAAAGCCCAGTTGTTAAAGCCAGGTTTGGTGGCATCGGCCTGAAGTTTCAGTCATTTGGGAGGCTAAGCTAGGAGAATTGCAACTTTGCAAGACCCTGTCTAAAATAAAAAATTTTTGAAGTCCAACTTTTAGATTGTCCAGGAGATTTAGATAACACCATGATTTAAAAGGAGAAACCATTTCTCTTTAGAATAAATGACAGGGACCAGCAGTTAGCGTAATGGCTAAGTCGCTGGACTCCCTCCCACTTAGTCGACCGCGGTTCGAGTCCCAGACCCAGTGGCTTAAACTCATGCCGGGCACGTGTGCGTGCGTGCCCAAGATCCCGAGAGGAGAATGGAGGAGAAGGGATTGCAGCGTGGCCATCCCCCCTGGGGGGTGATTTCTCGCTTTCTATCTCTCTGTCTGTCTGGCGAGCGCACGCGCCCTATAGCAAAAACCTCTCCAAAAAAAAAAAAAAAAAAAAAGAATAAATGACAGAACATCATATCACTAGGTATTCAAGAAAGAAAATGTTGGCATTTGCTTTCTTACTTTCCCTCTCTCTCTCTCTCTCTCCCTCTCTTTCTCTCTCTGTTTCTCTCTGGCCAAACTAAATAATAATAATGATAATTGAAGTTAAATAAATAATTCATTTTATTATTTTTTCCAGTGAAGCATTTTATCTGTATGTGTGTATTACATCCCTAGAAAAAGAATCCCAGGATTTTCCCTCCTGAATGTTTGTGCCTTGCTTCTTTGTGGCCCATGGTGCCAGCTAAGGTGGTCAGTGCAATGAAACCAACTGACGTGATGCGAGCTGATTATGCTGCCAATTCTCTAGATCTTTGAGTTGCACATCAATCTGGGGCTGATCACTCCACACTTGTTTAACCTGCCAGTGAGGTTCACAACAACTTCTCCAGCTCTGTGGTCATCAGTGATTTCAAATTCGCCAAAGTAACCATGCTTCATCATCACAGTTAGAAACCGGACAATGACTTTGGAGCACGGTCCAATAAGAACCTGGTGTGTGCCTCTCTTTTCAGCATTGTTGATGCTCTCGGGGGCATCAGCCAGGACATTCATGTGTACCTTTATTGCAATACAGAAAAATGGTGGAAAGAGCTATTTTTTTTAGAGGTTTTTGCTATAGGGCGCGTGTACTCGCCAGACAGACAGAGAGAGGCAGAGAGACAGAAAGCGAGAAATCACCCCCCACAGGGGATGGCCACGCCGCAATCCCTTCTCCTCCATTCTCCTCTCGGGATCTTGGGCACGCACGTACACACGCCCTGCATGAGTTTAAGTCACCGGGTCCGGGACTCAAACCGTGGTCGACTACGTGAAAGTCCAGTGACATAGCCATTGCGCTAACTGCTGGTCCCGGAAAGAGCTATTATTATTTTTGAATTTGCTATAAGGCATGCACACTCACCAGAGAGAGAGAGAGAAAGTGAGAAAACAAGCCTCCAGATCCGGGACTTGAACTGCAGACGGCTATATCAGAGTTCAACCATCACACCACCTGCTCGCCCTTCTCCTTGAACTTAACCTGTAATCAGCAACTGCCCTCAATAAATGATTCCTAGTCAAAAGTGTAGGTACACACATTATGTAGTACTAAAGAAGGGAATACTTTACATTTGCACAACTTTGTCTTGATTTATGCCTGCCAAGCTCAGGCTGTTCTGTTCTAGCTGTCTTGATGCTTATCCTCTAAAAATTTTCTTTTAACATTTAATGACATTAGTAATTCAAATTTTAGCCCTTCTCCTCTATTCTCCCTTTGGGATCTTAGGTCCACATGCACACGCATCCAGCATGAGTTTCAAGCCACTGGGTCCAGGACCTGAACCATGGTCAGCCATGTAACAGTCCAGCACCTTAACCACTATGCCACATGCTAACCCCGGATGAGTGGTTTTTAAATCCAACCCAATATCAAAGAAATATTTTAACATTTTTACAGAAGATGACTATATATTTATCTGCCTACATTATATATGTGCCACACACGCATTACAATTAATCAGGACAAGAATTCAAGAATAGGTGAAAAAGCAAATTTTACCTAACATAAGATCTTGAAAAATTATTATATTTTTTTCTAAAAGTTTTTTTATTTTTTTTAACTATCGTAGTTAAGTCTTCAAGTCATTTCAAGTTAATTTTTTTTTGAGAGGTTTTCGCTATAGGGCGTGTGTACTCGCCAGACAGACAGAGAGAGACAGAGACAGAAAGTGAGAAATCACTCCCCAGGGGGGATGGCCACGCCGCAATCCCTTCTCCTCCATTTTCCTCTCGGGATCTTGGGCACGCATGCACACGCTCCCAGTGTGAGTTTTAAGCCACCGGGTCCGGGACGCAAACCACGGTAGACTATGTGGGAGTCCAGTGACATAGCCATTACTCTAACTGCTGGTCCCAAGTTAATTTTTACTTATGGTGTGAGGTTATGATCTAAATTCACCTTTTCACCTGTGACTAGCCAATTGTTCCAGCACTATTTATCAAACAACTATTTTCTTATCAGTGAATTGCATTTGTCAAAAATAAATTGACTGGGGAACCAGCAGTTAGCGTAATGGCTATGTTGCTGGACTCCCACGTAGTCGACCGCGGTTCGCGTCTCGGACCCGGTGGCTTACAACTCACGCCAGGCGTGTGTGCGTGCGTGCCCAAGATCCCGAGAGGAGAATGGAGGAGAAGGGATTGCGGCGTGGCCATCCCCCCTGGGGGGTGATTTCTCGCTTTCTGTCTCTATGTCTCTCTCTGTCTGTCTGGCGAGCGCATGCGCCCTATAGTGAAAAACCTCTCAAAAAAATAAATAAATAAATAAATAAAATAAAATAAAATAAAATAAAATAAATTGACTGGGGCCAGCAGGTGGCATGGAGGATAAAGAGTTGAGATCCCACATGGCCAACTGTGCAGTTCAAGTCCCAGACTCCTGCAGCTTGAAAAACACACTAGGCATGCGTGTGTGCATGTGTGTGTGTGTGTGTGTGTGTGTGTGTGTATGTCCATACCCCCCGAAAAGTAATTTATCAATTTTCCTCTCTGTCTTGTCTTTTTTCTTCTCTTCTCTTCTCTTCTCTTCTCTTCTCTTCTCTTCTCTTCTCTTTTCGGTTTTTGCTGTAGGGCACATGTGCTTGCTGGAGAGACAGAAAGCAAGAAATCACACCCTGTGGAAGATAACCACACCAAATTCTTTCTCCTCTATTTTCCTCTCTGATTTTGGGCCCCCACACACATACACGCAACATGAGTTTTAAGCCAACAGGTCCAGGACTCGAACCACAGTCGACTACGTGGGAGTCCAGTAACATAACCATTATGCCTTCTGCTGGTTCCTCCCTCTCCATCTTTCTCTTTTTCTCTGTAGTGAGTGCATGTGCCCTATGTCAAAAAAACAAACAAATGAAAATCAATTGACTATAAATATAAAGATTTATCTCTGAAAAAATAGATAAAATAGACCTCATCAAAATTCAGAACATTTACATTTCAAAAGACATCCTTTAAAAAAATTGGAAGGCTCAGACTCTGACATTTATAGTTGGTAACAAATGGAACTGCAGTGCTGGAAACCACAAGCCAACTGTGAGTTCGGGTCCCAGAGCACATGCAGGGTGCATGCCACATGCCCAGGATCCTGACAAGCTAGAGATCGGGGGAAAGAAATCATGACATGACACGCTGTTGTGGAGTGCCCCCTTCCTCTCTCAAGTGTGTACATGCTTTCTATCACAGATTTTTAAAAGGAAAAGAAATTAAAAGTCAAACAACCAACTCAGAAAATGTATTTGCAAACACAAATCTAGTAAATCATCAGTATCCAGAGTTTACAAAACACTCTTAGTGGCCAGCCAGTGGTGTAGTGGTTAAGGTGTCTGAATCCCCCATGGCCAACTACATGGTTCAAATCCTAGGCCTGAGCAGTTTGAAAAACACAGTGGGTACATGTGCATGTGTGTCCAAAATCCCAAGAGGAGAATGAAGAAGGGATTTCTCAGAGGATAATATCTCACTTTCTCTCTCTCTCTGTTACTCTCTGGTGAGTGCATACACCGTATGGCAAAACAAAATAAAACTCTTAGAAGTAAATCATAAAATGACTAATAATCCAGTCAAAAACATCAGCAAAAGATTTGGTATAGACACTTCTTCAAAGAATGTATACAGATGGCTAATAAGCACATGAAAGATGCTTGACATCATTAACCATTAGAGAAATGTAAACCAAACCATAATGAGATACCAGTTTATACCCACTAGGCTGAAATAAAAAAGACAGAAAATAGCAAGTGTCTGTTGATGTGGAGGAATTGGAACTGTCATACACTGCTGATAGGAATGTGCTGGTAAACTGTGGCGGAGCCACTTTGGTATTAGGTTGGCAATTTCTCAAAAAGTTAAACCAATTCCACTCCAGGTTTCTACCCAAGGGAAATGAGAACCTATGTCCTCACAAAAACTATCACATGCAAATGGTCACAGCCACATTACCAATTACAGTTAAAACGGGAAGTAGCCTAACAGTCAATTGGTCTATGAATGGATAGACAAAGATGTAGTTTACCCTTACAGGAGCATACCTTTTAGCAGCACCAAGGAACAAACTGCTGACACATGCATGCTTTATCATGGCTGGATCTCAAAAACATCATGCTAAGTGAAAGAAACCAGGCAAAAGAGAACACATACTGTGTGATTCTGTGTCTATGCAATGTGCAGAAAAGACAAATTTATGAGACAGAAAATAAGTTCGTACTTGTCTGGAGTAGGGAGTGAGAATGGAGATTAACAGAAAATAGAATGAGGGTTCTTTTTTTTTCCCAAGAGAAAAATGAAAGTTTATTGCAAGAAAGAGTGCCTGGAGGTCTGAAACCTGGCATAAAGGTTCTTTTTTTTTTTTTTTTTCAGAGGTTTTCACTATAGGGCACATGAGCTCGCCAGACAGACAGAGAGAGACATAGAGACAGAAAGTGAGAAATCACCCCCCAGGGGGGATGGTCATGCCACAATCCCTTCTCCTCCATTCTCCTCTTGGGATCTTGGGCACGCACGCACACGCTCCTGGCGTGAGTTTTAAGCCACCGGGTCCGGGACGCCAACCGCGGTCGACTACGTGGGAGTCCAGCGACATAGCCATTACGCTAACTGCTGGTTCCCATAGGTTCTTAATGGGGGGATGGAAACTGATTTATGGCGCTGGTTGAGCTACTTGGTAAAATTACTAAAAATCATTGAACTGTACACTTGAAATGGGTCATTTTTTTGACATATAAAATATACCTCAATCAGACTATAAAAAATAAATTAAAAAGCTGTTTTGAGAGGCCAGAGGTGGCATGGTGCTTAAGGTGCTGGGCTCCCACACAGTCTACCTCAGTTTGAGTCCCAGACACGGCGGCTTGAAAATCACACTGGGTATGTGTGCGTGGATGCCCAAAATCCAGAGAGGAGAATGGAGAAGAAGGAATTGTGGTGTGTTCATCCCCCTCTGGGGGTGATTTTTCACTTTCTCTTGCTCTGTCTCTCTCTCTCTCTCTCTCTTCAGCAAGCACACATGCCCTATGGCAAAATAATAAGAAGAAGAAGAAAGAAAGAAAGAAAGAAGCCACTCTGAGAAAATGTGTAATCCTTTGGGGTGGTACTTTTTCTCTTTTAGTTTAGTAGTCTAAGTTGTTGAACATCTATTATGGGATAAGAGTTTCAGACCAGAGGGCTTGGAGTCAGAATCCTGTTATTCAAGCACTGCCCCTTACATACACAGGCTAAGGTTTGGGATTAGCTACTCAGTGTTCTGTGCCTCGGTTTCCTCTTTTGTAAAACCGAGAACCACAATGCACGTTACCGAGAACCACAATGCACGTTACCAAGAACCACAATGCACGTTTTGCAACTTTGTGAGAGCTGACCTAGCTTTGCTATCATATTACTTGTGAAATTGCTCCCCATTGTAATTTGATATTAATAATCTATATTCTTTTACATACTAGAAGTTTTATGTTAATTTTGTTTGTTTCTGTATCCTAGTGCCTGGCAAGTGACTGGAAATAAACTTACTTGAATTTCTTCTTTTTTTTTTTTCTTTTAAAGTTTTTGCTATAGGGTACATGCCCATGCCAGCAAGAGACAGTGAGAGAGAAAATGAGAAATCACCCCCCAGGGGGGTGGCCACACCACAATCCTTTCTCCATTCTCCTGGGATTTGGAGCATGCACCCACATTCACCCATGGTTTTCAAGCCACCAAGTCCAGAACTTGAACTGCAGTTAGCCATGTGGGAGTCCAGCGCCTTAACCACCACACCACCTGTTGGCCCCTACTTGAATTCCTTTTTAATTTAAATTTGAAACTAGCATTTGGGGGATTATTAATTTACTGGTGTGGACTTTTTTTTTCCAAATGAAGATGATATGCTCATCTACCATCAGAAGAACACAATTTTTTAGAAAGACTTATTTTTATTTATTTATTTATTTTAGTTTTACAGAGAGGGACAGAGTGAGAGAGAGAGGAAAAGTGAGAAAACAAGCCTCCAGGTCTAGGACTCAAACTTCATTCAGCCAAGTGGGAGTCCAGCATCCCCAACCACCACACCACCTGCCAGTCCTGAAGAACACGTGTTTTTATCCTCTAGCTTGTAGGGAAGGAAAGGAATGAGCCACCTAAAGTCTGTCCATGACTAACATATAACTTGAAGAATTAGGTTACGGGAACCAGCAGTTAGCGTAATGGCTATGTTGCTGGACTCCCCCCGTAGTCGACCGCGGTTCGCGTCTCGGACCCGGTGGCTTAGCACTCACGCTGGGTGCGTGTGTGTGTGTGTGTGTGTGTGCCCAAGATCCCAAGAGGAGAATGGAGGAGAAGGGATTGCGGCGTGACCATCCCCCCTGGGGGGTGATTTCTCGCTTTCTGTCTCTATGTCTCTCTCTGTCTGGCGAGCGCACGCGCCCTATAGCGAAAACCTCTCAAAAAAAAAAAAAAAAGAATTAGGTTATATCAGTCAGGGCTGCTTTATGACTTCATTGGGCTCTAAATACCTTTGAGTATGTGAGCCTTTCTGCCACAGAAAAAAAATATTTAAAATGGTGTTTTAGGGTGTATTGCAATAATGAGGAATATATTCATATTATATATTAACCAAAAGTTTATTGCTTTCTTCTGATTTTAAAATAAATTATAGTATTTCCATGAACCCTAGGGGACCAGCAGTTAGCGTAATGGCTATGTCGCTGGACTCCCACGTAGTCGACCGCGGTTGGCGTCCCGGACCCGGTGGCTTAAAACTCACGCCAGGCGCTTGTGCATGTGTGCCCAAGATCCCGAGAGAATGGAGGAGAGGGGATTGCGGCGTGACCATCCCCCCTGGGGGGTGATTTCTCGCTTTCTGTCTCTATGTCTCTCTCTCTCTGGCGAGCACACGTGCCCTATAGCGAAAACCTCTCCAAAAAAAAAAAAAAAATTATAGTATTTCCATGAACCCTTAAAAGTGTCATGGACCCCGGGCCAGCAAGCAGTGTGGTGACTGGGGCACTGGACTACCACATAGCCACGTAGTCCCACTCCCGGACCTGGTGGTTGTCTCTCACTTTTTCTGCTGAGCACGTGTGCCCTAGAGCAAATTAAAATAATAATAAATAACATCAAATAATTCTTTTTTAAAAAAGTACATTTAAGGGAAAAGTATCCTGGACCCTTGGCACTAAAATTGAATTGAAAAAAACAATAGCGATTACATTTATGTAATGAAAGACCATCGGTGCTGTGCGTTCTCTGCCTGATGGAGAAGCCAGCCCTGTTATCGAAGTCAGAGGTATTATCCATGAAATGGGATCTTCTGCTCTGTCAGCACTGTAGGAAGTAATATAAACCCCTTACTATCTTCCCTCTGGTGTAAAATACAAAAAACAAAACCCCACTCACAAAAGACTCTTCTGCTATTATTTTACTTCTGTTGGTTTGTTTTTTGTTTTTGTTTTTGTTTTTTGCCATAGGACATGTGAGCTCATCAGGGTACATGAGCTCATCAGAAAAAGCCTGAGAGAGACAGAGACAGAAAGGGAGAAAGCACCACTCGGGGTTGGTCATGCTGCAGTCCATCCCCTCCTTTCTTCTCTCAGGATTCTGGGCACACCCATGCACAAACCCAGAATCTTTCTCAAGCCAATGGGTCCCAGACTTAAACTGCAGAGTCAGCCATGTGGGATCCAATACCTTAACCTCCACGCCACCTGTCGGCCTGCTTCGATTACATTTTATTATTATTGTTATTATTATTATTATTAATTTAATTTAATTTATTATTATTATATTATTTTGTAAAGGCCTCATGTGCTCACCAGAGAGAGACAGTGAGAGAGAGCAAGGGAATGGGAGAAAGCAAGCCACCAGGTCCAGGACTCAAACCAAGGTCAGCTCTGTGGGAATCGAATGCCTTAATCATCACACCACCTACTGGTCCCCGCTATTACATTTTTAAAAGGCAAAACTAAACGATGTTTAGTAAGGTATACATCTGTGCCAAAGAGTGGAGATGGGAAGGGGGAGGGGCACAAAGGAGGCCACTGGCCATTGGCAGGGTTTAGTTCGCTTTTTTCCGTGGCTTGGGTGATGGTTATAGAGGTACTTGCTTTGTAATGATTCCTTCAACTACACATCAATGTTTTATGTATTCTTCTGTATTTTGATACATTTCAGTGGGGGAAAAGGGTGGATTTGCTCACTTAAACATGTACCTGTATGTGTAGTCCTCACACTTTGAGAGCAAGTGGTACCACAGGCTAGGGATCCTCTGGTGTAATAATAGCATTTGGGTCTTTTGAGTTTTTGTGTTCTAGAGTGAGGCTGTTGTCCTCACAGCAACCCTGCAGTGTGGAGCCTCACAGCTGAGTCTGTTCTCTGAAGGAGGTGGCCAGGCACAATCCCAGATGGAAGTCTGTGTGCTCCACACGGTTCCTTTGGGCCAACCTCGACCTCCTTTCCTCCTTTCCTCTCCACTCCACAAGTTTAGAGCTCTCATGCTGCCCTCTGTGTGCCTAGAACACTTGGTGATGTGTCACTCTCAGACCAGGCCCGCCTGCTCACACAGCCTTATCACTTTGTTTCTATTTACCTTCAGCACACCCCCTCTGTCTCTGGTAATGACTGTTGAGAAAGCAGAGAAAGCAGTTTCTACGAGAATATGTCATTTTCCGGGCCCTAAATTGTAGCCATGTTTGTCATTTTCCGGGCCCTAAAATGTGGCCATGTTTGTCTCCGTCCTCTTTAGCTTGGTCCTCCCCAGGGCTCTCTGCTTCCTTGCCTCTCTAGGTACAGAGAGGTGGGTTTGGTTTCCCAGTGGACCTGTAAATGCCAGGCACATGTGCCCATGATCCTGGCTGGCTGGAGGGCTGTGGTGGAGGTGAGACTCTGTTGAAGGTGCTTCTCTCTCTCTCTCTCTCTCTCTCTCTCTCTCTCTCTCTCTCTCTCAATAAATAAACTTTCTTGTTTTGTTTTGTTTTGGGGAAAAAAAAAAAGGCCCCCTAGGAGGTTTTTCCAGACTTACTTTCTCATGCATATCCAATTAGTGTATTACAGAATCAGTCTCATTTTCCCAAATGAGATGGGAACTCTTTGGCTGGCAGACTTGCCCACTCCTAACCAGAAATGGAGAACGTGTAGGCTCTTCCTTTATACTGTAAACTCCTTGGGGACAGAGATTGTATTTCAGTCTTCTACCCCCATCGTAGCCCCAGAGCCTCATATAGTACCTGGCATCCTGAAGATGCTCAGAATATATTTGATGAATGAATGGACGAGAGAGAGAAGGAAGAAAACCAATGATTACTCCACTCTGAGATAGGAGAGGAGGCTGAGGGCCATGAAGGAGCTTGTGAGACTTCTCCTTCTACAAAAAAAGATGCAACTATTTAGCAGTATAAGGAACAATGGTCCACTTTGTAGAAATGGAGAAACAGTAAGTAATAACAGTGTATAGTCATTTTCATCTATGACCTTAGCCAAAACATTTTAAGTAATAATACAGTGCTGATAAAACTGTCAGCCAGGCTGGTGAAAGTCAACAGTGGGATGACCTTTTAAGAAAGTAATTTGGCACCCTTCTGGCTGGAACCGCCATCTTCCAGTAATTCACCAAAATGACGAACACAAAGGGAAAGAGGAGAGACACCCGATCGATATGTTCTCAAGGCCTTTTAGAAAACATGGAGTGGTTCTTTTGGCAACATACATAAAAATCTACAAGGAAGGTGATATTGTAGACATCAAGGGAGTGAGTACTGTTCAAAAAGGAATGCCCCACAAATGTTACCATGGCAAAACTGGAAGAGTCCACAGTGTTACCCAGCATGCTGTTGGCATTGTTGTAAACTAACAAGTTAAGGGCAAGATTCTTGCCAAGGGAATTAATGTGCATATTGAGCATATTAAGCATTCTAAGAGCAGTGAAGGAAACATGTGAAGGAAAATGACCAGAAAAAGAAGGAAGCCAAAGAGAAAGGTACCTGGGTTCCACTGAAGTGCCAGCCTGCTCCACCCAGAGAAGTACACTTTGTGAGAACCAATGGAAAGGAGCCTGAGCCACTGGAACCTGTTCCTTATGAATTCATGGCATGATGGATATTAAAAATAAACTAATCCATGGTCTATTAAAAAAAAAAGAAAGTAATTTGGCAATATGTAATAAGAACATTAAAAATATTTATACTCTTTGCTCTTGAAATCTCATGTCAAAGGGCTTAGCCAAGAAAATAACCCAAAAGGAGAGTCAAGATATTTACTGTGGTTCCCTTTATATTAACTAAAAAGGAAAAGCAACTTTATTATAAACACAATTGAATAAATCATGACATGTACCCATAAAGATGCTAAAAAAGATAGTTGTGAATACTGTGCAGCCACAAAAGAAATAATTCTAAGAGAAGAAATACTGAAACTGTGGGTTTTTTTTTTCCTTTTTGGTTTATCACATAAAGCTATAATGTGAATAAAACACACAAAGGGGGCAGGCTCGGGGGTGCAGTGATAACGTGCTGCTCAAGGGGAGTTGGAGCTACGCTTTAGGATTTATAGTGTGTGTGTGTGTGTGTGTGTGTGTGTGTGTGTGTGTGTGTGTGTTATAAACATATTAATAAGAAACAAAGGAGATAAAATGGGATCATAAAAGGTATTTGGTTAGCCTAAAAGCAGGCTAAAAGAGGAGAATGAGGGCAAGAGTAGATGGAGCAAGCAGAAAGCAAATAGCAAGATGGTAAACTCAGACCCAGCCACGTCAAGAACCACATTAAACTAAGTGCTCCCAGCACCCAGTTCAAACCAGAGCTTATTAGACTGGGTGAAAAAGTATGACCCAACTCTATGTTGCCTGTTTGGAATACAATTAAAATAAAAGACACAAATTGGAGGGGAGGAGTGCGTTGGCTGGTAGGTGGCATGGTAGTTAAGTCACTGGACTGACACATGGCAGATGGTGGTTTGAGTTCTAGACCTAGTAGCTTGCTTTCTCACTTTCTTCTCTGGTCAAATTTCAAATAATAATAATAATACATAAAATAAAATAAATATTTCTTTTTAAAGGACACAGATGGGTTGATAGTAAAACTATAAAAGACGGGCTGGCAGGTGGTGTGGTGGTTAAGGCGTTGGACTCCCACATGGCCGACTGTAGTTCTAGTGTCAGACCTGTCAGCTTACTTTCTCTCTCTCTGGTTAAATTTTAATAATAATAATAATAACAAATAAAATTAAATAAATAGATAAATCTTTAAAAAATGTTTTTAAAAAGCTATAAAAAATACAGTGTTAACACTAGTCAAGAGAAAGCTTGAGTGGCTGTATTAATATCAGGCAAAATAGATTACAGAGCAAAGGATATTACCAGAGATTAAAGAGGTAATTTCAAAATTAAAACAGGGCCAAGTAATCAGGAGGATATACTTATCCTAAACATTTTGTTCACCTAGTAACAGTGCTTCAGAATATATGAAGCAAAAATATACAGAATTATTTCAAAAAATGTGTATATTTCTTATTCTCAGGCATCTCAGTACCCCTCTCTCAGTGATTTATAGAGCAAGTGGACAGATTTTTGCTACATAGTGCATATATTTGCCAGAGAGACAGAGAGAGAGAGAGACAGAGAGATAGAAGGCAAGAAATCACCCCAGCGTTTATGGCCATGCTACAGTCCTTCCTCCTCCATTCTCCTCTCAGGACTTTGGGCATGCACGCACACGCTCCTGGCATGAGTTTCAAGCCGTCGGATCTGGAACTCAAACTGTCGTTTACTACATGGGAGTCCAGCAACTAACCATTACACCATCTGCTGGCCCCAAAAGCAATTGTTAATACAGTTTAAATGATTCAAATTATAAAATTTATGTTCTTTGCCCCAAATAGAATTTAATTAGAAATCACCAACAGAGGCCGACAGGTGGCGTGGTGGTTAAGGGCACTGGACTCCCACATGGTCGACCACAGTTTGAGTCCCGGACCTGGTGGCTTGCTTTCTCACTTTCTCTCTCACTCTGTCCCTCTCTGGGCAAATTAAAATCACCTCCCAGAGGGGATGACAATGCTGCAATCCCTTCTCCATTCTCTTCATAGCCAGATTGACCAAAACCACAGACAAGAGACAAGATACTAAAATTGGCAAGAGTGAAACATCCAGTTACTTTCAAAGGATATCCCATAAGGCTAACATTGGATCTCTCATTTGAAACAATGCAAGCAAGGAAAGAATGGGAAAATATATTCAAAGTGTTAAGTGAAAAACAATTTTAATGAAGAATACTGTACCCAGCAAGATTATCTTTCATATGGGGAAAAAAAGACGAAAACATTCTCAGATAAACAAAACCTGAAAGAATTTACCAACACCAGACCAGCTCTCCAAAAAGTGCTGAAGGGAGTGCTGTACCAGGAAAACTAAAGTTGGACACAGAAATAAGAGTACAAGAAACAAGCAAGAGAATAGGCAGCCTAATGGTAGGGACAGGTCCGGAGCTGAATGTTGACTTCCAGAGTTTAATGGAAAGATCAGACCACAGTAACACTGCATATGCAATAGAAGAGAGAGTAATTACCTGAGTCTGATCTAGTGAAACAGAATATTTTTACTTTGGATTAAAACATTACTGATTTTCTTCAATGCTTTGATTTTCATATTTAAGGATTTTTGTCTTCTCTTGAACTGTTGAGAGGTTCATCTACCTACTATTTGAACTGAATCCTAAACTTTTTCCTGGCTTTAAATTTTAAGCAAATTTCTCTTATTTCAATTTTTTCAATTTTTTTCAATTTTTTCATATCAATCTATTAAAACTAAACTTTTTCAAATTAAAAAATGCATTAAAATACCTACTAGTAGGTATTTTTAATTAGGTCATTAAATAGGTCATTAAATTATACCTATTTAATGACTGATTGCAGTAAGCTATATAGCCCTAGCAGGGTGCTATTTTTTTATAGAATTTTTTTAAAGATTTATTTCATTTAATTTTATTTATTCATTCATTTATTTTAATTTGACCAGAGAGAGAGACAGAGAGAGGGAGGAAAAGTGAGAAAGCAAGCTACCAGGTCCAGGACTTGAACCGTGGCCAGCCATGTGGGAGTGTCCAGCACCCTAACCACCACACCACCTACTGGTCCCTGCAAGGTGCTACTTTATAATATGTTCATTTTACTCACTGAGGTTTACACCTAAAGTCAGACATGTATTCATAAAAATGTGTATATCAGCTGTGCTTGCTATTTAAAGTCTTTAATTAAGATCTTTAGTGACTCAATAAAATGTGTAAAAGAAAAAAGGATAATACATTATGACCTTTTTGGGTTTATCCTAGGAATGCATGGGTGGTTGAACACTTCAGTGTCAACCAATGTTATTTACTATGCTAACACACTGAAAAAATAGAACCGCATAATTATCTCATCAGGTGCAGGAAAAAGCATTTAACAAAATCCAAGATTTTTTTCCTTATAAAAACCTTTTTTTTTTAATGTATAAGGTTTTTAATTTTTTTAAATTAGCCAGAGAGTACATGTGCTCACCAGAGAGAGACAGAGAAAGAAACACAGAGAAAGGGAAGGAAAGTGAGAAAGTCATCATGGTCACATCACCATCTCTCCTCCATTTCTCCTTGCTTTCGGGGTTTTGGGCATGCTCACACATGTGCCCTGCATGTTTCTCAAGCTGCCAAACCTGAGACTCAAACTTCACAGTTGGCCATGTGGAATCTGCTACCTTGACCACTATGCCACCAAATGGCCTAAAAATTCTTAATAAACTAGGAAAAGATTGGAACTTTCTCAACCTGATAAATAGTGTCTACAAAAAGTTCACAACTGACATATTTAGTGATAAAAAACTGAATGTTTTCTCTCAGACAGAGAAAAAGACAGGCATGTCCACTTTTACCACTTCAGTTTTATATACTGGAGGTTCTCTAGCCAGTGCAATCAGGCCAGAAAAAGAAATAAAAGGTATTCTTATTAGAAAGTAAGAAGTAAAACTTATTCATAGATCTCATGATTATCTATGCAGAAAATCCAATTAAATCTATAATAAAAGCTATTAGAACTAAAAAGTGAGCTTAGCAACATTGCATAACGTAAGGGCAATATACAAATATCAATAATATTTCTAGATCCAGCAATGATCCCAGAAATTAAAGTGTAAAAAATAACAATGGCATAAAAATATTACAAAATTAGGGATAAAGCTGACAAAAGTGAATTCTACCTTGCAAATTAGAAAACATTACTGAAAGAAAGTAAAGAAAACATAAATAAATTGGATAGATCCCTCTTGTTCATTGATGAGAAGACTCAATTATTGTTAACATACCAATTTTCTCCAAATTAATCTATAGAGTCAACACAGTCTCAATCAAAATAACAGAGGTCCTTTTTATTGGGGGGGGAGGTTTAAAACTTGACAAGCTAATTCTAGATTGTGTATGGAAATACAAAGGACTTAAAATAGCCACAACAACTCAGAAAAAGAAGAAAAATTGGAAAGCTAGCATTATCCAATTTTTAAGAATTATTATAAAGCTACAATAATCAAAAAAGCATTGAACAGGTGTAAAGATATATACATAGATAAATAGAACAGAATAAAACATCTAGAAATGAATCCACACACATATGTAAAGCTTACTTTTTTTTTTCAGCCAAAGGGCATGTGTATTCAGCAGAGAGAGACAAGACAGGGAGAAAACACCTTCCAATGGGACCTGGTCACACTGCAATCTCTTCCCCATTTCTCCATCCCATTGTGATTCTGGGCATGCCTAATATGTTTTTCAAATTGCCAAGACCAGGATTCAAACCACAAAGTCAGCCACATGGGATCCAGCTCTCTCAACCTCTAGCCACGGGGATGGCCATACAACTGACTTTATTTTTTAGGTTTTTGCCATAGGGTGCGTGTCCTCTCCAGAGAAAGAGCCAGGAAGAGATAAAGTGAGAATCACCCCTGAAGGGGGATGGCCATGCCACAATCCTTGTTCTATTCTCCTCTCAGGATTTTGGGCATGCACACACACTCACCTGGTGTGAGTTTCAAGTGACCAGATCCCAGATTCAAACTTTGGTTGGCCATGTGGGAGTCCAGCATCTTAACCACCCTGCCCTCTGCTGGTCCCAAAAGTTTTATTTTTCATGTT
Source organism: Tupaia tana (assembly GCA_026018925.1). Lineage (NCBI taxonomy): Eukaryota > Metazoa > Chordata > Mammalia > Scandentia > Tupaiidae > Tupaia > Tupaia tana. The sequence continues at coordinate 56,271,484 of JAKSZU010000007.1, read as the reverse complement.
TAAAAATCTTTACAATTTTCAAGAAAACAAAAATAAAATAATGTAGTAAGCCAGTACGCTGGACCTACCACTCAGCTTCAGTAATTATCAACATCTGGCCAATATTTTCATTGACTGATTCATTCATAGATAGGGCCTCAACATATAATGGTCCTCCTACCTCAGCCTCCATGGTAGCTGTTGAACTACAGGCTCATACCACTACTTCTGACTTTCAGGGTATATTCAGGCCCCTCATGTGGCCTTAGCCTTCCACGTAGCAGCATCTACTAGTGCATACTAGGCTCATCATGGCAGAGCCACCAATACTATTTAATTTTACTTCCCCCCCCTTAATATGTTAAAACAAATTCAAGGGATTATTTCTGAAATATTGTAAAGTTCTAGTCATATGGCTGTGTACATTTCTTATTAAGCTTATTCCTGGGCATTTTATCTAATTGTTGTTTACATATATAAGATTTATTTCTGTACATTAGTTTTGTACCCTTTCATTATTTTAAAAGTATTGGTCTATGCTAATTTGAGTTTGTTAGTCTGAAAAAATAAGATAAATTACAACCCTTCATAATCTGTCAACCAGATTTTGTCTGTGCAGTTATCTGTTCCATCAGTTATGAATATACCAAAATTAGAGGTATAAACTAGTATAGTAAGCTATGACTCTTGTTCCAAACGATATGACCGTGGTCTGAAACATAATGAGTAACCCGTGTAATGGCACAACACGCTTACTTGGAATTTCTGTCCTGTAAGGCTCTCTATTAAGATGTGAAAAACTTGGACTGTCTTTGGTTTCTTGCAACTTTGTAATGTAGGTACACTGGCTAGCATTGGTTCTTCTAGTAAACCTTAAAGTCTCTCTTTGGGGACCAGTACGTGATTGTTACAACACTAGATTCCCACATGCACTTCCCATGGGAACAGTCACCACAAGCTCTTCTTCATCTCTCTCTCCCTTTGGAAATTTGGGCAGAGGCATCCAGCACATTTTTCGAACTGCCCAGTTCAAGACTCAAACTGTATAGTCAGCCATGTTGGATCCAGCTTCTTTAACCTTCAGGCCATGGGCTAGCCTAATTCTAGTTTATTAAAAAAATTATAGGAATGGGAACCGGCAATTAGCGTAATGGCTATGTCGCTGGACTCCCACGTAGTCGACCGCGGTTCGCCTCTCGGACCCGGTGGCTTATAACTCACGCCGGGCGCGTGTGCGTGCGTGCCCAAGATCCCGAGAGGAGAATGGAGGAGAAGGGATTGCGGCGTGACCATCCCCCCTGGGGGGTGATTTCTCGCTTTCTGTCTCTCTGTCTCTCTCTGTCTGTCCGGCGAGCGCACGCGCCCTATAGCAAAAAAAACCTCTCCAAAAAAAAAAAAAAATTATAGGAACTTTCTTTTAAAGAAAAGTGTTTTCCCTTAGATTGCAGTGAGTTACTTAATGTAACACATTTTAAATGACAAACTCAGGCCAGCCCTGTGGCTGGCCTAGTGGTTATAGGATATGAATCTCACACAGCCAACTGTGCAATTTGAGTCCCACAACCAGTGGCTTGAAAAACTGTGTATGTGTGCATGCCCAAAATCTTGACAGGATGGAAGAACAGAGGAGAAGGGATTGTGGCATGGCCATGCCCCACTGGGAACATGCTTTCTCCCTCTCTCAACCTTTTTCTTTGTCTCTCCATCTCTCTCTGTTGAGTGCATGCAATCTCTAACAAGTTGTAAAATAAATAAATAAGTGACAAATTCATTTGAATAGAGATAAATATATCTCATTAAATTATGACTTTGAGGGGAGCTATGGAAAAAACTTTGATATGGCATATAATATCATTGATGCTAGGTCTGACTTTGACTAAATTAAATGAATGCATATTACTTTTTAAAGTAGTAATACCTCTCAGAGTTGTTATAGGCTTTAAGTAAATTCATGTATTTAAGTTACTTAAAATAGCACTTGAGCACATGGTAACTTCTAATGGGTGTTTGTTAAATAAATAAAAATTAATAAAATTGAAATACGGAGACATTGGTTTTAAAGTCAGACTGTTTAAAGGGAAAAAAACTGAAATTCCATAATCTGTCTTTTTCTTAATTCATTCTTGGTGAAGTAACTTCCTTCTTGCGTATGTAAATGTTGCTCATTTGAACAATCTCTTTTGTTTGAAAGATTCTCCGATTCTCAGCCCAGTTACTTCTGCAATCAATTTAAGTGGAGCCCAGGACCTGACCCGGAATAAGAACGTCGTGAAACCGCTGGCTTTATCTTTGCAGGTGGTAGGGAAGACTTTTGCTGCAGGTGATGTTTTCCTCACTTATATTTCTTTGGTAAATACATAGTCTATAAAAGATTTGTGTGGCATTTAATTGACAAATTGATAGGAGAAAATAGAAGCTGTTTATACCTGCCAGTTGAAGATAGAGTGGGGCTGCCTCTAGTAATGTGTGAGTGTACAAGACTTTGCATTGTCTCAGTGCCACCAGAAGAGTCAGGGAATGATGTTTGATACACAGGGGAGACACAGCAGTTCCATTTTGTTCAACAAACATTTCTTGCTATGACTAGGAACTGGAGATGCAAATATAAATATGGCCCAATCACTGACCCCGACTGTCCTTGAAATCTAGTCACAGACATAGACCTACAACAAGGCATTTCAGTGTTCTGCAGCAAATACAATCAGCTAGGGGAGCTGTAAAGAGCAGGGGATCTTAGCCAGACATTTTAGACATTATCAACAGTGAATTCTTGAAGAAACTTGTCTTCAACAATAAGGAGTTATTCACTGTACAAAGGAGTGAAGGAAAAACATTTCAAATTCAGGGAATAGCAGGGCCAATGATTAAAAGGAAAAGAAAGGAAAGAAAAGGTGGAAAGAAGCATGACGTGTAAGAACCTCCAGCAGTTTGGTTAGAGCCAGAAAATGTGAAACCCACGGAGTGGCAGAAGGTGAGCAAGTGGTGGGTAAAAGGAAAGTCAGGGAGGCAAGGTGAGGAGCCTGAACGTTATAACTTGTAGAACAGGAGAATGCCATGGTCTGACCTGAACATGGGCTTGATCATGGTGGCTGCAGTGTGTAGGAAAGGAGGTGGGGAAACTAGTTGGAGATCATTAGTAGTCTAGGTGAGAAATGAGGTTCTTGGCAGGTTAGTAATGAGGGAACAGACTGGAGAACTACTCAGGAAGTGAAACCAGCAGATTTTGACTGATTAACATTGGCATGAAAGAGATGAAGGGGTCTTGGTTGTCTTCCGTCTTTCTGAGCTGATGATGGTGTCACCTGAGATGGAGAATACAGAAAAAGGAGCATGTTTTCCAGGAAGAGAGCATGAGCTCAGTTTTGGATGTGCTGAGTTAGAGATACCTCCGCGTCATCCACTTAGAGCTGTTTAATAATTATTTATCTTAGGGGGAAGTCAGGGCTGATGATATAGACTTGGGCCAGCAATGACTTTTATAGGATCTACTTTCTGGTTAGACTAGAGACTTGAAAAAACTGAATTTGAGTTTAACAGCATTAAAAAAATCAATGAAATAATGGATCAATGATCTTCATGGTTACTAAATCGATGAGGTGAAAGGCTAAACTTCATAATGTGAGGCTGGAAACTCTTGAACTCACTAATCAATTGTAATATCACAAGAAGAGAGAAAACTAGCCATGATGTGCTTTCTGATGAAAGAATACATCAGTACTTATGAGATGCTCTCGTCGCGATGAGAACTGACAACCTCTATAGCTAGTGATTAGTTTATTGGAAACATAAGGGGACAAAGGAACATTAAATGAAATACGGGTATCTAGTTATGTAAATCCAGAAAACAGGAAATGCTGTCAAGTTTTCAGTGAATTAAGAAAGGAGAAAAGAAGAAACAGAAAGAAGAAAAAGAAATGAAGTAAGAAAGGAAAAAAAAAAAAAAAAAAAAAAAAAAAGGAGACAAAGCCTATAAAGTAAAAGAAGTTTAGGGACCAGCAGATGCATACTGGTTACATCTCTGGACTCCCACATAGTCAGCAGTGGTTCAAGTTCCGGATCCAGAGATTTACAACTTACACTGGGTGCATGTGTGTGAGTGTCCAGAATCCTGAGAGGAGAATGGAGAAGAAGGGATTGGGGTGTGGCCACCCCGCGGGGGGTGGGGGGGATGATTTCTCACTTTCTATCCCTCTGTCTGTCTCTCTTTCTCTCTGGCAAGTGCATGCAACCTATAGCAAAAAATGTCTCTAAAAAAATAAATAAGGGACATATCAACTGAAGTCAATTTGTGTACCCTTTCTGAATCCCCATCTAAAGACAACTGTTAAAAAAAATTTCTGAGGTAATTGGAGGAAATTGGAATACTATTAGCATGTATGGTGATATTAAAAAATTATTAATTATTGTTACTTTTAAGTATAATGATATTACAATAATGTTTTGAAAAAGAGTCCTTTTCTATTAGAAACTCAGAAGTATTAATGGGTGAAATAATATGATAAAAGGTTTTGTTTCAAAACAATCCATAGCATGTATGTATGTATGTACTATATATTAAGGAAAGGAAGTGGGAGGTACAGATAAAGCAAAATTAGTTATGTGTTGAAAATTGGTTATTGGTTAGATCTCCAGGACATTATTTTTAGGTGACTTTTTTTTTTAAGAGGATTTTACCTTAGGGCATATTTACTCACTGGAGAAAGAGAGAGAGACAATGAGAGGGAAAAATGAGAAATCATCCCCCCAGGGTGGTTGGCCATGCCACAATCCTTTCTCTTTCATTCTCCTCCTCGGATTTTGGGCATGCATGCACACACACACCCAGCATGATTTTCAAGCCACCTGGTCTGGGATACAAACCATGGTGGACCTTGTGGCAGGGAATTCAATGATATAACCACTACGCCATCTGCTGGACCCAGCTGACATTTCATTTAAATGAAGGTACAACTCTGGTGGTTGTACAAGAGATCTTCAAAATGTTCATTGAAAATGCATCTAATGAAAAAACTAAGTATGGATTTCAATTTTTTTTTGCACCAACATAAACTCATTTTAATTCCTTTTTTGATGAACTTTTTTAAGTCCTCTGGTAGGCGTTTTATTTTTATTTTATTTTATTTTTTAGAGGCTTTTGCTATAGGGCACGTGCGCTCGCCAGAAAGAGAGAGAGACAGAGAGATAGAAAGTGAGAAATCACCCCCCAGGGGGGATGGCCATGCCGCAATCCCTTCTCCTCTATTCTCCTCTCGGGATCTTGGGCACGCATGCACATGTGCCCGGTGTGAGTTTAAGCCACCGGGTCCGGGATGCGAACTGCAGTCGACTACGTGGGAGTCCAGCGACATAGCCATTACGCTAACTGCTAGTCCCAGGTGTTTTATTTTTTTAAGAGAGATTTTTCCTATAGGGCATGTGCGCTCACTGGAGAGACACAGAGAGACAAAGAGACAGAAAGTGAAAAATCACCCCCCAGGGGTTATGGCCATGCCACAATCCCTTCTTCTCCATTCTCCTCTCGGGATTTTGGGCATAGACGCACATGCACCTGGTGTGACTTTCAAGTCACCAAGTCCAGGACTTGAACTGCAGTCGACAATGTTGGAGTTCAGCAATGTAACCATTATGCCATCTGCTGGTCTCATCCTCTGGTAGTTTTATACAACTGGACTGAGTCTTATCAGAGAGGCGTTTCTGAATCCTAGAACGGGAATGGTTGCAGCATCTCCAAAGGCAGTTTCCTGCCCAGCCTCTGTTCTGAGCAGCTCCTCTCCTTGTGTCCCACAGATGCTGCTAATGGAAATAGTAGCCATGGTGGGAAAGGCAGTGCATCCAGCTCCACTCCAGCCCGCCCTGGGACTTACTCTTTGTCACCAAGACCCAGCTGTGCACCAGGAGACCAAGGTACAGAACCTATCTTAACGTTTTCAAATAATGCACTTAGTTAAGGTAGACGTGCTATGGATTTTGGAACAATGTGTTACCTAGCAGCACACACTAGAGCTTTTCCCTTGTTTGTTGTACAATGTTTTGAAAGTTTATGGTTGATGTGAATGGGAATGTTTAAATGTCTTGGTAATTCTATTGATACACAGATGAACCTAACTGGGAAATAATGTTGAAACAAATACTTAAGGAAGTATCTTGAAACACCATGAATTTTGCTGATGTTTCAAAGTTTCCTCGTTGTGTAACCCTAGGCAAATCTGAGCCTTCCTTTCTCCGTCTACAAATGGGTATAAAAATAATATCTGTCCGGGACCAACAGCTGGCATAATGGTTATGTCACTGGACTCCCATGTAGTTGACCACAGTTCGAATCCTGGACCCAGTGGTTTAAACTCATGTCAGGAGTGTGTGCATGCGTGCCCAGGATCCCGAGAGCAAAGTGGAGGAGAAGGAATTGCGGCATGGCCATCCCCCCTGAGGGGTGCTTTCTTGCTTTCTGTCTCACTGTCTCTCTCTGTCTTTCTGGCAAGCGCACACGCCCTACAGCAAAAGCCTCTAAAAAATCTGTCCTACAACTTCACAGGGTTGTTAAGAGAATCAAATGAATAATCTGGGTAAAATTATAAATGTAAAACAGCATAGAGATGTTAGGTAGTTGTTAGTGAGATGTTAGGTGGTTGGTGTGGCTTGTGCTAACTTTATCTTTACCTCTAGAAGAGTGACTTGGACTTTGTATGGATAATAAGATGAAAGGTCCTATGTTATTTTGCCATTCTTTCCTTTCTTCCACATTGCTGAGAACAAAGTCATCTCTCTTTTTAATCTTCAGCTACTATGTTTATTTCTGGGCCACCAAAGAAACGGCACCGAGGATGGTATCCTGGGTCACCTGTCCCTCAACCTGGTTTAGTTGTACCTGTCCCTGCAGCTCGTCCTCTTTCAAGAACTGGTAAGATTTTAACAGGAGATGGGTTTTAAGGCTTTTTTTTTTTTTTAATTAACAGTGGCAGCTTCTACTCCTATTCTTTCTCTGAACCCTTGAAGATAATTTTCCTTAACCAGTTGGTATGTCCAAAATTAAGTAAGAATATTAACAGTAGCTAGTATTTTGTCCCCATTACATCTGTCATCCTTACAAGCACATGTACCAGTACAACTGTCCTTAATTCAACAGTTGCCTTAGTTTTAGCCCATAGTGTTGATAGCATTATCTAGGTCATGATACTACCAACCCATCACTATAAAGTACACATGGACCACTCTACTGGTAGGACTGTGAGATTTGCCCTCCTGTAACTTGTTTCCTTATGTGACCCATGCTTTTATGATTATATCTGGCCTAGGTTGATCAGTCTTAGCTAGCAATGTAAAAAACTAATTGGTTCCTCTTCATAATACCCAAAATACAGCCATTTGACCCCCTAGTTAAATGTTCAAACACTTATCTACCTTTCTGTTCTTAACACAGACAATTTTTAAAAATTATTTTATTTAATTTTATTTATTCATTCATTTATTTTAATTTTACCAGAGAGAGACACACAAAGATAGAGAGGGAAAGTGATAAAGCAAGCCAACAGGTCCAGGACTCAAACCGTGGTCGGCCATGTGAGAGTGTCCTGTGCCTTAACCACCATGCCACTTGCTGTTCCCCAACATAGTCAATTCTTTTATTTTTTTTAAAGAATTACTTTATTTAACTTTTTTTTAATTCTTTTTAAAATTATTTATTTAATTTTTATTTATTCATCCATTTATTTTAGTTTGACCAGAGACAGAGAGAGGGGAAGTGAGAAAACAAGCCACCAGGTCCAGGACTTGAACTGTGGTTGGCCATGTAGGAGTATCCAGCACCTTAACCACCATACCACCCGCTGGTCACACTTTATTTAACTTTATTTATTTATTTTAATTTGACCAAAGAGGGACAGAGCAAGAGCAAGAGAGAAAAACAAGCCACCAGGTCCAGGACTTGAACCACGGTCGGCCATGTGGGACTCTAGCGTCCCTAATCACTACGCCACCTGCTGGCCCCACAGACAATTCTAAATAAACCAATTCTAAGTCATAGATGGGGAGTATTTAAATTTTCAAGTTTGTTTTAACAAATAGTTTAAAGATAATACAGAATTATTCACACAAAGAATTATGCCAGTATTTTACTGTGGTTGCCTTTAGGTAATACTAATTAATGATGAGTTGATCCTTCACACTTTCCTGTACTTTCCAAATTTTCTATAATGCATAGATATGCCTTTGATAATCTGTGTGTGTGGGGGGGAGGGAAGTTAAGTTATAATAAAATAGAATCCCAAAGATTGCCTGTGAAAAAAAATTGGAAGGAAAATTACCAAAATACTAAAGAGTAGTTATCACTAGATGATATGATTAGAGTTATTTTTTTCTTTTTGTTTTTCTTCTGATTTGACATAATAAACATAAATTACCTTAATGAAAGAAACAACAAAAATCACTAGACTTCTAAAACTTCTGTATTAAAAGTATTAAAACTTTCATTGCTTTCCATTTTATTTCATTCAGCTTTCATGTCTAATACTTCTTGTCAAACAACTTTTCTCCCCCCAGAGCCCTTTTTATCTGCCCCAGTTGCACAGACCCCATTAACTGGAATTTTACAACCTCGGCCCATTCCTGCGGGGGAAACTGTAATTGTTCCTGAAAACCTGCTGAGTAACTCAGGAGTTAGACCAGTAATTCTGATAGGTAAGGCACAGGAATTCCAAGTTGCCTGTGAGTTTTGGAATCTTGGAGTATTAATCAATTTCACCTTTGTGTGTTTATTCATGTGTTCATGAATGGGTTCACTTATCCATATGTTGATTTGTTAAGCATTTATTGGACTCCTTTATTAGATATTAAGCATGTAATGAGAAGTTGAGAATAAAGCAAAGTCTTTTGCCTTCAAGGAACACTGTTGAATGTGGGAAGTCTGACCCTCCACCCCCCATACACCACCAGGGTTAGGCAATAACCATTGCAACACACTGTAGTATCTGAGGGGTAGAGGTTCACTATCAAGAACTATAAGAGTTCAGGAGAAAGGGCATACTTCTGCCTGGAGGGATCTGAGAAGACTGAGCAGAGGTGATGTTTAAGCTGGGTCCTGGAGCATTAGTTAAGAGTGAACAATGTGTTTGGAGGGGGATATTCCAGCGTAAGAGAGCTAAACCACAGAGATGAACCAAGCTAAGCCAGCTAACATGTCCCATTTAGGAGACCCAAAAGGCACCACAGTAGCAGGTCTGAACCATATGTAGATCAGTATCTTTCAGAAGTCAATTCTTCTAGGCTGTCTATAAGTGGAAGTATGGAAATTTAGGAGTCCTTTAATTCCAAGACTTACTTAGTGCCTTTTGTACCCACATAAAGAGTCTCTTTGCTTTGGAGGCTAGCCTAGGCCAGAAGGAAACTGCTTGTTTTGCCTTTGAAACAATAAATAGAGTGCTGACGTTCCACAGTTGTTAGGGTGTGTTCATGTGAGGTATTATCTCCTTGTTGCAATTGGCCAGAGCCCACCCACGTGGATGGTGTTACTTCATGCTCCATCCTATCAGGCTTCTTTGTCCATTGATCTTGGGTCTGTAGGAACTGGGAAAATCTAAGTTGTGTAAGTTCCATATGGTTCCAGAAGTTCTTATTAAACATTAGCATAGTACAGCTAAGCCTTGGAAAGATAAGCAGAACATAAGGACCCTTTGGTCCTTTGGGGTCTGCCTTTTAGAAAGCCTCCCAAAGGGACTGTCCTCTCTGCCGTACCACCAAAATAAAGTTTATTTTCAATATATTTTAATCCCACTTATGCCTAAGGTAATTTGAGAATGTTTACTGATATTCAGGAAGAAACACTAACAGAAATAGCTAAGATGGCAGAAGGAGCAGGACTCCTTCAAACACACGCAACTGGTCGATTACTGCTGTCAATCAATGTGTTTTTTTAAAAAAATTTTAAGACAACCTCATGAAATGAGACATGCTATTGGGGTTTGTTTTTTTCTGATTTTTGAATCTGAAAAGAAACTTGATCAGAACTTAACAGAAAAAAATTTTAGAGAGATTTTTTGCTACAGGGCGTATGTGCTTGCTGGAGAGACAGACAGAAAGCGAGAAGTCATTCCCTAGGGGAGATGGCCACACCGCAATCTCTTCTCCTCTAGTCTTCTCTCAGGATCTCAGGCACACATGCACATGCACATGCACCTGATGTGAATTTGAAGCTGCTGCGTCCAGGAGTCAAACCGTGGTTGGCTGTGTGGAAGTCCAGCAATGTAACCAGTACACCATCTGCTGGTCCCTATCAGAAAGTATTTTATCATTGCAGTTTTACAAAGGGCACAGAGATATTTTGCAAATTCATCAATCTTCTATATAATAGAATAGATGATATATTCACATGTCCAGTCTGTGGGAAACAAAGGTAACATAATTTGACTATTTTACTACATGTTTATCTAATATAATATGAGGGTAGAATTTGGAGCATCCAGGTGAATTCTCTAGAATTGATGTATTTGAGTGATTTGTTTGGAAGGCATCTCAGAGGGCAGGGAGTTTTGTTCTGCATCTTTAACTCCACTTAAGCAAAGGTACCTGGTTGGCTCTCACAAAGAAACTGAACTGTACTGACCTACTTCTGTTGGGGCAGGCTATGGCACTTTACCCTATTTCTATGGAAATGTTGGTGACATTGTGGTGAGTCCTCTGCTGGTGAATTGCTACAAGATTCCACCATTGGAAAGCAAAGATTTGGAACAACTAGGATTGACTGGCAGCCAACTCCTGAGCGTGGAAAACATGATTCTGCTAACCATACAATATCTCGTACGGCTGGGTAAGTTATTTTTGATAATTATTTGCTGGTGACTATTTTTCTTCTTTTTTGTAATGTACTTTTCCTACCTCGCATTCACCCTCCTATCTCTCTTATTTTCCTCCTTTCACTTCTGACATTCTTTTCCTTCAACCTCATTCTCTATCATGTTTGCCTTTCTTCTCTGGGCTTCTCAATTCCGCTTCTTTGCCTTCTTGGGTGCTGGAAGAGATGAATTGCCCCACCTAGTGTCCAGTCAGCCTCATGACGCTCCGAAGGGCTGCAAAGCAGTGGCTGTAAGTAGACCCTGAAGGGGATGTCTGTGACAGCCCTCCCCCGGGGAGTCTGGCCAGGCCACCTCTCTGAAAGCACATTTACCATCTGGAATGCAAACATCGCCATTGTCTTAGATGATTATTTTTCAGTTTTACACATAGCCTTTTTATCTTGTTTATCTGTTGCTCCACCACCCATCCGCTTTTCTTCTCCTGCTATACTCCTTTGATGCTTTCCTGCATTTAGGTAGGAACCATGGACCTCCCTGGAAGGTTCTCTAGGCTGGAGGTTAGGGGGATACATAGGTCATGAACCCTTCACTTCCTCTATTTGATATATCCTCCTGAGCCCCACAGTGGGTGTATGCAGGTGCCCTGACAATACTGAGGTGATTCAGCAGGATTTACATCGAAATGTCCTTTATTGTGCAAACTGCAGTAGGCCATCTAATATATGCAGCCTAATTATACACTCCAGGACTTCAAATCACGAATTTACTTTGAAAAATGTTCCGGATGTAAATTACTCATAAAAAATTTGGTTGGCAATCTTGTTTGTTGTTGTTGTTGTTTTATTTTCTTTTTTTTAATGTCAGAAAACACTTTGGTTTAATAAATAATGAAACACTGAGCTAAACAGTTTAAAAAAAAAAGCTTGGTCCCACAGGTGGTATGATGGTTAAGGCACTGGCCTCCCACATGGCTGACCGCAGTTCGAGTCCTGGAACTGGTGGCTTGCTTTCTCACTTTCCTTCTCTCTGTCTCTGTCTCTCTTTGATCAAATTAAAATAATAATGATGAATAAAATAATTCTTAAAAACATAAAAGCTTCAGCAGGCCAGATTCAGTCTTTGGAGTATCAGTTAATGACCTTAGTTAGAACTTAGTGTCCTAAGAGCCTGCTTTCATATGTTTTTTTTTTTAAAACATCTTTTAAATAATTATTTTATTTTACTTTTAATTAATTAATTTTAATTTGACCAGAGAGGGACAGAGTGAGAGACAGAGAGAAAGAGACAGAGAGAGAGAGGAAGGGAAAGTAGAAAGCAAGCCGCCAGGTCTAGAACTTGAACCATAGTCGGCCATGTGGGAGTCTCACACACTTAACCACCACACCACCTGCTGGCCCCCACGTGGGCTTTTGAAACTTGTAAGCTTTCAGATTTCCCATGAGAACCACTTTAATGATAGGACTTGCTAGTCATGCTTATTGAACGATAATAAAATTTAAAAATTACCTGAATCTACAGCTCATCTAATGTCATAATTATAATCGCTACATACTGACATTGCATTATGGACTGTATGTGTTCTAAGATTTCAGATCAGCTTCTTAATGTGCCCAGAATCAGTTAAACAAGACTGTATAGAGCAATGCTATTACAGCAAACTAAACCAAACACTACAGCATTTTTTTTAAAGTTTATTTCATGAAAGACAGAGACAGGGACCCCTTACAAGGGCTTGTCATGCTGTGATTCCTCCCAGTCCCTACCTAGCCCTCCGGCCATTCAGGATCATAGGTGTTTCCAGGTGTGCCCAGCGTGCTTAGGTCCACTCAGGAACTCAAATCCTGGGCCTTCCCTATGGCTCCAACATTGTGCATTGTCCCCTGCCACCTGCACCACCACAGATGAGCCACTATGGCACTTTTTTCAAGTCTTTTTTTTAAGAGAGATTTTTGCTAAAGGGCACTTTAGCAAAAGTACACTTGCTGGAGAGTCAAACATAAAGCAAGAAATCAACCACCAAGCCACACCACAATCCCTCCTCCTCCATTTTCCTCCTGGGATTTTGGGCATGTACACATACTCATATCCGTGAGTTTCTTGCCAGTCCGGGACTTGAACTCCAGTCGGCCATGTGGGAGTCCAGCGACATAACCATTACTCCATCTACTGGGTCTCATTTTTTTCAAGTCTTAATAACAACTTTGAAAATCATAGTCCAAGTTAATTACATAAACTAAATGATCAAAATAAAATGTCTTCCCTTAACTTACTAAAATCTCTTATCTTAAAAAAAGAAGAATCTCAATTTAATTACACAATACTCTTCTCTGCCCTACAGTATTCATTCTCTAGCATTTTCCTTCTAGCCAATTATGTCTCTCAACATGCAACATGAATCGCTACCCCCCCTTCTTTTTGTAATCCAAAGTTTGCACATTGGCGTATCTCTACCCCTCAACAAAACTAACTGTTCTAGAGTGTTTAAAAAAAATCTGTGTTCACTTTTCAGAATGCAGCAAGAATATTTTTACATACCATGTATAAGAGACATTTTAAAAATAAATCCAGACTTCTAAAAGGACAGTGTTAATACTATGGAGGCTCAGTTACTTAGAGATAACAGAGAAGAAAGGCAAGATTCTTTAGAGGAACCAGGCCTCTCTACTGCAATCACATTTTTAAAAAATCTGTTATTTCACAATCTGAAAATCTTTTGAAGTAGATAATGAAATAAGCCAATCCAGAGATTCTTGGAGGGTCTGAGTCTGTTGGAACCTTCTTGGTTTTTTTTTTTTTCCCCATGAAGGTAGTTCTATCTAAAAAGCCATCAGAACTGATGTCTGTGCTAAACTGAGTTACTAGAAATCAGTACTTGAAGGGAAAATTACTATTATCAAGCTTGCAGAGAGTAGAAAAAAGGCTCTTGCAATTTCGCTGTAAAGGCTAAAGATGAAGAAGTAATTCATGATTGGAAGCAAAACATTTTACTCTAAGAAGTCTCTTACCTCATTTCAACTTTAATACATTTTTCTCCATTTCTCAGTTCCTAACAGTAATTCAATTACAACTCCAGAAAAGTGAGTTTTTAAGGCAACAGAGAATGCCGTGAACATGTTTGAGAATTTTAATTTTCACAATGCCTTTATGTTTAGAATTAATTGTGCTGCCTAATAGGATGTGTTATTCAATGTGTTTAGAATAAATGGGTTGGGTCAGCCATTAGCATAGTGGTTAAGGCAGCTGGATCCTACATGGCTGACTGCGTGGTTCAAGTCTTGAACCTGGTGACTTAAAAAACACTCCAGGGGACCCGCAGATGGTGGAATGGTTACATTGCTGGACTCCCAGAAGTCAACCACGGTTCAAGTCCCAGACCCAGAACTTCACTGGTCACGTGTGTGCATGCCCAAAATCCCAAGAGGAGACTGGAGAAGAAGGGATTATGGCATGACCATCCCCTCTGGGGAGTGATTTCTTGCTACCTGTCTCTGTCTCACCGGAGAGTACACACGCCCTATAGCAAAAATTCCTCTCTCTAAAAAAAAAAGAAAAAACAGAGAAGAACACTCCAGGTATGTATACGTGCATACCCAAAATCTTGAGAGGAGAATAGAAGAGAAGGGATAGAGGCATGGCCATCTCCCCTGGGGTGTGACTTCTACTCCCGACCCCAGAGCAAGCACACACACACCATAGGACAAAAGCTAAAAAAAAAACTGGAAAAAAAGAGATTCTGCTCCCCTACCTCTCCCTAGCCCCTCAACCAATCCTAGGAAAACAGTTTTTTTCCTATTAAGATTGTTTATATTTATAATGTCTAAATAGTAATTGTCTTAAAATATTACTAAATTAATTTCCTTTTTATTTCTCTCTCTTTTTTTAAATTTTATTGCCAGAGGAAATGCATGCTCACTAAAAAGAAAGAGAAAGTACCCTCCCCCCCCCCCATAGGACGTGGTCATGCTGCAATCCTTTTTCTTCCATTTCTCCTCCCTTCAGGATTTGGGGCATGCATGCACACATACGCTTTCTTTAAATCTCTGGGGCCAGAATTTGAACTGTGGTAACAGCCTCTTTCTTTTTTCTTTCTGTCTTCCTTCCTTCCTTCTTTCTTTTTAGTTCAAAAGAGAGGAAGAGAAAGAGGGGAAGGGAGAGGTCCAGAGATAGGCCTGGGACCAGCAGTTAGAGTAATAGCTATGTCACTGGACTCCCATGTAGTCAACTGAGGTTCAAGTCCCGGACCCGGTGGCTTAAACTCACACCAGGCGTGTGTATGTGCATGCCCAAGATCCCGAGAGGAGAATGGAGGAGAAGGGATTGCGGTGTGGCCATCCCCCCCGGGGGGTGATTTCTCACTTTCTGTCTCTCTGTCTCTCTCTGTCTTTCTGGCGAGTGCACGTGCCCTGTAGCAAAAAAAAAAAACCTCTCCAAAATAAAAAGTTACTTATTTAAGTTTATTTATTGTTATTATTATTATTATTATTATTAAATTTGACCAGAGAGAGAGATACAGAGGGAAAATGAGAAAGCAAGCTGTGAAGTCCAGGACTCGAACAGTAGTCAGCCATGTGGGAGTCCAGCACCAAACCACCATGCCGCCTTCTTTTTTTGTTAGAGAGATTTTTGCTATAGAGCACATGTGCATGCCAGAGAGACAGAGTGACAGAAAGGTAGAAATCACCCCCCAGGGTGGATGGCCACACTGTAATCCCTTCTTCTCTATTCACCTTTCAGGATTTTGGGCACGCATGTACGTGTGCCCGGCATGAGTTTCAAGCTCTGAGTCTAGGACTCAAACTGTGGTTGACTATGTGGGAGTTCAGCTATGCAACCATTGCGCCATCTGCTGGTCCCAGCAGTCCAGTCTTTCTCTCTGTGTTCTATCATAGGGGCTCTTAGCTCTGGGCTCTGCGATGATTGCTTGGTTTCATCACAGACACTGAAGCATTTGTGTCTGTTTATGGGACCCTGAGTTTCAAATCTCAGGTTTACACAGCAAAAAAAAAAAAAAAAAAATGGACTGACTGGAGAGGGTGAATATCATTTCACTGGTTTCAATTTAAATTCAGTGTAGAAATCGTAGTTCATATGTGTCATTCCGAGGCCTAGCATTGACTTGCTTATTTTGTTCTAAAGACTGCTTCTGATTCCAGAGATTGCTGGTCAGCAGTCTAAGCTTAGCCCTAACCACAGCGAGGGACGAGGGCCAAATGCCATATTTAACCTTCCAGGAGACTGTGGGATAACCAGACGAGGAGAGCATTCTCTATCTGGGGAAAGCGTAAGGCTGCCTAAAATATAAATTGGGAGTAAAAAATAATTTAACTTAATTTTCCTTTGAACAGTATTCTCAAAATTAGATGTAGAGACAATATATTCACATGTTCTTCTTGGTACCTATGAATCGAATGGGAAATGAGTGGAACTTAAAATTGACTATACACAGTAAATTGGTCTCTTATTTCATTAGTCATTAACAGTGTTCATAATGCCAAGTTAGTGGGTCAAAACATATGCCACTTGCAATGACTGCCTCCCTAGGCATGCAATGGAATTGAGACTCAGTGCACCCTCGGTTAAAGAGACCAGGAATAGAATAAAGGAAAACAGAAGCCCATTTTTTGTTTGTTTTGTTTTTTGTTTGTGTAATTTCCCAAAGGGAAATGGTTAGTAGAGGCTCTTTACTTGAGACTACCCCAGGAAAAAGAGTGAGTGTGGTAAGCTTGAAGGGACATGAATAATGGCATGTGAGTGTGTCTCTCTCCCTTCTACCTGTGATTTTTAAAGCTCTGTCTGTAATTCTTTTCAATATAGGTCCTGATCAGATACCTCTCAGGGAAGAATTTGAGCAAATTATGCTGAAAGCTATGCAGGAATTTACTCTGAGAGAGAGAACCCTGCAGATGGGTGCTCAGTGCATCCCTGTGACACCAGGACAACTCCCCTGGCTCGCTAGATTAATTGCGAGTGTATCTCAAGACTTGGTTCACGTGATTGTGACCCAAAACTCTTTGGCAGAGGGCATTTCAGAGACATTGAGGACGCTTAGTGAAATGAGACACTATCAAAGACTACCAGATTATGTTGTGGCAATTTGTGCATCAAAAATCAGAGGAAATGAATTTTGTGTGGTGGTATTAGGTGAGTAATGTGGGTTTTATTATTATTATTACTTTGCTGTTGTTTATTTCATTCACCCAATGATCTGTCACTTGATAAATGTTTATTGTGTGTGTCAGGCATTCACAAATCAACGTCTGGTTAATTGCTCCAACGTGAGCTCTTTCTCCTCATTTTAAGTCTTCCCGCCTCAGATCAGGTGTCCGTAGCCTTCAGTCTGGGTGGTGCCCTGTTGGCCGGTTGTGCAAGCATTGATTCAAAGCTTGCCCTCGTAACAGTTACCTTTGTCTCACGGAACCTCTGTCCTTAAAAGATTTTGGAAATGTGACCACTTCCAGGGTGAGATAGAGCCGGTGCACAGGTGGCCTAAGCCAGTTAATCAGATTTGCCAGAAACGTAGCTCATGTATTGATATTTCCCTCTTCACTGAAAAGTCTATTTAATGGTATAACATCAACTTTTTTTTTTTCCTAAGGTTTTTACCATAGAGCGCCTGTACTCGCCAGAGAGAGATAATGAGAGGAAATCGCCACCCAGGGGGTATGGCCACACTGCAATCCCTTCTCTTCCATTCTTGTCCTGGGGTTTGGGGAACACATGCACACGTGCGTGGTGTCATTGTCAAACCAACAGGTCCAGGATTCAGACTGCAGTCAGCCCTATGGGAGTCTAGCACCTTAACCACTATGCCACCTGCTGGTCCCAAGGCAAATATTAATAATAACCATGCAAACCCATTTTTATAAGATTGTTTTCATCTTCTTCCCTAGGCTTTAAACACACGTAGGTGTATGTTTTCATGATTACAAACACAAGGGGCATCATTTTTGCCTTGTTGACTTAGCATTATATTAGAAACATTTTCTGTTATTGTTTATAGTTTTCAAATGACATTTCAAACTCCACATGAGTTCACATGTTTTGATGTGCTGTGACGATCTTAACCACATCCCTGCAGCTACAGACTTCTGTTGTTTCCAGTTGTGACTTTCATGAATAACCTTCTTCCCCACCATCCTGCAGGTCAGCATCAGTCCCGAGCTCTGGCAGAGAGCATGCTCACCACCAGTGAGTTTTTGAAAGAAATTAGTTATGAGCTCATCACAGGAAAGGTCAGTTTCCTGGCATCACATTTCAAAACCACATCTTTAGGTGAGTGGTTGCGCTATTCAACAACATGGCCAGCCCCTGGCTGTGGGATTTTCTGACCTTAAATCTTAGCCTGTCAGGGAGAGCAGTGTGGAGTTTGTTAGTCAGCTGATCTTTGCCTTTGAAGATTTCTTCTGGGTATTTTGTTACTGACACCACAGGAAGCAGCAAGGGCTCCAAAGGAAGGCACATCCATACTAGGATCAGAAGCCTCCATTCAGCCATGACCTTGTTGAGTGACCGTCAGCAAATCTCTCTCTGATCTCAGGGTTTGGTTTTTTTTTAAGAATTATTTACTTTCTTTTATTTATTTATTTATTATTATTATTTTTAAAATTGTCCTATAGGACACATACACTCACCAAAGAGAGACAGAGAGGCAGAGAGGGAAAGTGAGAAAACAAGCCGCCAGGTCTGGAACTCGAACTGTGGTCAGCCATTGTGGGAGTCCATTGCCTTAACTACCTCGCCCCCTGCTGGCCCAGTGTTTTTGTTTTTGTTAAATTTTGAAAGTTTATTCACTTATTTATTCCATGAGATAGAGAGACAGGCACTGCCCCCAGGACCTCTAGGCCATGATCTACTCCTGGTCTCAGCCAGCTTCAGTCATGCACATGCATGCATGTCAAGGGTGCTCAGAGAGGTACCAGGATGTG
The DNA here is from genome assembly GCA_026018925.1 of Tupaia tana. NCBI lineage: Eukaryota > Metazoa > Chordata > Mammalia > Scandentia > Tupaiidae > Tupaia > Tupaia tana. The sequence continues at coordinate 56,252,796 of JAKSZU010000007.1, read as the reverse complement.
AACCCAAGACCTTCCTGGTGTGCATTACCACTGTGCCACTACCTGGCTCAGATCCGAGTTTTCTAATATGTTGAGCATTCCCTATCCCCAAACTCAAAATCCAAAATGCTCTAAGTGTTGGAAACTTTGAGTACTACCATGATGTCAACAAGTGAAAAATTTCACACCTGATCTCAAGTGACAGGTAACAGTCAATATGCTACAACACAAACATATTGTGTCAAATGACATCAGGCTATGTATATAAGGTGTATGTGAAACAAATGAATTTTATATTTAGTCTTAGAGCCTATCCCTAAGACATCTCATTATGTGCATGCAAATATTACAAAATCCATAAAACTCTGAAATCCAAAATACTTCTTTACCTAAACATTTTGGATAAGGGACACTCAAACCATAGAATTATTCTATCCTGCCTGCCTTTTTTTTTTTTTTTTTCCCCCTGTGAATTGCCTGTTAGGTCTCTTAACCTGAATGTTTACCTTTTTCTACTTGTTCTGTAAAAATTCTGTATATTAAAGCCATTAATCCTTTGTCATTTATGGTGTACATTTTCTCCTCCCTCATTTATTTTCTTTTTTGTTTACTTATGTACACATTTTATTTTAGCTTTTATGTGAGAAGCATAGTCTTTAAGGCTTTTCTTTTTGGTGTTATGCTCACATACTCCTTTCTCTCTCTCTCTCTTTTTTAAAAAATTTTGCCAAGGGGCACATAAGCTCACTGGAGAGAGACAGAGAGAAACAGAGACAGTGAGATAGCACCCTCTATGGGGAATGATCACACCACAATCCTTTTACCTCTATCTCTCCCTTCTTTTGTGATCTTGGGCACACATGCACTTTCAGCTGGTATGTTTCTCAAGCTGCCAAGTCTGAGACTTGAACTGTGTTATCAACCATGTGGGATCCAACCTTCACTGTGCCACTCACTGGCCCCTGCCTGCTTTTTAATTTTATGGAGGTCAAGAGATACAGTATGTATGAGCACACATGCATGCCAAGGATGCTCAGAGAGGTCCCAGGACATGAATCCAAGACCTTTCTGATGTGGCTCAGTTGCATTACCACTGTGCCACTACCTACATTATGTGAAAGTGTATACATTGTAAGCATGATACTTATAAGTATCATGATGACAACCGTTCTTGCTATAGAGACACCACTATTGCAATGGCCAGATGTAAACTCTGTCATGAATTGCTGGCTGGCCAACAGATCTAGCTGAGAACAAGCTTAACCACTCAACTGAGAGCTGATAAAAATGACAGAAATATATCATTCCTTCTTTATTTCATAATAGGCGATGACCTGGACAAGCTGCTAGAAAAAATGCAACAAAGGAGAGGAGACAGTGTGGTTACCCCTTTCAATGGAGACCTTAATGAATGTGTATCACCTCAGGAAGCTGCTGCTATGATTCCCACACAAAACCTGGGTAATGTCACCTGAGACCAAGAGAAGGAAACCACCCCTCAGGGCAGACATTATAGGAGCTAAGTCATTCTGAGGGCCGTGAGGACACATTTTTAGTCATAGACCATGACAGGCTCTTCTTCATTGTCTACAAGAAGATCTGGTTCAAATTAGAAACATTTATTATGAGGCCTGGATAAAACGCCTTGCTTTTAGTAAAAGTCTTTTAGAATTAAAATCAAAGTCAAAGACTTTCTCTTAAGCAGGCTCTTCTTTTCTCCCTGAATGATTCCAGAGTCCTCGGTGCCTTTTCCATAGCTCTTTCAGCTGTTCCCAGACAGTTGCCACGCTTGCTGAGGGCTTCAAAGAACCACTTGGAAAAGTCGAGGCTGCAATCCATGAAGGTCCCAAGGCTCCTCCTCGTCACTTATTCCCTGACTTATAAAACTCATGTAACCTCAGAAAGAGTGAGGCCTTCCTGGCAGATGGGGCAGCAATACAGCTCATCATCTGCCTGCAAGCTACTGCAGCTCATGGGGGCACTGTGGGCCTGGGATGAGGAGTCCACTCATGAGACTGGATTCCGGTGCATTGAGATTCCTTCCCTAATTTGCTGAGTGACAGGGGACAACATAGGAGAGGATGGAAGACAGAACAGGAGAAAGGATAGATGGGAAACAGACCCGTCTAAGCTGCCGCTGACAACCATTTGGCCTTCCCTTGATAGGAACGCATCATTTATATATTAGGATTGCCTCACACAATCAAAGTAGCATGGCCTGACATCAGCTCAGTCATAAAAACAAATGCAAACACAAGCGATACAATGTTTTGACTTCCGGACAGCATTGGTAATAAAGTGGTGACCCAGATGATCTACAATGTGTCTGTGTTAACTGTTCCAAATTGGTCACAAATTCAGAATTTTAAAATTCTGAGGGTACTTAGAAATTTCCAAGTACATATCCTTGGTTCCCTGTTTTTAAGAATCATTGCTTAAAGCTTTTAAAGTAATTTTTTATGTTTTCTCAAACTTTAAACTTTGTGAAGTTAAGTTCTATACCTTTATGTATATATTTAGTTCTCACCCACCCAACCTGTGAAATGAAAGGAGGAAATACCAGTCCCACTGTGTTAGAAGACAGGCATACTTTGATCAGCCTTAGCCTTTGCGGTGTAAAAACGACTGGGCTGACAAGCAAAAAAAAAAAAAAAACTGGGCTATTAAAGTTGCAGTGCTGGGACTACTGTTGGTGCGTTTTCCTTAGCTCTACCAGCTGGGGGACTGAGACTACTGTTTTTGCTTCATTTGCATTGAAGTTTGATTTTAGAAAACATTAGTTAGGTTCTTGTAATTCAGTTTCCGTCTAACTGCCAAATATGTTCCTGATTTTAAAACAAAACAAAACAAAGCAACCTGTTAAAGAAGAAGTAGCTGTCGCCCACTCCGATGTCTGACTGAGCTCATGTCTTTCATCGTGTGTGCGTGCACATATAAGAGACTGATCGCTTGACTCTATCTTGCTATAAAAGCTGTTGGCACGCTGAGTGTATCTGGTCAGTGTTTCATAATACTTTGTCTACCGCATGGCCAGCTGGCTGTGCCGTGACTCAGGGCTCTTCAGATAGCACAGGCGTCAGCACTGGAGTTGACCACAACCACCTAGGCCTGCCAGGTCATAAGCACTGGCAGAGTCGAGTCCAGTGGGAGGAGAGGTGAGGGTTATGTCTCTGTGACCTACGTTATGTAGTCACCAGAAGGGCAATTTGGGGTCATGCTGCAACTAACTTGCTGAGGAGGAAAATTTTACTGTGGTGCCATCCGGAAAAGTGCAAAGGATTCAACTGTATATTAGTTACTGCATCACCTCTTTCTCCAAACTGGGAAACCCTCCCCCTTCCAGAGATAAGTCCTGGCTCTGGCTGCAAGAAGGTAGCCTGTCTCCACCGTTTCTGGGTTGGGGTGGGAGGTGTTGAATTAGGGATTTGTAAGACCATCGATCAGTTTTAAAGCAAATACATCTGTGAAACTGCCATACTCACTCCTCAGCACATTTCAGCCCAGTTTTCAGGGAAAACAGGCAAGTCTATTAAAACTCAGTGAGAGTGCAAATAGCAAGTGAGAATTCTTGGTGGTAGAGCATTACTTTTCCGTGTGTGTGCCAGATGTCCCCATGTGGATTCATAGTGGTCATCACGGAAGTAAATTAACATTGATCTTATGACTTTTTCATTTTAGATTTAGATCATGAAAGCTTCCAGATTTATCAACCGCAGCTTACAGTTGCCAGAAAACTCTTGTCCCAGGTGTGTGCTATAGCAGATAGTGGCAGCCAGAGCCTGGACCTTGGCCACTTCAGCAAAGTGGACTTTATCATCATTGTCCCAAGATCGGAGGTTCTGGTCCAGCAAACTCTTCAACGGATTCGACAATCAGGTAAGAGGAAACTTTCAAAGAGGATGCTTCCCTAGATCCAGCCTTAAATCCCCTCTGCCTCTTTCTTAATCCAAATGTTTATATAGTACACTTAAAACTTTCTTTAGGGGGCCAGCAGGTGGCGTGGTGATTAAGGTGCAGACTTCCACATGGTTGACCACAGTTCAAGTCTTGGACCTGGTAGCTTGCTTTCTCACTTTTCCTCTCTCTCTCTCTCTCTCTCTCTCTCTCTCTCTCTCTCTCTCTCTCTCTGTCTCTCTGGTGAGCACACGTACCCTAGAGCAAATTTAAAATAATAAAATTAAATAAATAATTATTTTAAAAAATACTTCCTTCAGTAACAAAATGTTGCTTCAAATTTATCAATAAGTTTCCCCTCAAAGTTCTCTGGCCTTTTTCTCTCCAAGGTTGAAGGTAAGCTGATGTGCAGTTTTGCCAGATACTAAGTCCATGATATAATCCATGGGACTGGAATCTGGCCATTCACTTACAAAGAGACCTTCCCAGGCAAGCACTTCTTCCACTCTCAGATGGGTCACATTCTTTCAGTGGCATCTTGGACAATTAATACATTACCAGCACATCTGCCCCCCAGGAACCCAGAACCCACCCCCAGACCAACAATGAGAAATCTCACTACAAAAATACAAGGTTAGAATTATACCTAATAACTTTAAGAGAATAAGTATGGAGGAAAAAAATATTTTCCCAGAAAATATAAAAAGGTAGAGAGCAAAAATTTTAGAAATATGTGATAAATAATATCCTTTTTCAAAAATAAAATTTTCTTGGACTTATAAGAAATTATAAGGTATTTAGAAAATTGAGACAGCTGGAAAATGCTTGCATTTGCAAAAGTTTTAAAAGAAAATCATAGTCGCTTCTGATTACCGTAGCTGGGGTAAAGACGTGTGCACACACACACACACACATGCACACTTTTTAGCTGGAAGATGAATATTTTTGCTACAGTAAAGAATTTTACTTTTAATATATTTGAAAACAGGTAAACAGAAAAATTCAGAAGAGCTTACAATGTGGTTGATATGTTCCATACCTATAATACAGTGCCTCTCAAACTTTACTGTACGTGCAGATCACCCAGGGATCTTGTTAAAATGCAGATGGCCAGGGACCAGCAGGTGGCATGGTGGCTAAGGTGCTGGACACTCTCACATGGCCAACCGTGGTTCAAGTCCCGGACCTGGTGACTTGCTTTCTCACTTTCCCCCTTTCTTTCTCTCTCTCTCTCTCTCTCTCTCTCTCTCTCTCTCTCTCTCTCTGTGTGTGTGTGTGTGTGTGTGTGTGTGGTCGTATTAAAATAAATTAATAAATAAATAAAATTAAACTTTAAAAATAATTCTTAAAAAAATGCAGATTGCCCTTTAGTGGGTCTGGGTGGGCTGTAGATTTGCATTCCTGACAAGCTTTGGGGGTGCCAATGCCGTGGTCAAGACTACACTTTGAATAGCTGATTCTGTTAAATAATCTTTTGTTGTTAGCTCCAGGGGCCAAATGAGTGACTGAACATATATATATATATATATATATATATATATATATATATATATATATTTAGTTTTATTAATTGCCAAAGAGTATATGTGCTTGCAAAAGAGACAAACAGAGAGAGAGAGAGAGCAATCCCCAGTGGGACATGGTCACACCTCAATCCCTTCTCCCTCATTTTTCTATCCTGCCAGGATTGGGGCATGCATACACATGTGGCTGGTATGTTCTTAAAACTGCCAGGGCCAGAATTCGAACTGCAGTCAGCCTTGTGGGATTTAGTTCCCTTAACCACTAGGCTGTGGGGCTAGCCTGATAGTAGCTTTGCCCCTCCTTCTTTAACTTCTCTTGGTGACTATGCTTGATGTGTGGAAAGTCTTGTCCTAATCGTATGCAGATCAAGTGTCTGGTTAACGATGCAGTTTTCAGGACCAGCAGATGGTGTAAAGGTTACGTCCCTGGACTCCCACAGTGTCCACTGCGGTCTGAGTCCTGGATTCAATGGCTTAAAACTCAGGCTGGGCACATGTGCATGTGTGCCCAAAATCCCAAGAGGAGAATGGAGGAGAAGGGATTGCAGCATGGCCATCCTCCCAGGGGGTAATTTCTTGCTTTCTCTCTCTCTGTCTCTCTGACAAGAACACATGTCCCATAGTAAACATCTCTCTTAAAAAAAAAATGCAGCTTTCTCTTTCGGGTCTCTATCTGTGTCAAGCTACAAAAAGACCTGTTGGAAGTATCATCTTGTAGGTGATGAGCTAGAAACGGTCAAATGCCTTCTTTCACAGCTGTCCCAGGAACCAGGGTGAGTTAGACTCCTCTGGCTTCTGGCCGTTTTTAATTCTTTCTGCCCTCCTCTGTTGTGGGAAATGCACTGGCTGTTTTCACACCACGCACTAACCAGGATTTTGTTATTTCTTACGGGTTCTCTGTTTCCATAACCTAGACAGAGGGAGTACGTTCTCTTTTAGGTGTTTCACTTGTGCCAGTTGGCATTTATGGCCTCTCCAAGTTCGTTATCTGATATCCCGAGTCAGGCTTGAACAAGTACAGCACAGCACCTGTCTGAAGTGACGGAATCACCTGCAGAGCCGTTCCTGAAATAACCTCTGGGTGACTGGCACTTTCATCTTCCCTAATATATGCAGGCCCCCAAATAGACCTTGTGTTTTTGACAGATGAACAACTTGTGTAAGTCTTCCCTTTCCCCTTCTCATTGCCCTCACATTTTTCTAAAGTAGATATTTTTAGATTGTCACCCTTCAGAAAGGTCTGCGAACTTGACCAGTTACATAAGCTTAAGAATCTAGGGAAAAAAATGTTATGGGCAGATTTATAAAGTTCAGTGCAAACCATAACTTACAAATTATTCACATCTGGCTTTGGCATACCTACTGATTTTTTTTTTCTGTCAAAATGATCACTTCTATGTATTTAAAAATAACCTTTATATAGAAAAACTATGATCATGGTATTCTTTATTTTTAAAAATAAAAGAAGAAAATTTTAAACTTTTATAATTCTACCATTCAAGAATAAACACAGTTTGTTAATAAATGACTTAATACCTGGTATTCCATCTCTCTTCCCTATGTCCAGTTCACTTGACATTATAATGTGCACATTCTTCCATATCATTTGAGAAGCTTTTGTAAGGTCAATCTTACTGAATCTATAGTATTCCATATTATAACTACATCAGAATGTATTTGCTTTGATATTTAAATATGTTCGGGGACCAGTAGATAATGTAATGGCTACATCATGGGACTCCCACATGTTCGACCGTGGTTCGAGTCCTGGACCCAGTGGCTTGAGACTCACGCTGGGCACATGTACATACATTCCCAAAATCCCGAGAGGAGAATGGAGGAGAAGGGATTGGGACATGACCATCCCCCACTGGGGATTGATTTCTTGCTTTCTGTCTCTCTGTTTCTCCAGCAAGTGCATGTGCCCTGTGGCAAAAATCTCTCTTAAAAAAAAAATGGTATTTGGGACCAGCAGTTAGCATAATGGCTATGTCGCTGGATTCCCATGTAGTCAACCACAGTTCAAATCCTGGACCCGGTGGCTTAAACTCACGCCGGGTGCATGTGTGTGCATGCCCAAGATCCTGAGGAGAATGGAGGAGAAGGGATTGCAGCGTGGCCATCCTCCCTGGGGGGTGATTTTTTCTTGCTTTCTGTCTCTCTGTCTCTCTCTGTCTGTCTGGCGAGTGCACGCGCCCTATAGCAAAAACCTCTCAAAAAAAAAAAAGATATTTAAATATGTTCATACTCTTGAAATGCACACCAATTGATAGACAAAAATAGCCCATATGCTATTTTTAACTTTTTTTTTTTTTGAGAGGTTTTTGCTATAGGGCCCATGCACTTGCCAGTAAAACAGAAAGAGACAGAGACAGAAAGCAAGAAATCACCCCCCAGGGGGGATGGCCATGCTGCAATCCCTTCTCCATTCTCCACTCAGGATCTTGGGCATGCACGCACACACGCCCGGTGTGAGTTTAAGCCACCAGGTCTGGGACCTAAACCACGGTCGACTACATGGGAGTCCAACGACATAGCCATTACATCAACTGCTAGTCCTGCCCATTCACTATTAACGTGTAAAGAAAAATTGTCCAGAGCAGAATAAATAGTTAGCAGGAGGCTATCCATTAAAATAACTCTTGGGCGGGGCCGACAAGTGGCGTGGTGGTTACAGGCGCTGGACTCCCACATGGTTGACCACGGTTCAAGTCTCGGACCTGGTGGCTTGCTTTCTCACTTCCTCTCTCTCTCTCTGTCTCTCTCTGATCAAACTGAAAAATAATAATGATATAATAATAAATAAAGTTAAATAAAAAAATAATTCTTTAAAAATAAAAAAATTTAAAATAAATAAATAAATAAATAAATAACTCTTGGGCCATCTCTATAGCTCAAAGGTGAAAGGAGCCAGATTCCACATGGCCAACTGTGCAGTTCAAATTCTGACATTGGTGACTTGAAAAACACATTGGAGACATGTGCATGTATGCCCTAAATCCCCATGGGATGAAGAAAAGAAAAAGGACTATGGAATGACCACGCCCCATTGGGGTGTGCTTTCTCCTTCTCTCTTTGAATGCAGCATCCTCCAGCAATATAAAATAAATAAATAAATAAGTCTTTTCAAAAACCATAGCTGTTAAAACAAAAAAGCATTCTCAAGAAGTCCTCTGACTCAGTTTCCCCATACTTCATCATGGGAATCAGAGACCTTGGTTTGCCTGAGGCCACACAAAGCTCAGTATCTTGAGAGCAAGGACCACCGTCTGGTCACTGTTCGCCTCTTGCCTGATTCAGAGCGGGCTTGGCCCCGTTAGGTTCTGAACTGATGTTTGAGTGGATGGAGGACTGGAGAGCAGAAGGGAAGGGATGGACAGAGGGAGAGATAATGTCTGCGTTCTCCTCTTCCTGGTTCCATTTGCCTTCTTCCACAGCCAGCCTGCCAGGAGAGGCACTGGCAGGGACAAGCTGCCAAGAAATGTGGAAAGGTCACATCCTTGGCAACTCATGTGTGGCTGAAAGTAAAAGACAAAAATGGAAACCATCGTGATGTTGCAGACCCAGCACTAAAGTGAGGCATTTGATACCTCAACTCATATTCTAATAAAGGAAGGAAACAAGGGAGGACAGGAGGGGAAAAGAAATGAAAACAAAACGTTATGGGAAGAATTCGAAAGTGAAAAGGAAATGAAACAGGTTAACCATCTGGAAGTTCACCCAAAATTGTAACTGCTGGATTAATCAGGAGAAGAGGCATTTTTCAATTACAGGACATGCTTTGCTTTTGTGTTGTTTGGGGAAAAAAATGAAGTTGAAGCATAATTCTTCTCATTCGGGAGATTCCATATTCTAAAAATTACAACACTAGGGTAAAATGCAAGCAGCTTTCGATTCAAGGAGGGTGGGATGAATACAGGCAGTATTGTATCGGTAACTGTCCGTATTTTTTTTCTCCCTGCTTTTAAAATGGTGCAGGTGGGAATCTCCAGCAATTAGGAGCAGATCTGGCAGGATCCAGTCAAGGAAGTTTCACCTGATGCTCAGGGAAGTGAGACAAATTTGGTTCTTCAACATATGCATGATTATGAAAGACCTGGAGAGATATTTGTCTGCTTATATGCAGGAAGATTACTCTAATCAAATGGACATAGGGAAATCTAAGGGAATAGTAAAGATTAGGAGAATAGACAGAGGAGGGCATTCTCACTTTCTTTTTAAAATTTCTTTTTTTCATGATAGAGAACGGCAGAGCAAGAGAGGAAGAGAGAGGTGAACAAGTGCCCATAACAGGGTCTCACATTGTGGTCGTCCCCCACCGTTCCTAGCCAGCCAGGATCGTGGGCATATACACATGCAGCCAGTGTGTACAGGCTGACCCAGGAACGAAACCTAAGTCTTCCATATGGCTTCCAGCACTGCAGAGTGTTGTGCTACCAGCACAGCACTGCAGCCCACACTCGCTTTTTTTTTTTTTAAGAGACTTTTGCTACAGGGCACATACACTCACCAGAGAGACAGAAGGCAATAAAACATTCCTCAGGAGGGGATGGCCATGGCAAACCCTTCTTCTCCATTTTCCTCTCAGGATTTTGGGCACACATGCACACGCACCCAGCATGAGTTTTAAGCCACTGGGTCTGAGACTCAAACTGTGGTCGACTACATGGGAGTCCATTGAAATAACCATTATGCCATCTGCAGGTCTCCCACACTCATTTTTTAAAATATAGTTTCATGGCCTAATCGGTGGGATCCCCTCTTTGCCGGTCACATAAAATTTCAGCAGAAAAAGGTGACAGGGAATGAGATCTCTAGGAAAGTACTCTGTCCTGAAGTAGAAGAGAAATACCAGAGGTTCCTTCATGCAGATATCACTGAGCATACCCACTCATAGCCAAGTGGATTATCCAGCCAGCTAATAACCTGACTTTTGGTACCTTCAGCTACTCATCCTCAAACACCTTCATCCCAACTCCTTTGCAGCCACCTATCCCCTAGTCGTACCCTGGGCCCTGCTGGGTCCTGGAATTATCCATTCAAGTTTTCCTAATTTCAGGCCAAGGGCTTCTTTGCTACATACTCAAGACATTGGACACTGGGAGGGAAACGGTCAGCCTTTCCAGTCAATGGCATAAGTTCTTCTTTGGCTTTTTAGTTGAGCCACTCTCCCATTCTCCACAGTGGCTATTGCAGACTCATTGCACCCTCTCAAGCCTCTGGAGGCTCTTTCCATCCATTTGAACCTGCCCTGCTCGCTCAAAAACAAAACAAGTGATGGAATGCCACGCTCTGTAAGGGAAGGTTCCAGGGTAGCATCTGGACACCTCCCTGAACATGCCAGTGTCTATCTTGTCTGGCTTTCTCTCCCTCTCTCTGTCTCTCTTGCTCATGGAAGAAATGAATAAAAAAACTTGAAAAGCACCTTCTGTTCAGCCTGTGTAACCCTCCCTTTCTCCTCCTCCAGCTGCCGAACTGAGAGAGCTGTCCAGTGTCATTTCCACACCCCCGCCTCCCAGCCAGCCTCCACACCCCGCCCACCTGCTCTGCCCTCGTGGCATGCTCTCCAGTGTTACCAGTGACCTTTCCGTACTCATATTTGAGCCTGTGGCCACACTGGTGACCTTCCTTTAAACCTCAAGGTTCCTTTGCTTTCCCACACACTCTTTCTCTGCTTTCTTCCACTCCTCCGGTACTGCCACTCACAAACACATCAGTTGTCTGGCCGTGGCACTCAGTGCTGTGCTGTACTTGCCTGTCTGACGATGTTTCTACCCAGCCAGAAAGTGAGATAGTCAGGGACCGTGTCCGTCTTGCCTATGACACAGCAGATGCTCCATAAAGATTAGTAAATTTATTTGTATTTTTGGTCATGTTCGATTGAAATGAACGTAGGTTAAAGTCTATTTTGAAAAGAAGACATAGTAGCAATATTTACAGTTTGGTAGTCCTCTGGCAAAAACAAATGAGGTTAGGGCTAGCAGGTGGTGTGGAGGTTAAGGTGCTGGATTCCCACATGGTCAACTCTGGTTCGAATCCTGGATCCAACAGCTTGAAAATCACGCCCACACATAAGCATGCATGCCCAAGATCCCAAGAGGAAAATGGAGAAGGTATTATGGCACGGCCATCCTTTCTGGGGAATGATTTCTCACTTTCTCTTTCTCTGTGTCTCTCTTTGGTAAGCACACATGTCCTAACAAAAACAAAACAAAACAAATTTGGTCACTAAAACCATGTTCTAGAAATCCATTTTGACCTAGCATAGGGAGTTTCATAGTGTAGGTGTCAGGTGTATCCTTCAGGGCTCTGGAGCTGTGCACGCATGCTTAGAATGCTGTTCTTGTGCTGCTTCCCTCCCAAACGCAGACAGTACCATAGTGTACAACTGTGCAGTCTCCCAAACCCAGAGTAAAGGGTTTGTTCCCCTCTCCCTCGGGAGGACAGAAGGGAGCCAGCTGGGCCACCAGAGGACACAGGGACTGCTAATTCAATGGGCTCTGAAAGCAATTAGCAGGATTTTAACCAGCTATAGACATTCTCAGGTTATCTGAAGAAAAGAGATTACAAGGGTGAGAGAATATCTATTGTTAAAATAACACTTTAAAACTCAGCCTCCTCTATTAATTAAATACTTCCTTCTCCTGTTAAGATGAGAGTTTTTTTGGTTTTATCTTACTGCATATCAAAACCCTAGAGAAATTAATTCACAGAGAAGCTGAACTGCTAAAATAGAGTAGTTTTATTTTTCTTTGGAATATCTCCTTGATAAAAGCAAAAAGAATTATAAAGAAATTGAAATAAAATTCTGTATTAGAAAAAATATCAAGGGATAAGAATGAACAAGTCGGAACACATCGTTCCCCTCGGGAGGTGGTATAATGGGGCGTTGAGATGAGGACTGGGTCAACTTTAGTGATGCCTGGACATTTTAGATTTCTCTGATGATTTATCAGTTTCCCTTGATATCCAGACTGATCGCCCCTTCTAACAATGGTTTCTGGCCGCTCGTTCAGAATTCTACCTTGGCGACCTTAGACACTGGTTTCGCAAGGTATCATAGACATAGGTGAATGTGTTTTCAGTTTTATTCCCCTTCAAGGCCCCTCGGTGGTAGAAAAATTGCTGCTTCCCTTTTTAAGTTTTAAAAAGCATGGCCTCAGAAGACATGATGTTTTTTCTCAAATCCCATAAAGAGAAATTCAGGTAAATGTACAAATTTTCCTTTTTTTTCTTTCTTTCTTTTTTTTTCCTTTTTTTTTTTTTTTGAGAGGTTTTTGTTGTATGGCGCATGTGCTCACCAGAAAGGCAGAGAGACAGAAAGTGAGAAATCACCTCCCAGAGAGGATGGCCACACCGCAATCCCTTCTCCTCCGTTCTCCTTTCAGGATCTTGGGCACGCACGCACACACACCAGGTGTGTTTAAGCCACCAGGTCTGGGACTCAAGCCATGGTCAACTACATGGGAGTCCAGCGACATAGCCATTACGCTAACTGCTGGTCCCAATTCATTCATTTATTTTAATTTGACCAGAGAGAAGCACAGAGTGGGGGGGGAGTGAGAAAGCAAGCCACCAGGTCCAGGACTCGAACTGTGGTTGGCCGTGTGGGAGTGTCCAGTTCCTTAGTCACCATGCCACCTGCTGGTTCTTGGTATACAGATATTTATTGCCACAGTCTTCCGATTTCTGTAGTATTTAGAATAGAAAGTGAAGGGAAAATAGTTGCTGTTTATTGATGTAGATCTATGAGATGGGATTTAGCACAGTTATTGTCTTCAAATCATTTATGAAACATGGATAAATATTTACAGTCCCTATTTTTAAGAACTTTTAAATTAATTATTGAATGAATCAAAGTTATAGAAGGTATAAAAGAATCACAATGGAATGAACACCCATCTCCCACCAGAATAAAGAATACCGAAAACTGTCGTGCGCCTCCCTAGTGCTATTTCCCTCCTTTCTCTAACCATTATCCTGAATTTGTGTTTATTATTCCCTTGCTTTTATTTATACTTTTACCATAATATCTGAAGTCCTAACCATTACATTGTTCAATTTCACATATTTTAAACCTTTTTAAAGCATTATTTTATTTAGCTTTATTATTATTATTATTATTGTTTTAAATTTATTTATTTATTTTTAATTTGACCCGAGAGGAAAAGAGAGAGAGAGGAAAGTGAGAAAGCAAGCCACCAGGTCTGGGACTTGAACCTTTGTAGGTAACTTGACATTTCTCTCTTGCCAATCTTAGTATCTTGTCTTTGTCTGTGGTTTGGTCAATCTGGTTATAATGTGTATTGGAGAAGATCTTCTTGGGTTGATTCTATTCTATTTCATATATATACATATATATACACATATATATCTATATATATGTATGTATATATACATATGAAACTAGAAATGGAACATTTTTTTAATTATTTAATTTTATTCATTCATTCATTTATTTCAATTTGGCTAGAGAGAGACAGAGAGAAAGTGAGAAAACAAACCACCAGGTCTGGTACTTGAACTGTGGTCGGCCATGTGGGTTTGTCCAGCGCCTTAACCACCATGCCACCTGCTGGTCCCAGAAATGGAAAATTATTGACGAAGACATGTATAATTAAACCACTCTGCAGTGTATTCTGAATGGGAAATCACATTTTGTATTCTGTGATGATGCTCAGGGAATGAATGTAAATAAATTAATTAATTTTAAAAAGTGTTTCAGAAAATAAATAAATAAATAAATAAATAAACCAAACAACTATGAAAGGGAGACATTTTATGTCCCTACTTAATACATACCGAATGTCTGCACTCTGTGGCAGAAACTGAAAGATTGGAAGATATAATAGCATGGGGAACAATTGCAGATACCAGAGACAGTTGAGAGGAGAGTGGGAAAGGGGGGAGAGTGAGAGGAAAGAAATCAAGGGGAAAAGGAAAGAAGCAAAACATTTAAGGGACACAAAAAATGGAAAGTTATCTGTTGATGAAAACATGTATGATAATAATATCTTTAACTGGATTAATATGCAGTGTTTTTTTTTTTTTGAGAGAGATTTTTTTGCTATAGGGCGTGTGCGCTCTCCAGACAGAGAGAGACATTAGAGACAGAAAGCGAGAAATCACCCCCCAGGGGGGATGGTCATGCCGCAATCCCTTCTCCTCCATTCTCCTCTCGGGATCTTGGACACGCACGCACACGCGCCCGGCGTGAGTTTTAAGCCACCGGGTCCGGGACGCGAACCGCGGTCGACTACGTGGGAGTCCAGTGACATAGCCATTACGCTAACTGCTGGTTCCCAATATGCAGTGTTTTCATGCTAGAAAAATTCACTTTATAAGCTGTAATGCTATAAAGTGGTTAAATATATAAAAATAAATAATCTATGGGGAAACAGAAATATATAAAATAAACTTTAAACATTTTTTTAAAAACATATTTTAAAAGAGTTGTGATGAGGAATGTGAAAAAATACTCTATAAATTTCTGTACACAGTCAGTTGACACTGAACTTAAGCTCATCTCATTTGTGTGTGTATGTATATAAAAGTGTTCAAAAGATTAACTCTTTGTTCTCCTTGGCAGGTGTCCTTGTAGACTTGGGTCTGGAGGAAAATGGGACAGCTCATCAGAGAGCAGAGAAATATGTTGTTCGTCTAGACAATGAGATTCAAACCAAGTTTGAAGTTTTTATGAGGAGAGTGAAGCAGAACCCATACACACTGTTTGTGCTGGTTCATGACAACTCCCATGTGGAACTAACGAGGTGATTGCTTCAGAGTGAGCAAATACAGTACTTCTTCTCAGACAGTAATTGTTAGGTAATGAAATATTTTGGGACCAGCCCGTGGCATGGTAGTTAAGGTGGCTGGATCTCACATAGCCGACCTAGCGGTTCACATCCTGGGCCCAGCGGCTTGAGAAACATACCAGGCACATGTGTGTGTTTGCCCAAAATCCTGAGAGGAGCGAGAAACGGAGGCGAAGGAATTGCGGCATGACCAGGCCCTGTGGGGGAATGCTCCCTCTCCTTCCCTCTCTCTGTCTTTGTCTCTCAGGCGAGTACACATGCCCTCTGGCAATGAAAAATATATAAATATATTTTCAAGGTGATCATTTCAAAGCCCAGGGACCCTAACGTTGGGTGTCTTAGTCCTGGTAATTTATTCCTGCCCTCTCCTTCCTCCTTAGGTTTCTGACCAACTTAACGTTGACTTTAACTACACTGTGGATGAATTTAGAAATTCCCATTGAAAATATTGTCTTAAGATCATTTTGGAACTCAGTGGCTTCAGAGAGAGAATGGCAAATAAAGGAGGCTGAGATCAGCGAAGTCCCAGGAGGGAAATGTGCTTCCATTTCACTGCCTTCCTCCCAGTTCTGTTCCTTTTCCCTTTGATTCATTTTCTTTCTCTCCTGCTTTTCTTTCTTTCCTTCTTTCTTCCTTTCCTCTCTCCCTCCTTTCTTCCTTCCTTCTTTTCTTTTCTTTTCTTTTTTCTTTTCTTTTTTCTTTTCTTTTTCTTTTCCTTTCTCTTTTCTTTTCTTTCTCTCTCTCTCTCTCTCTCTCTCTCTCTCTCTCTCTCTCTCTCTCTTTCTTTCTTTCTCTTTTCCTCTTTATTTCTCTTTTCCCTCTTACCTTTAACAGCCGTGGAGAAGCCACCTTGACGTTCAGAGAGCAGACCTGACACTTTCCCCAGTTGCTCAGGTTAAACAAGGGACTGTCATATTTCTCAGGCAGGCTTATTAAGGACCGAACAGTAAACACAGAATGAAGGACTCAGTTCTGCACCTAAGTCAAATTATAGTAATTATCTGCTAAGAACCATCTTTGCTCCTAAGGACTGAAAGGCAAATAGTTAAAATGAAAAAGGATCAGGATTTGCTCTCACCGTATACGGTGAAGGAAAGGGCATCATCACATGTTTATAGATTTTCTTTTTCTCCAGGAGACACTAGAGTTAGGAATCTGGAAGTTTTCTGGTCTGTGGTAGAAATGTCAGAATTGCGGAAGCACTAGTTTAGAAGCCAGAATGTATTTGATACTCTACAGTCCAAAATCTAGAGCCATATATAGATATAAATAAAACCCTACATAACTTGCTGGATTTGGGAGAAAGGAAAGAAGGGAGGGAGGGAAGGAAATGAAATTTTTCTCACATCTGTTCAGTATCGCCAGTGTTCCATGATCATATACACATTGTCTTTGAAAGTTTGGGGTAATCTTTCTGACATATGTATTGATCTCTCTGTATTTAATTCCCCAGAGCATAAAGATTATTTCTTTGATCAATAAAAGAAAGAGAGAGAGAGAGAGAGAGAGAAGAAAACAAAAGAAAAAGAAAACAAAGAGAGGGGCTGGCAGGTGGCATGGTGGTTAACGACACTGAGCTCCCACATGGCTATGGTTCAAGTCCTGGTCCTGATGGCTTGCTTTTTCACTCTCCTCTCTCTCTCTGGTCAAAATAATAATAATAATGTTTTAAAAATATTTTTTTTAATGAAAAAGAAAGATAGGTGATTTTGAGCCTACATGGTAATCTAGTACATCCAAATTGAACAGAACTAAAAAAGTTTCAGAAATGGAGAGCTTAGTCTTGGTGTGAGTGTGGATGGGGATGGAGGAAGCCCCCTTCAGCCCTCCTTAGGGTCTCACAGCCCAAAGAGGAAGGAGAAAAGCGTTAATACTTGCCATTTCAGGGCCTCTCTGAGGGTACAGATCATTGCAAGGAGGGGAGGGGATCATGGTGTTAGAAGCATCATGTTTTGATGAGAAGATCCCTCATTCAGGTGAGTTTTCAAAGTGCTTTACCTCAACTTCAGATTCAGATGTCCTTGTCCTGGATAACTAAGTTTACACCTTGAGGTATATCAGTCAGAGACAAACTAAAAAGGGGGGGGGGGGGATCAATATTCCTGAAATCTGTCTGAAAAGGGTAAGTGAAGTGTGAATTTTTTCTCTCACAAATCGTATTTTGGTTATTTCTACTCCTGCTCCCAATTTAAAAGGGCCATAAAAATAAGAACTAAAATATTATCTCCACGGTGGTATCTGCTTCTGCGTCTAATTGGTTAAATGAGGAGGTATTCACGTGACTTTCAATATTTCTACAGTGTCATTTCGGGCTCTTTGTCACATGGTGAACCCAGTCATGGATTGGCTGACAGAGTCATTAATTGCAGAGAAGTTCTGGAAGCTTTCAACCTCCTGGTGCTCCAGGTTAGCTCCTTCCCATACACTCTTCAGACCCAACAGTCCCGAATCAGCTCTAGCAATGAGGTTCACTGGATTCAGCTGGATACCGTGGTGAGTCTGTGTCATGTTCTCAGTTTCCCAGGGGCAGACTTTTAACAAACCATGGTCCTGGCAGCCTGTAATCCCAGCGACTCCAGAGGGCTGAGGCAGGACAAGTCCCAGTGTGAGCCCAGGGTGCGCACACAGTGAGAATCTGCCTCGGAAAAGAAGTGGCTATGGCTTTGTATGATAAAGCACAGGAGTTCAGAAATCTAACTAATGCAGTGCTTTATCTCCCCAAAATTCCATATAATCACAATTATTATGAGACTAAAACCTAGTGGATAATATCCTATATGAATTTTCCTAGGTGTTCTTTTTTAGGTATCATGCAGATACATTATCCATCCATTATTGCTTTTCAGAAAAAAAAAAAAAAAAAGTGATGATACCAGAGACCATTATCAGTGTCCTGGATTATCTTAATGCCTTTAAATAGGTAATGTCACTCTGAGATCGGGAAGTTTTATGGTCCTCTTGGCTGGTTTCTTTCCTATTTTAGCCAGACTGATCTGTGTGCTGTTAATTACTTGCACATTTCCCCAGCACCTGCATTTTCCTTCTTAATCAGTTCTTACGATCTCCTGGTTGAAACAGAACGATGGCACTGTCACTTTAAAGAACTCAGTGGTAGCACTGTATGTGTTCAGAGAAGCCATCTCAACATTACATGTATATGAATCTTTATATATTTTTTAAAAGAATTATTTATTTAATTTTATTTATTATTATTTTTTACTTTGACCAGAGAGAAGCAGAGAGAGGGGGAATGTAAGAAAGCAAACTGCCAAGTCCAGGACTCAAACCACAATAGGCCATGTGGGAGTCCAGCATCTTAACCAACATACCACCTGCCAGCCCCTAGGTCTTTATATTTTTTTATTGCAATTCATAATACCTGAAAAATCTTTTCTACTTTCCATAAAACCGTATACTAAATATATTATCAGAGAAAAGAAAAGAGAATTTCATAAGATTAATAAAGATTAGCCATTAAGTAATGGGTGCTTTGTTTTAAAATATTAAACACACTGGATATTTAAAAATAAACATGTTTAAGAACACCAGAGAACCTTACATAAGCATAACGTTTCTCAACCTCTGTCCTTTCGGTCTGTTATGAAGCAGGGTACATGTTCCCCTACTTTGAGCTGTCACCTTTGAGCACTGGTTTGTTCTCTGCATTCAGCACACTCAGGCCCTTGAGGCACGTATGAAAACTGTGTCACAGAGCGGTCGCCGTGAGCTTCCCCTTAGTTCATGCCAGCTCCCCCCATTCACTGGGTGGTCATGTTAGGGTGCGGTAACAGCCTCCAGAGCTCCTTTGCCTCTGAAGTACAGGGTGAGCCTCTGAGCTGCCCAGGTTCCTGCTGGGCTGCTCTAACACCCAGTGGAAGTAGTAGAACAATGGAAAGAGACTTTTTAAAACATTATTATTCTTTTTTCTAGAGAGATGTTTACTATAGGATGCATGCCCTCGCCAGAAAGACAGAGAGAGACAGAAAATGAGTAATCACTCTCCAGAGTGATGGCCATGCCACAATCCCTTCTCCTCCATTCTCCTCTTGGGATCTTTTATTTATTTTTTTTAAAGAATCATTTATTATTTATCATTACTTTTCAAGAGAGAAAGTGAGAAAGCAAGCTGCCAAGTCTAGGACTCAAACCATGGTCGGCCATATGGGAGTCCAGTACCTTTAACCACCACGTCACTTCCTGGCCCCTCCTCTTGGAATCCTGGGCACAGTTTGAGTCCTGGACCCAGTGGCTTAAACTCATGCCGTGTGCGTGTATGTGCGTGCCCAAGATCCCAAGAAGAGAATGGAGGAGAAGGGATTGTGTCATGGCCATACCCCCTGGGGGTGATTTCTCACTTTCTGTCTCTGTCTTTCTGGTGAGTGCACATCCCTATAGCAAAAACCTCTCAAGAAAAGGAAGGGGGTTCTTGGAGCCAGCAGGTGGTGTGGTTTTTGCCCTAGGGTGTGTGCGCTCACCAGAGACAGAGCTGGACAGACACAGTGAAAAGGAAAGTGAGAAATCACCTCCCAGGGGATAGCCATACCACAATCCCTTCTCCATTCTTCTCCCAGGATCTTGGGCACACATGCACACACACCCAGCATGATTTCTTTCTTTCTTTTTTTTTTTTTTTTTTTTTTGAGAGTTTTTTTTTGCTATAGGACGCGTGTGCTCGCCAGACAGACAGAAAGAAACAGAGAGACAGAAAGTGAGAAATCACCCCCCAGGGGGTGATGGTCACACCGCAATCCCTTCTCCTCCCTTCTCCTCTCGGGATCTTGGGCATGCACGCACATGCGCCCCGGTGTGAGTTTTAAGCCACCAGGTCCGGGACGCAAACCACGGTTGACTACATGGGAGTCCAGCGACATAGCCATTACGCTAACTGCTGGTCCCATCCCAGCATGATTTTTAAAGCCATCAGGTCTGGGACTCAGACCGTGGTTGGCCATGTGGGATTCCAGCGACCTAACCACTATGCCATCTGCTGGTCCCTATATTAACAATTTAAATGTATTATAGCTCAATGAATTTTCACAAACTGAACACACCCACTCTTTTTTTTTTTTTTTTTTTTTGTTGGAGAGGTTTTTCTCTATAGGGCACGTGCGCTCGCCAGACAGGGAGAGACATAGAGACAGAAAGCAAGAAATCACCCCCCGGGGGGACGGCCACGCCGCAATCCCTTCTCCTCCATTCTCCTCTAGGGATCTTGGGCATGCTCACACACGCGCCCGGTGTGAGTTTAAGCCGCCGGGTCCGGGACGCGAACTGTGGTCGACTACGTGGGAGTCCAGCGACATAGCCATTACGCTAACTGCTGGTCCCAACACACCCACTCTTGTAACAACCTGCTCTTGTGATAACTAACTCACTCACTTTTTTTTTTTTTTTTTAAATAACATTAATCCATTCATGAGGGCTCTGCCCTGTGATCTGATCACCTCTTGTCAGGTCTCCCTCCCAGCACTGCTGCCTTGGAGACTGAGTTTCTAACATACGAATCGGGCGGGCGTGCTCAGACCCTAGCAGTGCCACTGTAACATCCCAACACATCTGTTTAATACACGTACGTACATGTGTGTTTCTGGTGGATCTGCACCTGGGAGTGGAATTGCTGGGTCATCCCATACACCTACGTCCGGCGGTAGTTAGCCACCAAGAGGCTACAGCATGGCAGTGTGTTAAATCTAGAGGATAAGTTAGAGTGATTAATAGTGGGGAGATCATGCAGAGGATTTTCTGGTAATTTGGGTTAGAATTAACAGGTAACTGAATCAGAAGTGGACCTGGCAGTAAAAAAGAGAGAGGACATGGCAGGTTTTCTAAGATGTCTTTATTTGGGGAGAGAAAAGAGTCAGAAATATTTTTGAGGTGATGCCTTTAGTTGAAATAGAGAAGTTGAGAGAAGTTTGATTTGTGGAAAGCGGATGAGAAGACACTGAATGAGCTAAGAGTAAGCCCAGCACGCTCCTGCGAATGCGAACTTGGAGTTTGGATCGGGCCTTTACCAGATAGGTTTGGAATAGTTTTACAAAAATGGCGATTGCTGCGGCAGCTGGTGTGGATAAAATCATGAACGGACGAAATGATGAGAAGTGCTGAGAGAGCAGTGAGGCCAGGAACTGAGGAGTAAAGGCCGCGGAGTTTAGCGTCAGGCATGCTTGGTGGCCTTCCAGGGAACAGCGTCTGGAGAGCAGAGTCTGTCTGGACGAGAAGCAGACCTGGCAGCGAAAGCACAGGTTGAACTCCAGGCTGAAGGTGGCTGAGAGGACAGGACTTTGGGAGAAGGAAATTTTCTTTAAATGACAAGATAGATTTTCTTCCAAAGAAATAGACTCAGTAAGTCACATGATTGGTTTATGCTACTTGGAACTTCTCTCTACAGTAAAATCCCCCAGAGTTCCATTCACGTGTGTGGTCCTACTCCCTGCTATTACAGCTTTGTGATACGAACTATAGTTACAGCTTAATGCAAACACAACACTGAGGAAATGGTCTGCTTCTGATTTTTAGTATCTCTAGTTCTCGAGACCCACACTGGCTCCAGGCCATCTATTCAACGATCTGCTAGGAAAAAAGAAAGAAGATAAATTATTTTGCTATGAAAAAAGAAAGAAAATAAAATAAGGACAGGTGAATGTAACCTATTTAGCAAGCCATAATGCTGCATCCAGAAAAGGAATAAGCTTAGCTTAGGATTTGGTATTTTTGATTTTGTTTGTTTGTTCATTTTTTTGAGAGGTTTTTATATAGGGCACATGTGCTTGCCAGAAAGACAGAGAGAGAGAGACAGAGAGACAGAAAGTGAGAACTCACCCCCCAGGGGGGATGGCCACGCCACAATCCCTTCTCCTCCATTCTCCTCTCGGGATCTTGGGCACGCATGCACACGCGCCCGGCTTGAATTTAAGCCACCGGGTCCGGGACTTGAACTGCGGTCGACTACGTGGGAGTCCAGCATCATAGCTATTACGCCAACTGCTGGTCCCGCCTGGATTTGGTATTTTGGGGCCAGCCAGGTGGTGTGGTGAAGGCAGCCAGATCCCACATGGTCGACTACGCAATTTCAGTCCTGGACCCAGTGGCTTGAAATCACCTCAGGTTCATGTTGCATGCATGCCCCAAATCCCAAGAAGACAATGCGGGAGAAGGGATGACAGCATGGTTATCCCCCTGGGGGATGCTTTCTTTCTCTTTGTCTCTCTCTCTCTCTCTCTCTCTCTCTCTCTCTCTCTCTCTCTCTCTGCTGGCACACATGCCCTGTAGCAAATTGAAAAAAATAAGGATTTGATATATTTCAAAATGGGCTGAGGATGAGAAGGAAACACAGAGACCAAATGTGCATGAGAGAAAGTGTTCCCAATGACGGTGCCTGCAGTCCAGATGAAGGGGCGATTTGGATCCATGCCTTTCTGTTTTTCTTTTTGAAATGACTTACTTAACACAGCTATCTAGAAAACAGCTCAGCTCAGAAGGAAACAAGCAAAAGCTGCTAAAACAGCTGTCATTGGGTCTACACTCTCAGTCTCTGGCATCTATTATAGAAGAATGTGAGCTGGTGGGCCCGTAAAGCCTATTGACTCTCAACACCTTTCCAATGAGCAGGGGTAACTGGTTTTGGAGGCCTCAAACAAATGAAAAGCTGAGATTGCATTGTGCATTATTTTCATCTACGGACCTTATCAATTGCACAACTGCTTACTCCTTTGATGGGTCACTGAAGAGCTCAAAACCGAATTCCTAGCGTGTTTCTAACAACGTGTGCAGAAACTTCGGGCATGCATTTTTAGGAGTACTAATTTTATCTCTGGCCCAATCTTATTTCTCTATCTTTGTTTTTTCTTGCTCTGACTGCCTAATTTATTTTTATCTCATTTTCCTTTCCTTTTTTGCTTGCTTGGTTGTTTTGTTTTGTTTTAAGACAGGGACTGCGGGTTGTAAGCCTCCTGCCTTAACATCCCAAGTAGCTGGAACTACAGACACACATCACCACAGCTGGCTTCTAGAGTGGGCTGGGAATAGAACCCGGGCCTCCTGTATGGTCCCAGTCTGCGGAGCGCAGCCTCCCCACAGTGCACGCTGCTGCAGCAGGGCCTGTCTTCCTATACTTTTTAAAGCTGCCCTGTTTCCTTTCTAAATGAGTGTTTGAATGCAAATGTCAATATATAATCATTAATAAAAATAAGACTCAAACACACAGGCAATGTAATACCAAGAAGAAATGACTATAAGAAATTAATGTAAAAAAGAGACAAGAAAACTATTTAAAAAATTAAAAAAAAAAAACAGATCTAAAAATGCAAAAAGCTTATTTACTGTTCTGGGGCTTCTTATTTTAAGGACCAACAGCCTGTCACACATCTCAGGATCCTCTGAGGACACTCTTGTGTCACATCCCAAAATAGTTACTCCTTTTCATAGTGATGACTGAGTCATCAAGAAGGGGATAGATTAAATACTGTGTATTCTGATTAAGCAGGCAGAAAAGGTACATGCCATTTTAAAAATAAATTCTGTTTGTAAAAAGATAAGCTTTTATGAGTTACCATCATTAAATGATGTGAGGGAAAAAGAAAAACAGAGAGAAGGAAAGAAGGAGAGAAGTTGTGGAGTTCATCAACCTCCAGAGAGTTCTGTGGGAAGCTGCTGTGTCTGTAGAGAGAGCTGCTTTCAGCAAGGAGGAATGGGACTGAAGCTATCAGACCTGATGTATATCAAAAAAGGAAAAAGGAAATAAATCATCTACATAGTCATGGTCCTCCTGAAGGAAGCATGTCAGCATTACACTGAGCACGCATTCAGGTCATCTAAAGTGAAAAGAAATTTGAATTAGTGTTTCAGAGAGGCCTGCAGAGCTGACATCAGGTTACATAAAAACCCAGTTGTTTTGAGGCCAACAGATGATGTGGTGGTTAAGGTGCTGGACTCCCACATGGCCATCTGAGGTTCAGGTCCTAGACCTGGCAGCTTGAAAATCACACCGGACACATCTGTGTATGTGCCCAGAATCCCACAAGGATAATGGAGACGGGATTACAGTGTAGCCATCCCACTGGGAGGTGATTTCTCACTTTCCCTCTCACTGTCCCTCCAGCAAGTGCATGTGCTCTATGGCAAAAACTTTAAATAAATAAATAAATAACCAGTGTTGTTGTTCTTACCTTCCAGAAAATGACCTCTTACAAAAATTTCCCCACTGTCATCTAGAAAACTAGACCCACTGTACCCTGTCCTCACTGATTTTTTTTTTTTTCCCCGCTCTGTATTTTGAAATCAGGAGGACACTGGCTGCGAGGAAAAACTGTACTTCGGCCTGAATGAGTACAGCAAGTCTTTGCAGTGGGGGATCACAAGCCCACTCCTGAGATGTGATGAAACGTTTGAAAAAATGGTCAACACGCTCTTGGAGAGGTAAATAAGGGCACCCACCCTTTCCTCTACCCATACTTGAGAGTTAAAGCAGCCTTTTGTGTCATTGGCACAAGAGTTAGAGGGAGCCCTTGCAGATGACATGCTAAAACTATTTGAATAAAGAACTTTCCTGGGCCAGCCCGTGGCTTGGTGGTTAAGGTGACTGAATTCCACATAGAAAACTGCATTTCAAGTCCCAGGTCCACTGACTTGAGAGACATGCCAGGAGCGTGTGTGTGTGTGCACGTGCGCACGCGTATGCGCCCAAAATCCCTACAGGAGAGAGAGAGGGAGAAGGAAGTACGGTATGACCGTTTCCCACAGGGGTGCTTTCTCACTTTCCCTCTTTGTCTCTCTCTAGTGAAGACACACAACTTCTGACAAAATTATGTACACACACACAACCTTTTGGACCAGCAGTGGTGTAGTGACTAAAGTGACTGGATCTCACATGGCCAACTGAACAATTTGAGTCCGAGGTTCTCGGGGGCTTAAAAAACACACTGGGTAGGGCCAGTAGATGGCACAGTGACTATGTCACTGGACTCCTACATGGCAATCATGGTTCAAGTCCCAAACTCAGTGGCTTAAAACTCATACCAGGTCCATGTGCATGTATGCCCAAGATCCCAGAAGGAGAATGGAGGGGAAGGGATTGTGGTGTGACCATCCCCTTTGGGGGGTGATTTCTCACTTTCCCTCTCACTGTCTCTGTCTTTCTCTCTGGTGAGCATACATGCCCTAAGGCAAAAACCTCTAAAAACAAACACACACACACTGGGTGTGTGTGCATGCATGTCCAAAATCCTGAAAGGGAAAATGGAGAAGGGATTGCAGTGTGGCTGTACCCCTTCTGGGATTCTCTCTCTCTCTCTCTGTCTCTCTCTCTCTCTGGTGAACACACATCTGAGACACACTTTTACTCCTATCGGGTTCATATGATCATCCAGGACCAATAAAGAAAAATAAAGGGTCCAGATGGTGGTGCAGCAATAAAATGCCATGCTCTGCAAGGCAGTCCCACATGGAAAGGTACCGGGTTCAAGTCCAGAGACCTCCCTGAGTATGCCGAGCTTGCACTTGCCCATGCTGGAATTGGCTGAGGCTATGAGTAGACCTCAGAGTATAGGGGTGCTCTCTCTCTCTTTTTTTGATCATGAAAAAATAGAAATTTTTAAAGGAAAGAAAAACAGTGACCCAGAGTGAGATGTAGCAGCACTTTTCATGCTTGAAATTGTTCCCCAATCATATTGTATTGGTACCATCAGGGTTGATCAAAAGTGCAGAGAGGAGCCAAGATGGTAGGGCAGGTAAAGTGCAGCATTCTGGGAGGAATTCTACATGAGAAGGTTCTGGGTTTGTGTCTGGAGAGCCCCCCGAGTATGCATGCCTGGCACACGCTTGCCTGTGACCTGGGAGTGGCTGAAGGCTGTGAGTAGATTGCAGTTTGCTTGCTCACTCTCTCTGAAGAAGTTTTTTTTTTTTTTTTTTTTTTCTTTTAAGGCAGAAAGGGATTTGCTTATTATAGATCACTCCTCTGAGGTCTGGTCTCCCCTACTCTACAGCTCAGATGTTTACATTTTCCACTCAGATGACTCAGTAAAAACTATGCTTTACTAGGATTTGGAATATAGGCTGGAGAAAATTAAGGAAGAATCAGGTCATTTAAGTGAGGTCAGTTCTTAGGGAGGCTCTTCTAGTCTCTGACCATAGGATTAAGGGTCATGAGCCTCCTTTTCTCTCTCTCTCTCTCTCTCTCTCTCTCTCTCTTTTTAAGAATTATTTACTTATTTAATTTTATTTGTTACTATTTTTTAATTTGACCAGAGACAGAGAGAGAGTGAGAGAGGTCAAGTAAGAAAGCAAGCCACCAGGTCCAGGACTCGAACCACAGTCGGCCATGTGGGAATCCAGTACCCCTAACTACCACATCTCCTGTGGCCCCCTCTGCCTGGCCCCTCTCTGCCTTCTTTTACTCCCCAGTTCCAGGTCAAATTTTTGAAAGCGTTTTTGTTATTTTGTTTGTTTGTTTGCTTTTTCTCTGTGGCCTTTAATAATAGACCTCTCTCTCTTTTTGGGGAGAGTTTTTGCTATAAAGCACATGCGCTCACCAGAAAGACAGAGAGAGACAGAGAGACAGAAAGCGAGAAATCACCCCCCCCAGGGGGTTGGCCATGCCACAATCCCTTCTCTACCATTCTTCTCTCGGGATCTTGGGCACGCACGCACATGTGCCCGGCATGAGTTTAAGCCACTGGGTCCAGGACTCAAACCGCAGTTGACTACATAGGAGTCCAGTGACATAGCCATTGTGCCAACTGCTGGTCCCTAGACCTCTCAAAGAGTGGGTAGAGACATTAGAATTTACCTCACCTGGGACCAGCAGGTGGCGTGGTGGTTAAGGCGCTGGACACTTCCACATGGCCAACCGTGGTTCGAATACCGGACCTGGTGGCTTGCTTTCTCACTTTCCCTCTCTCTCTCTCTGTATCTCTGTCTGGTCAAATTAAAATAAATGAATGAATAAATAAAATTAAATAAATAATTATTGTTTTTAAAAAAGAATTTAACTCGCCTGTTACAAGTGCTGCCTGCCCTTGGCCACAATAGTCTATGAGCACCCAATGATGCAGCAACTGGACTGTTTCATGAGGCAGATCCCTATGTTTTAATGACTCTAATTCTTAAAACCAACTCCAGTTGATTTATTTAACTTGAAATTTTGCTAAAGAAAAAGAAAGAGAAATAAAAATGAAGACAGGTGGATGCATCCGCTGCAGCAAGTTATAATGCTGCGTCAGGAAAGGGAACAGGCTCAAAGTAGGATTTGCTATTCCCACAGCGGTTGGATTTGAAGTCTTAACTGACACTGTGGCATTAATCCTTTCACAGCACATGCGATCTCAGATTTCCAAATTCATTTCATGAGACTCCCCTTTCTGGGCTTCCCGCCCACCCATTCCATCTGCCAACTTGGACAGCAGTACCATCCCTAAATGCTCTAATTTGCTGTACCATCTCTTTCCAGTACCATCTTTCAGGGGTTTATAACTTGTATTTTAAAGGGTGGTCTCATTCACTTCTATTAGATTCTTAATACTTACAAAACTGCACTCACACTGTAATGCAAACTTAACAGCTTGGAGAAGTTTTTACATCTAACTTCATAGGTCTTTAAGAGTGTGATATTTCGATGCCTATATATCAAACTTATCATTTATTCTAATTTTTTTTTCTTTTCATTTATTTATTTATTTATTTATTGGAGAGGTTTTTGTTATAGAGTGCATGAACTTACCAGGAAGACAGAGAGACAGACAGAAAGCGAGATATCACCCCCCAGGGGGGGATGACCACGCCACAATCCCTTCTCCTCCATTCTCCTCTCGGGATCTTGAGCACACAAGCACACGCGCCCTGTATGAGTTTAAGCCGCCGGGTCTGGAACTCGAACTGCAGTTGACTACATGAGAGTCCACCAACATAGCCAGTACACCAACTGCTGGTCCCTAATTTTGGTTTTCTACATGACCCAGAAAAAGACACGTAAGGTTTTTTTTTTTTTTTTTTGAGAGGTTTTTGCTATAGGGCGCATGCGCTCGACAGACAGACAGAGACAGAAAGACAGAAAGCGAGAAATCACCCCCCGGGGGGGTGGCCACGCTGCAATCCCTTCTCCTCCATTCTCCTCTCAGGATCTTGGGCATGCACGCACACGCGCCTGGCGTGAGTTTTAAGCCACTGGGTCCGGGACTCAAACTGCGGTCGACTACGTGGGAGTCCAGCGACATAGCCATTACGCTAACTGCTGGTACCGACATGTAAGTTTTAAACATAGATCACCTATGCTGACTTCTTCCAAGTGAAGAACAGCTATGGGGAACCAGCAGTTAGCGTAATGGCTATGTCGCTGGACTCCCACGTGGTCAACCGCAGTTCAAGTCCCGGACCCAGTGGCTTGGAACTCGCGCCGGGCGCCTGTGCGTGTGTGCCCAGGATCCCGAGAGGAGAATGGAGGAGAAGGGATTGAGACGTGACCATCCCCCCTGGGGGGTGATTTCTTGCTTTCTGTCTCTAATGTCTCTCTCTGTCTGGCGAGCGCACGCGCCCTATAGCGAAACCCTCTCAAAAAAAAAAAAAAAAGAACAGCTATGGGTTGTTGGACACCTGGCCTCCTGGCCCAGGGCTGAAAGATTCCTTCATTTTTCCCCATTTCCCCAACCTTAAATCCTTGTGATGTGTGAAGACATTGTCTGGGACCTGGATAAAAACTAGAGCCTGCTCTGTCTCTGATCATCATGCGGTCCAGGTGAAGTGGCTGAACTTCTCGTGGCCCTTTAACTCATTTTCCTTCTGTGAAAAGGCAGTGTGCGTAAAATACAAGGCAACTGTGGTCCTTTCCAGCTCTAAAGTACTTCAAAAACCACATTATTCACTTGATGACCCTCATGGGGACTTGACCGTGGACTTTTCTGGTGCAAGGCTGGTGAAACAAACTGAAATCCCCTGTTAGCCTACACAGCTGCTGGCCAGCTGCATGTGCTACTGGACGGCAACCAGAAAGAGCATTTTTCCAGAGTCCACCAGAGCCTCAGCAGCCTGGGGTCTGGGGCCTTGCTTTGCCAGCACCTACTTTCATGGCTAGCACTTCTTCATCCCTGCAGTGGGTCCTCTTTGCTCATTTCTACTCTTGTTGTCAGCAGCCTGGCTTTCTGAGGATAGCATTTAAATGACAGATTCCTTTCCCACCTGCTCTGCAAACAATGCTGATTTGAACAAAGCAATCCTCTCATCTGGCAATCCAGGTAGGGGTGAGAGTGGTTCCAAGGGGTGGTGTTACGTGCTAGGGTCAGATTTGCTCAGTTCCCTCATCTGAGCAGTCACAGGTGATCATAGGCCACACCACTAGGGGGTGCTATTTCTCCAGTCAACTCCAAAGGACCATGTATAGGAGGACAGTTACTGCTATTTGTGGGGCTGATCACAAATTAGTAAAAATAATTACCTTTTTATGTCTGATACTCCACAGGCATTACATTCATGTCTCATTTCCTTTACTGTAATCAGAGTATCAGAGAAATAAACTAATCACCCCGCTGTTCTAACCCAGTGTCACCAGCAAGAGATAGGGTCCAGTGCTTACCCACCATGCCTTCATCAGCAACTAACCTGACTGGACCAGGTGCATCTCAAAAGTTAATGTGCATACAGGTCACCTGGGGTCTTGTCAAGCTGCATTCTGATTCGCAAGTCTAGGGTAGAGAGATTTGACGTTTTTAACAAGCTCCCACGTGCTGGTGCAGCTGCTGCTGGGTGCTACTGGTGGTCTGTGGACCACACTTTGAGAAGCAAAGTCACCAGACCATCCCTAAACCTCTCTGCTGTACCTATCCCAGCAGGTTCTGACTCACATGCTCTGGAAGCGCTACTTTTCCTTCTAGTGATGCAGGATCCAAGATCATGCCAGAGCTAACGCCCCACCCCTGCTCCGTAACCCCTCCCCTCCATGCTTGCTCTATGTTCTTAATGCACAGGCCTCGCTGTCCCAGCTGGTCCTGCTGCCTCAGTGCACATTCCCTGTGTCCCCTTGAAGGTACCCCCGGCTGCACAGCATGGTCGTCCGCTGCTACCTGCTCATCCAGCAGTACTCTGAGGCTCTGATGGCTCTCACCACCATGGCGGCTCTCCGAGACCATAGCACACCAGAAACGCTCAGCATTATGGAGGACCTCATCAGCTCCCCAGGAAAAAACAAAAGTGGGAGGGGACACATGCTTATTATCAGGGTGCCCTCAGTGCAGCTGGCCATGTTAGCCAAGGAGCGGCTGCAGGAGGTGCGTGACAAGTTGGGTCTGCAGTATCGCTTTGAGATCATCCTCGGGAACCCGGCCTCCGAACTCAGTGTTGCAACTCACTTCGTGGCGCGATTAAAGGTAAGCCATGGACACACATTCCTCCTCCCAAATGCCATTAGCCTCTGTCTTCTAGAAATCCTACATACATAACTCTGAGGCCTGAGTTTAACAGGTTTTAGCACATGTGTGAATTTGATCTCCAGGACAATGTTAAGGTTAAACTGAGGGACATACTTTCTTAATTGGAACCAGTTTGTAAAGATTCTGTCAAGCCATCTTTTTAGCATGTGCATGCAGTTGGTCTTCCATGCTCTCCAACTGCAGGTGAAAAAATGAGATGACCCAATTTGACCCCATGTTTATTGACCTTGTTCAAGATGCATCTAGCCCATGGCCATCTGTTTTCTCAGAAACAAAGGTAAGTTGCTCTCTCAGACCTCTGTGGGGTTGCTCTTTACGTATTCTCAACTCACTAATTCTTTTCTGTCCATCCAGCCTGTCAGCTCATTTCTAGAGTTGGTAAAGTATTGTTTCATCTTCAGTACTCATAGAGAACTGTTTTTAGCCCTCTTGCATGTGGATTTCTCAACAACTTGTTGTTTCTTTGTACTTGCTTTGACCTTCAGCCCCAAGGCTTTGGCTGGACTGAGACTTAGCCAGGCATCCTGCAGAGGGATTTAGTGCATGACCAAGCCTCTCCGCTCCCCTTGCACGGCCAGTGACTGAATGCCTGTCCCCTACCCATCCTGTCAGGTGTGGGATGGGAGGGGAGTCGAATCCTAAAACAACTAACCCAGCTCCCTACCTTATGTCTGGTTCAGGTTTTTTCTTGGGAGTTCTATAATCCAGTGTGTCCTTGCCATTAGAAAGCATTTAATCAAATATCCACATACGTACAGGTGTGGAACTGAGCTAGGTACTATATGTTCTCAGTTAGACTGGTGTGATATCTGCACCCCGCGCACCAAATACTGAGCTAAATGGATTATGAAGAATCAAGTTTAGCACAAATTTGATGAGGAAAAAGCCCATAGTCTTGGGGGACTTGCATTTTTCAACCTGGGCTTCAGTTAGAGAGCAAAATGAGAGTGTGGGGCCATATGATTTCTACGAGCTCTACTTTAGGATGGCTATTCAGTGTTCATAAATCTTGCAAATGTAAACTTCTGATTATCTTTTAGTAGCTAATGTAAGTTGCATAATCCAACCTGTAAACAAAATATCTCGTATTAGCCTCATAAATAACTGGAACAAATCAAATTGTCCAAAAGTAGAAACTCATATCATTAGAAGTTCTAACATTTATATTTTATATAGAGACATAAATGTGTGTTCACAATTTTAAGTTACAGCCAGAGATCACATCACAACAGAACTCCTAGAATGAATAGCAACACTCCTGGAACCCTTCTTACAGTACAACTCTTTGAGACAGAAGGCTTGAGACAATTGGAAGAAAACTTTCATTAGATTTCCTTGTTTCCTTGGCCTGAGCTCCATGTTCTCTCTGAACTCAAGGCTCATCCAGTGTTTTGCGTTGTCTTAAGTGCTCCTGACATAAAGGCATCTGAAAAGATGGCCGACCTGTGGGAGAGCTGCAGCCATCGTTCAGCAGAAGTAGCAGTGTGATGGGAGGGCTTTTGGCTAGCTCTGATTGATCAAGAGTAAAAACGAAATTTATTTAATAATTTTCTGAAAATAAACCTCCTCACATAATAAAACATTACATCTTTCATTGCATTAGTATAATCCAACCTCAGTATTCTTGGTGGAACCATGACCTATGGATGGTTTGGAGAGATAAAAAAGACATTCAGGGAGAATCCCAGTGTTATCCCAGAGATATCATGGGTCCAATGTGAAGGCCATAGGTAAAACAATTCCCACTCCAGAACCATCTGGTTTAAATTAAGTAATGTTATGGTTCCCTTTGACATGAAATGGTATAGAAAACTGAATTTTTGTAGGGACTATTTCTGCTAGTATTTAAAAAAATCTTTTGACAGATTGATTTTCTAAGACATGGGAAGTCTCTCAAACTTGTAAACAGCTATATACATCTGCCAATCTACCCTTGTTTTGCAAATATATAATAAATGGTTGGGCAACAAGTAAAAGCATAAGTTAAGGTTCTTCCAAGTTTTACAAATAAGAGAAATTTTGTGTAAGCAATTGTGGGTTTATTTATGTCTAAAGACTGCTCTTTCTTCATCGGGCCTTTACTAGACATCAACAAATCATTACTCAAACTTTAACATATTATTTCTTTTTTTAATAAAGAATTGTTTATTTAATTTTATTATAATTATTATTATTTGATTTGCTATAGGGCACATGCACTCACTAGAGGGAGGGAAAGCAAGAAAGCAAGCCACCAGGTACAGGACTCAAATCACAGTTGGCCATGTGGGAGTCCAGTGTCTTAACCACCATGCTACCTGCTGGCCCCTCGTAACATATTATTTCTTGCTTAGTGGGTTTCTTTTCAATCCCCTTTGTGCTCAGGAAAGGAAATACCAGCCTGGGTTTTTTTGGGTTGTTTCATTATTTTAGATTTTCTATAGGGCACATGTGTTCGCTGGGGAGACAAAGAGAGTCTGTGTGAGAAAGCACCTCACTGGGGGAATGGCCGTGCCACAATCCCTTCTCCATTCTTCTCTCAGGAGATTGGGCATATATGCACATGTCTTGGGTCCAGGACTCAAACTACATGGTTGATCATGTGTGATCCAGTCACCTTAACCTCCACGCCACCTGTCTGGCAGAAACCATTCTGTTTTAAAATAAAATTACATGGGGCCAGCAGGTGGTGTGGTGGTGAAGGGTGCTGGACTCCCACATGGCCAACCATGGTTCAAGTCCTGGATCTGGCAGCTTGTTTTCTCACTTTTCCTCTCTCTGACTCTCCCTCACTCTGTCCTTCTCTGGTCAGATTGAAATAAGTAAATAAAATTACATGTATTACTTGCCACCTCACTTCTTAGACCTTATTCCCAAAGCATTATTGGAAACATCAGCTCATTTCTTTTAACTCCTGCTACAAAGCTGATATAAAGCATAATTAGATGTTACGCATTTAATACAAAGTAATAGACACTACTAGCCTATTTTCTTTCTGTTTTACAATAGAAAAATCTATGAGACCTTTTTATTTTTGAACATCTTTCATGTTGGTGGGATATTTTTCATTTTATTCATATATTATTTGTTATCAGAACCAATGTTCCATTTATTAAGGTATACATAGGTATACATACATGTATGTGCTAATACACATGAGAAATTACACTTAACATATTCTTTGTGAAATAAAATGACAATCATCCTTTATTCTCTCTTTCAATTTCCAAAGAGCACCTGCAATTTAGTGAATGAGAGCAAACTGCATTATTCTCAAGAGTAAGGGCAATTTTTTTCTTTTCTTCTTGATACAAATTTGGTTATATTTTTGCCTTCTTATGAGAGTTTTTGGAAGCTATCTGCCAATAATTACTTATCAATTAATTTTTAAAAGAATTATTTATTTAATTTTATATGTTGTTGTTATTATTATTATTATTATTTTGATCAGAAAGAGACAGAGAGAAAGGAAAAGTGAGAAGGCAAACTGCCAGGTCTGGGACTTGAACCATGGTCAGCCATGTGGGAATCCAGCACCTTAAGCACCATGTCACTTGCTGGGTCCTTTGTCAATTTTTTCTTTTTTTTTTTTTTTTTTTTTTTTTTGCTATAGGGCACATGCGCTTGCCAGAGAGACAGAGAGAGACATAGAGACAGAAAGCGAGAAATCACCCCCCCAGGGGGGATGGTCACGCCGCAATCCCTTCTCCTCCATTCTCCTCTCAGGATCTTGGGCACGCACGCACACGCGCCCGGCGTGAGTTTTAAGCCACTGGGTCCGGGATGCGAACCGCAGTCGACTACGTGGGAGTCCAGCGACATAGCCATTACGCTAACTGCTGGTTCCCTGTTACTGTTATTTTTTAATTTGACCAGAGAGAGAGAGGGGTGGGGAAAGTGAGAAAACAAGCTGCCACATCTGGGACTTGAACTGCAGTTGGCCATGTGGGAATCCAGTGCCTTTAACCACCATGCCACCTGCTGGCCCCTGATTCTTTGTTTTAAAACAAGAAAATACAAACTTTTCTTTCTTTCTTTTTGTTGATAGGGCGCATGTGCTTGCCAGAGAGAGACAGTGAGAGGGAAAATGAGAAATCACTCCCCAAGAGGGGGTGGTCATGCTGCAATCCATTTTCTCCTGGGATTTTGGGCATGCATGCACACATGCTTCACATGACTTTTAGGCTGCCAGGTCTAGGACTTGAACCACGATTGACCATGTGGGAGTCCAGTACCTTAACCACTACACTACGTGCTAGCCCCCATATATGGTTTTTAGTAGTAATAAGAATACACACACAAACTCTCTTGATGGAAGTCACTTGGAAGCAGTGTCTAAAATCTGGACCTAGAAACCTTTTCAAAGATGTAAACTTAAATAGGAGTCTTAATTTTTATTGGGTCTCTTTCTACAGACTTGGAGAGGAAATGAACCAGAAGAGTGGGTCCCTCGGACATACCAAGATTTAGAAGGTTTACCTTGCATTGTGATCTTAACTGGCAAAGATCCTCTGGGAGAAACCTTTCCCAGGTACAAGTTGAATAATTAATTAATTCCACTTTTCATTAGTTGCCCAGCTGAGCTGATGATTAAAACTTGGCTGATGCACAATCATGTCATTTGTGGGGAAGGTAACAAGGATTGTTTTATGCAGAGATACAAGAAATGTAGCCTTCCTTTATTCTCTTTCAACCTCCTGGTACTTTTTTGTTGTTGTTAACAGGTTTTTGCTCTAGGGCACATGCAGTCGTGTGTGTGTGTGTGTGTGTGTGTGTGTGTGTGTTGGGGGGGAGACAAAAAGAGTAAGAAGGAAAGTGAGAAATCACTCCCCAGGTGGCATGGCCACACCAAAATCCCTTTTCTTCCATGCTCTTCCCAGGATCTTGGGGACACACACACACACACACACACACACACACACACACACGGGTGTGATGTTCAAGCCACTGGGTCCGCAGTTGGCCATGTGGGAGTCCAGTGATGTAACCACTATACCACCTGCTGGCCCCTCTTTCAACTTTCCAAAGAGCACCTGTAATGTAGCGAATGGGAGACAGCCACATCTGAGGAATGCTTGTGTATCACAGCAAACTGCCAGAGAGGAAAATCAGGGCTTGCTTTATGTTTTGTTTTGTCTCGTTTTTTGACAAAACACTCTGTCTCTGTTAATCTGCTGTTTCCAACTCCCTCACGGATCTAGGACCCTAGATGGGAGGGCAACAATGACAATAATAATAAAAGCATTCATTGAACGCGCCCCGTGTGTCGGGCACTGCCCTAAATGCCTTGCACGTATCGCGCCATTCATCCCTTACACTGACCCGGTGAGCTCAGCACTGCTGTTCTATTTTACACTTAACAACAGAGAAGTTAAGGTCGTAACAGCCAGGAGGTGGTAGAGCCGAGGTGTGCTAGGACTTACCTGGTCCCCCCACGATGTGGCCTGCTGCAGGGCACACCCAGGGCTGCAGCATACGCGCACACTGCCCGCCCAGCAGATGGACTCACCCACAGCGTGATTACTTTCGTGCAGGTCTTTGAAGTACTGTGACCTCCGGCTAATTGACTCAAGCTATTTAACTCGCACAGCCTTGGAGCAAGAGGTGGGCCTGGCATGCTGCTATGTCTCAAAAGAGGTCATCCGGGGGCCCACTGTCGCCCTGGACCTCAGTGGGAAAGAGCAGGAGAGAACCACTGTGAGCGAGAATGACTCCGATGAGCTGCTGATCGACCTGGAGCGGCCCCAGAGCAACAGCAGTGCTGTCACGGGAACCTCGGGTTGGTACATTTTTCTTTCATGGGGTGAGAGGCCGGAGTGGGGAGACGGGTAGGACTGTAGAAGGCAGGCATTTGTCACCAACGCCCAGGCATTCAGGGTGCCTCAGGTGACTGGTATCCTCTCAGACCCCAGCTTCCTGAGAGAGACCCTGGAAAATCTTGAAGAGCCACAGCATATTTTAATGAAGAGCGTGGCAATACGCTAACTATAAGTGCATTTGATCAAGCCCAGCCTGCACCATTTCCCCTAGTCTTTCTCAGCTGAAAGAAAATCAGGTGTTTGTGCAAATGCGAAATGCAAAATTACCCCATTAAATTCTAGGCCCTGCAGCTCTAAGTTTGTGCTCAGTGGCTCAGTATCCCGGCACAAAATGTTTGAGTAAATGACTTTCCTCAACATTGAATGGCAGAGGGACCAGCAGTTAGCGTAATGGCTATGTTGCTGGACCCCCATGTAGTCGACCGCGGTTCGAGTCCCAGACCTGGTGGCTTAAACTCACGCCGGGCGTGTGTGCATGTGTGCCCAAGATCCTGAGAGGAGAATGGAGGAGAGGGGATTGCGGCATGGCCATCCCCCCCGGGGGGTGATTTCTCACTTTCTGTCTCTCTGTCTCTCTCTGTCTGGCGAGCACATGCGCCCTTTAGCAAAAACCTCTCCAAAAAAAGAAAAAATAAATAAACATTGAATGGCAGGTGTCTGCATGCTGACACGAGAGGAGAGCAACACTTCATTTGGAGTAGATTATGCCTTCCTTCTCCCTCCTTGCGTGGAGACAGCCCCACTGGGGCCCATAGAGGTGGCTACTGCCTGGGGAGCTCATCCATGCCAGAGGTGTGAGGCCCTCATCCCCAGGAGGAGGCAGCAGGCTTGATCATGGAATCTGTGTTGGCCAGGGTCCTGGAAGGAATCTGATGGCATTTCCAAATGAGGCAATTTGGGGGAGTGTGTAATAGAGGGACTATTTATGAAGATGTAGGCAGGATTTAGAAAAGGAGCAAGACGCGGGACCAGAAGACGGCATAATGGTTACGTCGCTGGACTTCCACGTAGTTGACTGCAGTTCGGACGCAGTGGCTTGAAAGTCATGCCAGGCATGTGTGTGCATGCCCAAAATCCAGAGAGGAGAATGGAGGAGAAGGGATAGCAGCGTGGCCATCCCCCCAGGGGGGTGATTTTTTGTTTTCTCTCTCTCTGTCTCTTTCTGTTTCTGCGGTGAGCACACGCGCCCTATAGCAAAACTCTCTCTTTAAAAGAAAGAAAGAAAAGGAGCAAGACTTAGTGCAGTATGGGGTCTAGTGAACCCCGGGAGCTCTGCCCACCGCTGGGCCTGCAGAAGGGAGGGGAGGGAGCAGTTACCAGTGCCCAGAGAGCCCTGCGGGACAAGAGCTACAGCCTTTGGTGAAGAAAGGTGGCCTACCTAGGTGACCAGGCAGGGAAGAAATAACCAATTCCTGCTGCTGTCTGCCATTCACCACACCCATGAGAA
This sequence comes from Tupaia tana, assembly GCA_026018925.1. Lineage (NCBI taxonomy): Eukaryota > Metazoa > Chordata > Mammalia > Scandentia > Tupaiidae > Tupaia > Tupaia tana. The sequence goes on along the minus strand of JAKSZU010000007.1, from coordinate 56,214,930 downwards.
GCTAGGGCAAGGGAGCAGGATGTGGCGGGTAGAGAGTGAGGCAGAGAGGAGTGTCTGTGGCCTGCAGAGCAAAGCCGGGTTTCAGGGGGTTTCCCAGCCTTTGCCTCCTTCCCAGACGCCCCTGGAGCCAGGGAGGAGTAAGTCCTAAGCATCAATAACAGCATGGGTAGGAAGTGGGTTCTCTCCGTCCTCTTCAGGTTCCTTCATGGAGAATGGGGTGAGCTCCTCCAGCACCGCCGACAAGTCCCAGAAGCAGTCCCTAACGCCCAGCTTCCAAAGCCCCGCCACCAGCGTGGGGCTGGACGAGGGGGTCTCTGCCAGTATGGCTGTGGCTGGGGAGACCCTGAAGCAGGAGTGTGATTCCCTGGGTCCCCAGATGGCGAGCAGCACCACCTCCAAGCCTTCATCTTCATCCTCCTCGGGGCCCCGGAGCCTCCCATGGCCAGGACAGCCTAGCAGAGGCTGCAGGGGCCTGCACGTGGCCCTGCCCCCGGTAGTGATATTATCCAAAGCGGCCTACAGCCTCCTGGGCTCCCAGAAAGGCGGCAAGCTGCCGTCCTCCTCGTCCCTGCTGCCCCACGCCGACGTGGCCTGGGTGAGCTCCCTGCGGCCGCTCCTGCACAAGGACATGAGCAGCGAGGAGCAGTCCCTCTACTACAGGCAGTGGACGTCGGCTCGGCAGCACCACGCCGACTACGGCAACCAGCCCGACCCGGCCTCTGGCGCCCGGACCTTCCACCCCCGGCGGCTGCTGCTGACCGGACCGCCCCAGGTAGGGGTGGCCAGGCTGGGCCCTCTTTAGGCTGGGTTCGTGTATCATCCCCACCAAGGGAAGCGGCCGAGGAACCGATCGGGGAAGGGGCGAGGGAGTCAGAGCAGCGAGGACCTCTTTCCCACTCCTCAAAGGCAGCGAGCCAAGCCCCAAGCCAGTGAAGAGCCGACCTGTGAAATCTCTTTTCTCTTTCCCTCCACCTCCTCCCCAACCCCACCCCCTCCCCAATCAAAACTATTTCCACCAGGTGGGAAAGACTGGCTCCTATTTGCAGTTCCTAAGGATCCTCTTCCGCATGCTCATCAGGCTCCTGGAGGTGGATGTGTATGACGAAGAGGAGATCAACACCGGTGAGCTCTGGCCCCGGGCAGGGCAGCAAGACAGCCGAGCCCGGGGATCTGCTTTTGCCGTCTGGGATTTCCTCGTACAGGACCCCACTTGCGGTTATTGTGAGCTCAAGGATGACGTGCCCAGTTCTGAAACTCTGCCCTGTAGCTTCATGAGCTCTTGTCTCCACAGTGGCTAAAATTCAATGAGTAGTGTTCAACCGCTGAGGATCTAGGGCACATTTCTATTTTGGATAGCCATACATTTTCATTAGCCAGCATGTACCTTTTGACTTTTTAATGAATTATTTATTTAATTCCATTTGTTGTTATTTTAAAATTTGATCAGAGAGACAGAGAGCGAAGAAAGGAGAAGGGAGAAAGCAAGCCACCGGGTGGACTGGAACTGCAGTCGTTCATGTGGGAATCGAACACCTTTAACCACTATGCCACCTGCCAGCCCCAACATGTACCTTTCTGTAACCACAGGCTCTGAGTAAAGGCACAGAATTAAAATAATGAAACGAAAACTTCAGTGTGCAGAACTGAGCGCTGCTGCACAAACCAGAGCGTCCCAGCCGCGGTGGGGTGCAGGGCAGGTGCTTGGTGTGCAGCGGTCTTCTCCCTGCTCGCCCCTTTCCTCCCCCAGCTGGGACAGCGAGGCGATTCCACTCTGCGGCTAAGCAGTGGAGCCTCCCAACCACTCTCACTTCGCAGCAATCTGCCCGAGGCGGGTTCTGGGGAACAGAGGCAACCAGGTAGACGTTCACAAGCCTCTCAAACAGGAGTCCAGGGTAGGGAAAGCCTTCGGCACCTTCTATCCAATTAGCTCTTAGAGATCTCACTTGTTTTTCCAAATTGTTTGACTTGTTCTGTGCCCAGTCCAAGGGACTAGTTTTGTGCAGAGCAAGAGGGGTAAAATCAGCCATATTTAATCACTTTACTGTGGCTTCAGTTCTATGTCCACGTCACCAGTTCACACCCATTTTAAACACACACGCAATCTCATCTTCCCATGCAGTTTCTGTGTGTCACCCGCTGAGCTGTGTCAGCTTCCCAGGCCCACCACAGAGGGGAGCCAGAGCTCCAGCTTGGCCTCAAAAACACTCCAACCCCCCTGGAATGGGGCTGGGACCAGAAGGGCCAAGCTGGAGCCAGGCAAACCAGGAGCTGCTGTCCTGTGCTCGGGCCAGGCTCCGTGGCACCACAGCAGAACGATGCGTTTGGATTTATCCCAGGCCCTTTCACACCAGTGAACTGTGAGAGTTGCAGCCCGTCTGACAGGAGAGCTGACCTTTGTAGAGAGAGGTGCAGTGAGTTTAGCTTTCTTCCTGCTCCCTCATTTTAGGGAAATGAACACAATGGTGCTCTGGAAAGGCAGGACAATGACACTTAAAAAAAAAAAAAAAAAAAAAAAAAAAAAAAAAAAACGGGAAGCAGTTAGCGTAATGATGTCGCTGGACTCCCACATAGTCGACCGCGGTTCGAGTCCCGGACCCGAATCTAAGATCCCGAGAGGAGAATAGGAGAAGGGATTGCGGCATGGCCATCCCCCCTGGGGGGTGATCTGGGGGGTGATTTCCTGCTTTCTGTCTCTCTGTCTCTCTCTGTCTGGCGAGCGCACGCGCCCTTAGCAAAAACCTCTCCAAATAAAAAAAAAGAAGGAAAGAAAGAAAGAAAGAAAGAAAGAAAGAAAGAAAGAAAAAATCTATAATAAGCAAATTTCGCAAATTTCAGCTCAGGGGTATAAAAATAAACAGTATTATTTGTGTTAAAAAACAATAGCAGGGTTGGCATGTGGCATGGTGGTTAAGGCACTGGACTCGCACATGGCCAACCACAGTTGGGAGTTTCAGACTTGGTGGTTTGCTTTCTCACTTTTCCTCCCTCTCTCTCGCTCTGTGTCTCTTTGGTCAAATTAAAAAAATAATAATAAATAAAATTAAATAAGTAATTCTTTCAAAATAAAAGGATAACAGCTTAAAATTTAAAAAGAATGGGAGTAGCAGGTGGCATGGTAGTTGCGACACTGAACTCCCACACAGCCAACCATGTTCGAGACCCAGAACTGGCAGCTTGCTTTCTTACTTTCTCTCTGGTGAGCACACATGCCCTGCAGCAAATTTAAAAATAATAATGATAAATACAATTAAATAATTCTTTTAAAATAGCAAAAAAAATCATGAAAAATTTTAAAAGGAAAACAAAAAAAAGTTATAGCTTTACTTCTAGTCTTTAGGCATTTTTTTGAACATTCATTCCTTCCTTTGAAAGTTGTCTTAAGCTACATGTTGACATTACAAATTTTATTCATAATAACTATCATCTATTAGATACTTGCTCTGTGCCTGCTACTGTCCTCACACATTCAATACACCATCTCTAACACTCAGAAGGACCCAGGAACTTGGAGGGGTTAAGCAGGGGGCCTCAAGGGTGAAGCAGTTAAGGGGCAGGGCAGTCTCATCTTCCAGCCTCGACCCTAACTTTCTCTTGGAACCCTGGAGGTTTTTGGTGTTGTGACTGCTGCCTGGATAGAGATTCTGACTGAACTGCTTCGGGGCATGTGGCCTGGGCCTGGGGATTTTACAAGCTCCGCAGGTGACGCTAATGCATAGCAGACATTGGGAATCTTGCTCAGGGCCCCCTGAAATCTCCTGGGTGTCCGTATCTTACAACCCCATGAGCATCCAAAATTATACGAGCTTTGATGGAAGTTTGGGGTGTGCTGGGGACTCTGCTCATCCTATCTGTCTGGAGTTTGTGAATTGGGTCCACAGAGAAATGCTGGGGCTGGAGTCTAAAGGCACAGTTCCGGCTCCTCCTATCCAGGGATAAGGGAGCTCATTTTTCAGAAATGCTTTTGTCCACCCATCTGTTTCGTGGAAGGTGGGGGGTGTCAACCTGCTTGCCCTGTGCACTTTCTGCTTGTCCTAGATCACGGCGAAAGCGGTGAAATAAGCCAGTCCGAAGGCGAGCCCTGGCCTGACATCGAGAGCTTCAGTAAAATGCCTTTTGACGTCAGCGTGCATGACCCCAAGTACAGTTTGATGAGCCTGATATATACTGAGAAGCTGACAGGAGTCAAACAAGGTCAGTGCAAGGGGAGTCAGGCTTAGCTTCTCTGAAGGTCAAGGGGAACCCATCTCCGGGCAGGAGGCCTGGGACAGCCAGATCTCGGAGAGCAGCCTAAATAACTCTTTTTTCCTCTTATTATCTTTTTTCAAACCTGCCTCTAGGGCATAAATGATAGAATGCCAAGGACAGCACTTTGGGGGAATAGGAGACGTTTTTACCCACACAGAGAGGCTTCACATTCTATAAACTGGATGTATTTTTGCCCCTTTGTACACAGAAGTGATACAAGAATCCAAAGTGGAGGAGCCCAGGAAACGAGAAACTGTGTCCATGATGCTGACCAAATACGCAGCGTACAACACCTTCCACCACTGTGAGCAGTGCCACCAGTACATGGACTTCACCTCCGCCTCCCAGGTCAGCCCGCCTCCACCCTCGCTTCAGATCTTTTGCCCACATGGACTTCGTATGTAAGGGTCAGGGGTGGAGCGACAAAAAAAGTTAGTTTCAGGCCCTCAGTAAAGGATCGTTTACTTATGAGGAGGAGTCACTCATTGGTGGAAGAATGCATGAGACAATAACTAAATGAACTTTGGGCTTACTGGGGTTATGGGAGGGGAAGGAGAAGAGAGGAAGCTTAGTTTTAGTGTCTTAAGTGACTTCACTAGGATGGTTACATTTAGGTTAGAGAGTAACAGATAGGGGCTAGCAGGTGGCATAGTGGTTAATGCGCTAGAGTCCCATGTAGGCGACTACACTTCACCCAGCAGCTTGAAACTCACAGCGGGCGTGTGCGCACGCATGTCCAGAAACCTGAAAGGAGAACGGAGAAGGGATTGCAGTGTGGCCATCCCCTCAGGGGGTGATTTCTCGCTTTTTGTCTCTTCCTCTCTATGTGGCAAGCACACACGCACTACAGCAAAAATCTCTCTCTCAAAACAAAACCAACCAAAACAGAGTAACAGATATTTGTAATCCTGGGGGAGAAGGGGAAGGATATTATGGTGTGTTTGGTAAAAGGGTCTTTTTTCCCCACTTTGGGTTGTTGACTAAAGTTGCACTATTCTCTAAAAAGTCCATAGGCTGTGTCCCTTGAGCTGTGAATCTAACGTTAAAGTCCAATGATTTGCACCGACTTAGTCATGTGCTTATTCCTGCTTGGGATGGTTTTGACCAGGGGAGTTGTTTGCATTATGCAGTAAGAAATGAGAGATAAGAATGCAGAGTGTGGGGACCAGCAGTTAGCGTAATGGCTATGTCGCTGGACTCCCATGTAGTCCACCGCAGTTCGTGTCCCAGACCCGATGGCTTAAAACTCACGCCGGGCGCATGTGCGTGCGTGCCCAAGATCCCGAGAGGAGAATGGAGGAGAAGGGATTGCAGCGTGGCCATCCCCCCTGGGGGGTGATTTCTCACTTTCTCTCTCTCTGTCTCTCTCTGTCTGGCGAGCGCACGTGCCCTATAGCAAAAACCTCTCCAAAAAAAAAAAAAAGAATGCAGAGTGTGGGCTGGCTTTGTGGCACAAGAGAAGTCAGATCCCACATGGCAACTGCTGTTCAAATCCTGGGCCCAGTCGGCCAAAACATGCTGGGCATGCTTGTAAGCCCTCAGGGGCTGAAGGGCTGGAGAACTGAAGGAAGGGAATCATGGCGTGACCGACCCTGTGAAGGGGACACACTACTGGTCTCTCTTGTATGTGCATGCATTCTACCACAGTCAGGGGGAAAAAGAATGCAGAATGTGAGCAAATAGCCCAGAGTATCTGGCTTCTTTTTGGCTAGTGCCAAGATGGGAAAAGGAACAGATGATAGTGCAGTTGATCCTTGGGTAGCATAGACTTGAGTGGGCGGGTCCACTTATATGTGGATTTTTTTCAATAAATACAACAATTTTTTAAAAGTTTTTGTGATAGAGCATATGCACTTGCCAGAGACAAAAGTAAGAAATCACCCCCTAGGGGGCATGGCCATACTGCAGTCCCTTCTCCTCCAGTCTCCTCTCTGGATTTTGGGAAAACACGCACAGGTGCCTGGCACGATCTTCAAGCTGCTGTGCTCAGGACTCGAACTGCAGTCAACCACGTGGGAGTCCAGCACCTTAACCACCACACCACCTGCTGGCCCCTCTCTTAGGGTTTTTAAAGCTTATTTATTTCTTGCATGAGTGAGAGAGACAAAGACAGAAAGATAGCACCTCCGACCCTCAATGCCATGAGACATTGTATTTTATTGCTATGCCACCATCCAGCCGCTATTACAATTTTTCTTAGTAACATTTTCTCTTCTTTAGGTTAACTTTAAGAATACAGAATATGGGGCCAGCAGGTGGCGTGGTGGTTAAGGTGCTGGACTCCCACATAACAGATCACAATTCAAGTCCTGGACCTGGTGGCTTGCTTTTCTACTTTCCCTCCTTCTCTCTTTCTCTCTGTCTGTCTCTCTCTCTGGTGAGCACATGTGCCCTGTAGCAAATTAAAATAATAATAATAATTAAAATAAATCATTCTTAAAAAAAAATACAGAACACAGAATATGGGGCTAGCAAGTGGTATAGTGGCTAAGGTACTGGACTCCTATATGGCCAACTGCGGTTCAAGTCCAGGACCCAGCAGCTTGAAAATCACATGGGACACAAGTTCATGTGTACCCAGAAGCCAGGAGAATGGAGAAGGGACTGCAGAGTGGTTATCCCCACCCCCCCCCCCCCCAGGAGATGATTTATCACTTTCCCTCTCACTGTTTCGTTCTCTTTCCTCTCTAGCAAGCACACATGCTCTATTGCAAAAATCTTTTCAAAAAATATAGAATATGGTATGTACCCAAAACATGTTGACTGTTTATGTTATCAGTAAAGCTTCTGGTCAACAGTAGGCTATTAGGTTTTGAATGTCAAAAGTTAAACACAAATTTTCAACTGTTGTGGGGAGAGTGTTGAAACTCCTGTGTTGTTCAAGGTTGACTGTAGGTTCTTGAGTCTGTTTTAGGGGTAAGTTCCATATTGCTTTCTCCAGATTTATCTTCCTGGTTTTGATGACATGGCCTGAACAGGGAGAAACAACTCTGCTGCTTGTAGGCCATACTGGTGGACTTTCTCCAAACCTGCTCTTTTAGGACCAGGTCTTCATCCTTTTCCCACATCTCATCCTGAAATACAAATACGTGCTAGAAGGGACAGACTTAAAAACTGGATCAAGGAGCCAGCAGGTGGTGTGGTGGTTAAGTGGCTGACTGCAGGGTTTGAGTCCCAGACCAGTGGCTTGAGAAACATACTGAGTGCGTGTGTGTGTGTGTGTGTGTGTGTGTGTGTGCCCAAAAGAACAAAGAAGGGATTGCAGCGTGATCATCCCCCAGGGAGGGTGATTTCTCACTTTCCCTCTGTCTTTCTTTAGTGAATACAAGCTTTAAAAAAAAAAAATTAAAAAACTAGATTGAGTCATTCTGCTCTCTCATGCAAGTTACCTTTTATATCCCATTTGTTGTAGTGGTGTTGCTGAAAAGTTCTGGTAAACTGCTACTACTGCTTTACAGTCAGCTCACAATGCTTTAGTGAGTACAGAAGATGCAAGTCCACCAGTGTATACAGCAAAGGTTTTTTAGAAAACGTATTAAAAGCCCTCTATCCATAGTTTCTGTGTTATTACAGTACTTAGTATATTCTCACACTCATAAATGGAATAAACTAAAAGTCAAGGGAAGACATAAAATATTGTTTGTCTGAAATGTAATCTTTCAGTTAAAACTATCAGGAAACCTTGGACCAGCAGATGGCACAATGGTTACGTCGCTGGACTCCCACATAGTCGACTGCAGTTCGAGTCCCAGACCCAGTGGCTTAAAACTCACACCAGGCGTGTGTGCATGCATGCCCAAAATCATGACAGAATGGAGGAAAAGGGATTGTAGCGTGGCCATCCCCCCCTCCCCCCGGTGGGGAGTGTGATTTCTTGCTTTCTGTCTCTCTGGCGAGTGCATGTGCCCCCATAGTAAAAATCTCTCTCTTAAAAAAAAAAAAAACAACTACTGGGAAACCTACCTGGAGTCTAGTGCTGATAAAAATTGATGTTATCCTTTCAGTAAGCCAAATATTGTCTGCACTGTAAAGCATATAAAGACCTATTACATCATTATTCACTGAGCTGGGTTACAACATAAGAACTTCTCAGCAACTGTAAAAATAGGTTAGATTTTGGGGCCGGCAGGTGGCATAGTGGTTAGGATGCTAGACTCTCACGTGGTCAACCGTGGTTTGAGGTCCAGGCCTGGTAGCTTGCTTTCTTGTTCTCCTTCTCTCTCTCTCTCTCTCTCTCTCTCTCTCTCTGGTCAAATTGAAGAAATAACAATAAATAAAAATTAAATAATTATTTTTTAAAAAATAGGTTAGATTTATATTTGGTTTGGACATGTCAAATGGTTACTTCCTGAAGCCTGAGTTTTGAGTTAAACATTCAAACCTCTTCAGCTTCTGCTGTAGCCAGAAAAGACGGGGCCACAGAGGTAGTCCTAATATCTAGTGATTCCAGTCCTAGTATGTTACTTAGAAAGCTGATATTCAATTCATTTGACCTGAAACATAGAGCAGAAGTTGTTCCCTATAACTAAGGACCTTTGGGAATGTGCACATAGTTCCATAGGAGTACCGACCACTGCCTAAGTCTGACGGCTGTGGCTATTAAGAGCAAAAGAAATGCCGACAGTGCCTGAAAACAAGTGCTTCACCCACGGAGCGGCTGTGCAGGGCAAGATGCTTGGCTCCCAAGTCAGCGGAAGCTCTAAAGGAAGTGTCTGCCCTCCGAGCCCTTCAGACATTGCTACACAACCAGAAGGTCTGGTGGCACTTCTAAGTTCACAAGTTTAGAGACCTTGAACTTATATTTCCTTTTTTCTTTGCAAATGTAGATGTCTGACTCCACTCTTCATGCATTCACATTCTCGTCCTCTATGCTGGGAGAAGAGGTTCAGCTCTATTTCATCATTCCAAAATCCAAAGAGAGTCATTTTGTCTTCAGCAAGCAGGGCAAACACCTGGAGAGCATGCGGCTGCCCCTGGTTTCAGACAAGGTGGGTGAGAGGGTCTATGTACGTGGGCTGCCGTGCAGTGCAGCAAGCTTTAGATCAAGTTGTCTAAGCTTCTTGTGTCTAAGGGTTTTAATTTCCCTTTTTGGTCTTTCCCCACCCTTTTCAGCAGAATCTGAATGCAGTCAAGAGCCCTATTTTCACTCCTTCCAGTGGTCGCCATGAACATGGACTCCTAAACCTCTTCCACGCCATGGAGGGCATCAGCCACCTTCACCTTCTGGTGGTCAAAGAATATGAGATGCCACTGTACCGCAAGTACTGGCCCAACCACATCATGCTGGTGCTTCCTGGCATGTTCAATAATGCAGGCGTGGGTAAGGGGCCCCCTGGGGATGGGGAGAAGGGCTGAGAAGAAAAACTGAGCTCCATTCCCCTGGCACAAAACTTTCAAAGGTTCCCCTGACTCTGGAAGGTATCCTGCCCCCTTGGCCAAATTTTCTGTGGACTCCTCTTTGAATTTTTCTTTCCCCCCTAATTTGAAGAACAACAAAAAATTACTCATTTCTTACAAGAAACAGATAGCAGGCCCAACAGGGTCTTGATGCCACGGTCCATCCCTAGATCGCAGGCATATGCACACCCGGTGTACCCAGGGAGGTTTCTAGACACAAACCTGGAACCTTCCCACATGGTCCGCCTCACGTAGCATTGTGTTCTATTGCTGCACCACCATCTGCACCCAGTTTGGCAGCATTTTTAACTTGAAAGGAGTAGTAACTGAGGAAGAGATCACAGGTATGTCGAGCATCCTGGGAAGGATTTGGCGCTCTTCCCAGAATAGGCCACAAATGCTCCTGGGCTGAGTATTTGGGGGCAGGGAATATAAGAGTGAGAAGAAAGATGGTCTGAGGGAGAAGAGTTAGTGGGTCACCCTGATCTGAAGTTGTCCTTGAGTTATCTCTCATCCTAAGGGCACATGGTAGGTTCTAGAGGCTGCTGTACAACCAGGAAATCAGAACCATCACGAATGCCAGCGACAACAGCAGAAATGGCTGGCAGGGTAGGGTGTGTCTTTCCTGCTTTCCTCCCTGGGGCTGAAGAGTAATGGACTGATTCCTCAAATGGGGTGTGTGTGTTGAGTGTATGACAGAGTTGGGGGGAGGTGCTGGAGACGTGTAGGACTCCTTCACTTTCCTCACTCAGGCAGGAGACCAGTAACTGAATCCACTGTTTCAGAGCTCTCCTTCTCTGGGCACTTCTTACACTGTAGTTCTAAATGCCTTTCTCCCCCCTCAGCTTCTGTGGGTGTCTAACTCAGTGCCAAGTCTCAGAAGGGCTGAGTATCAAGAACAACTACAGTTGAATATCCCTTATCCAAAATGCCCAGTGTTCCGGATTTCTGATTATTTCAGATTTTGGAGTATCTGCATATACACAATGGAGATATCTTGGGGATGGGACCCAAACCTCCACACAAAATTCACTTGTTTCATAAATATATTTTATACACGTAGGCTCAATTTTACACAGTATTTTTGTATTTCAGTGTTCTGCTCACACCCATCACATGAAGTCAGGTGTATAATTTTCCACTGTGACATCTTGCTGATGATGGGAAAGCTCTGGATATTTGGAGCATTTCAGATTTTCCAATTAAGTATACTCTACCTACAGCAACATCCATTCTAGAGCTGGCGAGGACAGCAAATGACACTTGAGTGGCTTTCTTGAACCTAGGAATTCTTTCCCTCCAGGATCTCCTGCTGGTCCTTTTGCTCCCCACTGAGTTTCTGTATCTCCCCTTGCCTATCCATTCATCGCTTTCCTTGCCTTTTCAGGTGTCATGATTTGTTCTCCTTTTATGTACTAAACTTCAGCTTTAAGTATGTGATTCAGAAACTTAAATGGTTTTGAATGTAATTTCATTTTCCATGTTTATCACTTTATATCAAGGTCAATCAAGAGTTGTATATTTCTGATCTCTTCTCCCCCAAACCACCTACACTAACTAAGGTCTTTTTCTATATGAACATGAGCATCAAATTGCCCTCTCTGTTCTTGACTGTTAAGTTTCTTCTCCAGATCTGACCAGATTTATTTAGTGCCAGTTTTGCCATTTTTGCAATAATCTGGTGAGAAGTCAACATTATGTGCAAATGAAAAATATGAACTATTTTTATTTCTGGTTAAAAAAAACACAAAAAAAAATTGACCATCCTAACCATTTGTAAGTGTACACTTCTAAAGTGCCAAGTAATTAATGTCCTTGTATTCAGATCTCCAGAATTCTTTTCTTGCAAAAACTAAAACTCTGCATTATTTAACTCCCATTAAGCAACCCCTTATCCCCACCCTGCCACCAAGTCCCTGGTAGCCAATGTTCTATTCCCCAGGTACCACATATAAATGGAATCATATAGTATCTGTCCTTTTGTGACTAGCTTATTTCACTAAGCATATCTTCAAGGTTTATTCATGTTGCAGCATATGTTAGTTCTCTTCCTTTTTGAAGGCTCAATAATATTTCACTATCTGTATACACTGCATTTTGTTTATCCAGTTGTCAATGGACACGGGCTGCTCTCATCTTTCAGCATTGTGAATAATGCTTCTGTGAATACAGATGTACAAATCTCTCTTGAGATTTTTCTTTTGATTTTTTTACATACATGCCCAGAAGTGGAATTGCTATATAATATGATAATTCTGTCTTTAATTTTTTTTAAGGAATCACCACATGGTTTTCCATAGTAGCTGCATTATTTTACATTCCTGCCAACAATGTTCAGGGGTTCTACTTTCTCCGCATCATCACTAACACCTGTTGTTATTATTTGTTGAGGCAGTATCTCACTGTGATTTGGATTCACATTTCCCTAATAATTAGCAATGCTGCACAAATGCTCAGCATATGCCTGTTGGCTATCAGTGCAATGTCTCCATAGTCCTTTGCCCATTTTTCAATTGGATCGTTCTGTTGTGGTTGAGTTGTAGGAGTTTTTTTTATGTATTCTGAATATTAACTTCTTATCGGATGCAGATGTTCCCTAAGACTTACAATGGGATCCATTTTAAATTGAAATTATTATTAAGTCAAAATTTATTAATACCAGGCCAGCCCGGTGGTATGGTAGTTATAGTGAATGGATCTCACATGGCTGACTGTGTGGTTCATGTCCCAGACCTGGTAGCTTGGAAAACACACCAGGCGCACAGGTGTGCATGCCTACAATTCCAAGAGGAGAGTAGAGAAGGGACTGTAGTGCGGCCATCCCCCTGGGGGGTGACTTCTCACTTTCCCTCTCATCTTTCCCTCTTTATCTCTCTGACAAGCAGCAAGCACACATACCCTATAGCAAAGACTAAACAATAAATATAAATAATAATACCAAACCTCATAGCTCAGCCTAGTCTACCTTAAGTGTGACTGGAACATTTACATTAGCCTAGAGTTGGGCAAAATCATCTAATAGAAAACCTATATTCTAATAAAGTATTAAATCGCTCATGTAATTTATTAAATACTGTACTCAAAGTGAAAAGCAAAATGGTCAATGAGTGTCTAAGTAGGATTTCTACTGAATGTTTATCACTTTCCACCATCATAAAGCTAAAAAGTTGTAAAGCTAAAAAACTGCTTTAAAAACGTATCATTTGGGGCCAGCAGGTAGTACAGTGATTAAGGTGCCGAACTCCCACATGGCTGACCACAGTTTGAGTTCCTGACCTGGCAGCTTGCTTTCTCTTTCCCTCTGTCTCTCTGGTCAAATTAAAAACAAATAAATAGGGACCAGCAGATGGCATAATAGTTACATCACTGGAGTCCCACATAGTCGACCACACTTAGAGTTCTGGACCCAGCAGCTTAAAATTCATACTGGCGGCATGTGCGTGTGTGCCCAAAATCCCTAGAGGAGAATGGAGGAGAAGGGATTGCAGCACGGCCATGCCCCCTTGGCGAGGGGTAATCCTTTCCGTCTCTCTGTTTCTCTGACAAGTGTATGCCTGCGTCCTATAGCAAATATTTCCTAATTAATTAATTAATTAATTTAATTTTAAAAAGAAAAACATATCGTTTGAACGTGCACCCAAAATTTTGACAGGATGGAGAGACAGAGAAGAGACTAGTGTGACCACGCCCCAGTGAGGAGTGCTTTCCCCATCACTCTTTCTTGGTGTTTTTTTTTTTTGTTTTTTTTTTGTTTTTTTTGAGAGGTTTTTGCTATAGGGCGCATGCGCTCACCAGAAAGACAGAGAGAGAGAGACAGAAAGCGAGAAGTCACCCCCAGGGGGGATGGTCACGCCGCAATCCCTTCTCCTCCATTCTCCTCGCAGGATTTTGGGCACACATGTGCATGGCATGTTTTTCAAACCACTGAGTCCAGGACTCAAACTACACAGTCATGCGTGTGGAATCCAGTTTTAACCTCTGTACCACCTACTGGTCCTGGGTTTTTCTATTTCTACAAATAGTCATTGAGATTTTTACAGGAATTGCATTAAATTTATAAATCACTTTGGATAGGACTGACATCTAACAATATTAGTTCTTCTAAGATCCATGAACATGAACTGTCTTTCCATTTACTGGCATCTTCTTTTAGCAATGGTTTGTACTTTCTGCTGTTTGTCTTTTGACTAGGTTTATTCCTAAGTATTTGGCTAGGTTTATTGTCTTCTTGGCTAGGTTTATTCCTAAGTGTTGTTTTGTTCTGATGCTATGTAAATGGAATTGTTTTTTTCATTTCCTTTTTTTAGATTGATCATTGTTGGCATACAAAAACACAACTAATTTTTGGTGTTGCTTTTGTATGCTGAGTTCATTAATTCTAACAGGCTTTTTTGTGGAATTTTTAGGGTTTTCTACTTATAAGACATGCATATCTGGGAACAGAGATAATTTTACTTCTTTCCGATTTGGATGCCTTTTATGTCTTCTTGCCTAAATGCCAGACTAGTACTTCCAGCAGTATGTTAAATACAAGTGTAAAAGCAGGCATCTTTTTCTTAAGCTTTCAGTCTTTTACCACTGACTATGATGATGTCAGCTGTGGGCTTTTCATGTATGACCCTTATTATGCTGAGGGTGCAAACTATTACACACATGCTCTTGAAAGGTAGATTTTCCTAAATCCGAGTATTACCCTTGAACTGTTTAGTTTTGGGTTCCTGAATAGACTTACTAGCTTTTTTTTTAATCCTCTTCATTTCATTATCATCAAATTTGTTTCATTTTAGGGTGGCCCACTCATAAAATCTGGCTACTTCCTGATGATCCTCATCTTATTTGCTAGCACTCCTTGAGTACTCACCATGTGCTAGGCACTGTCCTGAGCCCCGACCAACATCCCTATGAAATAGACATCATTGCCTTCTTACAGGTGGGGGATTCAACGCACAGTGAAGTTAACTTTTCTAGGGTCGCAGGGCTAAAAAGTGGTGGAATCAGGATTCAAACTCATGTAGCCTGTCCCTAGTCTGTTTTCTTATTATGCCATTACTGCCTCTTCAAAAAAAGCAAATCAGGAGAAAGGGGAGATGACCACACTGCAATCTCCAGAATCATCTTAAGATACACTTTCCTCCAAGTATCTACAGCAGGGCTGCACCAGTGGAAGTGGCATCCCCACTCACTGCAGCCCTGGCTGCTTCTTAGTGCAGGACTTGTGGGTAGCCGCTTCCAAGACTGAGCGAGTCTCTTGTGCTTTAAGGAACTCCTCAGTAATAGCATTCCCTGCCTGTGGTCCTATCAGGGAAACTAGATTCTTGCAGTACTCCTCACAGTGTAGTTTATGTATCATCTACATCATCAAAACAACCTGGCTTTTGGCTCTTTACCAGACCTACTCAAGTGAATCTCTGGTGATAGGCGCCAGGAATCTACACTGTGAAGATTTCCCAAGAGGCTCTGAGAACCCTGTTCTGAACATCTGGCTGGCTCTCAGCTACCCGGCTGCCATGTGAACAGGCATGCCCGTGGAGAGAATGAGCCGCCTGTGGGGCTTTGGCTAAACCTGAGTGGAAGGTGGACAGCCAGAGTTATGCTCCCTTCCAGGTGCTGCCAGGTTCCTCATCAAGGAGCTGTCATATCACAACCTGGAACTGGAGAGGAACCGCCTGGAGGAGATGGGAGTTAAACGCCAGTGTGTGTGGCCTTTCATCGTCGTGATGGATGACTCATGTGTCCTATGGAACATTCACAGCATTCAGGAGCAGAGCAGGTAGGACACTCCCGAACAGTTCGGGTGGAGTATGACACGATACAGAGAACAGGTGCAGTTTCACGTGGAAGTGAGTGAGAGACGCAGCTTCCTAAAGCTGAACAGTTGATAGAGACCAGCCTCCTTAGCATATTTTGTGGTGACTTATGAGTTTTTTATTTAGACATTCAGGATGCCTTGCATCATTCCTGGATATTTCTGCATCATGGTGTTAGGTGGCTATGAAAGTCTGTTGAAACATTGATTTAAATAGAAAGATTTCTCTGGAACCTGAATCAGTTCTGGTTTTAGGCTCAGCTCTGCTTTTTGAAAGGAAAAGTCATTCGCCTCTGTCAGCTTCACCACTAGTAAAATTCTGGCCAAACCAAAATCTCCTCCTGGGACATTTGAGGATGTCACAGTGGTAAGGGGTGGTGGCCAAGGAATCCATGAGGATGAGGGAATGCTAAACATTCAAAAGTCATACAGAATAAGGAGCCCCAAAATTCAATAGCTGCTGTACCAAACACTATGCCAAATGATCTCTGGGCCCTTTCCGGCTCAAACGCGGTGATTGTATGCCCTCATTTCCACTGTGGATTTGAAGCCAGTGACATGTTCAAATATTCCTTTGTTATACGTAATCGCCAAAATCAGAAGTACACTTACATGCTGCTAACCCCTGCTGCCTCTCTTTGGTAACTCCCTGCTAACTCGCTTTGAAGTATGGGCTGTTTCTCCTCTGCTTTAAAGTGATAAGCCCCACCCCCATAAGGCAGCTTCAAGCTCATTGTGACAAGGAATATATTAACTAGGCTTTCTCTAGTCCAAGCTCATACTAAATCAGCAACTTACATCCCTTACAGTATGACTAGTGTACAGTAGTGTTGCCCTTCATAAATGACCTTCTCCTTAGTATTCACTGACGTCTCATAAAAGCTAACTTTACATTTCACAGCCAGTCCATGGAAGCAGGAGTTTCTAGTAAGAATGTGTCCTTGAAGAGTGTCCTGCAGCATATTGAGGCCACACCAAAAATCATCCACTACGCAATCCTGGGCATACAAAAGTGGAGCAGCAAGCTGACTTCTCAGAGCCTAAAGGCCCCGTTTTCTAGGTGCCATGTGCATGATTTCATTCTCCTCAACATAGACTTGACTCAGAATGTGCAGTATGACTTCAACAGGTAAGTCAGATAAAGGGAATCCTGCCATCTAATGATGATTTCTGCCCAGCTCACGCCTTTCTATTATATGGACAAGAAAGGAGGGCATCACAGCCCCAAAGTACACCTTTTTCATCACCCTTCAAACTGACCTACTAATTCTTTTAAGAATTATTTTACTTAACTTTATTTATTTTTAATTTGACCAGAGAGGGACAAAGCAAAAACAAGAGAGAGAGGGAAATTGAGAAAGCAAGCCACCAGGTCCGTGACTTGAACCATGCGGGAGTCCAGTGCCCTTAACTGCTATGCCACCTGCTGGCCTCCTGATCTAGATTTTTTTTTAACTTTATTTATTTATTTATTTATTTATTTTTCAGTTCAATCAGAGAGAGACAGAGAAAGAGAGAGAGGGAACATGAGAAAGCAAGCTGCAAGGTTCAGGACTTGAACCGTGGTCAGCCATGTGGGAGTCCAGCGGCTTTAACCACCACGCCACCTGCCCCCCCCCCCCCATCTAGACTCTTAATAATTATAGTGTGGGCCAGCCTCTGTGCTACAGTAGGTGGCATAACAAACTGAAGTTGAAAGCCACATGCCAGCCATGCTTTGGGGCCCAGCCTAGTTGGTCTGAAAACACACTGGGTACCTGCATATGTGCCCAGGATCCTGGCGGGCTAGAGGCTAAAGGAAGGAACATGGCATGACTGAACCTCCTGAAGGCACTTCTCTTTTTCTCTCTTATGCATGCACACATATTCTATCATTAATACAAAAACTAAATGTTACAATGTGAAATTCCTAGAAAACACATTAGCCCTCTCATCATTCAGCAAGAACTAAGAAACTTACTCTTGAATCAACACAGATCAGTATGTGGACTCATAAACCTCTAAGACTAAACCCTTGTTCACCCTTAGAATTCAGAGGGAAATCACTTTCCCCAAATGTTAGTATGACCCAGAGATCTGGACCCTCTAGGCAAGCAGCAGCAGATGGGGATAAGCAGGCTGGCCCTCACCTTGCTTCCCAAAAACATTAGATTCAGATTCCTGAAAAATCAAAGGGCAAAGGAAGAACATCAGGTACAGAAAGTCCCTCTTAGGGTCAACCTCAACCTTGTGGCTATTACAGTAGCCACTGCTCTCATTTGTTTTTGTTTTTTAAATTTTATTCACCTTTCTTTCTTTTTTTTTTTTTTTTTTTTTTTTTTTTTCATTTGACCAGAGAGTGAGACAGAGAGAAAGAGAGCGAAAATGAGAAAGCAAGCCACCAGGTCTGGGGCTTGATCTACAATTGGCCATGTGGAAGTCCAGCACCTTAACCATGCTACCTGCTGGCCTCTCTTTCACTTGTTTTAAATTTGGCAAATGCTTCAACTTGTTTATAGCCAGAATTTTAAAACTGGGAGCACGTCCTACTTCTGACCAATACCTGAAGTCCTGTAGCATACCTGGGACAAAAACTACCTCACTTTCTTCTCCTTTTAATGACTGTGACACCCAAAACAGGGTTTCCTCAAGTATTAGGAGAGCCAGCTCCCCGAGGGCAAGGTTGATTGTTTTACCCTCTTTCCCAGCATCTGCCACTCACTTCTCTGTAATTACCAGGAATAAGAAGTGATAGTTCGGGGCCAGCAGGTGGTGTGGTGGATAAGGGCATTGGATTCCCACATGGCCAACCATGGTTCAAGTCCCGGACCTGGTGGCTTGCTTTCTCACTTTCCCTTTCTCTCTCTCTCTCTCTCGTCAACTAAAGAAAAAAAATAACAATAACAAATGGAAATAAATAAATAAATCTTTTTTTAAAATGTAAAAAAAAAAAAAAAAAAAAAAGAAGTGATAGTTCAATAAACTATCATTGTGGTTATGATTCAGGTATTTTTGTGAAGACGTTGACTTTAACCTGAGAACAAACAGTAGTGGCCTGCTCATCTGTCGCTTTAATAACTTCAGTCTCATGAAGAAACATGTTCAGGTTGGCGGGCAAAGAGACTTTATCATTAAGCCAAAGATCATGGTAAGTTTTGCAAGTGTGAATTGTACCTTTGAAAAGAGACACAGATTTCTTATTAATATTTTTCTAATTAGATACTGGCACTAAGCACTTTCCACTGACTAGGAAGGACAGTTCTTAATGTCAATTGCAGTCTCATGTCTAGATCCAAAAATGGAAGTTTAAGCAAGTTTACACCTTGACAGTTTCATCAAAGTTTAGTTTTGAGATGCCAAATTTTACTTGGTTACTACATTCGTTATGGAATACCCGAGAGAACTGTAAAATCAAGGTGCTTGTCTACTCCTTTGCCAGATTTTTTTTTAAAAAAGAAAGTAATACAAATCTAAACCTGTAAAGAGTGCATTCCATGGGCCTACCCTTTTCTAAGAGATTTACTGGTAGCTAATCATTTGCAGCATGTAGTCAGTCACTCACTGAAACTTAGAAACCTCTGCTGCTCTTTGGTTGGGATGGGGTAGCATTTAATCCACATAGATCCAGCAGCATTGTACAAGGTTTCCTATGAGACTTCACAATGTACTTGTTAATGCAGTACCTTTCAAAGAGGCCTACCTTCCACTTTTTCCTGCCCTTGCAGTATGTAATGTACATTAAATCCTACTGTACTAGTCTTAAGGAGAAAAAAGTTCAAGACCCAAGAATGACAGATGTACACTGGAACCCAGCATCTGTCACTGTGCTACTGCTATTATTTGGGGACTGTTAGTATGCAATCCAGTGTTTCCTTGCTCCTTGTCATCCAGTGACAGACGTATTTCCTTTATCATCTTGGCTCTGTTTCAGGTGTCAGAGAACTTAGCACCCATCTTGCCCCTTCAGTATGTCTGTGCCCCTGACAGTGAACACACACTCCTGGCGGCCCCTGCGCAGTTTCTCCTGGAGAAGTTCCTTCAGCATGCCTCGTATAAACTTTTCCCCAAAGCCATCCATAACTTCAGAAGTCCTGTGTTGGCCATTGACTGCTACCTTAACATTGGACCAGAGGTAAAGGCAGGGGGCGGAGGGCTGGAAGGGCTGGGGGTGGAGCTGTGCTTCCCCACATCCATCCATTCCTTGCCCATTTCAGCAGTTGAAAGACTTAAAGACAGAAGGAGCCTGTGCCGTACTCACTTACGCAAAGGCTCACACGAGATGCGGTGATAACCGTCCTCTCCCAGACCTATTTCATCTCTACAAAATGAGCCAGGAAACACCCGTGGTTTAGCCTAAATGTTAGCTCCTACAAGAAGCTTAGCTCAGATGTCAGCTCCTCTAAACAGTGAAATCCTGAGCAAAAGCAGTTACTGGATCCTCTAAGATTTTTCAGACTTTATTATAATTGTGAAAATTCAAGTAAAAGTGTCACTTCTTTCAAAGGCACAGAATGTCTTAGCCACCATTTTAGACATATAAAGAGGAGCTCAACAATTACTAAACAAACTGGGTACCACCCAAGTCGCTGAGAGCTGCATACAGTAGGTTGGGCAGTGAACTGTAGAATTTTTATAATTAGAAGGAACCTTGAACCATCGGATGTAATGACATCTTTTATGCTGTCTATGAAGTCATGTGACTAACTGAAGGTCTCCAAATCCCCTACCCCAGAGTCCAAGGCTCTAGGTATTAAGACAATAAATTTCAGTACTGCTATTACTACTGGCAACTACTAACATTTGCTGAATACTTACAAAATGTTTATGATAATTATTTAATTTACAGTATAGCCCTATGAAACAAGTACCATTTTATCCCACAGAAAATGAAGTACAGTGAAATGAAGGAAACTACTCAGTGTCTCATGGCTCTTAAATATAGGAACAGTATTTGCATCCACACAGACAGGCCCATTTATTAACCCTTCCACCATTCTCACCCCAGCCACATTAATGCACACCTGTGATTTTTGTGAACTTATTTTCTGTACATGGAAGCCATACAGAGCTAAACATGTTGATTCATGTACTCTTTTAAGATTATAACCAACTGAAAATTTAAGTATAGGTAAATGAAAAGCTAATTAAATATTTCTTATTCTCAGCACAACAATCTAAATATCTCAAGTATGCTTTTCTACAAAAGGTAGTCACTTCTTCCAGTTTTTGTTTGGTTTTGCCTCTGGCACTTGCACTTGCCAGAGAGAGAGAGAAATGAGGAGAGGGAAAGTGAGAAGTCATCCCCCTGGGGGTATGGCCATGCCACAGTCCCTTCTCCTCCTGGGATTTTGGGCATGCATGCATGTGTGTCCAGCACAATCTTTAAGCCTCCAGGTCCAAAACTCAAACCAAGATTGGCCATGTAGGAGTCTAGCACCTTAACCACTATGCCACCTGATAGCCCCTACTTCTTCCATTTTATAAAAGATTTAGGTGGAGGGGCTTGTTTTATTTTTTTTACTAATTTCCCTCATAATAGGCAATTATTATGAGACATAAACAAGAGAAGCTTTAAACTGGTCAAAATTTGGTACATTAAAGAAATGCCAAGCTTATATAACCATTTAAGTCAGATTGAAAAAAATTCATCTTCCTTACCTTACCCTGAAATAAAAGAGGTTCTGACTCATTCAGCTAAAGTGCAGACACTTCTCTTGCTCTTGAAATGCCCATGCTATTTCTGCTTGATGATTTCAGGTGGCCATATGTTACATCAGCTCCAGACCCCACTCCAGCAATGTCAATTGTGAAGGGGTGTTTTTCAGTGGACTCCTCTTGTACCTCTGTGACTCTTTTGTAGGTGCTGATCTTCTTAAGAAATTTAAGTTTCTAAAAGGTAAACCAAACTTAGTATCTTGCTTGTTAATACTAACTGGTTCTCACTGGACAAAATACAGAAGAAGACATGTTAAAAGTACCTGATCACTAATTTTTGCTAATACTCTGAATACTTTGCTTTTAAACCAAGGCCACTGGTTTCCTTAATTGGGGGTGAAAAAAAATTACCAAGTCATTGTTATCCTGGGACTAAATGCAGATAAACATCCAGGTAGTTTTTGCCACTATTAATTTTTTAAAGAATTATTTTAATTTTATATATTCATTCATTTTAATTTGATCAGAGAGAGAAAGAGAGAGGGGGGAGAGAGGGAGAGAGAGAGAGAGAGAGAGAGAGAGAGAGAGAGAAGGAAAGTGAGAAAGCAAGCCACTAGCTCTGAGACTTGAACTGTGGTCAGCCATGTGAGAGTGTCCAGAACTTTAACCACCATGCCATCTGCTGACCCTGCCACTATTCATTTTTAAAAGGAATGAAGCAGTACAAGAATAAATAATGCTTCTCATATAAACTAGACTATTATTATTATTGTTATTATTTAGAGAGATTTTTTTGCGATAGGGTGCATGTACTCTCTGAAGAGAAACAGAAAGTGAGAAATCACCCCCCTCAAGGTGGATGGCCATGTCACAATCCCTTTTCCTCTATTCTCCTCTCGGGATTTTGGGTATGCACACATACGCGCCCAGCATGAGTTTTAAGCCACCGGTCGGCACTCGAACCACAGTCAACTACTTGGGAGTCCAGCAACATAACCATTATGCCATCTGCTGGTCCTAATAATTATTTTATTTTTAATTTTATTCATTATTTTATTTTATTTTTAAAATTTTGACCAGAGAGAGACTAGGGTTGAGGAAGTGAGAAAGCAAGCTGCTAGGTCTGGGACTCAAACTGCAGTCAGCTATATAGGAGTCTAGCACCTTAACCACCATGTCACCTGCTGGCACCTAGAAGTTTTACTAGAAATAAATCAGGCTAATGAGTCTACCTGTACACGTATGTAACTACACACTTTTTATAATAATTCAAATATGACATGTTGCCTAGAGTGGAACTCAACCGCTACAATTTTTTTTCTTTATTCATGATCAAGCGTGTGCATGTGAGAGAGAAATGGGCCCTCTACATGGGGTCTGGTCACACTGCGGTCCCCTGTCATGTTTCAAGCTGACCAGGCTGGGGATTTGAACCATAGTCACCCTGTGGGATCCAGATTCTCCTGAGCAGTGTGTTACTGTTGTGCCACAGAGCTGACCTATCTGCCACAAATTTGTGTAATTGCATTCATAGACATAAAACCTTAGATATGATTCTGATAAAGAAACCAAAGTTTCAATAGGTATGTACCAGGAAAGTTGAATTTGCCTAAGTACAAACTACAGATTAAGGATCACAAATAACCCTGACAAGATGACTGTTGAGGTCAATTAAGAAAGTAAAGTTCAGATCACTATGTGCAGCGATGAAAATAGGGGGAAGTGTGCATTTATTTATGTAAATACAAAGTACCTCTAGAGCACTGGCTTTCATTGGGGGAGAGGGTATTTGCTTCCCAGGAAACATTGGTCAATGCCTGGAGACATTTTTGGTTGTCATACTATGGGGTGCTACTGGCATATAGTGGGGAGAAGCCAAGAGATGTTCCTATAAAGCACAGAACAGCCTCTCACAAAAAAGAATTATCCACTCCAGTGGTGCTAAGGTTGAGAATCCCTGTTTGAGAGGAAAACACAAAAATAACATTGGTTTTAACACTGGTTACCACAGAAGAGGGGGTGTGTGGTTGTATGATTATTTACTTTACACTTTTAACTTCTGAATTTGTAGAACTTTTTCAAAAGCACATAATACAATTAAAGTGAACAATTCTAATAGGTTTCTTACTCATAAATTGGTTCTCAGATGTGAGAGCTTAAGGAATATAACTAGGAAAAGTGGTACAGTTCTTCATAAATCCAACCCCTGAGCCTAAGACCCATTTTTGCCTTTTTTTCTGAAGGTGCTACTTTGTGTGTCATCTGCCAAGACAGAAGCTCCTTACGACAAACAATTGTCCGCTTAGAGCTAGAGGATGAGTGGCAGTTCCGCCTCCGGGACGAGTTTCAAACTGCTAACAGCAGTGATGATAAACCTCTCTACTTTCTTACTGGACGCCATGTATGAGCTTTTGAAGAGACCAAAAACCGTAAAGGGATGACTAGGTTGGGTGGGACAGAAACAATTATTTGGGATTTTTTTTTTTTCTTTAAAGTACAATCACTGTGGAGCAAAGTGCAACATATTTGTCTATTCTCCAAAGAACTTTCCAAATCTGACCCAGGTCTTTGGGGAACATCATTCTCCTTCAATTCCAATTACAGGACCTTAAATTCAGGTAAACTCCACCCTAGGCAGTTATGCAATTACTTAAGATATGGTCTGCCCATGGGATCTTGAGGAGGATACACTTTGGAGAATGAACATGGAGTTTGCATTGATTTTTTTCTATATACTACGTTAGGGGGAAATTGACTCAACATTAGCTAGCCTGAATGTGTTACATGAGACTCACACCATTGGTGTGGAACTAATTGAAGATTAACGTTTGAGGCCTGAACCCTCAGTTTCTCTTCGGATCTGTACTTTGGTACAGTATTACTCAGGGGTCTGAAATGATAGAATGTAGAAGATATTTGTATTTAAAAAAAGAAGTAGCTTTCTCTGTGCAGTGTTAGTTTAAGATTTATAATCTTATATGTATTGAAAGTTTTGGCAAAATTTCCACAGGAGTTAAGAGTTTACTATTTAAACTGAACAAACCAGTAAATGCAGAGCAGGCACTATATGCATTTACACAGCTTCTTCTAACTTAATTCCTTCGCTTTTCTCATTCTTTAAGTGTTCCCAAGTCTTTAAGCACACCGTATCAATGAAAGTATGGAACAGTGATTAATCATGTGCAAAAATCTGATTAAGTACTTGAGCCAATTAATTGCAGCTTTTAACAGTTAACCTGCACTCACCCTATGTGGTTGGAATTAAGCAGTTGGACCTAAAAGTCAGGCTGAGATTCTATTGTGAGGTGGAACTAGCTGGTTACTGTTCAGGGACTCAAGCAAAGCTTCCTTTAAAAGATACACTGAATATGAGCTGCCTTAACTGACGACAACAGAAACTGCTGAAATGGGAATATGGAGCCATAGGAAAAGAGATTGTTTTACTAAATCCCACCAATGGCTCTTCTGTGAGGAGTAAGGAAGACTCCATTAAGAGTCTTTTTGATGAATTAAAATCAGGTGTCTGTCCAATGTCACAGCAGGAAGCATAAGTTTCTACAGATTTCTCACCAAATATTTTAATCAAAAGCAGAATTTTTGAAAATATGCTAGTACAAACTATATTAGATGTCTATACTTAAATTATTCCAGTTTTTATCATTAAACAGTATTTTGAGGTTTTTCTCATAAGCCCATATGTACCATTTTACTACTCCCCTTAAAATGGCCATTTTTACTTGAATCAATCTTGTTTGTGACCTGAAACTACTGAGAGGGGCCTAGGAAGCCTGCATTTACTTAGAACGAATAGTGTTACTTGACCAGCTTTATTTTCTTGTGATAAGTTTACAGTTAGTGAAAAGATGGAATGTATTAGACTGAAATGGTTTGCAGATCTCATGGTTTTAATATAGCTACTTACAACGCTTGAAATATATTTTGAAATGAACAATTCCCTTTAAATTCTTACCCTTTTAAATTGTCCTTCAAAGAGGACCTGCCTTACATATGCTTTAAAAAAATACTCAATTTTAGTACAGCAGAATTTTTGGTAAAGAGGTATGTTTTGAAGCAGTTTACTTTAGATATGAATGTATTTCACTTGTTCCGGTTTTGCTGAAAGGACCTAATGCAGACTGTATCAAGAAACCCACTGTTTGTGCAATATTCCAGGAACATTTATTATATAGGGCAAATAAAATACTTGAAATAATTCTAAAACAATTGTACCTGGGGCAGATGGCCTCTCAGGGTTTCTTCTGGCTTTACAACTTGATGGTCTTAACAATGTTTTTTAAAGTAGTTACTTTAGATGCTGGTATTCCATATTATTAATAGTTGGGGCTGCACTCTGAAAATTCAAATGATTATGAGCTCCTTAGTACTCTGTGGAAGAGAAATGCCAGAATAAAGCCAAAAGACCATTATCCCAATAATGGAGAAATTTAATTGACCTGCCTATTCTTTTCAAAGCCTATCTTATTAAGGTTTGGATCTTTTAAAATAACCTTATCAGTGTATGTTGTTAGAGAATATTAGGTCTTTAAGGATAAAATTGCACAAGCACAGGACACCGTGATTTAATATTTACCTTGGTGTGCTGAGCTTTAAGCTCTGCCATCCCTTAGGACACTGATGTGGGGTGAATGGATTTGCTAGGCCCACACAGTAACTCACATATAGACCTGCTGAACCTCAGCATGTATGACAGTTCACACAGGTTAATACTGAATGTAAACTAAAAATTAGAATAAGAATTGTTGTAGTCAATTTCTTTTTGGCTGTAATTTATGCAATTGCTTTTTGTGATTTTTAGAAAAGAGGGCACCTGTGTTACTTTATTACTGTAAAATTTTCTTAACCAAAATTTGGTGAATTTCACTAGTCAGTCTACCTCACATTTCATTTATGATTCTAAATTGTCTTAAGTTGTGTCTACAGTATGTTCTTGTCCTTTCATTTAATTTGGTGAATGTATTAAAATTTTCTCCAACACCCCAGCTCCCAAAAGTTTCTTTTCTTTAAATTTTGTTATGTTAAAAAACAGAATGAACACCTTCATTATGGCAATGTCCAAAAGAGGCTGAAAGTTCCCATATCATAAGCTAAATGACTTCTTAAAAAAAGAATTATTTTATTTTTAATCTTATTTAATAATTCATTTATTTTAGTTTGACCAGAGAGAGAGAGAAAGAGAGAAAGTGAAAAAGCAAGTCATCAGGTCTAGAACTCATACCGTGCTCGGCCATATAGGGTTGTCCAGTACCTTAACCACCACGGCACCTGCTGGTCCCCAGACTTTTAAGAATCTACTGTCTTGGACCAGCAGTTGGCGTAATGGCTATGTCGCTGGACTCCCATGTAGTCGACAGTAGTTTGAGTCCCGGACCCAGTGGCTTAAAATCACACCAGGTGTGTGTCCATGCGTGCCCAAGATCCCAAGAGGAGAATAGAAGAGAAGGGATTGCGGCATGGAAATCCCCCCTGGGGGGGGGGGGGGGGTGATTTCTCGCTTTCTGTCTCTTTCAGGCGAGCGCATACACCCTATAGCAAAAAAGTTTAAAAAAAAAAAAAAAAAAAAAAAAAAGACGAGTCTACTGTCTTGGGACCAGCAAATGGCAAAATGGTTACGTCACAGGACTCCCACACGGTCACCCATGATTTGAGTCTTGGACCTGGCAGCTTCAAACTCATGCCAGATGCGTGTGCGTGTGTGCCCAAAATCCTAAGAAGAGAATGGTGGAGAAGGGACTACAGTGTAGCCATCCTGCCCTCTCCTCGGGAGAGATTTCTCACTTTCTGTTTCTGTCTTCTCCAGTGAGCGCACATGCACTAAAGCAAAAATCTAAGGAAAAAAGTCTACTGTCTCTAGCCAAACAGTACAAGGAAGTGCTAAATAAACATTTGAATGGAAAGCTATAGCATTCACCAAGCAGACACATATACACATATAAAATAACTACAGACTATTTGCAAACTGTCACATAATTATAGGTGATAGATCCAGAAATGACTAAAGACATATTTAAAATATTCAAGGCCAGCAGGTGGCATGGTGGTTAAGGCACTGGCTCCTACATGGCTGACTCTACAGTTCAAGTCCCGGACCCAGTGGCTTGAAAATTACACTGGCGCATGTGTATGCATGCTTAAAATCCCACAAGCACCCAAAATCTGGAGAATAGAGAAGGGACTGTAGTGTGGCTATCTTCCCTGGGGGCTGTTTTCTCACTTTCCCTCTGTATCTCTCCAGCAAGTACATGTGCTGTATGGCAATCAATCAATATAATATTCTTTTTATTGAACATAAAATGTTTCATTTTATAGATAGCTGCATGTCCTTGGAATAACTTCGGATTGGTAACTGGATAGTATTAGACAACATGTTATTTTTAATCTCCATTTCTAAATTCTGCCTAATTTTAACTCCTTCTGAGAAATAACTTTCTTGTCCGAGAAAAATGCCTTTCAGTTCTATTACACAGAGTTGTAGTATAACAGAATTTGACAAAGAACCCATGAAAACATTCTTCTAGACCAAAGGCCCCTGGTTGTTACATGCAAAAGGGGAATAAATATTTGTATTATGATCAATTCAGGGGAAAACGGAGTGTTCCACTACATATTCCAAAGCAGCTGCCTTAAAAGACTCTTAACTGTCAAACTCTGGTACACACCTTTACATTTAACTACCATGTGTTGGACACATCCAAGGAACAAACATTCCTCGGGTTTTTAGACATGGATATGAGCCTTTAAGCTCCATGTCCAGGAGGCTATCGCTTTAACACTGACACCTGGCTTTATTGAAAAACAGAAAAAATGCATCAGTAAAGATGACTTTAGGAATGATGCAAGAAAAAGTAATTCACATAAGTTCACTGTGGTATTCACTGTAAAGTACTATGACAATAGATGGGGTGTTATATGAAAATCAACATCAGGAAATTGTTCATTCTGTAAGTACTTCATTCTGTAAGTAGTCCAATGTATTTTAGTTTTACTAGGAGGGTAATTGCAGTGGGTTAGAGAGTTGCTCTTTTTCTACCGGAAGGCTTAACAGCAATGGGAAAGATGGAAGATGTATGCCTGGAGTCACTATCCCAGGAAGCAACTCATTGGTCTTAACCCTAGGTGAAAGATGGGTGGGCAGGAATACAGCTGTGTTCCTATTCAGAGGGATAAAACTCCTTAGCAGGGCAGACATGCAAAGTAAGCAAAAATAAAATATCACTGCAGGTGTGCTGTACTCACTGAGTTCTTATAATAGCTATGCTTTCAGAAATTCCTTCTTGAATATTATGAACTTGATAAAATACTGCTTTTTATAATTTTTGCTAAATAAATTAAAACTACTGTGTATCCATGCACATAAGGGCATAATCCATAAATCTATACTGTTTCTAGAATGTCTATATACTAGATATTTTTTTAAAGTACCAATAACTATTTGATAGCTATTAACACAAAAGGTATAGGTACCTTTACATAACCAGCAATTCATAATCAGCAAAAAACAGAATCACGCCTTTGTGAATTCGCTCATGATAGACCATGTGCACATAATCCTCCTCAGAGTCTGGTCATGCCACAGTCACTTTTCTCTAGGCCTCCATTCTGTCTGATCTTGGGGACTGGCACACTGGGATGTGCCCCTTGACCAGGCCAAGGATTCAAACCAGTCACCATGAGGGATCTAGCCTCTCATAAGTACCACATTACCACTGTGCTACTTACCACTACACTATAAAGCCATTAGAGGATATGCACTGTGTGTACTGCTGCCTCCGGAACTCCAAGAAACTGCCCCTTTTCTTGAACTCTGTCTTCTATTGTGGTATGATGGTGTTGACTACTCTTGATTCTTGAGACTCTTCCCTTGGTTTCTACCAGTTTCTTCTGGCCCTCTTACCAGGCCTTTTTAGGTTCTCTTGTTTTTGTTTTTTGAATTAAGATTTATTTAATTTTATTTATTATTATTGTTAGTATTTTTTCCCTTAATTTTCCATAGGCATGAACGTTCACCAGAGACAGAAAGAAAAAGTAAGAAAGTAAACCACCAGGTCTGGGACCCAGGTAATATTACTAGAGTTGTTTTTGCTTTTGTTTTTTTGTAGGTTTTTGCCATAGGGTGCGCATGTGTGCTTGTCAGAGAGAAACAGAAAGAAAGGGAAAGTGAGAAGACACCCCCCAGAAAGCATTGTTGTACCGTAATCTTTTCTCCTTTATTTTGTCTCTCTCAAACTCCAGACCTACATATCTAGTTATATACTATCAATACAGTTACCTCCATTAGACAGTCACCTTAAAATCCTGACCAAAATTGATCATCCTTCCCCCCCATCCAATTCTCCCAACCTAATCCTCCCATTTCCCATCTCAGTCAGTGCATCTACTCAGTAACTAAACTCAAAATTCCCATTTACCCTAGATTCTCTGTCATGATCTTTTTCAGGTCACTGATAGTTACTGCTGATTCTTCAATTGTGTCTTTTAAATGTATGTCTGTCTTCATACTCATACCCAGCAATACAGCTTTAGTTCAGTGTTTCCATAATTTTTACATAAACTACCACAGTAGTCTGTTAATTATCTTCAGATTCTTCACTTATAAACCCTACAGGGTCATCATAATGATTAAATAAAATCATGCAGCACTAAACACTGTGTCTGACATATAGCACATACTCAAATGTTAGGCATTACTTAAAATAGTACTATTAGAAAACTATCTAGCAAAAGTAGAATATACTGTGGTTTATATGAAAACTAGACCAGGGCCAGCCAGTGGTGTAGTGGCTAAGGTGGATTCCACAAGGCAAGTCCTGGATCTAGCAGCTTGAGAAAGGTATATGTGTATGTGTGTGCCCAAAATCCCAAAAGCAGAATGGAGAAGGGATCAGAGCATGGCCATCCCCCAAGGGGTGCTTTCTCATTATCTCTCTGCTGAGCACATACAACCTGCAGCAAATTAAAAAAAAAAAAGAAAGAAAAAAGAAAATGGACCTGTACTATGAGGTTAATAGTAGAGTTTACAATGTAACCCAAAATTTCATTCTTTTTAGAAAATCATAGCCATTAAGGTGCTGTACTCCCACATAGCCAACCACAGTTCAAGTCACAAACCTGGTGGCTTGAAAATCATGCCAGGTGCACGTGCATGTGCGCCCAAAATCCCGACAGGAGAATGTAGAAGGGACTGCAGGATGGCCAAACCCTCAAGGGTGTGATTTCTCACTTTCCCTCTCTCTATCTCTGTCTCTCTCCAGCAAGTGCACATACCCTATGGTAAAAACCTAAAAATAAAAAGAAATCATGGCAGCTGTCAGATAAACAATGAGATCAGCAATGTTACGGCTCTTTTAGAATTTGTCTAACAGGTTTCCCAGTTTTTACCGGAAAGTCCCACCAAAGAAAAAAACAAACAATGAGAACAAGGGTATCTAGGAGAGTCTCAATCAAGCCC
The DNA here is from genome assembly GCA_026018925.1 of Tupaia tana. Taxonomy (NCBI): domain Eukaryota; kingdom Metazoa; phylum Chordata; class Mammalia; order Scandentia; family Tupaiidae; genus Tupaia; species Tupaia tana. The sequence goes on along the minus strand of JAKSZU010000007.1, from coordinate 56,184,382 downwards.
AAAGGAAAATAGTAATGTTAAAAACTAGGCAGACATCAAGCCTGAAGCAAAACAGTGTCAAAAGTCAGACAGATGCATCACAGTGAATCAGAGGGAAATACAAGGGGTCTGCAAATGTTCATAGAAAATATTATGGGGTCCGTCCTGTGGCCTAGTGGTTAAGGGAGCTAGATCCCGAACAACAGACATGCAGTCTCAATCTCACATCCGGCAGCTTGAGAAACGCAGAGTAAGTGTGTGTGCATGTCCCAAATCCCTACGGGATGGAGAGAGAAAAAAGAGATTATGGTGTAACCATTTCTCATGCAGGGGTGGTGCTTGTCCCTCTCTTTATATCTCTCTGGCAAATGTACATGCCTTCGAGCAAAATTTGAGGGTGGGATGCATATTATGAGAAAATTATGCATAGATTTTGTATTTTTTTGCACCAAAATAAACTCTAACTTAATTTTTTCCCACAAACTTCTTGAAGCTCTCAGATTGACACTGCCTTACCATTCGCACGGTAATACCAAGAGTAGAGTCTTTTATCACTCTATAAATTTTTAAAAGCACAAATCTACAGGGGGATAAATGGTACAGCTGTTAATTTAAGATCCTAAATTTTAACCAGTTTTCAAAGGAAATATAATCATTTCATGTCATAAAAAACGATCTAGTTGAACTATAGTAGTATTTCATTCTTAAGCTGTATGTGGTCCTTAATTTCTTTGAAAGCTCAGAAAAGTAGCATGTTAATAAAATAATCGGAAAGGATTTTGCCTTTTGAAGATAAGGTTCAGCTGACATAATGATCCTTTGGCCAACCGATGAAATCCACCCTTAAGAAGCCAGTATTTTAATTATATTTCAGACCTAAGAAACTCCCTGCAAAAGCACAAACAACAACACACCATTAACTTAGTCCATTTATCACTTAGAAAAAGCTATCAAGTATTTTATTATTTTATTCTACATTATATACAGATCATAAAAGGCCACAGCAGTTTTCAACATATAAACCCTTTAAAAGTAGAGGGTACTATGAAGGATAGACAAGTATCAAAATGAAGTCCAGTAATGAGGGCATATACTCAGTGCAGTATTTCTGAGGAATAACAAAGCAGATACCAAGTCATCCATATCTAGCTTACGACTATTCCATACGTTTTTATAAATCTCTTTGAGGTTTGTTAAAACTAGGTGTGTCAGGTTGCCATTTATTTTAAAAAGGGAAACCAGAATGAAAGAATAACGACCTTGGAGGGTACCCTTCCTGATTCTAGCCATTTATACGTTTTCAAGAAGGACTCATTTATTTACTATATTCCACTTCTTCCTGCTATCACAGATAGGAAAGCAAGAAATGGAAGAAAAAGCTCAACATTCCAATGTCTTTCTGTTTATCTAGAGTTTCCTTTTCCATAGGGGTTTCTTCAATACGTCAAGCCTTTTAAGAATTAGCTGTGAATTCTTAACCACATAATACTGCGCCCTCCTTGATTAGTAACTTGAAAGCACTGGTTTCCACTTTGAAAATACAATCTTTAAACCTATTACTGGTATCAGCAGATCAATATAAAAAATACAGTACCATGTTACACTGGTATAATTCCATATTAAGAACTTCAAAATATACTTATCACTGAGACCATAGTCCTTGCATTAGTTTTCAGTCCACTATGAACAATTATCTGCTGCATGTAAACATGTCTAAATAACTATAGATAAAATACATCAATCATAAATTTCTGTAAAAGATAATAAAATATCTCCTTTAAAAAACAAAACAATAATAAGCTATTACTGCATTGTTTCCAATTTTATGAAAATGGAACAACCACATGGTTGTTGCCAATCCTGAGTTCATTGTAATAAAAATGGCCCTAGTTCCTGGTTAAAGTCAGCAACCAATCCGCTCTCTTCCAATAGGTGTCTTCTGGTACTGTAGGCAAGAATGTGTTTTAGGTGCTATTTTGTCCATTAATAAAATTATATACCAGAAACTGACCAGTGCCACAGTACTGTGTTGCAAACAGTTTTCCATCAGGTGTGGGATCTGAGAAAGCAATTTCTTCTTTACTCAAGTATGAGCCATATATAAAGTTACTCCTATTGAAAAAAAAGGGGGGGGGGGGTACGGAAGGTTAAGATTAATGTGATTTCTAATCATTAAAATGGTAAAAACCTATTAAATATAATTTGACTATAAAGACTTTTTAGATAACGCTGTATGTTCTAAAAATTGTTGAAAACCACTGTTCATTCAAAATGTTATCAATAATTTGAGTTAACACTTTTTTTTTTAATAAAAGCAATAGTATAAGAACATTTAGCTATCATCTCTTCATGATAAAAGTACTCAACAACTTAGAAAGAACTTCCTCAACCTCATCAAGGGTATCAATAAACATCAGTTAATGGTCAAAGACTGATAACTGTTCCTCTAAGATCAGGAACAAGATAAGGCTATTCTTGCCTCTTCTATGCAATACCCTATCAGAGGGTCTAGATGAGGAATTATTAGATTAGACAATAAGACAAGGACAAGAAAGAAAAAGCATCCAGATTAATAAGAGAGAAGTAAAACTATCCTTTTACAGATGACATGACTTTGTACACAGAAAATCCTGAGTATTTTACACACCCAAAAGAATTTGTACGATCCACTGACTTCAGCAAAGTTGCATATTCAAGACTGACATTCAGCCCAGCTACTATGGGACAGGCAACACTATGCTGCTCTGCAGTGCTGGAAGCCACATGGCAAATCACAGGTTTAGATCCTGAGTCATCCCTGAGGCGGGCCTGGTGTGCAAGCACCCAGTATCTTGACTGGTTAGAGGGCTGGGGAAGGAAATTATCAAGGGTACCTGTTTCTCATTCTCATAAAAGAAATAAAAGAAAAAAAAAAGATTGATATTCAAAGAGCAATTGTTATTTCTATATATTTGTAATGAAAAATCAAAAATGGGGACCAGCAGATGGCGTAATGGTTACGTCACTGGATTCTTTTTTTTTTTTTTTTTTTTGAGAGTTTTTGCTATAGGGCGCGTGTGCTCGCCAGACAGACAGAGAGAGACAGCGAGAAATCACCCCCCAGGGGGGATGGTCACGCCGCAATCCCTTCTCCTCCATTCTTCTCTCGGGATCTTGGGCACGCACGCACACGCGCCCAGCGTGAGTTTTAAGCCACCGGGTCCGGGACGCGAACCGAGGTCGACTACGTGGGAGTCCAGCGACATAGCCATTACGCTAACGTCACTGGATTCTCATGTAGTCAACTGAAGTATGAGTCTTGGACCCAGTAATTTAAAACTCAGCTGGGCACATGTGTGTATGTGCCCAAGATCATGAGAGAAGAATGGAGAAGGGATTGTGACATGGCCATCCTCCCAGGGGGTGATTTCTCGCTTTCTCTCTGTCTCTCTAGTGAGCACACGTGCCCTATAGCAAAAAGCTCTCTTAGGGCTGGCAGGTGGTGGAGTGGTTAAAGGTGCTGCATTCCCACATGGCCGACTGTGGTTTGAGTCCCAGACCTGGCAGCTTGCTTTCTTGCTTTCCCTTTCTCTCTCTCTGTCTGGTCAAGTATTTTTTTTTTTTTTTTTTTTTGAGAGCTTTTCGCTATAGGGCGTGTGCGCTCGCCAGACAGACAGACAGAGACTTAGAGACAGAAAGCAAGAAATCACCCCCCAGGGGGGATGGTCACGCCGCAATCACTTCTCCTCCATTCTCCTCTCAGGATCTTGGGCACACACGCACATGCGCCCGGCGTGAGTTTTAAGTCACCAGGTCCAGGACACGAACCGCGGTCGACTATGTGGGAGTCCAGCGACATAGCCATTACGCTAACTGCTGGTTCCCGATGTCTGGTCAAATTTAAAAATAATAATAACAAATGGAATTCAATAAATGAATAATTCTTTTTTAAAAAATGTTATCTCTAAAAAAAGAAAAATCCAAAAATGAAACTTAGAAAAAATTCCACTTATAACAACATAAAAAATAAAATACCGGGACCAGCAGTTAGTGTAATGGCTATGTTGCTGGACTCCCATGTAGTCGACTGCGGTTTGAGTCCTGGACCCGGCAGCTTAAGCTCACGCTGGGCCTGTGTGTGTGTGTGCGTGCCCAAGATCCCGAGAGGAGAATGGAGGAGAAGGGATTGCGGCGTGGCCATCCACCCTGGGGGGTGATTTCTCGCTTTCTGTCTCTGTCTCTGTCTGTCTGGCGAGCACACGCGCCCTATAGTGAAAACCTCTCCAAAAAATAAATAAATAAATAAAATACTTAGGAATAAACTTAAGACCTATAAACTAAAAACTATTAAATATTGATCAAAGAAATTAACGATCTAGTAAAGAGACATCCATGTTTATGAATCAGAAGACTTAATATTGTTAAAATGATCTATAGCTGGCTTCTTTGCAGAAACTAACAGGCTGATCCTAAAATTCATACAGAAATACAAAGGACACTGAATTGACAAAACAATCTTGGGAAAAAAAAAAAGGAGTTGAAGGACTGAGACTGTCTTATTTCAAAATATACTAAAAATTACAGTTTTGGGGGCCAGTAGGCAGCAAGTGGTTAAGGTGCTGTATTTCCACATGGCCAACCATGTTTTGCATCCTGGACCTAGCAGCTTCCTTTCTCATTTTCCCCCCTCTCTCTCTGGTCAAATTAAGTAGTAATAGTAAATAAATAAAATGGAATAAATGATTCCTTAAAATACATTAAAAAAAGAAAAACATTAAAAGTCTAGGGCCAGCAGTTGGCCTAATGGGTATGTCGCTGGACTCCCATGTAGTTGACTGTGGTTCAAATCCTAGACCTGATGGCTTAAACTCATGCCGGGCGCGTGTCCGTGTGTGCCCAAGATCCTGAGAGGAGAAGGGAGGAGAAGGGATTGCGGCGTGACCATCCCCCTTGGGGGGGGGTGATTTCTCGCTTTCTGTCTCTCTGTCTTTCTGGCAAGCGCATGCACCCTATAGCAAAAACCTCTCCCCCCAAAAAAATAAATAAATAAAAATAAAGGTGCTAGGAAAATTGAGTATTCACATGTGATATCTTACCTCACATCATATACTAAAAGTAACTCAAAATCAGGCCAGCAGATGGCATAGCAGTTATGTTGCCGAACGCCCACATCGCCAACTATGGTTCAAGTACCAGGCCAGTAGCTTGAAACTCACACTAGGTGCCTGTGTGTGCATGTCCAAGATCCTGGGAGAATTGAAGAAGGGATCTCAGCGTGGCCATCCCCGCTGGGGGGTGATTTCTTGCTTTCCCTCTCACTATTTCTGTCTCTCTGTTGAACACACACAACCTCAGGCAAAAACCCCTTTAAAAAATTAACTCAAAATGAATCAAAGACCTAAATATAAAAATTAAAGCTATAAAGGCCCCTCCAAAAAAAATAGCCATGAATCTTTGCGGTTTATATCAGGCAATATGACCCCCAGGGTCAGCAGGTGGCATGGAGGTTAAGGCACTGGATCCCACATGGCCAGCTATGTAGTTCAAGTCCTATACCTAGCAGCTTAAAAATCACACTGGGGGGAACTAGCAGTTGGCGTAATGGCTATGTCGCTGGACTCCCACGCAGTCAACCGCGGTTCGCGTCCCGGACCCGGTGGCTTAAAACTCACGCCGGGCGAGTGTGCGTGCGTGCCCAAGATCCCAAGAGGAGAATGGAGGAGAAGGGATTGCGGCATGACCATCCTCCCTGGGGGGTGATTTCTCGCTTTCTGTCTCTATGTCTCTTTCTGTCTGTCTGGCGAGCGCACGCGCCTTATAGCGAAAACATCTCCAAAAAAAAAAAAAAAAATCACACTGGGCATATAACATGCATGCCCAAAATTCCAAGAGGAGACTAAAGAAGAGAATATGGTGTGGCCATCCCCCCTGGGGGGTGATTTCTCACTTCCCTACCACCTGATGAGTGCACATGCCCTTATAGCAAAAATTAAGACCCCCAAAATGGAAGTGACAAAAAATAAATTAGACTCCATCAAAATGAGTAGGTTTTGTGTTTCAAAGGACAGCATTAAGAAGATGAAAAAACAACCACGAAATGGTGGGGAATACATGCAAATCACATATATAACAAAGGAATGCAAAAAGAGCTATTTCAACTTAACAAGGAAGATAAAATAAACCAATTTAAAAATGGACACGGGATTTGGGCGAGCCAGGCGGTATGGTGGTTAAGGCAATTAGATACTACATGGCCAAATAAACAGTTCAAGTCTCAGACCTGGCAGCTTAAAACATCTCCACGTACATTTGTGTGCATGCCCAAAATTCCAAAAGGATTGTGGGAGAAGGGACTGTGGTAAGGTCATCCCCATGGAGGCACTTTCTCACTTTCTCTCTGTCTCACTACAGCAAGTGCACATACCCTATAACAAACTAACAACAACAGACAGGATTTAAACAGGCATTTCTCAAAAACAAACAGGCATTTCTCCAAACAACCAAAATGTCCATCAACTGATGAATGGATAAATAAAATAAATAGCTACCTAACATTACATTACTTGGTAATTTAAAAACAAAAAAGAAGGGCCGGCAGGTGGCATGGTGGTTAGGGGCACTAGACTCCCACATAGCCGACTACAGTTCAAGTCCCAGACCTGGTGGCTTACTTTCTCTTTCTTTCACTCTGTCCCTCTCTAGTCAAATAAAAAATAAACAAACAAAATTAAGTTAAATAAAATAATTAAACAAACAAACAAAAAAGGACCAGCAGATTAATGGTTATGTCACTGGACTCCCACGCAGTCGACTGCAGTTCGACTAGGTCTCTGAATTTGAACACGGAACCTTCCATGTGAGTCAGCCTGGCAGAGTATAGCATTTTACTGCTGCACCAGCATCAGCCCCTGGTCAATGATCTTTGACAAACATGCTAAGACCCTTCAATTGAATGGATTGCAGCATGGTCATTCCCCCTTGTGGGTGATTTCTTGCTTTCTATCTGTATCTCTGGTAAGCACACATGCTCTATAGCAAAAACCTCTCTAAGAAAAAAGAAGCCCCACTGAATTGTGAACTTTAAGAAGTTTATTTTTATGGTAGTATAAAATTATCACAATAAAGCTATTATTAAAAATACTGTTTAAATATTTGGTCAAGATATAGCCAGTCTACTAGAATTTTCAAAGAGTAATGTTTTTGTTTTTTAGATTTTTGCCATTGGGTGTATGTGCTCTCTGGAGAGAGACAGAGAAAGAAAGTGAGAAATCACCCTCTGGGGGAATAGCCACACCACAATCCCTTCTCCATGCTCCTCCTGGGATTTTGGGCATACACACATATGCTCCTGGAATGTTTTTCAAGCCCCTAGGTCCAGGACTTGAACCATATCTTAACCATCATGCCATCACTGGCCCAATATGGTAATCCCAACAAATCTTAACAGTTGCCATGACACTAAAAGGAAAGACAATACTTGCCAGGCTTAGTTCTGAAAGAACGACAAAGAGCCCTGCCTCTTGTCATGAAAAAGGAAGGTAGGTCGGCCACAGCAGTGCAGTGGTAATCCAACACTCCCTGATGCTGGACTGTAGGAGAAGGGCCTGAGTTAAAAAATCCTGGGGTTGGGACCAGCAGATGGCGTGGCGGGACCTCCTACAAAGCTGATGATGGTTCAAGTCCTGGACCTGGTGGCTTGAAAATCACACCAGGTGCGTGTGCACGCATACCCAAGAGGCCAGGAGAAGAATGGAGAAAGGACTGCAGGAGATGATTTCTCACTTTTCCTCTCACTGTGTCAATCTGTCTCTCTCTCTCTGGTGAATGCATGCACCCTAAGGCAAAAACCTCTTAAAAAAAAAAAATCCTGGGGTCTTCCTGCACACATTGGAGGTGTGCGCTCACAGGCCTGTGACCCTGGCTAGCCGAGACTGGAGGCTGGATTATGGAAAGACTGTCTTGGGGTACATATCTCTGTCTCTCTTGTGGAAGGAATAAAGAAACTTTAAAAAAAAAAAAAAAAAAAAGACAAGACAAGACAAGACTGGAGGGCCAACGTGTGGTAGTGGTTAAAATGCTAGTCTGCCACATGGTTGACTGCGGTTCAAGTCCTAGACCTGGCAGCTTGAAACTCAAACAGGGTGTATATATGTATGTGTGTGTCTGTGTGCCCAAATTCCCAGAACGGAAGAGAAGGGATTGAGGTGTGGTTATTCCTATGGGGGTAGTTTCTCACTTTTCCTCTCTCTCTCTCTGTCTCTCTGATGAACACATGCACCCTATGGCAAAAACCTTAGGGCCAACAGGTGGCATAGTGGATAAGGCGCTGGACTCCCCATGTGGTCAACCACAGTTTGAGTCCTGGACCCAGTAGCTTGAAGCTCATACTGGGTGCATGTGCATGCATCCCCCAAATTCTAAGAGAATGGTGGAGAAGAGATTGCCGCAAGACCATCCCCCCCAGGGGGTGATTTCTTCCATTCTGTTTCTCTATCTTTCTCTGGCTAGTGCACACATTCTACAACAAAAATCTCTCTCTCAAAAAAAACTTTAAAATAAAAAATAGAAAAAGGTAGGTAGATCTGAGCCCTCTGGATTATTACTCATTAATAAAATAGGGGAATAGACTATATACATATTAAGGCTGTAAGAATCTTAGGATCTCACTTGCAACATAACATTACTTTGAAAGGAACACCCACATACAATAGTAGACAGGCAGGTTACAAATAACAAAAAGAGGCCACAAGTAAATGAAAACAGTAGATCAGCCTACAAATCTCTTTTAATGATTACTTCTAGCCGTCTCCATTTATCCTTTATCAAAGGAACTTTATACTGTAGAATAAAAAATGAAATAGATAATTTGATTATCCCTCAATACCTTTAATAAACAATCAAATGATAAGAAAAACTATTGAGACTTCATTTACAAATAATATATTTTTTTAAGAATTATTTTATTTAACTTATTTTTTTATTTGAACAAAGAGAGAAAGAGTGAAAAAGGGGGGGGAGGGATGAGAAAGCAAGCCACCAGGTTCGCGACTCAAACCTTGGTTGGCCATGTGGGAGTCCAGTGCTTAAGTGAGTGTCCTTAACCACATGCAACTTGCCAGCCCCAAATAATATTCTTCATTAAGAAAAGCTTTCCTAAAAGCTAAACTCCCAAGAAACTTTCTATATTTCTTTGGTTTTGTTTAAAATTGGCCCACCCGTGGTGGTGTAGTTAGCACCATCACTTGGGAGACTGGCAGCCACATGGGAGGCACAGTTTTCTGGGCCAATCTACACATGCTGAACACGGTGGTACCTGTCTGTAATCATGGCTAGCTGGGCACCTAAGGCAGAGACTCTGTCAGAAATACCTATCTGGGAGCCAGTCAATGGTATAGCAGTTGTGTTGCTGGACTCCCACATGGCCGACTGCAGTTCAAATCCTGGACCCAGTGGCTTGAAAATCATGCCAGGCACATGTGTATGCGTGACCAAGATCCCAGGAGAAGAATAGATTGCAGAGTGGACATCCCCACAGGGGGTGATTTCGCACTTTCTCTCTTACTAGAGCACACGCGCACTAAGGCAAAAAAACTCTTAAAAAACAATAAAAGTGTCTCTCCCTCTTCCCCCTTCCTTTTTTCCAGTCTCATAAAGAAAAAAAATTCTCAAATATCAAACACAGCTTGAAATAGACTATTTTAAACTAATATCATAGTTACAAATAAGCCAAAATAAATTTCAACTTATCATGCTTTCTTCTTAAATTAACTAGAGAAAAATCTACTTACAAATCCAATATGTTGATAATCTTACACAAAATAAAACTCACACATTTGTGACTACTTAAATACCAACCTTTATACTAAAACTCTGCTTAAATCCTAAACTATTGAAGGTGATTTGAAGAATTACATCACGTTACCTTAGGCATTCGATCATGCGAGAAGCAATCTTCTTCCGACGCATCATGCTGAATACCCATATTCGACTGATCCCACAGATCGCAGGCTCTGGCGACGTCGAGCAGCACCAGGCTTTCTGCCTTTCAAACCTGACTTTTTCTTCTTCGGACCTGATAACTGGAAGTTTCTCTTCTATAACTCTGTAGCCCTATAGTGTCAAGTTGAGAGAGGGAATATTTAAAGTGAGAATATTAATAAGTGGTTGTTCAGTATTGATCTTGTTGAGAAGGTTACTACATTTGTCTGACTTCTGAACAAATTAGGGGGACCCCTTATTCTTTTGTTTTAGGAAACAGAAAAACTGGCACTACATTATGTTCTAATTCACTTACTAGTTATTTAACCATGAGACAAAGTCACTTAATTTAAACTTTGGGTTTCTCACCTATAAATCGAGGACATCCATCATCTCCACATTTTGAAAAATGAAATAGGGACCAGCAGTTAGCGTAATGGCTATGTCGCTGGACTCCCACGTAGTCGACCGCGGTTCGAGTCCCGGACCCGGCAGCTTAAACTCACGCTGGGCGCGTGTGCGTGCGTGCCCAAGAACCCAAGAGGAGAATGGAGGAGAAGGGATTGCGGCGTGGCCATCCCCCCTGGGGGGTGATTTCCTGCTTTCTATCTCTCTGTCTGTCCCTGTCTGTCTGGCGAGCGCACGCACCCTATAGCAAAAACCTCTCCAAAAAAAAAAAAAAGAAAAATGAAATAAAGTAATACATAGAAAACACCTTGCTATCACTGAGTGGCCCATAATAGAAATTGAGCAGTAGCTCTCCCTCCCTCCCTCATTCTAAGGACCAGCAAAAGTACATGTTAAGAACTAAGCAATAGGGGACCAGCAGTTAGAGTAATGGCTATGTTGCTGGACTCCCACGTAGTCGACCGCAGTTCGAGTCCCAGACCCGGTGGCTTAAACTCATGCCGGGTGCGTGTGCGTGCATGCCCAAGATCCCGAGAGGAGAATGGAGAAGGGATTGCGGTGTGGCCATCCCCCCTGGGGGGTGATTTCTCGCTTTCTATCTCTCTGTCTCTCTCTGTCTGGTGAGCGCATGCGCCCTATAGCAAAAAAAAGAGAAAAAGAGAAAAGAACTAAACAATAGTAATGACTATTCCTGTGAATGTTGCCATAGTTCTAGGATTTATGCACAGCTATACAAGAACTAGAAATAAGAATACAAGAAAATCCTTTGTTATCTTTGAAAAAAATAATAATACATTTCCTCTCCTAGTCTAGTTTATTTATTTTTTTATTTATATATTTTTGAGAGGTTTTTGTTATAGGGCACGTGTGCTCACCAGAAAGACAGGATCTTAGGCACACATGCACACGTGCCTGGCATGAGTTCAAGCCACTGGGTCCGGGACTCGAACAGTGGTTGGCTACATGGGAGTTCAGTGACAGCCATTATGCTAACTGCTGGTCCCTCTCCTAGTCTAGTTTTAAGAGGATAAGACCAGCCTTCTGATGGGAGAAGGTACAAAACTTAAAAGGAAATTAGACAACATAATTAAGAGTTAACGGGCCCAGCTGCAGTGGCACAGACGTAGGGTGGCACTGCACGATGCTGGAGCCACATGGGAGGCCCAGGTTCATATCCCAGGTAAACTACAACTTGCTAGGAGCACCTGTAGGCACATCTATGATTGGCTGGAAGCTGGTGTAGGAGGGGAAAGGGTAAATTACAGGCCAAAAGACCAGGTCAGGAGTCCCTGTGTTAATTTGAATGTATGTGTCCATCTCTCTCCCATGAAAGAAAAAACAAAAACTTTAAAGAGAAAGAGTTAACAAAAACAACCCAAAAATAGATGCTCTAACTCGCTTCTGCAAGTAAGTGGAAAAATGATTAATAGCTACTAAAACACACAACAGTCTGCACTAAAATTAACTCAATCTCAGTATGACCAACTCTGATGAGTTAGTCATTTTATATCAAATACATATGCCCAAACTGTCTTATTGCTATGTATTTAAATCAATTTTGTTATAACTATATAATTCCACGTAAATTTTAATTTATTTTATACATTTAGTCACCATAAATCTCTTAGCTTGTAAAGTGAATTTACACAACATGACTATACTTCACACCAGTCGAGGATCATCAACAAATAAGAACCCCTTTCTGTGTCCCATAACACTCTCTCCCGCTTCTCCTACCCTCTTTCCACACTGTCTCCAGAATCCATAATCATTTTCCATGCTTTTATATTCTCTCATTTTTCAGTTTCTGCCACAGAGTGTGGAGAGTCAGTATATATTACTGGAGACATACAATGTCTCTCTTTTCATTCCAGGCTGAATCTTAAAAACATGTAACTTGGGGCCAGCAGGGGGGCATAGTGATTAAAAGACTGGACTGCCACATGGCCAACCGCAGTTCGAATTCCAGACCTGGTGGCTTGCTTTCTCACTTTTCCTCTCCTCTCTTTTTCTTTCTGCCTCTCTAGTGAGCACACAGGCCCGTAGCAAATTTCTAAAAATTAATAATGATAAAATTAAATAATCCTTAAAAATAAACATGGAGCTTGACATAAAGAAATAAACTGATGAGGGGGCCAGCAGATGGCGTGCTGGTTAAGGGCGCTGGACTCCCAGATGGCCGACTTCTGGTCGAGTCGGGACCTGGTGGCTTGCTTTCTTACTTTCCCACTCTCTTTGTCTCTCTCTCTCATTCTGTCCCTCTCTCTGGTCAAATTAAAACAAAGTTAATGAATAAATAAATAATTCTTAAAAAAAAAAAAAGAAAGAAGTAAATTAATGTATACTTGTTTTGACTTTTTACTTTATTAGAAAATGTTTTGATGGGAACTGGCAGATGGCATGGTAGTTAAAGGTGCTGGAATCCCACATGGCTGACCACAGTTCGAGTCCCGGACCTGGTCGCTTGCTTTCTCACTTTGCCTGTCTCTCTCTTTCTCTCTGTCTCTGTCTGGCAAAATTTTTAAAAATGATGACAACAATAAATGGAATTAAAATTTAAAAAAAAGAAAATGTCATAATGAAGCATGTATTTGTACGCAGCTATTAATATGCTAAAAACACAGTCACACATAACATACACTGAATTCATGAGTGAGAATTTGGCTGAAAAAAAAAAAAATCAGGTGCCAGCCTCTGGCAAGACGCATGGATCCCACATTGCCAACCACATAGTTCAAGAGTCTCAGGGGACCAGCAGTTAGCGTAATGGCTATGTCGCTGAACTCGCATGTAGTCCATCGCAGTTCAAATCCTGGACCCGGTGGCTTAAACTCATGCCCAGCGCGTGTGCGTGCATGCCCAAGATCCCAAGAGGAGAATGGATGAGAAGGGACTGTGGCGTGGCCATCCCCCCTGGGGGATGATTTCTCGCTTTCTGTCTCTCTGTCTCTCTCTGTTTCTCTCTGGCAATCACACGCATTCTATAGCAGAAACCTCTCCAAAAAAAAATTAAATTAAAAAAATAAAGTCTCAGACTTAGTGGCTTAAAAAAACACAATGGGCATTACATGCCCAAAATCCCAAAAGGAGAGAGAAATGCAGGAGAAGGGATTGTGGCATGACCATCCTCCATGAGGGGAGGGTGCTTCCTCACTTCCCCCACTCTCTCTCTCCCCCACCTCCAGCCAAGTGCACCTGCTGCCTAGCAAAATAAAAACGACGACAACAACAAACAGAATTTAGGTATGCCTCAAAGTGAGCATAATTAGGGAGGTCAGAGTCTCTGTTTTTAGATTAATTTCAGTTAGTACATGTATAATACGAACACATCATTTACTGTGATTCTATTATTTTTGGGGGGTGTGTACAATTTGGCACCTAAGCAAAACCAACTACTCATTTAGTGTTTGTTCAACCAGCGAAATAGTGATTTATTCCAGGTGTGAGCAAACATCCTATAAAGATCAGCAAGATAGAGGACAGCAACTGGCATGGTGGTTACGGTGCTGAACTCCCACATCGCTGGCAACAGTTCAAGTCCCAGACCTGGCAGCTTGCTTTCTCACTGTGCCTCTCTCTGTATCTCTGAGTACATGTGCCTAACAGCAAATTTTTTTTAAATAATAATAATAATTAATTAATCATTAAAAAAAACAACAAAATAGTAAATACTTTAGGCACTGCAGCCCACCTGGTCTCCATGGCAACTACCCAACTCTGTCTTTGTAATTTCAAAGCAGTCATAGAAAAATGGATCAAATGGGTGTGACTGAATTATGATAAAATTTCGTTTACAAAAACAGGCTGAATTTTGCCTACTAATTTGCCCTGATTTATTACAGTGCTGGAGGGACTAAGAAAGATATTACATTAGTATCTAAATGGAAAAAAAAAAAACCTAACAGTACTTCTGATTTCATAAAATTTTTATCTTACCGACTGAAAAACTGATTTCCACGCAAGATACAACTCCACTGTGGTAAAGAACTACACACCAGAATTCCTGCATTCACTCTTCTTTACATAAAGTGTAGATAAATTTAACAGGATGGTATTATTCAAGATTACACAGTACACCCATTACTACTTATGAGCACTCTTTAAAAATCACTTACCCACTGGATATGTTCTGCAATTAGGCAACCGACTACTTTTTTATCATTAGAAATAAAGAGAAGGGTTTTAGTTCTTGAATAGCACATCAGCGGAGCCTGTTGGAAACCTAAATCATTATCAACCATCTCTCTAATCTCATCAACCTGCCAAATAAAGAACAATAAAAACTTTAATGAGGGAAACATGTTATATAAATATACATACATATATATATATACATAAATATATAAAAGAGTATCTAAATCCACAAGTTGAGTATATTATTCCAAGCAGAATATCCTCCAAAGAATGCTTCTGAATGTCTATACTGATTAGTAACTGTTTTTAAGGACTGTGGACAACTTTGCAAAATAAGGGAAGATCTGGAGACTTATGCCAAGCCCCACAATCTAGGGAACAAGACGGGCAATAATACCTACAACAGGTTAATTAGAACATTAAGGTTTCTTATTGGAAACATCGAGAATTTACAAATTGGAAAATGTGGGACCAGCAGTTAGCGTAATGGCTATGTCGCTGGACTCCCACGTAGTCGACTGCGGTTCGTGTCCCGGACCCGGTGGCTTAAACTCACACCGGGCGCGTGTGCGTGCGTGCCCAAGATCCCGAGAGGAGAATGGAGGAGAAGGGATTGCAGCATGGCCATCCCCCCTGGGGGATGATTTCTCGCTTTCTATCTCTCTGTCTGTCTCTGTCTGTCTGGCGAGCACACGCACCCTATAGCAAAAACCTCTCCAAAAAAAAAAAAAAATTGGAAAATGTATTAGCCAACTGAGGCACTTGTCTTATGTTAAGCCTTAATCAATAAAATGGAAGTTTGCACAGAGAAAAGAAACTGATGTTTACTTTCTAGCAACCACTTATGGGCCAGATATTATACAAAGAAAGCACTTTACAAGTATTATCTCACTTAAATGCAACATCTCTTGGAGGTTTATGGTTCCTCATTTTACATATGGAAAAGACTCAAAGGTTAAATTAATTTTCCCACATAAGATATCAGACATCTAAAAAGAGTGAGTATATGGACTGAAACCAAACAAGGACGCCCTGATGTATTTTCTAAGTTTCTTGAAATATAAGGTCTATTTACATTGTAATGGCCCAGAGCAAAGAGTAAGTCTTCAGACTTTGGTTATGATAATGACCAACATGGACCATGAATGAGGGCCATCTGACCTCTAAAACTCTCACTTAAAGGAAAGATAAGGTTTTCATTTCAACATGTAAGATGTTTTGTAGGCTGGAAACTGCTGGTTGTGAGCTCAAAGACTCTAGGCTGAATGGTACCAGAAACCTTAAGAGAAATTTGAGTATCTAAAGCCACACCAATCAAGAATGCCCAGGAGATAGTCTCGCCCTCTTGAATCAATCACTGAACTGTTCATGTGCCTCAGACCTCTGCCCCTAATTTTGCCTTTAAAAAAGCACACCTGGGGAACATCTCAGAGAGACCGGGTCTTTTTAGCATGAGCTGCCCACTCTCCTTGCTTAGCGCTTTGCAATAAAGCTGTACTTTCCTTCATCACATCATGTACCTATAGTTTGGTTTTATAGTGCTTGGGTAAGCGAACCTGATTTGAGTTCGGTAACAGGATAAGCATATGGTATAAAGGTTATGTTGCTGGACTTCCACATACTCAACCGCAGTTCAAGTCTCGGACCTGGTGGCTTAAAACTCACGCCAGGCAAATGTGCATGTGTGCCCAAGATCCCAAGAAGTATGAGGGAGTTCAGCAACATAACCATTACACCATCTACTGGTCCCTAAATGCTTATTTCTTGTTTTCAGAACTGTTAATTAAATGTACTGTGCCAGACCAGCCAGTGGCATGGTGGTTAAGGCGGATGGATGGATGGATGGATGGATAGATAGATAATTCTTCTTTAAAGAATTATTCATTCATTTATTCTTTAAAGGATTCTTCTCTAAAGGAACCAGCAGTTAGCATAATGGCTATGTCACTGAACTCCCATGTAGTTGACCACGGTTCGAGTCCCAGACCCAGTGGCTTAAACTCACACCGGTTGCGCGCGCGCGCGTGTGTGTGTGTGCGTGCCCAAGATCCTGAGAGGAGAATGGAGGAGAAGGGATTGTGGCGTGGCCAACTCCCTGGGGGGGGGGGGGTGATTTCTTGCTTTCTGTCTCTCTGTCTCTCTGGCAAGCATACACGCCCTATAGCAAAAACCTCTCAAAAAAAAAGAATTCTTCTTTAAAGAATTATTAATTTATTTCCATTTGTTATTATTATTTTTTAGTTTGACCAGACAGAGAGAAAGAGAGAAAGGGAAAGCAAGTCGCCAGGTCCGCGACTCTAACCATGGTAGGCCATCTGAGAATCCAGTGCCTTTAGCCATCATGTCACCTGATGGCCCATAAATAATTCTTTAAAAAAAAAGTTTAAAAAAAAAAAAATAAATGTGCTATGCCAGCAATGTGTTATCTTCTTAAAATTAGCTACTTAAAACGGTATCATCCATGCTATATGAAATTTCACTGGAAATATACCTTCTTCAGGGCATACTTTGGGTCTTCAGGAAGAACCATTATTATCCTGCCATCAGGGTATTCAGCCAGAATTCTTTCTTTTTTCCAGCCCTAAATATTAAAAAAAAAAAAAAAGGAATTTTATACATATTTTATTCATCATATCCATGTACAAAAGAGAAAAAACTTAATTTTCTAGAAATTGCAAAAATAAAAAATATATGCTCATTAATGTTTAACTATTAAGGCATAATCAATCAGCTACTTTGTTAATAATAAGCACATTGTAGGTACAAGGCAAGCTAATTTCTCTCTACTACTCATTTATATATAATACATTTCTAATTTATCATATCCCATTTTAAATTAATTCTGAAAATTCACACACCAAAAGTAGCCCCTTAAAGTCAGTGATTCCCAAAACCTAAACAATAACTCTCCCAGAAACTTTATAAAAGAATTAAATACTAAAATAATCTCTTTGGAACATGGTTACCTCCACAGACAAACACTCATAGTTTTATGTCTGGCATGCCAAAGACCTCCAGGAGGTTTTAAATGAACTGATTTGCATGCAAGTAGCCCGGTATGAAAGGAATAGTTTTTATTCTTATTGATCACAACTATCAAAGCCACAAGAAGGAGACTGTAAAAATATAACTACCTTCTAAGAATCTAATAGGGAAGGAGAAGCTACGTTGTGTGTATCTGAAGTTAAACATACTCAAAAAAAGAGGTAATAAACTCTTCTTCAGATCCACACTCGTGGTGATTAATGAGCAGAACCTGCATGAAAAAAAAAACAAAACAAAAGCCACTTAAATCTATAAGATGGGACTGAACCAGAGGTTACAACTAGGAGCTTTGAAGTTCAAAATAATACAGAAGGAATGAGCTTAACTAGTTCTTCCATTTGTCTTACCCAACCAACTCTGCATAAAAAGGCCTGTTCAGAAACTCATGGTTCTTTTGGAGAAAACCATTATCTTTTTTCTGGCATCTGTTTATTCTAATAAGAACATGAAAGCTCAATGAAAGCAAAAAAAAGTTAACTAAATTTTAAAAATATACTATGAGAAGTCTAAAAGGAGGTCGGTTTTCTTAAAAAATGTATATTTTTTTATTTTTTGGAGAGGTGTAGGGTCTTACTTGGGGACAAAAATTCTAGTAACAATGTTGGCATATAAAACAATTTAGATCAAAATACTTAAAATCTAAAATTTGTTTACAAAATAGAGCATCCAAAGGAAAAGAAAATGTAAGTGATTAAAATTGACGGGCAAAATGTTTTCCAGACTTAAAAAAAAAAAAAGAGCAGAAACATTAGTCATAGAAGACTCTTTTTCAAAGAAACTAAATTTAAATTACATACAAATCTATAGGTTGACATTTTTTAAAAGTCATAAAAGATAATCACCTCCTTTAAAAATAATTTACATTAATGCTTTTAGAAAAAGCTCTTAATTTATTTTACGTAAAATAAAATGGAAGTGTTTCACTTTAAAACAAACTATAAATTCAATGATGAATCAGAGATTTAAGTAACTTTGGATTATAAGAAAGTTATACTTTCTGAATTAAATGATCTAAATAAAGGTGATTCCATAAACTATTTTCCTATAATTCCCTTTAAGAATAATATTGATCTCATGTCATTATAGTGCACTATAGGCAACAGCAATAAACTAATTTCTCTACTAACTTGTTAATACAAAACTTTCCCTTGAAA
This sequence comes from Tupaia tana, assembly GCA_026018925.1. Classification (NCBI taxonomy): domain Eukaryota; kingdom Metazoa; phylum Chordata; class Mammalia; order Scandentia; family Tupaiidae; genus Tupaia; species Tupaia tana. Next base: position 56,165,705 of record JAKSZU010000007.1, on the reverse strand, counting down.
CTTGCACATTCATGTAGAAAATTTTATCACAATTGGATTTCATATAATCTAATACTTCAAGTACAATTTTTTTTTTCACATATTAAACCAAAGGCCTTGAACTGGCCCTGTGGTCTAGTAGTTAAGGGAACTGGATCCCACGTGGCTGACCACAGTTCAAATCCTAGCACTGGTGGCAAAAAAACATGCTGGATGCATGAATATATGTGCCCCAAATCCCAACAGGATAGAGAAATGGAGAAGGGACAGTGGCATGACCATCTTCCACTGTAGGGTGCTTTCTCTGCCTTCCCACCCTCTCTGATGAGCACACACATCCTCCGGCAATTAAAGTAAAAAATAAATAAATAACTAAAAGGCCCTAACAGTAGGAACTGTAAATGTAGTTAATACTACAACATAATGATGGCATATTTTAGTATAAATTTTCTAGTAGTTCTGGGTTTTAATTTTTTTTCTACTTTTTAAGTCTGCTAGAGGGCACATGTGCTTGCCAGAGAGAGAGAGAAATACAGAAAGTAAGAAAGCACACCCCAAGGAACCAGCAGTTAGCATAATGGCTATGTCGCTGAACTCCCATGTAGCTGACCGTGGTTCGAGTCCTGGACCCGGTGGCTTAGACTTATGCCAGACGCATGTGCATGCATGCCCAAGATCCAAGAGGAGAATGGAGGAGAAGGGATTGCAGCGTGGCCATCCCCCCTGGGGGGTGATTTCTCGCTTTCTCTCTGTCTCTGTCTGTCTCTTTGGCGAGCGTACGCACCCTATAGCAAAAACCTCTCCAAAAAAAAAGAAAGTACACCCTGAGCAGGGACAGCCATACCACATACCCCTCACTTCCATTAACCCCTTGGGATTTTTGAGCACACATGTCCAGCATTTTTTAAGCTACTGCATCTGAGACTTGAACAGTACCTGTTGGTCATGTGAGATCAAGCCACCCTAACCACCACACCATCATTTGGCCCAGGTTTATTTGTGTTCTTGATAGTTCTACGATATATGACCTTGGGCAAATGACTGAAACTCTGATTTTGTTCTCTGATATAAGTGATCTATAAAACAGCCGTCATCAGTTTATATCTCGGTAGTTAAGAGGGTCCTGTTTAAGATCATTGCTCACCTAGAGCAGTAACTCTTGGAAACTTCCTCTCCCTTACTAGTATCGAACCAAGATCAATGGTCTAATCTAACAAAACACAGCCAATCAAATAAGCATTCCCAATAATAATACAACAAAAAATTAAAAATCACAGATGAAAGTGAAATAACAAAGTTAACTAGTATCTATCAAATAATATATTCAAGATATTCATATGCTTCAACTGCAGTTAACATTTGGCTGTTCTCAATAGTCACATGACTCTCCTGACTTCAGAGAATTCAGAGTAGATGAAGTCCATCTGCTGCTTGAAAATCAAGGCAGAGGTGGAGGGTATGGGAAAGGGTTCATGCAAATTAGAAGAATAACCAAATAGCCACAGCATTTTTCACAAGTAAAAGGGGAGAATCCTAACACCATTCAGAGTTTATTAGCTTTGAATTAAGACAGAGAAAATTCAAAGAAAGTGATAAAATTTGGTCTTTACTAAAACAGCCCAATTTATTATTCAGGAAAAAAAGTCTAAGGCACGTTCTAAGTATTACATAGTTTAATAAATAGCAGTAACTATTTTAATTATTTTCTTTTTTTATGACTGAGCATGTGTGCTCATACATGAATGTGTACATGGGGGAGAGAGAAAGATGGATGAGTGCCCTCCACAGACTCTGGTCATGCTACAATCCTCTCCCTTCAATCCTCTAATCCATCAGATCTTAAGCATTTGCAAATGTGCCCAGCATGCTTCAGGCTGACCTGACTGGGGATTTGAACCTCAGTTACCATCTGTGTTCTGGCTTCTCTTGAGCAGCACACATTACCAGTGTGTCTCAGAGCCGGCCACATAGCTGTAACTCTCTTAAATGATATCTACATAATTGACTTGCTGGATTAACCAAGGCTCACTCTTCTCTGGCTAAAACACAGAAACTAGGGCCAGCAGGTAGCATGATGGTTAAGGGGCTGGACTCCCACATGGCCAATTGCAGTTTGAGTCCAGGACCCAACAGTTTGTTTTCTCACTTTCTCTCTTTCTTCTAAAATAATTATTTAATTTTACTTCTTATTATTATTATTAAGTTTGTTACGGGGTACATACACTCACCACAGAGAGATGGGGGGGGGTTGGATACCAAATCACCCCCGGTCTGGGAATCTAACAGCGGTCAGCCAAGTGGGAGTCTAACACCTTAACCACCACACCACCTGCTAGACCCTAAATAAACAATTCTTAAACACACACACACAAAGAGATGCCTGGAGCACACATTACAAGTAAGCTACAAGTCAGTGCTGCTCAACTGGGTGACATGATTACCAAGAGTCATTTATATTTGTTCCTAAACTTGTTGATGCCAACAGACTAATAATTTTAACAAGAAAATGGAATCAAATATTATCTAATGTGACAAAACAGAGGTGCACAGTTGTTTTAAGGAAAACCGGGTTTATCACTAAAAATATGAAAATAGGCCAAATCTCTTTATTTTTGAGAGACTTTTGCTATAGGGCACATGTGCTCACCAGAAAGGCAAAGACAGACAGAGAGAGATAGAAAGCAAGAAATCACCCCCCAGGGGAGATGGCTACTCCACAATCCCTTCTCCCCCATTCGCCTCTTAGGATCCTGGGCATGTATGCACACATGCCCAGTGTGAGTTGTATGCCACTGGGTCCAGGACCTAACCATGGTCAACTACATGGAAGTCCAACAACATAACCATTTCACCATCTGCTGATCCCAGGTCAGGTCTCCTTAAAATACTGTTAAGTATAACAAGACTCATGTACCGTGATTTTCAAGTTGCTCTGGAATGTCTCAGTTCTAGTACTAATTTTTCATAAGTAGAAGATAGTTACAGCTGTAATTTGTATGAGAAACATAAATCTAAACTCTAACTTAGAGTATTCATACTCCAATAGTATCCCCACACCAATTATATCCAATATACATTTGTGTGCTTTATAACATTTAAGCTATATGGAATAATAACCATATGGAAAACACTGGTCTTTGCCTAGCCCATGACATTCTCTCCACTTTTTCCTTTATTTATTTTTCCATTTTCTTTCTTTCTTTTTTTTTTTTTTTTTTTTTTTTGAGAGGTTTTCGCTATAGGGCACGTGCGCTCGCCAGACAGAGAGAGACATAGAGACAGAAAGCGAGAAATCACCCCCCAGAGGGGATGGCCACGCCGCAATCCCTTCTCCTCCATTCTCCTCTCGGGATCTTGGGCAAACACGCACACGTGCCCGGCGTGAGTTTTAAGCCACCAGGTCCGGGATGCGAACCGCAGTTGACTATGTGGGAGTTCAGCGACATAGCCATTACGCTAACTGCTGGTTCCCTATTTTTCCATTTTCTTTAGGGTAATAATATGTATATTCCAAATAATGAAGTATGATCGGTCTAAGTCAGGTTTATACTGGCATTTTGAGCTGACATTCTACCTTCTTTTTTTTATTTCATTTAACTTTTATTTATTATTATTATTTTTAATATTTCCAGAGAGAGACACAGAGAGAGAGAAAGGGAAAGCGAGAAAGCAAGCCTCCAGGTCCAGGACTCAAACCACAGTCGGCCATGTGGGAGTCCAGCACCCTTAATCACCATGCCACCTGCTGGCCCTCTATCTTCTTTGAGACCGTCCTACTCACTAAATAGCAACAATATTCTCCACACATTTCCAATGTACCCTAACAGAAGTAAACATGCCAGCACTCTATATTGACAACCCCTGGCATCAATCTATCATCATTATTTTCTCTCTTTTTGCCAGACTTTTGCTTTCCTAGCTTTCTTGTCAACTATAGGTGGCTTATTTAATAAGCCCAGTTTTGGTGAGTGAGACAAAGGGAATTTTTTTTTCTTTTTTTTTTGGAGAGGTTTTTGCTATAGGGTGCATGTGCTCACCAGAAAGACAGAGAGAGACACAGAGACAGAAAGCGAGAAATCACCCCCCAGGGGGGATGGCCATGCTGCAATCCCTTCTCCTCTATTCTCCTCTCGGGATCTTGGGCACACACGCACACGTACCCAGCATGAGTTTAAGCCACCGGGTCCGGGACTCGAACCGCGGTCAACTACGTGGGAAGTTCAGCGACATAGCCATTATGCTAACTGCTGGTCCCAATGACAAAGGGAAATTTTTAAGGGAGCCTCTAGAAAAAAATGTTGTCCTTCATTGATAAAAGTAAAAAAACCTCTATAGAAGGATCCTTCCTGAAAAAATACTCACCCCAGCCAACGTTTGGACTACGAACATGGTATCTGGACTACTGAAGTCTACTTTTAGGCATGATATTATAATCATGAAACAGGAATGTCAACACATGGGCTGGCCATAGCCTAGTGGTTAAGGGAGCGAGATCCCACATGGTCAGCCACAGTTCAAAGTCCCAGTCCTGGAGGCTTGAGAAACACACCAGGCACATAGGCATGTGTGTATATGTGCCCAAAATCCTGAGGATGAAGAAACGGATGAGAAGGGATTGTTACATAACTACATCCCATTGGGGAGTGTTCTCTCTAGCTTTATGTGTCTCTCTGGCAAGCACAAACATCCTCTGGCAATTAAAAAAAGGAAAAAGCAAGGAAAAGCCCACATACAAATAAGAGCACTGACTGAGAAATAGCCAGCGTTAGTGATGATACTCCTAGATGGAATAATCTGAAAGCTACATACCCTCCAGACTTCTTGTTAAGAAAATAAATATGCTGAGACCAGCAGATGGTATAATGGTTATATCGCTGAACTCCTACGTGGTCGATCACAGTTTGAGTCCCAGATCAGGAGGCTTAAAACTCATGCCAGGTGTGTGTGCATGTGCGCCCAAAATCCCGACAGAATTAAAGAGAAGGGACTGTGGTATGGCCACCTCCCTGGGGGGCTGATTTCTTGTTTTCTGTTTCTCTGTCTTTCTCTGTCTCTCTGCTAAGCACATGTGCCCTATAGCAAAAAAATTCTCTAAGGAAAAAAAAAAAAAGAATATGCTTATGATTTAAGCGACAATTAGTTAGGTATTCTGATGCCCCACTTGAATCAACTAAAAAGTTGATCAGTGTTAGGTATGAACTGACCCAATTCTTCCATGTGTCAGTTAAGTGAACATCTACAGTATTAGAACATCTAAATCTATTACTATAGGAATGATATTTCTCATAAGCTATAACTGGGTCAGATCTAATAATAAAAAGTCTAATGAGAGGATCCAAGAAATTCTTTTCTGGAGGCCAACAGGAGGCATGGGAAGAGTGGTTGAGGCAGTTGAGGTGGTTGAGGCGGTTGAGGTGCTGGACTCCCACATGGCCGACTGGTTTGAATTGCAGACCTGGTGGCTTACTTTCTCACTTTCTCTCTCTCTCTCTCTCTCTCTCTCTCTCTCTCTCTCTCTCTCTCTGGTGTGTGCACATACCCATAGCAAAATTTTTTAAAGAATTATTTTATTTAACTTTATTTATTTATTATTTATTTATTTAGAAGGACAGAGCAAGAGAGAGAAGGAGAGTAAGAAAGGAAGCTGCCAGACCCAGGACTCGAACCGTAGTTGGCCATGTGATGTGGGGGAGTCCTGCACTCCTAACTACCATGCCACCTGCCGACTCCTCCATAGCAAATTAAAAAAAAAAAAAAAAAAAAAAAAAACCCAGTAATAATAAATAAATTAAGTAAGTAAGCTACTCTTCAAAAAAAGAAATTATTGGGAACCGAAGTTAGTGTAATGGCTATGTCGCTGGACTCCCACGTAGTCGACCGCGGTTCGCGTCTCGGACCTGGTGGCTTACAACTCACGCTGGGCACGTGTGCGTGCGTGCCCAAGATCCCGAGAAGAGAATGGAGGAGAAGGGATTGCGGCGTGACCATCGCCCCTGGGGGGTGATTTCTCGCTTTCTGTCTCTATGTCTCTCTCTGTCTATCTGGCGAGCACACGCGCCCTATAGCGAAAAACCTCTCCAAAAAAAAAAAAAAAGGAATTATTGGGAACCAGCAGTTAGAGTAATGGCTATGTCGCTGGACTCCCACGTAGTCAACCGCGGTTCACGTCCCGGACCTGGTGGCTTAAAACTCACGCCGGGCGCGTGTGCGTGCGTGCCCAAGATCCCAAGAGGAGAATGAAGGAGAAGGGATTGTGGCGTAACCATCCTCCCTGGGGGGTGATTTCTCGCTTTCTGTCTCTATGTCTCTCTCTCTCTGTCTGGCGAGCACACACGCCCTATAGCGAAAAAAAAGAAAAGAAGAAGAAACCTCTCCCAAAAAAAAGAAATTATTTTCTGACATCCTCAAACACTAGGGAATCCTGCCCATTTCTTTTTTTTTTTACATCATTTTTTTTTAATTTTAAGGAATATTATTCTAAAACAGAAACTCCATTAATAAAGTTATAGGTCTATTCCAATAGTTTAACATATCTTTTGTTACCATTCCACTCAGAATAGAAAACCACAAAGTTCTTCCATAAGGAAGAGTGCAAATGGAACTGTAATATTGCATTATTATTCTGTATTGAATGCAAACTCTGAAGACAAGGAAATACAACCGTTTAATAGTTTCTCTCTAAATTATTTTTGCTGAGGAACTGCTCACTTTATATCCTAGGTGCTGCCTGTTGAGCACTGCCCCCATGACATAGCAGTGATGAACTTGCACCAGTTAGCGTAATAATGCTGCCTACATCCAGTCTGCAGGACAGCTAATGGACAAGCCCTCTGCACCACATGTCAATCAAGTAGAGAAACCACATACAAATGAGCTCTACCCAAATCCTCCAACTTAACAATTTTTAAACAGCAAACACATAGTCAAGATCATCTGAATACCCTACCCAGAAGCACAAACATACTTGTTTCACAAATGTTCAGCTTCCTAGTAACGGCACCCTGCATCAGTCAAGGGCACATCACATTTTGAAAAATCAAGAGTGAGACATAAACAAACAAGGGCATTTGCAGGAGGCAGAAAATCCTGTTCTTAGCCTGCCCATTTCTTTAAGCATTCATAAATTAGTTAAGTACTTTTCAACTAGTAGCAACAATTTCCTGGCATATAAGTCTCAAAGGATATTTGGTACTTAGTGAGCAAACCTATTGAGCTTATCAGTATTATTCTTTTTTTTAATAATTTTTTATTTTATGTTATTTATTATTACTGTTCTTCGATTTGACCAGAGAAAAACAAAAACAGAGAAAGAGAGAGTGAGAAAGCAAGCTGCCAGGTCTGAGACTCGAACCACGTCAGTCATGTGGGAGTCCAGCACCTTAACCACCATTCCACCTGCTGACCCATCAGAATTGTTCCTGATTTTAAAAAAATCATGGTCCAAACTGCACCCCATCTCTACACTTAAAAATAAACGCAGCTTCTAAATCTGTTACTGAAAAAATGTACACCTCTAGGAATTATATTCTGGTTAGGATAAAGATCACAAAAAAAAATTACTATCACTGTTATAATAAAAAAAAAATCCAATAAACTTAAAAGCATGTTTTCTTTTAAAGTATCAAAGACTTATGGGAACAAAACATCAAATGGACTGATTTCCAGAAATAAACCAGCCCTTCCTAGGTAAGCACAGATGAGCAGCCATTTTTATCCCTAAGACCTTGATCAAGTATAAAACAAAGAGTCAAGAAGTCTGTAACATAGACAGAGGACAAGGAAAACAGCCTCTAATTGGGGCAAGGAGATTCCCACCAAAATTTTAATGGCCACTAAGTCAGTTGGACATGCCAGTCTGAAATTTGGAAGAGCTCCAAACAAAAGTAATTCTCCACCAATTCTCTCCCATGGAGCATCTGCTAGGTTGGGTTGGAAGGTATAGAAAGATATTGTGTCCTATGGCACTCAGATCTCCAATCTTTGCTAGAGAGAAATGTTTAATACCAATCTCAGGCAATCTGGAAAAGAGGAAGGGGAAAAAAAAAAAAAAAACATGAACTGAAAACTACTTAGTTTTAACCCAACTCTGACCAGTAGGATTCCTAATCATATCTAAGAGATCAGCTCTTCACAATAGTTAACTGAAAGAAGAAAGGGAAAGTTCTTTTGGGTAAGGGAGGGAATACTACAGTCTCTACTGTTCTTTCACACAGTGTCCAATGTAATAAAAACTTACAAAACCAAATACAAAAACTCAGTATTGTCAAGAAGTCTGTCTTCTAACCTCTATAGATTCAATGTGACCCCAAAGTCTGAGCAAGTTGTTTTGTGGATATCAACAAGCTGATTGGAAGTTTAGATGAAAAGGAAAAAGACCCATAACAGCCAACACAATACGAAGAACAAAGTTGGAAGACTGATACTACCCAACTTCCAGAGTTAATAGAAAGCTACAGTTGTGGGACCAGCAGATGGCATTAATGGCTACGTGGCTAGACTCCCATGTAGTCGACCGCAGTTGGAATCCTGGACCCAGGGGTTTAAAATTCACCCGAACATGTGTGTCCAAAATTCCAAGAAAAGAATGGAGGAGAAGTGATTGCAGCATGGCTAACCCCCACCCCCGGCGGGGGGGGGGGGGGGGGGTCGTGATTTCTCACTTTCTGTATCTCCAGTGAGCACACATGTCCTATAGCAAAAATCTCTCTGACAATAATAACTAATAAAATCAAATAAATAATTTTTTAATAATTATTTATTTCACTTTATTTATTCATTCATTTCTTTTAATTTGACCAGAGAGAGATACACAGAGAGAACGAGAGAGAGAGAGGGAAAGTAAGAAAGTAAGCCACCAGGTCCAGTACTCGAACCATGGTTGGCCATGTGGGAGTGTCCAGCGCCTTAACTACCACGCCACCTGCTGGTCTCTAAGTAAATAATTCTTTAAAAATAAAATAAATAAAAGTATGGGGACAGGAAAAAGGTAAGTAGTTGCCAGGAATTAAAGGGGAAGGAAAGATGAACAGGCTGAGCGCACAGACAGGCTGAATGCAAAGGTCTTTCACAGCAGTAAAACTACTCTGTACACTATAATGGTGAATACGTGTCATTACACATTTGTCAAAACCTATACAATGCACAACACCAAGAGTGAACCCTAATATAGCCAATGGACTCTGGGAGACGACGTGCCAGTTTAAGTTTAAAACCTGTAACAAATGTACCACTGTGGTGAAGGATACTGGTAGTTGAGGACTCTATGAAGGTGTAGAGTCAGGGAGTATATGAAATTGTCTGTGCTTTCTTTCATTTTCTTTTCATTTAAATAATTATTGTATTTGACTTTTATTATCATCATCATTATTATTATTAATTTAACTAGAGAGAGAGAGAGAGAAAGAAAGTGAGAAAGCAAGCCACAGTCCAGGACTTGAACTGTGGTTGGCCATGTGGGAGTCCAGCACCTTTAATCACCATACCACTGGCCCCATCTCTATACTTTTCATTCAGTTTTGCTATGAATCTAAAACAGTTCTTAAAAATAAGTCTGTTTTTGGGAACCAACAGTTAGCGTAATGGCTGTGTCGCTGGACTCCCACGTAGTCGACCACGGTTTGCGTCCCGGACCCGGTGACTTAAAACTCACGCCGGGCGCGTGTGCGTACGTGCCCAAGATCCCGAGAGGAGAATGGAGGAGAAGGGATTGCGGCGTGGCCATCCCCCCTGGGGGGTGATTTCTCGCTTTCTGTCTCTATGTGTCTCTCTGTCTGTCTGGCGAGCGCATGCGCCCTATAGCAAAAACCTCTCCAAAAAAATAAAAATAAATAAGTCTGTTTTTTTAAGAGCAATGTTTGCTATAGTGTGCATGCACTTGCTAAAGAGACAAAAAAGGGAGAAATCACCCCCCAGAGGGGATGACCATTCCACAATCCCTTCTCCATTCTCATCTCAGGATCTGGGGCATGCACACACATGTGCCCGGCTTGAGGCTCAAGCCTCCAGGTCCATCACTCAAACCGTGGTTGGCCATGTGGAAGTCCAGCGACTTAACTATTATACCATCTGCCAGTCTCCAAAAGTCTATTTTTTAAAAATTATTTGATCTAATTTAATAATTATTATTACTTTTTAATTTGGCCAGAGAAAGAGAAAATGAGAAAGTAAGCCACTAGGTCTGGGACTCGAACCACAGTCAAACATGTGGCATTCTAGCACCTTCACTACCACACCACTTGCCAGCCCCTAAATATCTATTTTTTTTTAATTAAAAAATAAAAAAATAAGTAAGTGAGCTGGCACTGAAGCCTAGTGGCTAAGGGAGCCAGATCCTATGTGTCACATAACAGTTCAAATCACAGTCCTGGTGGCTTGAGGAAAAATACAAACAAACACACACCAGGCAGGTGTACATGCATGACCAAATCCCAACAGGATAGATATGGAGACGCAACTATGGCATGGCCATGCCCCACTAGGAAGAACTTTCTTCCTCTCCTTGGTGGTAAGCACACATGTATCTTCTGGCAATCAAAAAAAAAAAAAAGAAGAAAAGAAAAAAAAACTTGCCAAGCCAGCAGATGGTATGGCAGGAACGTTGCTAGATTCCCATATGACCGACCGCAGTTAGAGTCCCTGACCTGGTGGCTTGAAACTCATGCTGGGCATGTGTGTGTGCCCAAGATCCCAGGAGGAGAACGAAGAAGGAATTGCAGTGTGGCCATCCCCCCTGGGGGGTGATTTTTTGCATTCTGTCTCTCTGACAAGCTCATGCACCTTATACCAAAAATCTCTTAAAAAATAAAAATAAAAAATAATAAATTTGGGGGTCCAGCAGGTGGTGTGGTGGTTAATGGTACTAGACTCCCATATGGTCGAATGCAGTTTGAGTCCTAGATCTGGCAGCTTGCTTTCTCACTTTCTCTCTTTCTCACTCTGTACCTCTCTGGTCAACTTAAAATAAATAAAGGTTAAGTAAAATAATTCTTAAAAAATAATAATAAAAAAAAAAATTGGGGGCCAGCAGGTGGCATAGTGGTTGAGGTACTAGACTTCTAAGTGGCTGACTATAGTTCAAGTCCCAGACCAAGTGGCTTGAAACTCATGCCAGGCATGTGTAAGACCAAAATCCTGAGAGAACGCAGGAGAAGGGATTATGGCATGGCTATTCATCCTGGAGAGGGATTTCTCACTTTTCATCACTCTGTCTCTCTAAAGAGCACACGTGCCCTAGAGCAAAAATTTCTCCAAATAAATAAATAAAAATAAACTTAATGAGATCACACATACAATTAAAAAATTATAACCCAAGATCAAGGGAAAAATTTTCAGGCCAACCCCATGGCCTAGTGGCTAAGGAAGCTGAATCCCACATGGTCAAATGCAGTTTAAATCCTGGATCCAGTGACTTAAGAAACACGCCAGGCCCATGTGCATACATGTCCAAAATTCCAAAAGGATGGCGAGATGGAGGAGAGGGAACTGCAGCATAATAATGCCCGGATGGCAGAGCGCCTGCTCGCTTCTCTGCTTTCAGTCTCTCAGAACACACATGCCCTCTGGCAAATCTGAGAGAAAAATATTCCAGGAAAAGGTAAAGTACGTACAAATACATTAAGAACAGAATGTGCTTAAAATGTCTTCAGTACACGGAGAGGACTTGTGAGTGGACTACAACAAGAAAAGAGAAGAATGCTAGAAAAGGAAATTAAAGAAGCTGGACTACGTGAGAACTTGATGCCATACTAAGTAGCCTGTATTTTATTCTACGTGTGATGACAATTCACTGGAGAAATTTAAATATAGAAATGACATAATCTGATTAAATTTTTTTAAAGACTTAATTAATTTTATTGATTGATTTTTAAAATTTGCTATAGGACATGCACACTCTCCAGAGAGAAGGAAAATGGGAAAGCAAGCTGCCAGGTCCGGACTTGAACCTTAACTGGCCATGTGTATGTCCAGCACCCTAACCACTCTGCTGCCTGCTGGCCCCCTGATCAAATTTTGAAAAGACCACTGTGGGGGGCCAGCAGGTAGGTGGCAGGGAGGTTGGGGCACTGGACTCCCACATGGTTGACTGCTGTTTTCAAGTTCCGGCTTGAAACATGCTGGGTGCGTTTATGTGTGTGCATCAAATCCTAGGAGTAGGACAGAAGGAGAAAGAATTGTGTCGTGCTCATCCCCCATGGAGTGATTTCTCACTATCTCTCTCTGTCTGGCAAACGCACACACCCTATGGCAAAAACCTAAAAAAAAAAAAAAAAAAAACCACGGTGGACTGCATGGAAAACAGATTGCAGAGAAACAAAAAATGGAAGCTGAGAGTCCAGTTAGGAAAGCAATGCACAGGTTATCCAGGGTAGAAATAACAGTGGCTTGGTTTACAGTGGTAGCAACAGAAATGACAAAACTAGAAGGCTTTGGAATCTATTTTGAAGGTGAGACTTTACTAATAGTGGGGTATAGAGTATAGAAAAAAAAAATAAAAAAAGTTTTTAGCTAAAGGGAATGAATAGACAGTAGTACCATTTCTAGAATAGGGAAAAAGTAGAGGAGGAACAAGTTGAGAGATTTTTGCTATAGGGCATGTGTGTTCACCAGAGAGACAGAGAGAAAGGGAGACAGAAAGTGAGAAATCACCCCCGAGGGGGATGGCCACACTGCAATCCCTTCTCCAGTCTCCTCTTGGGATCTTGGGCACGCAAACACATGCACCCAGCATAAAATTTAAGCTGCCAGGTTCAGGACTTGCACCACAGTTGACTACGTGGGAGTCCAGCAACGTAATCGCTATGCCATCTGCTGGTCCCAGGTTGAAGAAATTTTTACTTCCTACTAGATAAATTACAGGATCTCCCCCTACTCCCACCAGTGTTTGTGAACTATTTTGATTTTTTAAAAAGAATTATTGGGAACCAGCAGTTAGCGTAATGGCTATGTCGCTGGACTCCCACGTAGTCGACCACGGTTCGCATCCCGGACCCGGTGACTTAAAACTCACACCGGGCGCGTGTGCGTGCGTGCCCAAGATCCCGAGAGGAGAATGGAGGAAAAGGGATTGCGGCGTGACCATCCCCCCTGGGGGGGTGATTTCTCACTTTCTGTCTCTATGTCTCTCTCTGTCTGGCGAGCGCACGTGCCCTATAGCAAAAACCTCACCAAAAAAAAAAAAAAAAAAAAAAATTTATTTAATTAAATTTGTTGTTGTTGTTATTATTATTATTATTTAATTTCATCAGAGAAAGAGAGAAAACAAGCCACTGAGTCCAGGACTCAAAGCACAATTGGCCATGTGGGAGCCCAGCGCACCAACCACATGCCACCTGCCAGTCCCAATGAACTATTTTTAAAAATATAAAAATTCACTGCATTAACATTCCTACCAAAGGTGTTTTTCTGCCACTGTGAGATCCTCCATATCCTCAAGCAAACTACTTTTTGACCCAGATCTGTAATTGCTGCTCCCATCCTATATTTACGTACTATGATGCTCTAAGTCATTAAGATAATTTTAAAAATTAAAATATCAAGGTCAGGGAGCAGAGAAACAGAAACCTAAAGCTTTAGATACAGAAAGTTTGGTCATCCTTTTTTTTTTTTTTTTGAGAGAATATTGCTATAGGGCGTGTATGCTCACCGGAGAGACAGAAAGCGAGAAATTACCCCCAAAGGGGAATGGCCACGGCACAATCCCTTCTCCTCTACTCTCCTCCTGGGATTCTGGACATGCGTGCACATGTGCCTGGCATGAACTTCAAGCCACTGGGTCCAGGACTCAAAATGCGGTTGGCCATATGTGAGTCCAGTGCCTTAACCACTATGCTACATGCTGGCCCCAAGTTTGGTAATCTTTATTCCAATTCCTACTTGTTTCTAAATTCTATTTCTCAATTCCCAATGCAAGATATTACAGCTTTTGCGTTAAGGCTGAGGATAACTTCTCTGATCTAGCTTTGTGTCCCTCCTACAAATGTACCTGCTTCCTATACCCCAGTGATGCCAAGAGTATAGTTCTAAGGGCCAAGGCTACTTTGGTTCAGATTCCCTTCCCATTCCCAAGATTTTATTTGTACCTTACTATTTATACTTCTCTTTTTGCTAACATTCAGTTTCCTCATTGTCCTGATCTTCCTCAAAAGAAAGACAGAAAAAGTATAAAGTAAATTCATATATACTTAGATTTCACATAAACTAAAAGTTAACCAAGAGTTACCAATCATGGTTTCTCTGAAGAGAAACGTGTTAACACAAACATCCTACATCTACACTGTCTAATATGGTAGCCCGTGGCAATACGTGCCTATTGAGCAATGGCTACAGTGAATGAAGAACACCATTTTTTCCCTTTATGAGATATAAAGAAAGAGAAGAAGACAGACATAGGTATTTTTGGCAGGATCTTACTTTATCTTGATCCTCCTCTGCCCTAGCATCCCAATTACCTAGGATTATAAGTGTGCGTTAACCACACATGTGGTTAGTGTGTTTAGGTTGACATGGAAAGTGAACAGAAGCCCTCCATGAGGCTTCCTGCCATCCAAGTGGTGGTGTTACCTGTGAGTCACTGTAGCTAGGCTGAGGAACAGCATTTCTAAATTCACGTGGCTTAGGAGCTACTGTATTCATTTCCTAGAATGCTGTCAATGAGACAGAGAGGTTTAAAATGAAAAAATGGAGAAAGAATCTACCTATTCTTCCCTAACCCAAACCAAAGAGAAAAGAAAAAGATAAAGCAAATGTTTTAGTCAACCAAAAATAGGCTATGTGTGCATCAATTTCTACTATGACAATGTAATTTTTAACCTTTTGAAAATATGGGAACAGCAGTTAGTGTAATGGCTATGTCGCTGGACAGCTACGTAGTCGACCGCTGTTCGTGTCCCGGACCCGGTGGCTTAAAACTCACGCCGGGCACGTGTACGTGTGTGCCCAAGATCCCAAGAGGAGAATGGAGGAGAAGGGATTGCAGCGTGGCCATCCCCCTGGGGGGTGATTTCTTGCTTTCTGTCTCTCTGTCTCTCTCTGTCTGTCTGGCGAGTGCATGCGCCCTATAGCAAAAAACCTCTCCAAAAGAAAAAATAAATAAATAAAAAAAACTTGAACCATATCTAATTGTCACAAGATTATTAACCTGTCTAGGCAAAATTTTTACTCTAAGGAAAAGATACTTAATTTGTAAGAAATGTTTTATTAAAATTTAAAAAGTAAAACTCTATGTTTCTTACTTATTCTTTTAAAAAATAATTTTAGATAGGATAAAACTTTATTTTCAGTTCCTAAACATTGTCCATTTAACTGGAACTAAAGCAATGTACAAAATGATCTCTTTTCTGTGAACTTCTCACCAAGAAACAAACAGATCAATTAGCCATTAGATAAAACTGGATGTTTTGTCAAGAATTTACAAGTTGGGACCAGCAGTTAGTGTAATGGCTATGTTGCTGAACTCCCATGTGGTCAACCACGGTTCGAGTCCCAGACCTGGTGGCTTAAACACGCCGGGCACGTGTGCGTGCGTGCCCAAGATCCTGAGAGAATGGAGGAGACGGGATTGTGGCATGGCCATCCCCCCTGGGGGGTGACTTCTCGCTTTCTATCTCTCTGTCTCTCCGACGAGCGCACGCACCCTATAGCAAAAATCTCTCTCTCAAAAAAAAAAAAAAAAAAAAAAAAGGAATTTACTAGTGTTTAATGTCCTAAGGCACAATACAAAAATGCCTAAGAAATAGATTTTTTTGTTTTTGTTTTAATGGGGGAGGGGAAAGAGATAGGTTTTTTGGTTGTTTCTTTTTGTTTCTTTTTGCTATAGGATGTGTGCGCTCACCAGAAAGAGACAAAGAGACAGAAACTGAGAACTCACCCCTGAGGGGATAGCCATGCCTCAATCCCCTCTCTACTCTTCTTCTGGGATTCTGGGCATGCACACACTTGAACTACAGCCACGGGGAAGTCCAGCACCTTAACCACTACACCACCCATAGGCACCAAGATCATTTTGTTTGTTTTACGATTTTTTTTGCTATGGAGTGCGTGTGCTTGCTGGAGAGACAGTGAGACAGAAAGTGAGAAATCACCCCCCATGGCCACACCACAATCCCTTCTCCACCTTGTCCCCTCAGATTCTGGGCACACTAACATTTGCCCAGCATGAGTTTTAAGCAGCCAGTTTTAAGAATCCACCTGCCCTAGCCTCCCAGTTAGCTATGATTATAAGGGTATACCACCATGTCCAGCCTGCTTTAGGTTGATCTGTGAACTGAAATGGGTCACCCATGTGCCTCAGTCTTTTTTTTTTTTTTTAAGAATTATTTAATTTAATTTATTTATTATTATTATTTGCTATGGGGCATGTGTGCTCATCAGAGAGAGGAAAAGAGGAAGAGAGAAAGCAAGCTACCTGGTCTGGGACTTGAACCACGGTTGACCACGTGGGAGTCTAACCGTCACACCACCTGCTAGCCCCAGTGCCTCAGTCTTATGCGGTGGCATTCCACTACCTAGACCTACCCAATGAGTGTTCATAGGCAGTAACATACTGATCTGCAGTACTGGAAGTCACATGGTTGAGCACAGGTTGAGATCCTGAGCTGACCTTAAACATATCAGGCACGCATATACCCAAGATCCTGACTAGCTGGAAGTCTGAAGAAAGAGGATCGTGGAGTGAAGACACCCTGACTAGGGCGATCCTGCCCCTCACTTTCTTTTGCTCTCTCTCATGAAAATAAAATAGACTTTAAGAAAAAAAAAAGGCACAACCCAAAATCTAGAGCTGTGATCAAGAACACCTTTAAGATAAGTATGTTTATATTCTCTTTCTACAAACTGTAAAAGAAGGCTCCAGGGTTTTGGAGGAGTTTCTACCTTAGACTCTATGTATACATACCTACATTTGAAAACAGCAAAAAGTAAGAATATTGACCTTGATGTTAGCAAATGGCCAACTACTAAACTCAATTCCTTCTCTTGAGCTTAGTTCAAAACTTAATAAAATAACCCATAGCTCTGTCCCATCGAGAGGATAGGAGGTGTCAGCTAAGGCAGGAATAAATTTTCCCTAGTTGCTACATTGCTTTGCAAGAGAACCAGGATTTATTTAGAAGTGATGTCTCCACCTTGTTCTAAAAATCAACTTTCCTTGATTGTCTGGAGGAGCAGAGCACATATCTCCTGATTAGTTTCTTTACTGCTCCACTCAGAAATTAAGCATTTTCCTTATCGTGGAGAATTAAAATAAAATTTAAAAGATTAAATCCACTCTTTTTATAATTTTAGAAAACTAAGTAATCAGAATTAAATAATGTAAACTGAGTAGAAACTACCTGAGTTAACTTCTATCAGGTTAATTTATATAAAATAAAGTGAAATATTTTTGCCCCAGAAACATTCTACAATTTAACTAGCTGATAGAACTATTTTTCTTTTCTAGATGCAAGGACATTAATATAGTCAACTTGGAAAAGTATAAATTTCAAATAATAAATCATCTTTGTATAGATTATCTATGCCCTTTGTGTGTGTGGAAAATGCAGATAAAATAAGGAATATAAAGGATGATCACAATAGTGAATCCAAAAAAAAGAAAGCTTTAACTATCCTGGGTAGAAGTAACTGGATAAATGAAACAATGAATATAGCAAATCCTTCAACCAAAAGTGTATATAAGTATATGAATTTAACCAAGGCCAATAAAGATTTTTAAATAATCAAGTATCTGGTGCCTGTACAAAGGCCTGTATGAAATGAATCGGTGATCTCAGTTCAGATATCCTGGAGGTCTTATTAAAGTGAGTGTACCGTACTGAAGGTAACATGTATATAATAAAAAAGATTCCATTTCAGATATGGAAAAACAGCAATTACATTCAATTACTATTTTCACAAGATATCTGAAATGGTTCAAAATTGCTAACAATTTTGCTCCTCCCAGAAACACACACTAAATAATATCCAATATCCCTAAAAACACTTACATTAAAAAAACATATTTTATACTAAAATACATTTACTTTGTGGGATTTTCTTTTTCTTAAGTACTCTACAAATTCTGTTGTCTTAACCCTCTAGAATTTCTCTTTTTTAATTTTATAAAGAAAAACTCTCACAGTGACAAAGAAAAGGCAAAGAAAATTCCCAAATCATCTCTCTGGTATAGTATATATCAGTATCAACCCCCAAATACAAAGTTGTACCAAGTTATCTGAATATTAAATAGATTCATCAATAGTAAATAATTATTCAAAATCAAAGGAACTGTAAAAAAAAAAAGCATGGTAGAACAGAATTAATTCTTAGAAGAGGGACAAGAACCATTTTAGAAAAATACAATTTAAATAAAAAATCCCACAACATAAATAGGTAAGAATAAATTAGCTAGTTTTTAAGTTTAGCTTTTTTAAAAAATAAGCCAATATTGCATACTACATATGCTCTGTATTATGTTTCCTGAAAACAGACATTTTTGAATGATTTGAACTTGGCAATTCATTTAATTAAAATCCTAACCTGAATATCTACTATTTGCATTTTGGAATTCACAAGTTCTACTTACCACATATTTTACAGCACTTATAAACTGGTTGTGGAAAAGCAGATGCTGTGTTTCATCTTCTGGATTTGAAGCTGTGTAAAGCATCCCACAAACATTACAGGAAACTGCTCCAAATCTTTTTTGTCCTGCATCCTATTTATAAAAAACAAACAGGTTTTTCCTCCCAAAAGAATTATTCTAGAACATCAGCCTTTAAGGTTATAACGTGAACACAATGTGAGTACTTGTTTATAATGAAATCAATTATATTCAACCTTCATTACAAAAATTAAGATAGGGGCCAGCAGGTGGCATAGATACAACAGATGACTGGATCCCATGTTGCTGACTGCGCAACTCAAATAAGAGGATAACAGAGCAGAGAAGGGACTGTGACGTGGCCACATCCCCAAGACTGATTTCTCACTTTCCTTCCCTTTATTTCTCTGGCAAGCACATGCGCCCTATAGCAAATTATTAAAAAAGAAAAAAAATTAAGATGTTAACCTTTGAAATCTATGTGTTGTAGTGGCTAAGCACTGCCTATTAGGAGCAGGATACCAGATGGCCAACCACAGTTTGAATCCCAGCCCCATGGCTTAAAAAGCACACTGGTCACTTATGCATGTCGGCCAGAATCCTGACGGGATGAAGAAACACAGTAAAAAGGAATTTAATGTGTACATGCCCCTTTGAGGGCTGCTTTGTCTCTCCTCTCCTCTTCTCTTCTCTTCTCTTCTCTTCTCTTCTCTTCTCTTCTCTCTCTCTCTCTCTCTCTCTCTCTCACTCTCTCCCCCTTGCCCCCCTCCTTCCTCTGGTTGAGTGCATATGTCCACTAACAATGTAACATATTTACATATTTAGCCAATATATACATCCATATATGTATATACTTTGTAGAGAACTAAAGGGAAATTCGTTTTAAAGGAGTCAAACTAATGACAAATGTTATATGAAATTCATTTCAAGCATTTTAAGAAAAAGTAACTAGGGGACCAGCAGTTAGAGTAATGGCTATGTTGCTGGACTCCTACATAGTTGACCGCGGTTCACGTCCCGGACCCAGTGGCTTAAAACTCACGCTGGGCGCGTGTGCGCGCGCGTGCCCGAGATCCTGAGAGGAGAATGGAGGAGAAGGGATTGCGGCGTGGCCATCCCCTCTGGGGGGGTGATTTCTTGCTTATCTGTCTCTCTGTCTCTGTCTGTCTGTCTGGCAAGCGCACGCGCCCTGTAGCAAAAAACCTCTCAAAAAAAAAAAAAATCTTAAAAAAAAAGTAACTGGGACCAGAAGGTAGGATGGCGCTTAGGGCACTGGACTTCCACATGGCCAACTGTGGAGTCTCAGACCTGGTAGCTTGCTTTCTCACTTTCCCTTTCTCTCTCTGTGTCTCTCTCTGGTCAAATTAAATACATAATCCTTTTTAAAATCTGGCTGACCACTCTAGTTACCTCACATTAATGAAATCATGGTTAACTGTCTTTGAGTGTATGGTTTATTTCACTTAGCATAATATCCTCAGGTTTATCCATGTTGTAACATGTGTCAGAATCTCCTTTCTTATTAAGGCTGAATATTATTCTACTGTGTATGTATCACTTTTTGTTTACCCACCTATCCATCAATAAATGCTTGGCTTGCTTCCACCTCTTAGCTATCAAAGATGAACATGGTATAAGTACCTCTTTGAACAGGTAGTTTTCAGAGTAATGAGAAAGTAAGCCTCAATTGAAAAATGGGAAATAATAGTATTATCTGTCTTATAATCTTCTTAAAAGGCTTAGTTAACATGAGCAGAGTACATGTAATAATACATTAAAAAAGTATTAGCTGGTGGGACCAGCAGTTAGCGTAATGGCTATGTCACTGGACTCCCACGTGGTCAACCGTGGTTCGCATCCTGGACCTGGTGGCTTAAAACTCACACTGGGCGCATGTGCATGCGAGCCCAAGATCCCGAGAGGAGAATGGAGGAGTGTGGCGTGGCCATCCCCCCTCGAGGGTGATTTCTCGCTTTCTATTTCTCTGTCTCTCTCTGTCGGTCTGGCGAGCACACGCGTCCTATAGCAAAAACCTCTCCAAAAAAAGAAAAAAAAAAAAAGTATTAGCTGGTATCATGATTATTAACATCACCATCAATGATCAACTCTTGACCAGTACATCCAAAAGAAATGTGATCTACAAGTGTAATTTAAAATTTTCTACTCACTGCAAACAGGTGAAATCAATTTTAACATTTAACAAAGTATATCCCAAATATTAAATTTCAAAATGTATTCAATAGCGGCTGGCAGGTGGCGTGGTGGTTAAGGGTGCTGGACTCCCACATGGCCGACTGTGGTTCGAGTCCTGGACCTGGTGGCTTGCCTTCTCACTCACTCTCTCTGGCTCTGTCCTTCTCCAGTCAAATTAAAAGAAATAAATGAATAAATAAAGTTAAATTAAATAAGTCTTAAAAAAAAAGAGTTAACAATGTTAATCTACATTTTTAAAAAATGTATTCAATATAAGAAAAACTATTAGAGAGAAATTTTATATGTTTTTTGTACTAGTCTCTGAAATGTAGTATGTTTTTTTCACACAGCATATCTCAAATCTGAAAAATGACATTGCAAGTGTTTAATAGCTATACGTGGTCCCCATACCGGAATGTGGCTCTAGATTCTATTTGCTAAATCCTGACTAACTGTTACGATGATTTGAAGACAGAAACACTACTACACATGATAAAACAAGCTTTCCTCTCATGAATACTTCTGAAAAACATCTAGACAACTCTTGTAAAGTTATTCTGATATTGAAGTTAGAATCCTACATCCATCAGGAGGCCAAGCAGGTGGCATAGTGGTTAAGGCAGCTGGACTCCCACATGGCTGACCGTTATTCAAGTCCCAGACTTGGCGGCTTTCTTTCTCACTTTCCTTCTCTCTCTCCGGTCTCTCTGGTCAACTAAAAAAATAAAAATAAAAATAAAATTAAAATTAAAATAAAATAATGACAACGAATAAAATTAAAAAAAAAAAAATCCATCATTCAGGCTTTAAAAATCCTATTGATGGAACAGCAGATGGCGTAATGGTTACATTGCTAGATTACCATGTAGTCCACAGTGGTTCAAGTCCTGGACCCAGCGGTTTAAAACTCATGCTGGGCATATGTGGGTGTGTGCATGCCCAAAATCCTGAGAAGAGAATGAAGGAGAAGGGACTGCAGCATGGCCATTCCCCGAGGGAGGTGATTTCTTGCTTTCTGTCTCTCTCTCTCTCTGACGAATGCATACACCCTATAGAAAATAATTTCTTTTAAAAAATCCTATTGATTTGAAACTACAGCAAATGTTTGGAACTACAGTAAATGTTCCTATTACTCAGGGTCCCTTCTGGTTTTTTTCCTTTACTCATTTAAAGAACGACAGTCCCCCTTATCAGTGAGGGATATGTTCCAAGACCCTCAGTGGATGTCTAAAACCATAAGTAGTACCAAATCATATATATACATAATATATATATATATATATAAAACATATGTATGTATGTGTATATACATACACACATGTATCTAAAATTTAATATATAAATTAAATTTAGTAAGAGATTAAGAATAGTAATAAAATTAGAACAATTTTAACAATATACTGTAATAAAAGAGACCACATGCGAATGTGGTCTCCCTCAAATGATCTTATCTGTGCTTTCACCTATTTTCAGATAATAGCTGAAACCACAAAAAACAAAACCATGAATAAATAGGGGTCTATTGCAGATATTTAGTCAATCAAAATATCTCCCTCTCTTTTCTACTTTGCCAACTAGACTGTAGCATATTTAAGATCTATTTCAAATAAACTATAGGTTTATCTACCTATAAAATGTAACTTCAAAATAATTATATATGTAGATATTTTAAATCATTTTACATATTAAGCTCCATGATATTTTAATATTTAAATCAACCACTGAAAGAATGTAATGACCAAATGGCATAGCTAAGAAAGTAACAGGCCAGCCCATGGCATTAGTTAAGGCAGCTGAATCCTGGATGGCTGATGGTTCAATTCAAGTCCCAGACCCAGTGGTTTGAAAAATATGCCAGGAGCATGTGCATGCATCCCCAAAATGCCATAAGAAGGCAGAAATGGAAGAAAAAGGACTGCAACATGATCCTTCATCAAGGGAGGTACTTTCTCACATTCCTTCTCTATCTCTCTGGCAAACACACATACACACTGGCAAAATTTTAAAAATAAATAAAATAAAATTACATTAAAATTAACAGAAATAATTATGATTTACTATAAATAAAAGTGGTGGAACCTGCAGATGGTGTGGAGGTTAAGGCCCTGGATCCCACATGGCCAACAGCACACTTTCAGTCCCAGACCTAACGGGCCGAGAATCACACTAGACGTGTGCATACAGGCTCAAAATCCCAAGAGGAGCCTGAAGAAGGGACTGCAGGGCCTGGCGGGTGGCATGGTAGTTAAAAGCGCTGGACTTCCACATGGCCAACCACAGTTCAAGTCCCAGACCTGGCGGCTTGCTTTCTCACTTTCCCTCTCTCCCTCTGGTCAAATTATAAAAAATAATAAAATAAATAATGATAATAAATGAAGTTAAAAAAATAAAATTAAATAAGGGATTGTAGTATGCCCATGCCCCCTGGGGGGTGATTTTTCACTTTCTCTCTCTCTCTATCTGGCTAGTGCATACACCCTATAGCAAAACTAAAAAAAAACTAGAGGTATGAAAACTGAATTATTATTTGTTATAGGATAAATTCACTATTTAGTGGGGAGGAAGACTTGCAATAATACCTAGAATATCTTTCAAAATAAAGACTTATGATGGGGGTCAACAGGTGGTGTGGTCATTCAGGTGCTGGACTCCCACTGAACTCCCACATGCCTGACTATGGTTCAAGTCCCAGACCTGGAGACTTGAAAATCACAACAGACACATGTGCATGCACCCCTAAAATCTCAGGAAAAGAATGGAGAAAGTATTACAGGGTGGCTATATCCCTGGGGGTGATTTCTCAATTTGCCTCTGTCTCTCTCTCTCTCTCTAGTAAGCACACATGCACTATGGTAAAAACCTAAATAAAAACAATTTATGATGACATAAGAGCCTTTCAGGGGGGGAGGGATGAATGTATTCTTTTTTTCTTTAAAAAAGAATTATTTAATTTGTATTTTTTAAAAGGTTATTTTATTAAATTTTGTTATTATTACTGTTTAATTTGACTAGAGAGAGGGAGGGAAAGTGAGAAAGCAAGCTGACAGGTCCAGGACTTGAACCACTGCTGGTCATGTGGGAGTCTAGCACCTTAACCACTACGCCACCTGCTGATTCCTGTTCTTTAACATCTTATACGAATAAGATGCTTATAACAACATTTTGCCAAAATGGTCAAGTTATGTACTTACTATAATCAACTGTTTTTCATCAGCTTTTTCTGCTTCTTTTAGTTTCAAGTCCTTTGGAATAGTTATCTCCAAATGGGAATTACACTTAGGCCAAGAATGATCTGGTGGTGCCTCCCTTAAAAAAATAAACAAACAAGTGAGTACTACAGGTCCATATCACTTCAAATCACCGGAGGAAAAAAATAATTTTCTATGCCACACTGACAAATTTCAAGTTCAAGGGAAAAAGAAAACTACTAATTTCCAATAAGCAGCAACAACAACAAAATACTACAGCACCTACTAGTCTCAACATGTTTTAAGTTGTAGTTTTAGCCATTTGAGCCAAAGTTTGTCCTAAATATTGTTTGCTGGTAACTCAAAAGGCAAAAAAAGTCAGATTTATGACATATTAAAAAGAGAACAAAAACTTCTAAGCTACCTCCTAAAATACTCTTAACATGTGGATAAAAAACATTATTTCAATGAGTGCAGGTAAAGGAACATTCTCAAAGAATAACCACCACTGGGACCAGCAGTTAGCGTAATGGCTATGTCGCTGGACTCCCACGTAGTCGACCGCGGTTCGAGTCCCGGACCCGGCGGCTTAAACTCACGCCGGGCGCGTGTGCGTGCGTGCCCAAGATCCCGAGAGGAGAATGGAGGAGAAGGGATTGCGGCGTGGCCATCCCCCCTGGGGGGTGATTTCCTGCTTTCTATCTCTCTGTCTCTCTCTGTCTGTCTGGCGAGCGCACGCGCCCTATAGCAAAAACCTCTCCAAGAAAAAAAAGAAAAAAAAAAAAAAAAAAAGAATAACCACCACTGGGACTAGCAGATGGCTTAATGGTTATGTTGCTGGACTCGAAGGTAGTCGACAGCAGTTTGAGTCCTGGACCCGATGGCTTAAACCTCATGCCAGGCACATGTGCGTGCATGCCCAAAATCCCAAGAGGAGAATGGAGAAATGATTGCAGCCTGGTCAACCCCCCCCCCACCCCGGGGAGGGTGATTTCTGGCTTTCTGTCTGTCTCTGTCTCTCTGGCAAGTACGCATGCCCTATAGCAAAACTCTCTAAAAAAAAAAAAAAAAAAAAACACCTCTTCAGAGAGAAATTTTGCAATGTAGGGATTAGTGCGGAAGGATATATAGTATGTGTTTATTGCCAAGACCTTTATTTTATTTTATTTGGGGTAGAAATGAACTAGAAACAACCAAAATGTCAACCAAAATATCTATAAAGTGGAGAACAGTTAAATAAACTATGCAAAATC